>CM035439.1:75887620-76540120 GCA_020310875.1 Ceratopteris richardii
GGGCATTGAAGGAGAGTGTTGGGGGTGTGTATGGTGCAAGCATGAGCAACAATTTGTGTTATCTCTTGGTGCAAAACTTAGTGTTTCACTAAAAACGGTTACTTTGGGTCATTTGAGCATGATCACATCCGCCAAATGACCATAAAGTGTAAAAAGTCAAGTAGATGCCTATAACTTGGTGAAATGAGAGGGAAAAAAAGGAAGAAAAAGATTTTGGAAAAGCCCTTCTAGTTCACTTCAAGGGTCGAGGAGGTTCCTTGAAGCTATGTAACTTACACTTGCTGAGTTTAGTACTGATCTTTGTCTTAGAGAGACACTTAGTGAGATCATGTGCAATAATGTGTGTGGCATTGATATGTAATGAGATTTAGACCATACTCATTGACTTCTTTGAAGGAACAATACTATACATTAATGTACTTGGTGCATTAATGAAACATGGCATTCTTTACGAGACAAATATCACCTTTTGGCCATCACAATGTAGGATTGACCAAGATTCTTGGAAGCTTGAGTGGCTGAAATATATTCAGCTTGATTGGTGTATAGTGCAGCAATCCTTTGCAATCTAGAAGATGGTGAACCAACAGCACGGCCATGTTTGAACAGGCTGGGTTCTTGGTATCTACATAATGGCCATGCAGTTCATCTGATGATCCTTTGCATGAAATAGGCACGTAGATGTCCTCTTCAAATTTCTCACAAGGGCCTGATGGCTTCCCGTGTGCTTTGCATGGGTTAGCCATGAATTTGCTGATAGTGCCTATTCCATTTTATCAATGATTCAAAAGCTGAAGGTAGTGTCTTTGTAGAAATCAGCCACTTGCTCATCTTTTGGGGGGTCATCTTGAGATAATTTTATATATGGCTGTAACGATACTCTAGAGTCCAAACACTCTTGCATTTGAGATAAACACTTGTTCAATGTACACTTGTTAAATGTACTTCCCTTGATAGCCATAGGGAGTCTATCAAACACTTAACACTTGTTCAATGTACTTCCCTTGAGATAAACAAAACATCTACTGCCTATATCGCCAAAAGATATTGCTGAACCCAAGTCTTTCATGGCAAGGTTCCTTCAGCAGCACATCAAGCATACTTATATTTCTACCAGCTATAAGCATGTTCAAAACAAGAGTAGTGGGGCTGCCATCTTTGTCCTATTAGATGTAAAGGTAATGATATGCATGGCTGGGTTTGAATTCATGTGATAAGTTATAACATAAGAGTATCACACTTTTTTACTGCTGCCCCATACAATGATCTTTTGAGTATTTGCATGCTAAATGCTACTTGCTAGGAATGGCAAGCCTCATGCTTGTTTCATGTACAATACAACTCTTCTTTAATATTACCATGCAAGAGTATAGTCTTTATTCAAGGAAGGGGGAGCAAACAAAGTATTGGTTGAAGGTTGCCTCTCTACCTTTAGGAAAAGCAACTAAGTCTCAAGCATCATTGGCATGCAACACTTAGTTTTTTCTTTTTTCTTGCATTGTTAATCCCCTCTTATTACCATGCTCACTTGACCTTGCCTCTCTCTATGTGAAGTGCTTGCCATAAGTTATCAAGAAAGTGCTTTGTAGAGATGGGTTTTGACAGGTCATAACAGCAATACACAGGTCTAGCACCTTATGTATTGATTTGTGGCAAAAGAAATTGCTTATGTACAGCAAACTGTGGTATTTTTCTGAGAATTTCAGAAATTTCTGAAGCAAAATTTGGGGCTTTTGCTCCTACTTGGTTCTAAAGGCTGTGTTATAGCCTTATGTATGCATATTGAGGTCAAAAGAAATCAAGTTGTTGATTTTAAGCACAAATTCATTTGTTGTAATTTTCTGTCGAAAATTTCAGATTCTAATTTTGTACTCAAATCGGTTCGATTTTGCTCCATTTTGCTTTTACAGCTGTTTGAAGCTATTGTGCTCTACTTTTAGAGGTGGTATCTTGATTTTGGTGCATTTTGCCCAAAATTTCAGGGCATCAACTTCTTATTTGTGCAACCATGGCATCGTCGTCCTCATATATGAATTTGTCACTTCGAGGGCACAAGATTTGATCTTTGGAAGGAGCGAATTCAGGGATTTCTCTTCCTCAAAGATTTTGACAGGGCATTGGAAGCAGGTACGCCGGAAGGCATGTCAGATGATGCATGGCATTTACATAAAAATGGCTGTGTCAGATGATATTCTTGTAGACCTCAAAGGCATCAGTACAGCTTCAGAGTTGCGGGCCAAGCTTAAGGACACTTATGAGAACATCACACTTGTTAGTCAGGTACATGTGATGAGGAAATTAGTTGGCATGCAGTTGGACGAGTCCAAGAGCGTGGCAGAGCATTTGTCTCACTTTACAAGTACTTTATCACAGTTGTAGGACTTAGGGATGCCTCCCTTTGATGATAAGCTGAAAGCTATTTTTTTGCTTATGACACTTCCTGATTCTTGGGAGACCTTGGTGGTCTCATAATCAAATAACCCCAATCTTACTTTTGATGGCGTGAGGGGTTCTATTTTGAATGAAGAGATCAGGAGAAGAACAAGTGGTGAAGGAGGCACTTCTGCCAACGTGGTCAGAGGCAGATCAGAGAAGAAGGGCTCTTATTCATAGAGAAGTAAGAGCAAAAGCAAAGAAAGGAAGCTCCTGCAAGAAGCAGGGTAGTGATGTAACATGTTACCAATGTGGTAGGAAAAGCCACAAGAAGCCCGACTGCCGATTCTATATGGCAGAGCTTGAGAGGAAGAAGAATGCTAGAGACAAAAGAAAGGACAAGAAGGAAGACATGATCTTCTTGACAGCTATGCAATGTTGCACATGAGTGAGCACGTATCAAGTCATTTATGACATGTCAATGTATGTCGGACATATCATGTTGAGGGATCATGTTAGTCTCGTTGATCGAATTTGGGATTGTTTTTTAATCTTACTTATTACCATTTTCATTTTATTTTTATTTAGAAATTTTTTTTCTGCTTTTTAAATTTCTAATCTACTATTTTAGTTTTGTTTATTAATAAATGGTTGTAATAGAAACTTGGCTTTCTGCCCCCCCCCCCCCCCCCCCCCCCCGGAAATCTTCTTTGAAAGTGACCCTATTAGAGCTTGGCAGCTTGCACCTACTTTAGGGCATTGATGATGTGATTAGGGATATCGTATCTTTGTCCAAGCGACACCTAATTTGAAACCTGATGCTTCTTGTTTGGACACAGACAGAAATTAAAGATGTGCCTTCAAAAGAAAAAAAAATCGTCGTCTTTTTTCTTGATTGACTTTTGTTTTTACATTTCAAAATTAAAAGCAGCTTTGGAAATTTTATTTAAATATATTCTGTTTCATTTTTAAAAAGCTTGATTTTACTCATTTTTATGTGTATAGCCTTTATAATGTGTTTTCTTATGTTTTGACTGCAAGGCATTATAATGGCTGGGTTTGATCTTCATTTTTTAAGTGATAGAAACTAGGCTTGTTGGCCGTTATTTTTGAAATCTTCATATGGAGAGTCACTTTATTAGAGCTTGTACCTACCTTAGGGCATTGATAATGTAAGGATGTCAGCCTCTTTGTCCATGCTATACATCATAAAGTCTGAAACTTGATGCTTCTTGTTTGGATAGACAGAGACATTAGAGATTTGCTCAAAAAACTTTGGTTTTTTATTGATTCATCTCTATTGTCATTTTTCGAAAGTAAAAACCGTTTTTAAAAAAAAAAATAAAAAAATAAAAATTTTTAAATTAATTTGATTTGTTTTAAAAGTATGATTTCACTCATTTTTATGCGTCATTCTTATTTTTTATAACCATCCTATTCGTTTCTGTGATTTCCCATCGTTCTATTTTCTGTTGTATCTATGTTGATGTTTCTTGCCTTCAGTAAGTTCAGATAAATCTGAATATCTGAAGGTATACATATGCCAAAGTATGGAAGTGTCTGTGTAGGTGAGCAACATTGTGGCCATAGCAAGCACGTGACAGTGAAAGTTGAGCTGAATTGCAGATTAAAAAAGAAAAAAAGATTGCATTTAATTAGCGTTAAAAAATAGTTCAAAATAAATTTGAATGCACAATGGAAAGGGTACTTCGGAAGTAAAAAGCTATTGACTATAGCTGATACAAATTCAGCCAAAGGTACAAGAAAATGATGAAACCCGGATTCTTTGACACATGAGAAGTCATTAGATTGGGCACTACAAAAAACTTAAAGGTGAAAAAAGATAACTGCTAGAGTCTACTCCAAACCTATTTGTGAAGGAGTAGCCATGGCCTAGATACAAAGACATGGAGGCTTTGTTCTCATTAATTTATATCAAATGATTGTGATTGAAAAAGGAAATAGCCTTTTTTCCAAGAGTTGTTTTTACACTTGTCATTATCAATGAAAATCATTGTTGATGGCTAGTGAACAAAAAGTTAAAAAAAGAGGGAAGATCTCACAAACCTTGTGTTTGCAACGAAAATGTAAATTTGAATTGGAAGTATATATTTACACAAGGAATAAAAAACGGTACAGAAAATGGACGCCAGTAGAATGAATCAAAAGGAGATCTTCATGCGCAAGTCTTAGCCATCTTGCTCCAGTGTCGATGATGGATAAGTATTGGATGCCCTCTCTCTCTCTCTCTCTCTCAGAGCCCCCCTCTCTGACCATCAATCTGAATCACATGCATATAGTGAGTGCCCCCCTCCCCCCTCCCCAAAAAAACCCCCAACACATGCGCACACAAAAAGAAGAAAAAGCGAAATGAAACACAAAAATAGAAAAAAGAGAGAATTTTTTGTGTTTCTTGACTGTACAACTTAAGGGCAACCAATATATATTTATCATGTTTATGATGCAGCTATTTGTTGGGACCAGTGGTTTCCGGAAGCTGCTAGGGCGATGGCATTGATGGGTGCTGAAATACTTCTTTATCCAACTGCTATTGGCTCAGAGCCACAAGACCCAGGCCTTTACTCCTGTGAGCACTGGAGAAGGGTGATGCAAGGCCATGCAGGAGCGAATGTGGTATACTCCTTTGTTTATGCTGCTTTTTTCTGCAAACAGGGATAGCTCCTGGGCCTCTGTGGCTTGCTTCCACATGTGCGCACACACATGTGCGTGCGCGCGCACACACACACACACACACACACACGCGCGCACACACACGCGCGTGCGCGCGCGCATGCACACACACACACACACACACACACACACACACACACACACACACACACACACACACACACACGCACGCGCGCACGCACGCACGCACGCACACACACACACAGACACACATACACACATACACACACACACACACTCACATGGACTCACGTCTGCACCCATGTACACATATGCAGCCGTGCATGCATGTATCGCCATAAGCATTTCTTATATTCTGGTTTTCATTGTTGAGAGCACTGTAGGTCCCTTTGATAGCCTCGAATCGTGTGGGTAAAGAAATAATTGAAACAGAGCATGGTCCAAGCGAAATCACTTTCTATGGCTGCTCTTTCATAGCAGGTAATCCATCAATTATTTAGGTTGTTTCTTGGCTAATAAACCTACTAATATGAACACAAGATCTGGCATCTCATCAGGGCCAACTGGGGAGCTGGTGGCAACGGCAGACGAGAAGAATGAAGCAGTGCTGGTTGCAACTTTTGACTTGAACAAAATCCGGAGACAGAGACATAGTTGGGGATTGTTTAGGGATCGACGCCCCCATTTGTATTCTGTTCTTCTTACTTCAGATGGCTGCTTGCCCTCGACAAATAATTATGCTTATTGATGACTGGTACTAAATCATAAATATAGATTTTTGTTGCCATAGGTAACTGCATTCACCTGTGGCAGCTACTCTAGTAATCTCCTCTACTCTAATAATTTCCTCTCTATTTTTTGTATTTGATTTATTGCTTGCCCTTACTGCATGAAATTCGTTGTATGTACATCCGTCACTGCACACTGAACACAATGTAATGTACCTTAAGTGAACATTTTGCTCAATTCACCTTAATTCCTCTATATAGGCCGATGTTCCAAGCTGTTGTGTAGCTGCTTGAATAGTTGCAAGACTTGCACATTTTTTGAATCCATTCGTTGTATTCATTGTTCAAGCTTCAATCCGAGTTAATTTGTATGTACATCCGTCACTGCACACTGATCACAATGTAATGTACCTTCAGTGAACATTTTGCTCAATTCACCTTAATTCCTCTATAGAGGCCGATGTTCCAAGCTGTTGTGTAGCTGCTTGAATAGTTGCAAGACTTGCACATTTTTTGAATCCATTTGTTGTATTCATTGTTCAAGCTTCAGTTAAGAAGCAACATGGGAGTTCTCCCTTCTTCAGGAAAGAAAGCCATATACAATGTAATGTGATCTTATTGCAAAGAGGATGCTTGCAATTGAGAAATACAGAACGTCTAGTAGCCCAACAACCCACCTTTTACAATCGCACCCCACCTTTGGTCATCCATATTTACATCCATAATAGCAATAAAAATTAAATTTGAAATCAAAGCTTGTAAAATAATGAGAAATTAGTGATTGTATGAAGATTTGGAGTAAGGGGTACACTTATAACAAGGATCAGGTATGTGGTGTGCATTCTTTTGTCTTTTATGAGGAAGGGGTGTTTCTCTTATGAAAAGATGGTTTCTCATTGCCGATTAGGAATTGATCAGTGTTATTCTATTTTTCCTTAAATCAAGTTTAGAACTTGAATGGTGCACGTGCACACATACACATACAAATATTTAGTTTACAGGCAATGAATCAACTGCAGGAAGTAGAGAATTTTGGTTCCATGCCTATACAGTTGGCAGGCAATGAAGCAACTACATAAAACAGAAAATTCATCTTACAGAAATGTATAGAGTAACTTCTAAAATTATGAGTTTTGAGAGAACAGGACCTCGGCTTCATCCTGAAGTCCCAAAATCCGATGCAGATGAACAACAATTAGAAAAAGGGAAAATGAATATGCAGGTAAAAATATTTTAGCTTGAGCACACATAAAAACCATATGAAGCAGAAAATATGAAGAACTGAAGAAGAATGTAAAGGAGATTTTCTCGATAGTCGTTTCTCTTAGTTTTATCCTTGGTAAATTGTGTTTAAAAGTATTGCCCATAGTTTAGAAATGTACAAGCATGAATACTGCATTACCATACTTGGAACTTTGAGGAGATGCTAATTTAAAACTTAAAATATATCGTTTCTTTTGAAAAGCTTGAATTTGATTAAAAGGAAGCAAAAGATACAAAAGAATGTTGGAATAACAATCTCACATTGAGAGGTCCAAACCCTAATTTCCAGTGAACCATAGTTTTCAGAAATGTTCAAAATGATAAATGCTCCAAAATGTTTTAACATATTTTTAAAGCTCTGATCAAGAGCTTTCTAATGATATATGACACCCGGCCATCAGCTATCATTTAAGACATCAAACCCTTAAACCTTATTTTTTAGATGAGCAGTTTTTGAAAAGTAAATATACCGTTTTGAAGATTGTGTCACCCTCGTCAAGAAAAGTACATTAGTTTGTGCTAATTACATTATTTTTTAGGTTATTTTTGAGTTTTATTTTTTAGCAAACAGTTAACTCTTTTTTTTCATACAAATTTGCTTGAAAAGCAAATTTGCAAGGGCGAGAAGTTGCTTTCACTAAAAGCAATTCGGGAGGTGTCTTAGATCTTATTAAAAGACCCACTTGGGGTCACTTAAATATAACTCACACTCCCACTTGAGCATGCTTAAGTGTAATGTAGGTCTTGGAGAGCTAACTTGCAGCTGTTTGAGGGTGATTTTTACTGATTTTTCTTGGTGATTTGCTGTTGCCCTTTTCTTCTACACACACTGCAGCAAGTGACCGCATATTTTCAATTTTTTTTCAATCCTTGTTGTGCAAGTTTCTATTACTTATGATTTCAAGAGGAGAATTCTTGTTGTTGCTTATTCTAGAGGAGAAACCTGAATCTCTCTTAGGGTTGTAGATTATACCTTACATACCTTTACATAGGTTGCATTTCCTACATACAATCCTATTTTATTTCTATTCCAACACATTCATACCTTCTTATAACTCCTAGGCACTCTTTTCATACATTTGGTTTAGAAACCTTTTACATTCAGCCTTAAGATATTGTATATTGTTATTCATTCATCAAGTAGAAGTTACTTTAAGAGTAGCATTTAGCTACTTATTACATTCTTTTCTCTTGTCTATTTTCCCTTGTCATTCTTTATTTGGTTCAAGGTGTGTGTATGCTTAAGGTTCAACTCTTGGGAAGAACTTGGGAGTACGTGTGAAATTTATATTAGGTCTATTTCACTTCCAATAGTATACTAGAGGATTTGGAAGATGTACAAAGCATATTGATAAACTTGTCATCCTCTTCATGAGGGATTCATTTTTCCTTGAGCCTATCTCCTTGGATTACAAAGATCATCGAATGTTTGTGGATACACTTTTACAAAACTTGAATCTTTTGCCTAACAAGGGGAGGGAACTTTCTATGGGAACTCTCTTGCCACATCTTCCATGATGCTTCACCTTTGATGGTATTCTAGAAGGTAGTTGAGCAACCTATAATCTCACTCAGAATAGCTTCTCACCAAGAGATGTACACACTTAGCTTCATAATCCTTTGGGCAAGATGCTAAAACCTTTTGCTCTTAGGCCACACATAAAAGAGGTGTTTAATGTTTTCCTCTTCTTCGTGGCATCTTTTGCATGAAAGGGGGAACATTAGAGCTATTTTGAGATCGAAAGTAGGGCTTTTTAAAGGAAAGAGAAAAAGAGATTATCCAATCGGATGGAGGCAAGCATAATGTTGGATATGTTTTGAAAAAGTACAAAAATATGGAAAGGCCGATATGAGGTACCCATTCTTGCCACCAAAAAGTGATTCATGTGTGGTCGGAAAGAAGATAGGAGTGAATGTAAGAGCTAAGATTTTTGAAAAGTGGGTGTTTTGGGTCTCCATATGGGTAATTTTGAAACTCCTTCCTAAATGTTCGTCCCTCTATACTTTTCTCCTTGAATATGTTCTCTAATTTTTGATGCTATGCAAGTTCCATGACCTCTACTTTTAGGCCTTGTAGATTTGCAACTTCTATGTTTTGTGCCTATTCCCCTTCGTGAGGATGGATGTATTGAAGTTCTTATCTCGAAAGGATCTTGGGTGTTGATGCAAGTTCGATGACCTCTACTTTTAGGCATTGTAAATTTGCAACACTGAAGTTCTTATCTCAAAAGGATCTTGGGTGTTTGTGTAGCTATTAGCACAAGCATGGGTGTCTTGAAATGGTCATGTTAGGGTAGGATTATTTCCTTTAGAATCCATCAAGAAACAACAATACAAGAAGTCTTGTTGCAACATGTTTACATGCACGATCAAGTGTCATAAGAGTCCACATGACATGGGGCTACCACCTCACAAGCCAAGTTGTGGGCTTCTTTATATTAAACATTTATTTGCTCCATTTGTTCTTTCATGTGTGGCTTGTTGAAAGTAATTTTGGATCCATGAGTATTTTGTTTTTCAGATGTGTTGTTATGCCCTCACTATGTGTTCTTGGTGAAATTTTGTTTTCGAGATGTGTTTATGCCTTGCAAATGCATATCCCTCCTTGTACGGGGAGTGGAAGCCTGTTGATTGTTTTGTTGGCCTCAAAAATCTACTCCACAACCATCTTGGTAGGACACACTATAAAGGGAGAACTCGATCCAGCATTGTAGAGGAAGGTATCTTCTTCTATTAGCTTGTGGAACAAGCTTACACAAAGAAATACAAAAGCCCTGTAAAAAAAGGGACTAGAATGATGTGGCCAATGCCAAACAACACTAACATGAAGGTAACTCATACCAAGGTACATAGAATCCACCATTTGCACAAGACTTGCATATTTATGCATTTCTCTGGATTTGTGGAGCTATCTAAAGTCTTTAATGTGAAGGTGACAAGAATGATGCTAGTTTCCCAAACATGGAGAACACTTTGTCAAAAACCTATCTTATGAGCACTAGTATGAGAAATAGATTGCAGAAATGCACTTACATATACTTTGGATACACTTGTTGTGAAGTACATGATTGCAACAAAAGGTTTACTATGTCATTTTGATATGGTTGAAAAAAATATGTTGGTGATATCCTTGTGCCCATGGACTAGGAGTTTACGAGCATAGAGCACAATGAAGCTATCGACATTGAGATATTGGACAAGGAAGTTTCTAGTAATGATTATCAATCTCGGACAAGAAAATTCTCTTCATCAACTTTGAACTGATATACATGAAGAGTCACCACATGTGTTACCAACAAACCTTGGAAACACTTGATGAAGGGGAGAGATGTAGATGAAGTGAAAGGATCTGAAAGGCAGTAGAGTGTGCAAAGCATCATAGGAGCCTTACCTTTGGAATCAAGAATTTTGTATCAGACCGTTATAATCAATATTTTGAAATCGAGACTTTTGTAAGGAGTGTATACCTTTGTCTTGCCTTTGAAATCAAGGATTTTGTAAATCAATCTTTTGAAATCAAGACTTTTATTTTATTTTCCTTCTTTTCTAAGAGCAAAGTATCCATAACATATTGTCAATGCAATATCTTATTAAAAAAGTTTTTTATTAAAAAATGTTGTGGAAGGACTCCATAGCCTTCACACAACTGAACTAATCAACTAAGAAGACTAACTAGCAAGGCCACACACTAGGAAGAGAGATGTCTTTCCACCCAACCAACCCCTCCAATATATAGCTCCAAGACCAAGGGGGTAAGTCCTTCTCAAGAGGACATGTGTACCTTCCATCACATGGGTCCCTAAGGTGTTCACATGGTTTCCAAGCTTAGGAAATCACATGAAATCACATGGCTTCTAAAAGAAGACTCTCCAAGCTCTCACGTACAAACCAAGTGGCTAGGAGAAGCTTCCAATCAAGCATAAGGTACTCAACCTTAGAGAATTAGCCCTAAGGTTCAAGACCCATCTAAAAGGGGTAAATAAACCATAAATCCAAAGGGTTTCACACCTAGAAACCCAGGTGTTCTACCCCTTAGACCCATGTAATTATACAACATTCTCCCCCCCTTAAAAGCATTTCCGTCCTCGGAAATGAGTGGAGATATATACCTTGGGGCATTCCCCCGTGCTCCATGATCAATCTCAAGCATCATGGCTTTCATCTCTCTAAGTTCGCCTCTTAATTCGAAAGGGGAGTTCTACCCCGACTGAATCTAAAAAAAGGAGAATTCATGTGTGGTCTAATTTCCTACCTTATTCATTTAAAGTTCCATCTAGTTTGCATATGAAAAAGAACTGAGTCGAATGCAAAGTATGGAAAGAATGAAAAGGCTGGAAGAGAACATCCCTGCCTATTTCCTTTGTTTAAGCCATGTGTCATCTAGGTCTCCAAAGCTCAAACATGTGGATTAGGTGGAGTCAAAGTGACTTCAGCTAAATTGCTACCTTGGTCCATCTCTTTGCACCACTAGTGCATGAATCTAGCAAAATAGATGAATGCTTCTTAAGGTTTCTTTATTAGATTCATCTCTCAAGTTAGAATCCAACTTGTTCTAAAAGGAAGATGAATCTTTCATAATCCCTGCCTAAATCACTCTCTTTTAGTGAAATGAGTGGATTTTCTTGTTTGCAATTCGCCTCCAATAAATCTAATTAGAGGGGCATTTCATTATATAATCCCTACCTAACCAATAGAATGGTGAAGGTGGATTATCTAGATATAACATCCTCTTTATCTTCAGAGAGAATTTGAATAGCTTACCAAAAGTGGATTCAATGTTCTTTCAAAATTTTACGTAGTTTTGAGAATCCACTTTAATGGACTAGAATCCATAAGGATTAATCTAACTATAATTGATTGAAACCTATTTTACTTGTTCTTCCAAAAAGATTAAGATCTTTATAACTACGTCCCAAGATGGGAACTCATAGTGTAAAAGATCGTGTTATCTTTAAGGTTATAAGTAAAAATAGATTATTCCAATCATTTCTTCAGAGCTTAATCCTTATGGATCTTTAGTTGGATCTCAAACGTTAAAGATCTTCTTGATCCTTATATTCTAGATCTATGAAAGATGTCCTATGTTGACATCGTAACTAGATCTTTCTTATTCTTCAATTGACTTGAAATATCAAGTATCCAAAAGATGATCTTTCTGAGCTTTCTTTCAAGCTTGGCCTAAGATCATCTTTATGTTTCTTGAATTTCAAGTTATGCTTTTGGATGAAGCTCTAATTCATCCTTTGGAGTTTACCTTGAAACTCAAAGAAGTTGATCCTCCCTTTATTTCTAACTCTCTATGAGAGATAGATCCTTTCGTATCTTGTTGGAAGAATTCTTCTTCCCTTTGAGAGGATACTGAAAAAGATGCCTATTCCTAGACATTGTCTTCCTGATGTTTTCCATTGGATCATGAGTCCCTTTTTCTTCTCGCCAGCAAGAAAAAGTACTCAACGGGATTCAGTGCCCATTGTCCCATACCAGTGGGTTCCTCATCCAATCCATATAACTTTGGCTCTATACTTTCTCACCTTTTCTGTCCTTTTAAATGCCCTTCATACTATGGTACCAAATTATAAGAGCAAGGACTAAGGTGCTTAGATACACCACTACTAATTGTTAAAAGCGTGCTTGCCGTCACAGACACTTTTAAGATCTTTTTGGGTTCTTGGGGATGGTAGGGGTCTGATAAATCAGAGGCCTTGTATCTTATTTTCCCACTTAACTTATCAAGCAAGTAGTACATTAATGTTCAATATCGAATTCTCTATACAGGTTTACTGTTCATACTCGTGTTAAGCTTTTCACAGTATATAACACAGGAGTTACTAATTAACGTCGCACAGACTTAATATCAACAATATACCATTACTGTGTTAATCACCAATTAATATAACTTAACAAGACAAGAGTAAAAGTGCTCATAATTAAGGAATGCTGCACTACGGCGTCTCCATAGGCCGCAAATCGCCCAGACAGACAGTCTGGCGATCCCGTTCCTCGCTACTGGAGAACCATGCCTTTTCATTAATTGATAGAAAGATACAACACTTCACTAAGACCTTTCGATGCGTGCGGTAATGGAAAATAGGAAGTACATAATGCCAATCCGGCGACCTTACACTGGCATGCACGGTGGACTTGAACCCGCAACGGAAACAAAATTAAGGCTCGTCTACGATGCCTTGTATATACATGGTTCTTGCTAACTTGAAGGTTCTGGTTTAGCAAATCCAGCATCATCTTTAAGGTTTCTGGCTCTACTAATTGGGCGTTAGTGCAAACAGAACTAGCCGCAATGACTTGACTCATCAAGATTTCAATCTGAGCCTGCAAAAATGCCTCTTGCAAATAAAAATCATTGGCAAGGGCTGCGTCACGGTTCAATCTCATATCTTCAATTTGTTTATCGACTCTGGATAGACGCTCTGCTTGGAATCCCAACTGCTTTTCTCTTCTCTCCAATTCTTCAGATTGGAACTGCATGGTTTTGTAATAGGCTTCTCTTTCCTTCTGCACTGCTTCCAATTCTTTCTTCAATTGGAGATATTTTCCAAGATCTTCTTGTAATTCTTGATCACGTCGGAACAGTGTTTCAGTAGTCTTATGGAGCTCAGCTTCAGCTTTAAGCACATTGGCGGCCAAAGACTGAGAGGCTTCTTCTAAGATACTGTATGCGTCACGCGTGCTATGAAGTTCATTACCTATGGCGGTCATCGCATCTGTTTTATCAATGAGTTCCTGCTTCAGCATGGTTATGTCTGTATCCTTTTGACACAGTAAAGCATCCTTCTGTGCAAGCTGATCTTGAAGTTGTTGCAGGGCATGGTTTTCTGCTTTAACAACGTTAGTTTCTTCTTGCAAGGGCGCAATATCGGCCTCTAGGACATCCACTTTGTGCTGCAACTCCTGTCTGATATTGTCAGTGACCATCTTCAGTTGCATTGGTAACTGTTGTGAGAATTGGATCAACAGGCGACCCATAGACTCGAGTTCATGAAACATGGGGGTTGGAACCGGAATAGGAAGAGGAGGAAGTGGCTGGGATGAAGAGGCTGATAATATGTGAGGGGAAGACAGTGGAGAATAGGTGGGAGAAGAAGATGGAGAAGGAGGTTCGTCAGGAACAATAGGCGGAACTAGAGCAACTGGCGCAACAAAAGTCATGTTGGGCACTAGCACGATTCCGGTAGTCTGCTGTGTTGTCGCTTCAGTTCGGTAATACAGGTTGCAGAGGAAAGAAGTGGTGCTATAATGGCTGTCCAGACCGTTGACAAGTGTCACACCGCTGCACAAACTGAGTCACATCTTTGTACATGGTAGGCCACCAAAGCCCACTTTGCAAAATTTTTCGGTGAGTAAGATCGGCTGCAAAATGTCCACTCGAGGGTATTGAATGTGCCATAGCAATAACCGAGTCTGCTTCATGTGGTGGCATACAATGAAGTAAGACACGAGTATGATCCAGGTAGTAAAGCTGACCTACAATCAACTGGAATCTGCGACTATAAACTGCAATTTTCCGCCGCAAAGCAGGAGGAGTATGAGGAGGAAGGCACCCGTCAGTTAGGAAAGTTAGTAATGTATCATAGTAGGTAGACAGCACAGGAGGTTCTGTAGATTCGTCCCGAGCCAGCTCAGTAGCGTAAATTGCTGGTGTAGTGTCATCAACCCCCACCGGAGCTTCACCAAAATCCAACCGAGATAGGAAATCTGCCAAGGCATGTGCGATACCGAGTTGATGAATAACATCATAGTCAAATTCCTGTAATAATAAAATCCATCGAGCCAAGCGACCACCGAAATGTTGCTGCCGGACCAGATACACAAGCGCGACATGATCCACGTGGAAGGTGAATTTTCGGCCCAACAAATAATGCCGAAATTTCTTCACAGAGTACACCAACCCGAGACATTCTCTTTCGGTCACTGAATAGTTTCTCTCAGCAGGAGCTAATCGACGACTTGCATAATAAACAGGCCGAAACCACTTATCAGTTTGCTGCATTAAAACGTTGCCAATGGCTATGTCCGATGCATCTACAAAGACATGGAACGGGCGTTCCTAATCAGGGGGTTGCAAAATTGGAGCCTGCATCAATAAGCCTTTTAAACGATCAAATGCAATTTGGCATTCCGGAGTCCATTCGAACTGTCGTGGAGTACTAGTCATGAGCCGATTAAGTGGTGTTGCTAAATGAGCTAACCACCGCAAATGTCGGCCATGCCACCGAATTTGACCAAGGAAGCACATAACTTCTTTCGATGTGGTGGGGACTTGAGCCTCCAACACGGCTGCAACTTTATTCGGATCAACCTGGATTCCTTGTGCAGAGATAATATGTCTGAGGAGTTTGCCATAGGAGACCGCAAACACAGATTTTGCCGGATTCAAGCATAACCGATATTCGCGGCATTTTTGAAAGCAGCACCGTAAATGATACAGGTGCGCCGCAATTTTCCCAAATAAAGAAAAGTCATCCAGATATACTTGCATAAAAGTAGTCAGGTAGGGTGAAAAGATTTCTTGCATACAACGTTGAAATGTGCTCGGAGCATTCCTTAACCCAAACCACATTATCGTACAAGCATAAACACCCCAATTCGTGATGAAAGCTGTTTTCGGTATGTCCTGTTCTGCCATTCGCACCTGGTTATAACCACTATAGCCGTCCAGAAAGGAGTACATCTCATGCCCGGTCACTCTATCTAGCATTGTGTCGAGAAAGGGAAGAGGAAATGGATCAGGTACCGTGGCCGCATTCAGTTTCCGGTAATCCACACAAATACGTAGCTGTTTATTTTTCTTCGGAACAATCACGATTGGAGATATCCATTCAGCGTGCTCGATTGGTACAATGAATCCCACCTTCAATAATCAATCAAGTTCTTCTTTGACCTGTGCTGCATAATTGGGGTTCATTCGGTAACTGGATTGTTTAATTGGCTTCGCCTCTGGTTTGAGCACTACCCGATGTTGATAGATCCGCGGATCAAGACCTTTCATATCGCGATAGTCCCAAGCAAAAACATCAGAAAACTCATGTAGGAGTCGGATCAACTCTTCTTGGAATGCCTCAGATAATCCTGCCTTAATCTTAACAAGTCGCGGATTGGCCTCATCACCCAAATTATATGTTACTAACTGGTCTTCCGGAACATAAAATTGTCGAGGTTTCACCAGATCGTCTGCTGACTGTAAAAGTTGATGTAGGGTGGCTCCATCCATAGCAACACTATCATCTGCATCTGCTTCTCCGGTCACTGGAACAACCGTACACGCTGCCGGACTCCACGTGTCCGCTACTGATTGAAGATCGATAGTACCTAAGGAGATCAGATCTTTATTGTTCTTCAGAAACGGCTCTTCCTCATTGTCAGATAAGCCATCCAACATGTGGACCGGCTCCGCTACATATGGTCTGGCAAGAAGCTCGCAAGGCTGGATGGCATCCAGTTTAACAACATATTTACGGTGATGATCTTTGAAAGTCAATTCCTGCGCTGACCAATCCTGTACAACTTTGGCTTGTTTCAACCATGATCGACCGAAAAGGAGATTGTAGTCGAGGTTGGATTCTGGTAGTTCTAAGACTACAAAAGTCATTTTGAACGTGGTACCCTGCAGAGTAATCGGGATATTCCGTACTAATCCCACCGGATGGACACGGGATTGGTGTGCCATTCTTACGAAAAATTGGACGGGCTTGATTTGGGTCCACCCCAATTTCTTGCAGAGGGGTGCAGTAGCTATATTCACACCCGAACCACCATCAATTAACACTTGAGTAATCTTTTGATTTTTATACCATGCCGTGATCAATGGGACTGAATGGTCCATCGTAGAATCAGTTTCCCATTGTATTGTTGCAGTCGTCGGAGTACCGGGAGATCTAGGACTGACCTGTTGTTGAAATTGCTGCCTAAATCCTGGCACCAATGCGAGCAACTATCCCAACGGGAGTGTAATTGAAGCCTTAGATAGAATCTCCCATACCTGATCTGTTTGAATTGTACTCCTCATCGATTCAGAGGATGATTCTGCTGTTACCGGGTTAGGATTTTGTTCATTTGCTCTCGCCTTTGGCAGGGGAACTTGTGTCACCGGAATTGGATCGGGGAACACAGTTGGCTCTTTAGCGGTCCATTGACTAGCCTTTGTATACATTTGCTGCTGCTCACGGATATCGGGTTCGAACACCTCAGCTACTGGTTGCAACTGCTTACCCGATCTTGTCTAGACCACTGCTGCTTGTGATTCCACGGGTGAGATATAGACCATGTTGGTCATCGAGTTCCAACGTTCCTTCTTCCTTTTGTCATATTCTGCTACATCCTTGCAAAATCTTCGGATGTGGCCAATCTCACCGCAAAAATGACATCGAGGTGGTGGAAGGGAAGTACTCTCCGCTGAGGTACCCGCCTGCCATCGAGTTGCATTGAAATTGGTATTCCGCTGACCCCAATAATTTCTGTATCCTTGTGACTGATTGTTTCGCATCTGTGGTGGCACATAATGGGTTGCGGGCTACCCGGGTTCCTGGATAATGGCATTTACAGCTGTTTGTCCCTGCATCTTGGCACTATACACACAATTTTCTGTTGAGTGTCCGGTTGTGTTGCAGATGGCGCAATACATCTGATTAAGGGCACATGTAGCACTGGTGTGCCCTGGATTTTTGCATCTGGTATAATATATCTGTTTAGTCGGATCATCTATAACGTTCTTACTGGATTTCAGTCACTCCACGTCTTCGATGAATCCTCCAACTTTATGCTCTAGTTGCAGGGCCATCGCAATAACAACATCCAGTGTCATAGTTCCCACACAACGGATGATCATGATTTGTCTTAGCTGTGGGGTCAAACCGTTAATGAACCACTGGGTTATAACATCATCCGGTAAATTAGCATGTGCCGGAGGCAATTGTCTTAAATGAGTTCTAAACAATGTGGCATATTCCTGAACAGTCTGGTGCGGCTTCTGTCGGTTGTTCTGCAAATAGTCAAAGATTTTGGCAGGATTCTTCTTCAACTGGAACCGCTGTAAAAACACATCCCTTACCGCATCATAGTTAATGAAATGGTTGATATCATACTCCGTTAACCACCTCGCTGCTTCATTAACTAATGTTGCTTGAAATACGATGGCCTTGTATGCCGGATCGGGTGGATGGTTCAGCACTGCATAGCTTATCTCAAAGGTTCGCACATGTGCATCAGGGTCGTCACCTGGAAATCCACCGAACTTTGTGTAAGTCACCCCAGTTGGAACCGGGCGAAGTGGAGGTGGTTGTTGCTGTTGCTGTTGTTGTTGTTGCTGTTGTTGCTGCTGTTGACCACTCATTGTGCTATTAGTGGCCCCGTTGCTGTTTCCTGAGATTTGAGGAGGTGTCTCTTGTCCTTTAGAATCTGTATTATCAGATTGCTCACCTTTCGGCTCGAAAATAGCATTCAGTCTCTTATGTATCTCCAAATCAAATAGCCTATCCTCCACTTTGGTATCAAACGTAGGCAAGCTTACCCCGAACAGTGGTGTACATAATAAAGATCCACCAGGGAGTATCGCACTGTCACCGGAAAACTGTAAATTCCCACCAACTGGTACCGAACTTTCACCGGAACTTGTCAAACTTTCACCGAAACAGGGTATACTTCCTCCGGTAACGATCTCTCTGGGTAACACAACTCTATCCTTGAAAAGGTTCAAATTCTGACCAAATGGTATCGCATCAATTGAGCACTACGTCCCTGTACACTCCGAAGTTACTGCACCTTCTTCAGAACGCACCGGAATTATACCGGAATCTACCGAAATCTCATCATTTACCACCAAACTGGTACCGGAATCTCTACTAACTGGTTCCGATTCTTCAGCAACTGGGTTTAAATGGCATGCAATTCTACCAGCTGAGGGCGTCCCTAACAAATTTGGTACTGTCCAGGGATGCTGATCTCTCCTGCACTTCGGATACAACTCGCCGGACCAAGTAACTGGCATATATCACCTCTACACCACTTGCCTTACGTACTGCTCCACCTTACTGATTATTCTCAATCCATTGCCATCTTCCCACAGACGGCGCCAGTGTTAAAAGCGTGCTTGCCGTCACAAACACTTTTAAGCTCTTTTCGGGTTCTTGGGGATTGTAGGGGTTTGATAAATCAGAGGCCCTGTATCTTATTTTCCCACTTAACTTATCAAGCAAGTAGTACATTAATGTTCAGTATCGAATTCTCTATACAGGTTTACTGTTCATACTCGTGTTAAGCTTTTCACAGTATATAACACAGGAGTTACTAATTAATGTCGCACAGACTTAATATCAGCAATATACCATTACTGCATTAATCACCAATTAATATAACTTAACAAGACAAGAGTAACAGTACTCAGAATTAAGGAATGCTGCACTACGGCGTCTCCACAGGCTGCAAATCGCCTAGACAGACAGTCTGGCGATCCCGTTCCTCGCTATTGGAGAACCATCGTAAAAATGCCTTTTCATTAATTGATAGAAAGATACAACACTTCGCTACGACCTTTCGGTGCATGCGGTAATGGAAAATAGGAATTACATAATGCCAATCCGGCGACCTTACATAATCTTACTTAAATATTTGGTTAACCATTTAATGTGGTGTGATTCATATGATCAAACTTAAAGTTTGACTTGATCTTTGCCCTACTTGGGTCTTTTGATTTTCTTCTCTTCTTTAGCCAAAATAAGAGATAAGACTAGGTCTTTCTCAAATAGATCCCTTTATGTTCAAAGCTTTACCCATGGGTTTTTACTTGGGGATCTAGCTATTATGCTTCATACAAGAATCCAAATTCCTTAGGTCTACATTACTGGAATCCATAACGTATGTTATGTTATCCCTATCAAGATCCTTGAAGGATTATGCTTTATAGCTCATCCAACTTCTTTTCCTAACCCACTTAGGATTCGTACAATCCTTATGGTGTAAGAAAGTGTTCTCTTGTATTTGAGGTTCTATGAGAATTCCCAAAGCTTGAGAATTTCATCTAGGTTGGAAGATGTAAGAAGTATGAAGTACTAGAATACAAGGAAGTACTTCAACTTTATGTATTTATTGCATATCTTTTTACCTTGCAATACCCTATTTGGTCTTTTCAAGGCATAAGATACAAGTTCTTAGGCATAAGATACAAGTTCTTGGGGTTTTTCTCCCCTCCTTAAGAGTTTTCGTCCTCGAAAACTATCCGAGAGTAAATTGAAAATTGTGCTCTTTCAAAAAGTATTTGAAAGAGTTGATTTTCAATCTTTTATTATTCTTCCTAGTTGAAAGAACTATTCAGAGCTTCTTGCTTTGTCTTCTCCAAGCTTACAGAACAAATATCCCAAAGTTCAAGTTGAGATTACCCACAAATTCGATGTCCCATACCACCGAATTTACTTCAGTGGTAGTGTAAGCCTAGATGTCCCATACCATCCGGCTTACACTTCCACTTTAGTAAAGGTAACTTTAGCTTGAGTCTTGAAATTAAACCTTCTTTTAGTCTAATCAATTAGGAGTTATTACTTCTATAAACTTTTAAGTGTAATTTCCACTGCAGAGCATACGTATTGCCCATGCTACAATGGACTTTCAACTTACCAAGTCTCATTTGTAATTGTAACTTGACCAGACTTAATGTCAAAGATTGGTTTTTCAATGATTCCTTTGTTCAGCTGTACTCTAAAAGATTATTTTATGTCACCTGATAATAGAGCTAGTTTATACTCAACTAGATATTATCTCTTATGACATAATGAGTAATCTGAGAAAGAATAATTGACTTGCCAATCAAATCTCTAAGTTGAAGTAGATGGTAATACTATTTGCCATTTAACTAGCCCTTTACTTCTTAGGACATTGAAAAATGGTATTTCGGGTTTATAAAAACCCTTAAGTCTTACCTTCTCTTCATGTCTTGCATTTGCTTGGAACAATAGTGTAAAGCTCTGAATAGTTCTTTACTTCTTTCAAACAAAGAGCTTTCTTGAACTAATGCTTCCATCTTCCCAAACTAAGATTTTGTTATACCATATTTTCTCTTACTTAGAGAGAAGATAATGCTCTAAGTTACCACTATTGTATCGTGGTTTTACAAGAGAGAAATTTTTTTGTATTACTACCTTAAGTCTATGGCTTTGCTGATCAGGCATGCCATGGGCTTTTTATGGAATTTAAAATTCCATAAGAGGGATTTTAAGCTTAAGGTATTTTCAAGAAGTTAGGATTTTAATTTCTAAGTCAAGCTTAAAGGAATTAAATGGTTTATAGTGGCCAATTGGCCTTATCACCATTCTTCCTAAAAACTAATAAAATCAAATCCTACTTAAGCTTATCTTCAAGAACTTAATCTCCCTCTTTACTCACAAACCCATGTAATATATTCCAAATGCATAATTTAATGTATGCCAAAACATTTACACCTTTATTGGAAAAGGCGTTGCATGCATAAGGTTCAGAAGTTGAACCCCTCTTTAAAGCATGTAAAAGTTCCAATTCAGAACTTTGTTCATCCAAAGGATGGTGCAAAATTTCCATGAAACTTAGTATATGCAAGTTGCAACAATGCTTTAGACACATTCTTCCTAACCACGACCATTTTATGCACCTCCAATACTTCTTTTCAAAGCAATGAACTTGATGCATAGTGCAACTTATTTCTATGATTGATTGCCGATGTGACCACAAAAACTGGGCCACCTAAATCTATCCATCCACTTCCGAGTCATGTCTATTATGACATGCATTGTATGTTCTTTAATTTGCAAAGAAAAGAAAAAGGTGCAAATATTTACCTGGAAATTAAGCTTCGTCCATCCCTTGGATTTATTTGAGTGTTCCCATGGTGATGAAGTAGGCTTCGGCCATCCCATCTTGTCCATCAGTGGATTCCTTCTTGGGCTTTTTGATACTTACTTGTGTGCCCATATGTGTGGATTTACCTTTGTAATCATGCATTTATGCATGTATTTTAAGGGGTGAAATCTATATGCATAGTTAATGGATGTCATGCGCATGCCTCCATTATCCTTGGGAAAAGAACCTTTCAAAAAGAACCATGCCCTCATAACTATATGTACTAGCATGTAAAGCCAATCTTCATGCAAAAGAGATTTATGCATAAAATATTGACTCATGCATGTATAAGATTTCACGGAATTTGTGAGAGAAGAAAATAACTAACTCTTTAACCCTGTTTTTTCCATGATCTTGGTGAAGAGTCTATCCTGCCTTTGAATTTTGTCCCATGGAACTTCGTTCCATAGTTTCTCTCACGCCTTTCAAAATCTCTTACAATGAAACTACACATTAGTGGGTTTATTCACATGTAATAAAAAAAATAGCTCATATGAGCAACATTATAGCAAGTAAACCCATATGCAATATGTAAAATGACATTAAAAAATGTATAAACTTATCTTCTCGGATTTCTTATGCATCCATAAAAAATTGTCGAATAGGAGCTAGAGGTGTGCTCTTCATCTCGTCTCTCCCGCTTAGCTCGCCACCGTGCCTCGTAGTAACAAAAGGTGGCGGAAGAAGAGGAACATTGCCAGAAAATAACACCTCTTCGTTCTCGATCATTTCTTGCTGCAGACGAAGAAAATACATGCCAGGAAACAAACGAGGCCTTGTTTGCAATCGATATTGGAGGCTTCCGTACTGAGAGAGGCAAACCATCCAAGATTCATGATGGTTGCGGTGTCCGTCGGCAAGAAGAAGATCTTGAACGAAACTGCGTCACGATGAAAAATAGACGGAGTTTCTACCCATCTGGATGATGAGGTGAGATAACAGAATGATCCTAGAACTGCATCAGTCTTCTATCACGTACTAACTGTAGAAGATGTGAGGAGTTGTCGACGTACACACAAATCCCAGTTATAATGTATATTATGAAGTCTCAGCTATGGAAGGTTCTGATGCTTGTAGCTTTAGTTGGTTGCGCAAGGAGCGAATCTGACAAAGCTAGATATTATCCCATCATCAGGGATAGTAGGCGCAAGTAACGAGAAGAACAAGAACTACAAGGTTCAGTTGACAGCTTCGACAGAGAAATCTATTGCGGCAGTACTAGGACGGTTTGGATTTGAAGGCAACAGAGTAAGTGTCCGCAGAATTGACCGAGAGGACACCGATAGTATCTGCCTCTGCTACAACATGATCTTCCCCACCACAACTGTTGGCCAAGAAAAATGCACGGCGCGTTGGATAAGGCAATAGATTGCCTTCTTGGTGACCAGGGATCGAATCCCGAATTCTACAAACGCTGTGCATAATCATTTTGACTAATCAAACCAAGTAGCAATGATTGCAAACGGTGAGAAGTACTTCGACAGAGATGAAGAAGTGCTACAGTAATGTAATTTCGATGCAGCTCAACAAGAGCTTACAAGAAAAGTGATGAAGATAAGAATCTCCATAGATCTCAACCTAAGGGCTCTGATACCACTGTTGTGGAAGGACTCCATAGCCTTCACACAACTGAACTAATAAACTAAGAAGACTAACTAGCAAGGCCACACACTAGGAAGAGAGATGTCTTTCCACCCAATCGACCCCTCCAATATATAGCTCCAAGACCAAGGGGGTAAGTCCTTCTCAAGAGGACATGTGTACCTTCCATCACATGGGTCCCTAAGGTGTTCACATGGTTTCCAAGCTTAGGAAATCACATGAAATCACATGGATTCTAAAAGAAGACTCTCCAAGCTCTCACGTACAAACCAAGTGGCTAGAAGAAGCTTCCAATCAAGCCTAAGGTACTCAACCTTAGAGAATTAGCCCTAAGGTTCAAGACCCATCTAAAAGGGGTAAATAAACCATAAATCCAAAGGGTTTCACACCTAGAAACCCAAGGGTTCTACCCCTTAGACCCATGTAATTATACAAAAAAAACCAAAACACTCAAGTAAATCTCAATATACTTTGCTTGATGCATAATAATTCCCCCTACAAGAGATACAAATTGAATGCCAATATAATACTCCAAAAGGCCAAGATGTTTGACATAAAAAGTATGTTGCAAATCAACCATAAGCATGCCAATATTCTCATCACATGATCCAATCAAGAGAATGTCTTCAACATAAAGAACAAGCACTATAAGATCAACCCCATCTTCTTGTACATAAAATGTGCTTTGAATTGGACAACATGTAAAATCGAGAGAAGCCAAGTGCTTATGTTCTTGTCATGCAATGCACGTGGAGTTTGCTTAAGTCCATACAAAGCCTTACACAAGTGGCAAACCATATGCTTTTGACCTTTGATGATAAATCTAGGAAATTTCTTCACATATACTTCTTCTTGAAAATTTTCATTCAAGAAAGCTGTCTTTATGTCAAATTGATGTAGTTTCCAACCATGTTGGGTAGCCAATGCAATCATAGAACTAATGGTAGTCATGCACAAAGTAGGTGCAAAAGCCTCCTCATACTCTATGCCATATTTTTTGTGCATAACCTTTTGCAACTAGTCTAACTTTGTAGTGATGAATGCTACCATTTGACCTTTTAATTTTTCAAACCTACTTAATACCAATGGCATTCAAAATTTTTGGTAATTCACATAACTCCTAAGTAGAAATTTTGTGAATAGAATCCAATTCTAATTGCATTGCACTCATCCAATTTGAATCATCACATGCACCTTCAAAAGTGAGTGGTTCTTTATTACATGTGGTTTCAATAAGAGATACATTGAGAAAGTCACTTGATGCATGGAGAGAGCTTGATCTTGTTCTACCAAGTAAAAGAGCACTCAACTTGCTACCTTGCAATGTCTTTTTCAGTCATTTTAGCATAGATTGTGCATCCGTTATAGACATGCATTCCTCATGTAATACATCGTCAAAAATGTACATCAGAATCGGGTTGAATATCTGCTGAATATAAGCCACATGTAACTTTAAATTTTGTAAATTTTCAATCATATTTGGCTAGACATTACCATCTTTGAATGGATTTTTTCAGCCATATTTCCTTGTAAATTTTGGGATTTTTCAACCATGCTTGGGTTGAATTTTTTGACCATATATGGCTGAAAAGTTTCAGCTCTTTGAACCTCATTTGGATGTCCTACATGGCAATAGTCAAGTGCACCACTTTGAAACAAAGGCATGAGTGTATCAAACACATCTTGTGAGCTAATTGTTGATTGAAATCTACATCCTAATAAAGGATAAGCTGAATTTTTAGCAAACGCCACATTTGCACTTACAATAATTTTGTCTGTCAATGGGTGGTATAAGCGATAAGCTTTACTCTCACTACTATATCCAACAAATATACATTTCTTTGCCTTGGCATCAAGTTTGTGACCTTGTTGTGATGACACAAAACCATATGCCAAATAAGCAAATATGCACATATGACGAACCATTGGCCTTCACCCATTCCAAGCCTCATAAGGTGTAATAACTCTCAATGCTTTTGTAGGACAAATGATTCAATACATAATTCGCACACATGATTGCTTCCATCCAAAACTTATCAAGAAGATGCTTTCCTTTGACCATCATCATACCATTTCAAGAAGTGTTCTATTCTTGCGCTTCATAACACCATTTTGTTGAGGTGTATATGGCAATATGCATTGGTGTGCAATACCTCTTTCACAAAGAAAAGCATCGAATTCATGTGACCATGTATTCACTACTACAATCTGTGCAAAGAGTCAAAAGCTTATTGTCACATATTGTTTCAGCAATAGCTAGAATATTTTCAAGAAAGACCTCATTCTTCGCTTTCATAGGATACACCCAAGTATGGCTTGCTGCATGATCAATTAAGGTAACAAAGTACACATGCTTTCCAAAAGATGGAGTTTTGGCTAGATTAGATACATCACTATGAACAAGTTGCAATTTTCGTGTAGCATTTATAACACCATCTTTGGGAAGAGGAGCACGATGCATTTGTCTAAGTATACAAACTTCATATGCATGCTTTTCAATGGAATCAAGTGTGGGAAAGCTAATAACCATATCCTTGTTTTGCAAGTAAAGCAAACCATTGAAGTTCAAATGACCAAAACGAGTATGCCATAGCTCCATTTTAGCCATAGAAGAAGTATCCGTAATTAAGGCTTTTGAGGAAACTCACCTATATGTATCCAAACAATACAAGCTACTTCATAATTCCTCGACATAACCATTAGGGAGAAAAATACACCCTGCATGGGCTTTGTAATAATTCCTAATTTTTAGGGATTAAGCTTAATCTTGAACTTTGTTAAGGGGACAAAGTACATTTAATAGAACAATTTTTAGTAGGCTGAAGTAGGTTTTGTTTTAAAAGATGAGCTAGGATCATCTCTCTTTTGCAAAAAGAGAGAGAAAAATCACTTTTCAACATCATCAAATCCATCCATCTATGTGAATAAAAAATGAATTTCTAAAAACTTCTCTTTTTCAGCTATTCTTTATTCAAAATGGCCCATAATTTTATGCATTTGTTACGTCTTTTAGTCCATTTTTAATAAAAAATACAAAAAACACATACTTTTGAAAATCCCTCCAAAAGTTAAAACATCAAAAAAATTCTTTTGACCTATCCACATACCAAAACAAACTTTTTTCTTGCAATATAACTACTGTACAAACCATTACAACCATCTCTACGCTTCTTTTTGTTAGGATGCTCAATTTTTTAAACATCATGATGCTCACATGTATTATGAACATGACAAAAACACCTACGCATGCTTCTCATTCAATAAGTGTATATGTCCGTGTTCTAATAGAATTCGCACCAACAACTAGAGATAACAATGATAAAGATTCTCAAAACGAATGATGTGTATCTAGAGAGAGGAATATTGGTCTTTGGGTCAATGATGCACTGTATCCCTTAGATCCAATGTCTAATTTTCATCCTACATTTCCTAGTATCTCCACATTTCTACAATTCCTTGGTCGTGACGAAGCTAGACTACTAGGTTATTGCAAGCAATTGTCTAGCCATTCAACATCTATCGCAAATTATTGGATGCAACTATGTCATCACAAGCATTTGAAGATAGACGTTTTAGAAAGTGTTGTCAAGTCTCTGAAAGAGTGCAATAATATACTCTAACAAGATGTGGAAGAAAAGGAGAACTCAATTATAAAGTGAATTCAATCTAACACAACTAAAAGAGACTCCACTTGGTATGAGATACAAGAGATGACCATTATCATCCTTTGAAGCTCTTTCAACTAGTGGTTGAGCACAAAAGCGATGTGTTCATGCAATTAGGTTTGTGTTTCACTTGTTTATCTATGTTATAAGAATTTTAGATTGAGTTTCTTATTGTGCAGATCATTTGTTGAAGATCTCATCGCTTCATCAATGAGAGGATCAATTAAAGTTGTTGAATTCTTGTTTGATCAACAGACATGTGCATAATATTTTGGAGTCACCAATAGGAAATCACACCAAGATACAAGTGATTAAAGATTTTGCAAGCAATTTAGAAGATATTATTACTCCTAGGGATGTGCAAATAGTATGTGATGAAGTAGGTATTAGTACTAGAGGATACACTGCATTGTATAATCTTTTGAAGCTGACGATACAAAACAAAGATATTTTGCAAAGTATTTTTCCATTCCCTTACAAGGTATTTCTAAAGGAGAAGGTGACCAATGAGGATGTAGCTAATACTCTTGGACATTACTTGCATGTAGAAGATATTATGCTTGCATCCATTTATCGTTCTGCTACATCTAAGAAAGAATTGAAAAATTCATCTACAAAAGGATTCACTACACAAAGTACAATAACATATTTGTCAATTTGGAGAGGCTTCAAAGGGAAATGGTTCAATTTTAAAATGTACAATTCAAGGTATATCCATTGTTATGATAATGACATTCACTGTATTTCTATTTATATAACACTTGTTATTTGATATAAATTGTGATTCCAAACTCAAGTTTATATTGAAGTTAGATGAATGTCAAATAATAAAGGGATGACGTATAGAGAGACTTAGTGTGAGACTCGTGAGTGAAGCTATGTCACATGCCATTATTAATTAAAGTGAAAACTCTACCCATCACTTTACATTCAATCTGAGAAAGATATATGGTGTTTAGGTGCTATTGAAGTACCTAAAGAATTGAATGATGTTCTTTCATGGATTTTTAGTAGGACCCCATGGATCATACATGTTATAACTTCTCAAATTCATGGTGTAAAACTCAATGTAGAAGGCCTAGGTGATTTTGAGGTAGAGTGGCACTTGGCTGGAGACTTAAAGATCGTCAAATGCATGTTAAATTGCAAACAAGGTGCGTATGCTCTCTATCCTTGTACATATTGCACATGAGTTTATGAACCAACAAAGAGACAACAAAACAATATAGATGATTTAGATGATGACATAGATGCATCTCCATCTACTGAATGGGATATACTTTTAATGAGGTGTCCCATGTTATGTGCACCTAATCTTGACATATCAGATAAAGATTAGAATCCCAATATTCCCTTTCCTTTAGTTAATGTTCACTTTTGCACCTTGCATGCCTTCATGATAATTTTTGATAGACTATTGAAGCTCCATATAGAATATGCATGTGCCATGAAGCCAATTGATAAATCTATACAAGCCATAAAAAAATTGGAGGAACTCCTTAAATCAATTGGTTGTCATGGTGGAAAAGTAACCCTAGTTGTAAAGAAATCTGGGGAATTTCAAGATATTACAACAAGTGTGAATGAAAGGGAATAAGGCAATACATTTTTTTGAAAGAGGTACTAGCACTCAAAATAATGAACATTATGAGCTATGCATGATCACAACAAACAATGATTCTCAAGTTGATCTTTGTAATAAGAGGAAGAAGGTTTGTTCATGCTTCGATAAGTTGGTAGGTTTAATGGGTCTTACTAGCTCCAATGATATTCAACGTCAATTGTTTCAAGATACATTAGTGGAGTTCACGAAGTGTTGCATCCCATCCTGGGGAGAGAACAGTATTACACACAACATTGTAAGTCAAATCCATCTTTCAAATGGTTTGTTGCACTTACTTTTTCCAATGTACTTAACAATTTTTAACATATTTTGTTTGCATATGGCGCATTTTTCATGCATCGATATGGGTCATTCGAGATTTTCAGTACCCAAGGAATGGAGAAGTCACACTAAAAGGCTAGAAGTGTGTACTTCAAAAACATGTGACATGGTGGTGGTCCAATGCAATCAAATTATATGGAAGAGATGTTTAAATGATTTTACTACACTACATTCTCAAGAAACTTTGCTATGGCTAGGGAGTCACATTTGGCAAAAGTTGCAAAAAGGATACAACAACATTGCTAGAGAGAAATGGAAGTCATCATTAGGACCTCTACATCTTGCTCAATGGCATGCTGAAAGACTAGGAGAGGGATCTAATTGGAAGTAAAGTGAATTCATTATATTCCATTATATGGTAAATCATAGGGTTATATATAATCTTGGTTTCAATGTGTTATTCTTTGTATTATTATTTTCTGTACGTTTCTAAACTAGTTTTTGTCCATTCTAGTCTGAACATACAATTTTAAAACAAACTCTATAGATAGAGAGAACTCACTCCATTTGACACTTTACAACTTGAGAGAATGGCATGTACCAAGAAAATTGCAAGAAAAGATTGCATGATCTATCCTAGCCATTTTCAAGGAACTCAACACCCACCATGGCAGCAACCCCACAAGAGACCTCAAAGTGGTTCCCACACCACTTCTAGGTGTCTCTCACATGATGGCACACACTCTGGGAGCAATCCATCGTGAGAACATGAAGTGAAAAATTAACAAAAGGATTGTTCTTAAGGACATTCAAATGTAGAGTTTGATGATGAACCACCATAGATGGCACCCATCAAGGCAAGGCCCAAATAGGTGATGAGGAGAAGGGTTATATCGGATACTAATTTGGATCCAGAATCATCAACTAATGAAGAAAGCTAAACTCAACCACCATAGAATGAGATGCACATACCAACAAGCAATAGGGTACCACAAGGAGGCAAGACACTCTTACAAGGATAAGGCAAGATACCAACAAAGGAGGAAAGGGAGCAAAGCCAACACAAAATCGACAATAGAATGTGGAAGATGAAGCTAAAACTTCACATCACGTACATAAAAAAAAGTATTATCAACCTTGCCTTAGAACTCAATGAAAACAACCTAACATTCCTCCCAATGCAATAGCCCCACAAAAACAACTGAGGCATTGTAGAGCATTTGCAAAGATATCAGTTAAACCTCTCATACCACGAAGAGCATTTGAAAGAGTGGTAAATGAAGAACTATAAAGCTATTATGCACGTCTCCAAATATAAGGAATATCACTTGAGGCACTTCAAGAGGCAGTAGAGGCCTACCTCATCTCCATGTTTGAAGATTCTAACCTATGCGCTATCCATGCCAAGAGAGTAACCATACAACCCAAAGATATTCAACTAACTAGAAGAATAAGAGGAAATAACCCATGACCTTTTGAATTTGTAGCTTTTGAGAAACATATTTTGCAATGTACTTCAATGATGAATGAAATATTTTGTTTCACCCTATATTGTCTATTTGTTTCTCTCTCTCTCTCTCTCACACACACACACTCTCTCTCTCTCTCTCCTAATTATCTTGTATGTAAGTTTTGAAAAGAGATTTGATGTTATCTTTTCCTTTAATTATTATCTTCTGAATTTGATACTATATGTTCCCTTAAGCCTCTCGATGGCTTAATAAAGCTTTTGTAAGCCAAGGAAAGGCAAGATATTAGGTAGCTTTATCATGCTTTCAAAAATTTTAGGCTTCCATAAGTGCTCAAGGTGTACATATAGAGTGCTTAGGGCTTATACTAATATTTCTTGACTTCATTCCCTTTATGGACATTTAATGAGCATTCAATCCTTTCCTGGGCTTCAAAGTGCCAAACAACCCCCATCCATAAAAACAAGAGAATTGGCTTTGCAAAAGCTTTTCAGGTCTGAATCGTACCTTTCTATGATTGGGTTTTTTTTAGCCTTTGTAAGCTTATGAATGGTTGGATTTGTAGTTACATGTAGCTAAACCAAGATTTCAGCAAGTTTAAGCTTACATTAGTAATAAAGGTTTACATATGGACTGCCTAGAGTTTATATCAGTACTTGTTGGCCTCATTATCCTTAAGTATGGGGTATTTATGAGCCTAGAACCCTTATATAGGCTTCAAAATGCCAAAAACTCCCCAACCGCAGAAACATAGGATTTAGCCCCACAAAATATTTGCAGGCCCGAATCTCGTGTTTCTATGGTTGGGGCTATTTTAGCACATATAAGGCTTGTAGAGGCATAGAAATGGATTTTAGAAAGCATTTACTTTCATACAAAGTGTGGTGGCTTGCATAAGTGAATAGAGTCTACATATATATTAGTAATAGGCCAAAAGAGATTTGCAAAGACCTCACAATCACAAGAAACATATTTTGCATTGTTCAAACATTACCAAGCTCATAATGGATTACACAACATACAAAAAGAAAAAATATTGATTCAAAAGCTTACATAAGTTCTCAATTGCCTTCAATTTCTCAACAATTTTCTTTTTCCTTTGGAGAGATTGTGGAAACTAGTAGGAAATTACATTAGGGTCTTGCAATCCAAGACCCATGGCAATACTTATTTGTCCTAGTACCTTTCCTCTAAAGTTAACTTTGAGAGTAGTTACAACTAGAGATTTTTGAACCAAAATGACACAATTAATGCCTTAGGTAATTATAGACAAACACAAAACTTTTCTCAAGGCCTTCAAGCACCACATCATGAAGTTTCCATCAAGAGTGTAATCTTTATGAATGATGATACAATCAATTTTTGGCAACTTTCCCCAACGTAGTTTTCCAAGGACGAGCCATTGCGACGAGAAGAACGATCCCCACCGGATCTTGCAATGAACTTGTCCACTTTAGTGGCTTCCTGTCTTCTCTACTATTGGGGATGTAGGTGATTTATTCTACATTATTATCTCTTGTACTATGCTTTATTCTTCTTTTGTAGTGTAATTTGTATTATCTTTCAAAATATGTTCACACACCATCACTATGGTGTCAGCCACAAGATCACCTAGTGGGATAGATTTGTTTATAAGAAGATTAGATGTATTATCAAGTGGAATAACATTGTGGAGAAAAGACTTAGGCATTCATCAAGACAGAGTCCGAATGCCTTCTCAATATCATGAAGAAAAATAAATTCATCTCCATCCACAAGGATGATGGGGAGAAATTCAATTTCCACCTATGGTATTATGGGCTTAGAGGTGTTGAAATTTGATGGTGCGGGCTCTTCCGTGCTAAATTTCTCACACGATTTGTCCTTCATGCGACCAAGGAGCTCTTGTTGCACTATGCCACTCTCTTTGGCTAAGTTTATGACCTCTAATTGAGGCTCATTCCTTTCATGAACAAATCTACCTGTGACAAGGTTGAGGAGATCCATGGGTACATGCATCAACTCCTCATTGATAATGAACATTGTTGTGGCAATGTAAGAAAGGTACCTAGTATCCATCCTCTTCTTTTTGTTAAGGTGTTTTATCAAGGGAACTGTTTCATCCAACAAGTGCCTTGCATTGTCAGCAATTGCAATGAAGCGCTTAAGGTGGTGCATAAAAGCTTCATCACCTTTATGAATGTAGAGCAAAAGGTCACATGGGATGCACTTACCCTCATAAGGTGGGATATCCATAGAATAGTGCAAGATGTAGTACTTAAGGAACTCTATGATTTCCTTGAGCACATGAGAATTAAGTCTGATTGTGCTATAAAAATATAGGACTCTGGATTCCAAGAACTCATTGAAGAATTGTCGAGGACATTTGGACATGGGGTAGTAGAGGTGGAAGAAACCATTGCATATAAATGCAACATGACTGCTATGGTGTGCTTGCTGAAGGAGCGCTTCTGACTCTTCTTGATTACGAAAGTAACTAATGAGAGAATATGACTTGTTTTTATAATAGGTTTAATTATTTCAAGTGAGTGCAACCCATTTAAAGGTAACAATAACAAGTGTAAATATAAAAACCATGCAAAAAACTCCTAAAAAAGAATTGGCTCATAAAAATGATTGAATCGATAATCAATTAACATGATAAGAAATACCACATCTACATGGTAGAAAAAAGGGAAATCTTGAAATTCTAAAATTGTGATATTTATGTGGCAAAAATCAATGATTGGACGATTTGTACATCATATTGAGATTAAAAAAGTTTTTTCTATTTTCATTTCTTGCATGTGCATAATATGAGCTAGAGGAAGGATTATGAGAATGAAAAATGGGTTATGTGTACACTCCAATACTCAGATTGTTCATGAGCTATGGCAATGAAAGTTGAGTTCCATCTACACCCCAGTTAGGAAGGACTTTAATTTTATCCTTCAACCTCTTATCCATCTCTAGAAAAATAAAAAATCATAAATATCTTATTTGAATGTAATAATTTGTTTAAATAAAAGAAAAAACACCATCTCCTTTTAATTTATGCCCTTGTATTCTAAACTTGGATTGATGCAGATCTTCAAATCCCATTATTACCAGATGTTCTCTCATGTTGGCAAGGGTGCAATGATGAATCAGTGAAATGGATTCCATTTCATTGTTGGACAAATTTCTTTGAAATTAAAGAACCATCAAAACTTTGTAATGGTGTCCATTCACCAATTTTACACACCCAATGATCATAATAGAATCTAATATACAATGAAGTATGGTGTTTTAGATATCAAAATCCTATGAATGTTGCACCAATTTTACAAAGGTATCTATTGCCTTTGGTGCATCGTTCTACAAGTCACCGATTTTCACCTAGTAAACCCTATACTTTCTCATATGTGATATCTTTACACATAAACATTGTCAAAGTATCTAGAACTGTGAATATCTAAAATAGATGTACAAAACAATGAGCAAAAACACACCAATCTAATCCTATAGATCTAGAAAGTCTTGTGAATTTGAAAGAGTTGTGTATATCCATCACCATCTTATGCTTCAAAGGTTCAAGGATCATATATCAGGTTGTGGCCACTCGATCTTGAAAAGAGAATCTACCTTAATCATCTCTAACCTCCCAAAATCATTTGACGAAGAGGGTAGAACATATGTATGTGCGTAAAAGAAAACTCTCTCATGTAAAAGCTGAGCAAGAGGGACTCCTGGAAAGACTAGTGACCCAACATCTGCATGCAATTCTTGGAAAGTACCTATAAGACTATGAAGTGGTTGCTCCTCCACCAAGGTAGAAGGAAATATGTCTACAACAAAGAAACACATCTTAATAGGGTATATAAAGAAATTAGAATAGGAATCAATCAATACTAAAGAGTAATACTTACAATTGATAGGATATCTCATTTTGTTTGAGTTCTCCAATTTCATGCTTGAAATTGTAAAAACATGTTGTACAATGGCAAAAATCCCACTATTTTTGAGATTTTTTGAAGGATCTCTGGCCCTAGGAGCCTATGCCTCTGTGGCCATCCTCATAGACTAGAACCATCTCTATGGCCTGTGCCAAAGAGTGACACCTCTTCTTTCTAGCCAGAGGTCAAATAGTTTCTCTAAGTCCCCAGATGAACTTGTGAACTTGGAGAGACCCTGGGATAGAGTTAGGTACTTTAAGAAGTACTTCCCTATACTTATCCGCATAATCCTAAACGGTTTGATTTTTTTTTAATAATGAAAAACCAAGTTTCTAGTGCTCTAGACCTCTCCTCACGTGGTACAAATTATTATAAACAAGACTTTAAAATGTTCCCATGTAGTGGGCTCTTTCTTGTCCTATTCAATCTTATGCCACCACCCATGGGCAATGCCCATGAGGTTGTAAGTCACTTGCCAAATCTTATGCCTATTGTCCACGATATGGCATAGATGGAAGCACTACTCCCACTTGCTGAGCCACGGGTCAACAACATCAACATTTCATGCACTAGTAGAGCTGTGATATCTTGGCAGATTAAGATCGGGCTTCTCTTGCTAGAACAATCTCTCTAGGAACCTCTGGGGTGTGATGCTCACATAAAGCATTTAAATCAATTCCTGGCAGGTCATTTTTGGCATTGATTCTGCTTTCTTTGAGCATGTCATGAAGCATGCTCTCTCGCTGTGAGATCCTAGCACTCATGAAGATGTCATGAAGCATGCTCTCTCGCTGTGAGATCTTAGCACTCATGGTCTCTATGGCATCTGAAGGCTGATCACTCATATGTGTGCCATCTCTAATGGTGAAGAAGGTCTTGGATCCATAACTAGGAAAGAGTGAGTTCTTTTTATGAAGATGTCATGAAGCATGCTCTCTTGCTGTGAGATCCTAGCACTCATGGTCTCTATGGCATCTGAAGGCTGATCACTCATATGTGTGCCATCTCTAATGGTGAAGAAGGTCTTGGATCCATAACTAGGAAAGAGTGAGTTTTTTTTATGTTTTTGGATTGTTTATGTTTTTTTTTTTAATTTATGTGTTTATGTACACTTAATGTAAAAAAGATGTCATGAAGCATGCTCTCTCGCTCCAAGATGTCATGAAGCATGCTCTCTCGCTGTGAGATCCTAGCACTCATGGTCTCTATGGCATCTGAAGGCTGATCACTCATATGTGATCTCTAATGGTGAAGAATGTCTTGGATCCATAACTAGGAAAGAGTGAGTTCTTTTTATGTTTTTGGATTGTTTTATGTTTTTTTTTAAATTTATGTGTTTATGTACACCTAATGTAAAAAAGTGACAGTGGAAAGTAACTAGTCGCAAGCCTTTGCATAAAGAAATGACAAACAAGAATGCTTTCACATGCTTCTCTACTTTTATGCTTATGCATGCAAGAATTTTGAAAATTAAGGTAGCATTTTGGTAGGAAAATGAAAATTAGAAAAAATTTAACTAAGAGCTCTACATGCACTTTCTAAAAAATGTGATGGCGAGCACACAATATATACAATATGACCAAAGGGAACTACACACCCTTTTATTAAAACCCTCGTTCTTGCAGCACAGATACAAATGATAAGAATACATGCATGTTCTTATTTCTTCTACGATACCTGCAAAAGAAAATACTACCATTCTATTTGCATACAAAATGTAGAGCTAAACAAGCATATGATGCATATGCCATGTTTGTAAATGCAAGATAGTGAATAAATAGAGTAGAAAAGCATGAAAATCACGAGAGAACTTATCTTAGCATTTAAAATTTCCATGTGTAAGTATGTGAAAGTACTAGAAATGCTTGATATATACTCCTTTTGAATCTCAAAGTGGATCTCAATCTTCCTTGCATCAAAAGAGTGTTTGTATGAGGGTAATTGATGTCAAATAGTCAACTTCAAAGCTCTACATAGGTATGTAGATGAATCCAAATGTATCTTTGGGTACCAAAAAGTAGCTCTCCAAGTGAGGACTCCGTAGGAACTGAAATCACTCAATTTGGTTGATTAATGAGAGAGCTATGGTCATTTTAGTGGAGGAGGGCAGTCTAATTGTGCTCTTGTAGAGAGGGTTTTGAAGATGACATTAGGAAAGAAAATTGAATTTCCTCTTTGGCTTCTCTTATAGTGAATATGCATGAAGAATGTTCCTTTATCCAATAATAGAAAGTTTGAAGCCCAATTTCCAAGTACAAATGGAATTCTAGGTGCTCATTGCTCTTAGTTCATGGGAGAGGAGATGGAATATTAGAATCCTTCATGGATGGCCACGGGCAGCTTGTTACACATGGGCAAGCATCTGTGCATTTCTAGGCAGCCTTTGGCCTCCTTGTTAGGTGACATGCATGCAAGAGCCTCCTTGGGGGGGGGGCTTTAGCTCCTCTCTGGGGCCCTCCACCTTCCTTTTTGTTTAAACTACTAGTGCACACGCTCTGCTGTCAATGGCAATCAATGATACTAATGAAGATGATGATGATTCATCAATTATCAAGTGGTTAGTCATCAAGAATCCACAAAAAGAACACTTCCCAAAAAAAATCATGTGCTCTGGATACCGATTGTTAGGGCTCTCTTAACTCTCTCAAGACTTGGACTCATGAATGATATGTGTGCCACTATCCTCCCATCCATTATAACCCCTTGCATTCAAAATAGTAATGCTCTGGAATTCTCTAGTGCCAACATGTGGCCACCATGCAACACTAATCCCCATTACCATTGAATACCTTAGGATATCCCCCAAGCTAGGGACCTTGGCTATGACTAGCCCCTATCCCACACGCACATGGAATGGTCTTTGTAGACCAATGTCTAACACATCATCAAAAAGAGAAGTCTCATCATGAGGGCCTATGCATCAGACTCGCAAGGTCCAATGCACTAGTGACAAGTGAATGTAGCTAGCTCTTACACATCCAACAAGTGCACATAGTGGTGGTTTGATACACACACATTATATTATCAAACTAATAGTACGGCCCAATCAAGTGCATGGAAACAAGTGCTCTAGTGATGGTAGATGTGGTAAGAGGTCAAGTAGTGCATGCACAAGTGGGTTTCTGCCTCACATGACACCTTCTACACATGCGTGTGTGTCACAATACTTGGTGCAACAATAGACACAAAATCCACAATTTCTCCTAGCTTTGATACTTGAATATGGAAAAAAGTGGGATTTTTTTGAAAATTTGGATGTGACACATCTATTGATAGTTTGAATTCGATTGGAACTCTCTACTTCAAATTATGCCCAAAAAACTAAGTATCAAGAATCACCTACCTACACCTAATGAATCCTTATGCTTCACACACACAACATAGCAATGGAAAAACGTGGAGAAGGGGTAGAAAACACGTCCAAGCATACATTTCACACCTTAAACACACATACAAGCTCACGAAGAAGAAGATACACAAGCAAGAAGAAGGAAACACGAATTTCAAAAATTACTTTTGTATTATGGCAATATCTCTACAAATGTGTCACTAAGTGACTTGTATACATGTGCCCTAACTTTGGTCCTTTCACACAAGAGGTTGGAAATTTCTCTAGAAATACCTAAAAAGCTACTATTTTACATGGATTTTGTTACATGCTTGAGGGATTATGCATCTAGAGGACTCCTCTAGTGCATTTACAAGGTTTCCATGAGTAGCTGAAAAGAAACAATGGTCTGTCCATGAAGTACCTTCTTCACCGTTGTCTGCTCATCTGAAAGCTTCCATTTTGATACCTTGAAGCTCTTTGACTCTTGATCTCCACTCATTAGGGCTGGTGCATTGTCATCGGCCTGCATTCTTGTTGCCTAACACACCACAAGTGGAAAATCCAGCATCCAAGTATGTTCTAAAAAGGGTTTTTTTGCCATCGCCTCTTTCCAACTTTTGGTCTTTTGGTCAGTGCTTCAATTTCCCCCATTCTTACTTCTTGATTTGCATCCACTGGGGTCTGCTTCATTTACTTTGGCATTTGCCTTTTCTTCCTTGTATCTCCTTTAGCTTGATGCATGTCCCTGCGAGGCTTTGGGCAAAGGGTGTGATTATTCTTTGAACTCAATGAGTTGTTACCTTTTTCTTTGTTCTTCATCTTCTTTAAGTATCGATGTGGAGGGTTCAATAGTAGTAGAAAATCGAGCCACTCCTTATTGATATTTCATTTTCTCTATTCCTCCCAAAAAATTGATCATTGACAACATTGAGGCGCTCAAAAGAATGAAGGATTTACATGTAGTAAATAGGGTGCCTCTTGCCAATGTACACGTAATGTTGGGTTCTTTTCCAAAAATATTTTCCTCCAAACAGGATCAACATCATTAAATTGTTCTTGAGTGTAATTGAATGTAGTAGCCATGAAGTTTAAGTAATTGTCCACATCCTTTTGGTTGTTCTTTGGATATATCTGTGAGTCTGTTCTTTCATTATGCCATAAGGAACATTGAATGGCTTCATAATTTTATCTAACTCCTTGCTTTTCATTTTTGCTTCTTTCATGAATCTTATCGCAACTTCTTCAAATTCTTGTTTCATGCAAGACACCAGTAGTGCTCGCTTTTTCCGATCTATTATCATAACAACAGATGCATAACCATAACATACATGCATTACAATAAAATCATAATCATAAACTTGGGAATGCCACAATAACATCATAACCATAAACATGTTTATAATAAGATTCTAAACTTCAAAATACTAGAAATGGAAGGCAACACCTCATGTACAAATGATATTGCATCCATTTTATTCCAAAAAAAGGAGTCTTTTGGTATATCATCACACGCTTAAAAAGGAAACACATGCTACATTGCATCCGAATATGCCAAGCATGATGTCTATTAAAAAAAAATCATGAGGCTAAAAATAATACAAATAAAAGAGAGTACCTTGTAATAAAAAATAAAATTGTGTGATTGAACTCAATGTACAAAAAAAACATAACAGACAAAAATTATATATATATATATATATATATATATATATATATATATATATATATATATATATATATATATATATATATATACCATCAATGTGTTATCATTGACATTAATGATAAATGGGATTTAGATTATCCCATAGGATCCTCTCTCCATATTCTCCAAATCAACTAGTACCCCACTAAGACTGCACACATATCCAACCTACTCCTATGCATGTAATGGATGATGTCTAATGGCTACGAATGGCATTCAATAAATAAAAAAAGTATCTAACAAAAGAAATCATGCTTTTATATATGATTAAATTATACAAAAAATTCTTACCAACTCATGGAAAATGTATTTATTACATTAATCAATAAATGTCAGGTCTCCACATCTTGCAAGCATGAAGCTGCTGGCTCCACCTATTGTCAATAACACTTAGGATCATCTTTCTCTTCTAGTAGCTACTGCCACTCTTGATCAATAATATATGAGGGCTTGCAAAGCCCATCATGTAAAGCTTTCTTGGTTGAATCATGTCTATATTTGAGAGTCTCAACTAGAACACTTTTTATCTATTATGAGAAACTAGGGTGGATCATTGTGTTGGTTGCTACTCTCAATAGATACACTCTATTATGTGGTTCAATTTATCTTTATCATGTCCCTAAAGGAGTGTGCAATTTTCATACTACACTTTTGCGGGTGATTGTATACATTGGCACATAGAAATTCTAACTCTATCCATATGCACAAATCCATCCTGATCACATGTATATGTTTTGGAGTTTTCATGCTCATGTGCATTCTAAGTTGTATTGCATGAGGTTGGAGTGGCTTGTTGTAATGATCGACATGAACATGGTGATGTAGATGCATCATCACCACTACAACATCCAGCATCATCCGATGAATGCCGACCTTGTGCTCAATGTGATGAGCTAGTTGGTGCTCATGAGTCTTTAGATGATCTAGTAGATCTATGATCATATCATCTACTAGACACTCTAGAACTATAACCCTTGTAATAATATGGAGATGAGACATACATAGGTGTAGTTTGCCTTCTAGGTGAAATAGTAGGAGGAAGTGATGAAAGATGATTCTAAGAAGGATTTGGGAAGGTGGATGTCATATACATCTATCATGCCAATTGCATCTATGCAAGAGCCATGTGAAACAAGATCTCCTACAACTTTTGTATCACTATAATATCATGGTGTATCATTAGCCATGCTAAAAAGAACACATTAGTATGATCCATAGAAACTAGCTAAAGTTTAGTAAAAGATGTTAATAAATAATAAAACCCCATTTTTGGGTATTTACGTATATATACTAATGCAAATCCTAAAACTTTAATACTAGTATAAATCATAAAATCCTAATTTTTTGGTATTCATGTATATATAAAAATATACTAATCCTTAACTCTTAATTTTTTTAGGTATTTATGTATATGTACTATTATAAATTGTATATGCCTTATTTTTCAGGTATTTATGTATATATACTAGTATAGTTCATAAAACCCTAGTTTTTTAGGTGTTTAAGAATATATACTAGTATAAATTTAAAAAACCCTAGTTTTTTAGGTGTTTAAGTATATAGACTTGTATAAATTAAAAAACCCTCATTTTTTAGGTGTTCATGCATATATATTAATATGAATCCTCAGACTCATTTCTTCAATTTGTTAATGGCAACGATGGAGGAAGCATGTTTACCTTGGATTTTCAATGTTCATGGGAATCTCTGTGCCACAATACTTGAGAGAATATTATGTCGTAGCACATGGTAAGGACCTAGAAGAAGCTTCTTGCATTAGTAGACTGCATGACTATGTAGTATTATCCTAAAACCCAACTTCTTAGGTTTTTAAGTATATACACTAGTAAAAATCCTAAATCCATAATTTTTTAGATATTTATGTATATGTACTTTTATCAATTCTAGAACTCTAAGTTTTTAGGTTTTCAACTATATATACTAGTATCAATATTAAAACTCTAATTATATAGATATTTATTTATATAGACTATTATAAATCCATAAACCCTAATTTTTTAGGTTTTATGATTATGTACTAGTATAAATCCTAAAATACTATCTTTTAGGTATTTAAGTATATATACTATTATAAATCCTAGACATTAAATTCTTAGGTTTCTAAGTATATATACTAGTATAAACGTTAGAACCCTAATTTTTAAGGCTTTTAAGTGTATGTTCTATTGTAAACCCTAAAACTCTAGTTTTTGAGTTATTTATGTATATATATTTCTATAAATCCTAAAACCCTAATTTTTAAGGTTTTTAAGTATATAGAGTACTATAAATCCTAAAACTCTATTTTTTTCATTGCCATCGTTTAGGCAAATAGTAGTTTATTAATCTATGCGATATTGCATATATAACATAATCTACCTTTCTGCATATACATCGGTCAATATTCTATCCACATAGTTCTTTATCTTATAGGGAGTTGTGTGCGTATTTATGTATCTAAGTATGTATTTATTTATGTATGTAACAATGTATGGTGTATGTATGCATGTATGTAAGTAGGTATGTATGTATGCATATGTGTGTATGTATGTATGTATTCATGTGTGGGTGTGTGTATGTATGTAACGATGTATGAATGTAAGTATAAAATTTATGTATGTATGTATGTATGTAGGTATTTATGTATGTACGTATGTATGTATTTATGTATTTATGTATGAAATTATTATTTATGTATATATGTATGTATGTATGAATGTATGTATGTATGTATGTATGTATGTATGTATGTATGTATGTATGTATATATGTATGTATGTATGTATGTATGTCAATATCTATTTATATGTGACTGTATGTATATATGTATGTATGGATGTATTTATGCATGTATTTATGTATGTATGTATGTATGTCTGTATGTATGTATGTATGTATGTATGTATGTATGTATGTATGTATGTATGTATGTATGTATGTATGTATGTATGTAATTATTTATGAATGTGTGTATTTATGTATGTATGTATGTATGTATGTTTGTCTATATGTATGTATGTATGTATGCATACATGTATGTATGTATGTACATAAGTATGTATGTATGACATGTATATATGTATGTATGTATGTATGCATGTATGCACGTATGTATGTATGTATGTATGTATGTATGTATGTATGTATGTATGTATGTATGTATGTATGTATGTATGTATGTATGCATGCATGTATGTATGCATGCATGTATGTATGCATGTATGTATGTCTCTATGTTTATATGCATGTATGTATGTATGTATTTCTATAAGTATGTATGTATTTATGTATGCATTTATGTATGTATGTATGTATGTATGTATGTATGTATGTATGTATGTATGCATGCATGTATGTATGTATGTATGTATGTATGTATGTATGTATGTATGTATGTATGTATGTATGTATGTATGTGTGTGTGTGTATGTATGCATGTATGTATGTATGTATGTATGTATGTATGTATGTATGTATGTATGTATCTATGCATGTATGTATGTATGTATGTGTGTATGTATGTATGGATGTATGCATGCATGTATGTATGTATATATGTATGTATGTATGTATGTATGCATGCATGTATGTATGTATGTATGCATGTATGTATGTATTTATGTATGTATGTACATATATAAGTTTGTATGTTTGGATGTACAATCCATCAGTATATAATTGATACATTTCACTCTAAATATGTGTGTTGTTGCAAATTCTATGGTTGAGATGTTGATTATGATCTCCATTAAAGGATGAAAAATCGGCCATATGGATGCTTTCTTGGTGAAAATCTATAGAAAATGGATGTAAAGTAGGCTTGTGGACTTAAGTTTTTGTAGTAACTTCTCAAAGAGGGGAAACATCTAATTTTAGTAGAGAGATGCAAGTCTCATGTTGTAGAGGAGGGGATTTGCCAAAGGAGAGGGACCTCAATACAATAAAGAAAAAAGAGTTGGAATGGCTATTGGGAAGAAAAATGTAGAATTCTGTTTTCTTTGTTATCAATTTTGGGGGAGAACAGTTGAGCACCCTACTTCAAGTGTTGAGCCAATCCTAGATGCCAATAGGACATAGTGATGGTGTGAAGCAAGCCCTATAGGAAATTTCAAACAAACATGTACTTTTCACTAGCCGAGATACAACTAAGTTCTTACAAGCCGATGACACTAAAAATGGACTTTTAGGGAGTGCATGTTTCTATGAAGCTTAGTGAATTTGCAAGGATCGTTATGCATGGTGTCAAAGCTAGCATTTATTCTCTTCAAAAGCAATCCCATACATGGAGTGAATTTAAGATTTTTTTTCTTAGTGAAAAGTATTACGTAGAGGACATAGCCATGCCACATGACATGCACTTAGAGAGTGGGTGGCTACTCCAAGTAAAGGTCTTTGGGTGAATGAGATACTAAGAGAGTTTGATGTGTGATTTGTCCAATTGAGCCTTAGAAACAATATGCTTTGGAACATAAGAAAATAGAGCTCTTCATTAAAATTGTAGACTCTGATTTGGCCTTCAAATTAGGTGACTTGTTAGAAGAATTGACTCAACCATTGGGATTGACCAGAGAGTGGAATAGAGTGCATACAACTATGTTAATGCTTGTATAACAAAATAGATTGCAATAGCTCATAGCGCATGATAGAATTGAGAATGATTCTTCTAATTTTGGTATTGGATGCATATTGGCACAACCAGGTGATGAAGGAAACTAGATCATCCTATTTCCTATGTAAGTAGACAATTAAACCAAGCTTAATGAAATTACACTATGATGGAGAGAGGACTAAGGATGGTCTATGTAGTGAAGAAATTTCAACACGACATGCTAGCCAGTAAATTCAAATTCTTCATTGATCATCAAGCTTTATTGTACTTGGTCAATAAACCTTACAACACAGGTAGGCTAGTCAGATGGTTTCTTTTGTTACTTGAATTTGATTTTGAGGTATTTTTCAACAAAGGGAATATGCATATTAGAACCGAAGATTTGTCTAGAATGACACATGGAGAACTACCAACTAGAGTAGCTTAGGAATTGCTAGATTCTTACCTGTCCAACTGGGGAATATGCCCACATGGGCTGAAAAATTGGTGCATATGCTTACACATGGGCCACAACATAGAATCGATTTTGCAAAAGGAAAAGATCTTTGGAATATAAGAAACCTTCACATAGTGGCTGGTAGATTATATTTCAAACATTCTAATGGAGTACTTTTGAGATGTGTGGAAGATCTATGTGAAAGATAAAGAGAGAATAAACATGATTCAACAACCTCATGAAAATAAATGGAAAGTTCATAAAGGAGTAAATGGAATGACTTAAGAACTAAGAAGGTTAGGAGTATATTGGTTGGATATGCAAAAGGATGTACAAGAATATGTGTCTAATTACAATTTATGCATAAGTCTCCTCACTTGAAGAACATTTGTCTTTGAGCTATTCTACAATAGCACCTAAATGGAATAAGCAAATGATAAAGTTCTTGAAATCACAAACATACCCAGAATATACAAGTCAAGCCAGGAAGAGAGTCCTAGAAGAACAAAATAAAGATTATGTGATAATATGAAAACTCTTCAAGTGAGGAAAAGATAATCAATTATGAATGTGTGTTCATGAAGTAGAGTATCTTCTTCTATTGGAAATGGCTCCTATTGGAGCAGTTGGAGGTAATTTCTCAGCTCATAAGACTATAAAGATGATCCTCTTTGTAGGCTTATGGTGGTCAACTCTCCACATGGATGCAGAAACCTATGTAAGAAGTTGTGATGTGTGTGAACTAGATACCCAATTAGAAGAGATGATATGACCTTGAGACTAATAGTATGTGCAAGAGCTTTCTCGCGATAGGGAATTGACTTTATTGAACCTATTTATCCCCCAACAAGAGTTTCTCATGCTAAATATATCATAGTGGCTACATACTACTTAACTAAATGGTTAGATGCCGAATCCACTAAGAAAATTTATGCTCGGACTACTACAAAATTATTGTTTGAAAACATTTTCATGAGTTTTGGACTACCTATTGAGATAGTCCATGATAGAGATATGCACTTCATTAATGAGGTCATTGAGAATCTCTCTTGAACGAGTTCTTGATGATTGATAAAAAGTTTGCACCTTATCATTCACAAGCCAATGGACAAGACAAAAGCTCAAATAAGGTACTATGCATTGCTCTAACAAAAATAGTCAATAATGGTAGATTGAATTGGGACAAACAATTGCATCATGCAATTTGAGATTTCAAAGTGGCATATAAGATAGCCATTGAAAATACACCATTTAACCTAGTCTATGGACAAAATGCCATACTACCAATTTACTTCTTAATTCTTATTATTCGAGAAGATATGAAGTATGAAAGGGTAGGACATGAACTGTCTAAACAATTGGATCAAATTGAGAAGTTGCACGAAACTAGGTTACAAGTAGTGGTAGGAATCTATGCTTCCAAGAGAAGGCAAAAAGCATATTATGATTCCCACATAAAAGATAAAGGTTTGAGAGTTGGAGATTTATTATTGGTGTACACTTTGAAGCAACACACAAAGAAAATCCAACAAAGAGGTTATGACCCTTTGATCATTAATCATATTTCCTGAGGTGGAACCACTAACCTAGCTAAAATAGATGGAGATATTTTACCAAACTACATCAACGGATGTAGAGTGAAAAGGTACACTGAGCCAGTCATAGAACAAATGCTAACCAGACTCTTAGGAACTCAAAATTGTCAGAGGAAAGAAGATAGAATTCGGGAAGAACCTAGAAAAGAATCCATAGAGAGGATAAGAAACAAAAAGAATGGACTAGAGAGCAAGAGGAGAGATACTTAAAAGGTGAATAACTGATCCCCATATCAAACTATCATGTGACAAACATCAAGAAATTGGGTTGATGCCAAGACAATCCTACTTAAACCTAGGGATTGAAAATGAAGAATATCACCCAGTGTATTCTCTAATTAACACGGGAGTGGCTTTGATTAGTGTTCATGCTTCCTTAATTGAAAGGCTAAAGGTATCGCTCAAAGAATATATGATCATAATTGGATACAATCATATTAAATGCTTAGGAGAAGTAAAGCTATCTTTGCACCTATGGAATAAGACAATGCGACATAAGTTATTAGTCTATAAAGACTCCTACTTACTAGAAGATCTTATCCTAGGATAGGATTGGCTGTATGAATTTGAGGTTATGTTGAACCTAGCTCAAGGATATATGGCTATCAAAGTAGGGCATAGAGAAGTCTTTAGCCTCCTAGGGGAGAAACCTCTAATCTAACCCAAAACAAAAAACCCTAATGTGCCAAATTTGATTGTGCATGAACTAGATAATGAAGAATATTCTCATCGAAATGAATTCACTTCTCAATCCATCATATCTATCCACGATTAACCTTCTTTTAAGGAGTAATACCCCATGAATCCCTCCTTACCAAGAAATCCTTCCAAAAAAACCTCGTAAGGCAACTATTTCTCGAGAGAAGAGTAGAGAGTTATTGTGAAACAATACACTAAGATTGAATAAGAGAAAACAAGATAAAGGAGCTAAGTAAATATGGATCCATAAAGACAAAATCAAGGATTATCAATCAAATCAAAGAGATCCATAGTCAGAAAACCCTAGAAGGAAGAAGCCAAGCAGAGTGGCAATATGCAAGCAGCCAATCAACTAAGGGATAATTCAAGTTTGGGTATCAAAGAAGCTCACAAAAGGCCAAAGACATCACCAAAAAGTTTGGATACTGATGGAAACCTTAAAGGAAGCAAAGACAACTACAAAAGCAATGAGCTAGGGAGTCACAAAGGCTAACCAAAAGACTCCAAATAATCAAAGATTATCAAATTCATGCAAACCAATAAAGCAAAATGATTGGAGCAACTCAATATGGAGGATCAAAGCAAAGGAGACACCATCAAAGCAAAAACAAACTAAACAAAAGGAATATCGACCATAAGCAATTAAGCAAAAACAATTGTAGAGACCAAAGATTAATCAATCAAGGCAACAACTTGAGAGGTAGTGTAACTCTTGCACAAATGTTGAGCTGAATGCATCTAGGGTATGCACACTAGGGCCACACTACAAGGCGTCACATTCAACACATGGCTTCTCTAAGACTATTTAGTGGTGCACATTTCCTCAAAAAGGAATAGATATTCACTTGTACTATAGTAATGTAGTTCTCTTACTAACCTTAACAGATTCTTTGCTTTGATTATTACTAATTCATTTGTTTTCTTTATCAAGAAAAATAAAAAAAAATGTTTCCAAGTCTTAGGGACCAATAATGTGATGAGATAAGCAAGGCAAGAGGGGAACAACTTGAAGGAAAGATGGACAATGCTTGAGCACTATGAAACTCATTAAGGTTTTCATAATCTCTCATATTAATCAAGTCTTAATGATTTGAGTGTAGAGGACTTTTGAAAACATTGAGGAGAGGCCTCAAGTGGGTCAATTTCCATAGAAGTGTGCAACAAAGGCTAGAGTCCATTGGATTAGAGATGGTCAAGTAGCTAGCAAACCCTTGTTCCTAGTCAATATTCGAATTATAGATAGAGATTATAATTTCCCACTGATGAGTCAAAACTTCCATATAGTGCACAACATGCCTTTGAATATGGAAACATGGCAAAAAGCAAGCATTGATGCATAACTTAGGTTACCTATTTACAAGCCAAATTTTGAGAGTTGCATGCAAGTAATGAATATGCTACATGGGACTACCATCATACCTTCTATACTAGAAGTTAAGGTCATATATTTTCATGGAAAATTACAAAAAACTTGATTTGCTCATGATCTCATCAAAGATGCTTTTGGATGGGCAAAAGACGGTATGTAGACTTGAAGGATGAAGATCATGATGCAAAAAGAGGAAATTTTTGGATATCAATTGGACTGACATCAAGGCAGAAGTGCAACTAGTACATCAACACTTATGTTTCCTGAGTATGAATAGGCATACAACTCCTCAAAAAATTGTGATAAATTTATTATCTCATGTAGTCAAACAAGTGAGGAACCTGTTGAGTTCTAACAAGCTTATCATCAACTGTTGAACTCTTGTACTATTTGTTGACACGGCGAGTGAGCTTAACTAGTTAAAGCTCAACTGCGGAATTCACCACGCCACAAGAACTAAACTAGAGTGATGTTAGAACACCTCTATAATAATCAATAGCTTAGCAAGATTCCTGAAACTGAAAACTTTATAACTATCTTTAGTGAAACCTGAAAATTCACTTTACAGAAAACTTTGCTTTTCCTTCAAGCTTCAATTCTGATCTAGTTTACTTCAGTCTTTAAATTTCTTTGTTAGCTTACTGTTAGATATACTTTCTATCACTTAGACGTGTCAAACCTGTGTTTTGAACTCACCAGAATATCACCGGAACTTCACCGGACTGTCACCGTAATCTCACCATAATTGTATCGAAATGTTACCGGAATCAACTGCAATTCTAGTTGTAGTTACTTTAAATGATTGTTGATGAAGTAAGGAAGTAATACCTGAGCTTCCTTCAGTGAATGAACACTATCTGGAGTTAAAAAAAAAACTTCATCAGTTCTGGATGTCTTTACTTTCAGACACAGTACTGTGCGTACTTGTCCCGTTTCACAGAAGTCTTTTGATCAACTTATAGTTGAGACTATTGGTTTCAAGATGAGCTATCTCTCATGAAAAACTTTACACTATGTTGCGAGATCTAACTTGTAGATGTACCGGAAAATATTTACTGAGAAAACTGTAACTATTAACTAACTTTCACAGTAACATGAAATCACTCAGATTTCTTCACATAAGAAAAATGCGCTCAATCTTTCACATGAACATGTGTTTTCTATTAGAGAAGATGTGTACAAAAATAGCTTGGCCTCACTTTGCTCATAGTTATGGAAAAACTCTCCTACTCTGAGTAGTTATTCCTTACCATCTCTCTCAGATGAATACCCGACAGTTCAGGTTCTATTATTCATCTCTACATATGCAATCTCTGACTCTATATCACTATCCTTAGTTTCTATATGCGCTATTCTATTCTGGTTCTATGCGCTCTTTCTGCTCCCTTCTTCTCTCTCTTTTTTATGATCTTCTACCTCATATATATACATTTTGTTCCGAGATTCAAAACTCGTATTTCTAGAAGTTTCTATCTATATTACAATCATGAATTTGTCCCTTCACTAAGGCTTGATTTTCTGAATGCTTTGTTTCTGCTTCTCTTTGTCTTTCTTCGTCTTTATGTTTGTTTGTATGTCAAATTTGTGAGTGATTCTTCAACAGCTCCCCCTCAATCACTAATTTGGATTCTCTGATCTTTCATATATTCTTCTTTTCTTTTATACCTGCCATCTCTTTGAGTCTGCTTGTCTTTACTCCATCCAAACTCTTTGTTAGAATATCTGCAATTTGATCTTTCGTAGGAGTGAATACTATTTCAATCTCATTCTCCATTACCTTTTCCCTTAGGAAATGATATTGCGGTGTATACCTGCAAGTTATTTCTCTTTTGATACCTGCATTCCACAGATAATCATTGAATTCTCGAGAAAAATATTCTCCTCCTCCATCAGACCTTAGTCTTTTGAGTTTTTGTCCTATAAGTCTTTAAGCATATGCATGAAAATGTCTGAAAGCTCCAAACACTTCTGACTTCTCTTTCAAAACATAAAGAGTTATCCATCTTGTTGCATCATCAATAAAAAGAACGTAATACCTTGAACCGCTGATAGATCCTTCTTTTGTTGGTCCCCAGACATCTATATGTATGAGTTCTAACACATCATCATGTTTGTACCCTTTCTTCTGAAATGGTAACCTGTGGGCTTTTCCCATCTGAGAGGCTTCACACTTGTGAATCATATGTTGATTTTCCATATTTGGTAATCCTTGTACAAATTGTTTTTCCACCATAGTTTTGATTCCTGTTTCATTAAAATGTCCTAACCTCTTATGCCTGAGGTCTAATTCTGTAAATGCTTTATCACCATGTGTGATCAAAGCTTGACAAACATTCCCTTGTACTTTAAGAGTAAAAAGTCTACCTTCCTTTTTACCATGAACAATTTGATTGTATCCATTCTCTGGATCTTCAACAAATACTCCTTCATTTGTAAACTTGACTTGAAAACCTTTTTCTACTATCTGTCCCACACTAATTAGATTCTTCGGGATTGTTGGAACATACAAAACATTTATTAGTAGGTCAGATCCATTCTTACACTTTACTTTTCCAATTGACCTCACATTATGTTTTGTATTATCACCTGTTTGTACTGTATGATTTGAAATACCTCCTTCAAGTTCTGATAACAATTCTATATTTCCTGACAAATGATTTGAACAGCCAGAGTCAATATAGAATACCTTGAGGTCTTCATTCTCTGACATATTTATTGAGTTCATCATCAACGTTGTATGACTATCATTCTGCGTATCATTCGCATAGTTGTAGTAGGTAGTGTTGTGAGACTAATTCTGTCCCCAACTTCTTGCTCCACCTCTACCATATCCGCCTCTTTGGCTTTGTCTTCCTCTTTGATATCTTCCGCTTCTGCCTCTACTGTTATTCTGATTCTGACTTGATCCTTGAGAATTATGCCAGCAATCATGAGCCAAATGATTACTTAATCCACAGATCCAACAAGTCTTGTTGTTAGTCTGATTACCTCTTCCTTTACCTCTACTTTTGCTTCTTATGTTACCTCTTCCTCTTGCAAAATTTGCTTGAGTAGACATCTCTTCTTCATCTTTTTCTTTACCTTTATCACCTTTCTTCTTATTCTTTGCGTACATAGCAGAATTATGTCCTTTATCTCCATCTGTCTTCAAATATTGCTCAAACGTTAACATTAGTCCAAGCAACTGATTAAAATCTAGTACAAAATGATTTAAAGAAAGTTCAGTTGAGAGTACGAAAGGTCTCCACCTTTCATCTCCTCTCAGTCCTGCAAGCACTTGTGCTATCAACCTGTGATCTTCGATATCGTCATCAATAGATCCAAGACTGTCCACCAAGTCTTTCATCTTAGTGACATAATCACTAATGCTTTGACTTTGCTTTTTCTTGAACGTTGTAAACTCTGACCATAAGCTAGCCTTCCTAGCTTTCGACGTATTTTGGAAATGATCTTCCAATGCACTCCATATGTCTTTCGCTTTCTCCAGACCTCTAATCTGTGGTAGTAGATGATCTGTAATGGTATTGTAGATATACGCTCTTGTCGTTGCATCTTTCTTCTGCCACAACTTCAAAGCTTCTAACTCCTCTTTCTTTGGTTGACTGTCGTCTTCAAAAATCGGCTTCTTTTCTTCTCCTATCACATATATCATTAAGTCCTTACTCATAAGTAAGGCTTCCATGCGCATTACCCATGCGGGATAATTATCTCTGTCCAATTTGTCAATAGAGATATGATATGCCATAATCTTCTTGTTTCTGTTACTTTCGGTGAGTGTAACATTAAAAGGTTTTACCTTTTACAAACCTTTACCCTTGAGAATTACTTCGAAACGTTCCTTGACGCCATTTGTTGTTGATCATCTCAGCTTTCACCTTTCTTGTGAAAGTTCTTGGAATTCTCTTGTATCTTCACTTTTGTTTACTCTTGAGAATCTTTCTGCTCTTCAGAATCTTTCTGCTCTGATGCCACTTGTTGAGTTCTAATAAGCTTATCATCAACTGTTGAACTCTTGTACTATTTGTTGACGCGACGAGTGAGCTTAACTAGTTAAAGCTCAACTACGGAATTCACCATGCCAGAGTGATGTTAGAACACCTCTATAATCATCAATAGCTTAGCAAGCTTCCTGAAACTGAAAACTTTATAACTATCTTTAGTGAAATCTGAAAATTCACTTTACAGAAAACTTTGATTTTCCTTCAAGCTTCAATTCTGATCTGGTTTACTTCAGTCTTTACATTTCTTTGTTAGCTTACTGTAAGATATACTTTCTGTCACTTAGACGTGTCAAACCTGTGTTTTGAACTCACCGGAATATCACAGAAACTTCACCGGACTGTCACCGTAATCTCACCATAATTGTACCGGAATGTTACCGGAATCAACTGCGATTCTAGTTGTAGTTACTTTAAATGATTGTTGATGAAGTAAGGAAGTAATACCTGAGCTTTCTTCAGTGAATGAACACTATCTGGAGTTAAAAAAAAAAACTTCATCAATTCTGGATGTCTTTACTTTCAGACACAGTACTGTGCGTACTTGTCCTGTTTCACAGAAGTCATTTGATCAGCTTATAGTTGAGACTACTGGTTTCAAGATGAGCTATCTCTCATGAAAAAATTTACACTATGTTGCGAGATCTAACTTGTAGATGTACCTGAAAATATTTACTGAGAAAACTGTAACTGTTAACTAACTTTCACAGTAACATGAAATCACTTAGATTTCATCACATAAGAAAAATGCGCTCAATCTTTCACATGAACATGTGTTTTCTATTAGAGAAGATGTGTACAAAAATAGCTTGGCCTCACTTTGCTCATAGCTATGGAAAAACTCTCCTACTCTGAGTAGTTATTCCTTACCATCTCTCTCAGATGAATACCCGGCAGTTCAGGTTCTATTATTCATCTCTACATACACAATCTTTGGCGTCTTCTATATCACTATCCTTAGTTTCTATATGCGCTATTCTATTCTGGTTCTATGCGCTCTTTCTGCTCCCTTCTTCTCTCTCTTTTTTATGATCTTCTACCTCATATATTTATACATTTTGTTCCAAGATTCAAAACTCGTATTTCTAGAAGTTTCTATGAACTATATTACAGTCATGAATTTGTCCCTTCACTAAGGCTTGATTTTCTGAATGCTTTGTTTCTGCTTCTCTTTGTCTTTCTTCGTCTTTATGTATGTCTGTATGTCAAATTTGTGAGTGATTCTTCAACAAAACTAAATTAGCATGATCCCATATATCCACAAAAGACTCTTCAAACCTAAGAAACAATGGGGCTATTGATATATTTAGGTAATGATGTGTGTGAACACACTAGGACCATTAGGGCACTTTTTTCCCTCTTTAGGGGGCTTTTTTCTTGGGCCTTGTATTTATGCATATATCCCTAATGGGTCACTTATCTTTGTACATTCTAGTGGTTATACATTCAGTATTGTGTGTTGTGCTCCACGATTCTTCTTCTTCCTTGTGTTAGTGTTGGAGCAAGTATATGACAAGCCTAAGTATTGGCTTGAGTCCCACAAATTCAAAGAAGAAGCCTTAAAATGAAGACAATGTAAAGTTCACTTGTGAACTAACTCTTGTAACTTTTCAAGACTTTACTTAATTTAAAAGTGAAAGAATCTTAAGTGGTTGAGTCCAATTGATCAAAAAGGGAAAGAGAAGCCACGAATTTGTGATTTCTGGTAGATAGAGAATCAAATCAATCACTAATTGATTGGAGAGTGATTGAGGGAAGTTAGCCTCCCAAGCTCAACTATAAATAGATGGCAACTTTAGTCGTGGTTAGATAGACCTCAGAGAAGACCTCGAAGAGCTGATCTTTATGCCATATCAAGGTGTGGTTTCAAAGCACACATATGTATCAGTAAGTCCATTGTGTAGTCAGGTTCCCGACTTTTTTACTCATCTTGTTAGAGCTGTTTCTAAGTGTGTACTTACCCAAATTCAATGATTTTAATCTTGTTGGATTTAGCATATTATCTAATATAAGCAAACAAATTTTCATAATCATTGGATTCTTAAATCTTGAGTTATCTTCATTTTCCGGCTCACTGGTCTCATTATTGTAGCAGCCCGTGAAAATCGGGATGATGTCATCACTTGTTAAACATCATTCTCAGTGTGTGGTTTATTTTTTTTGATGAGATTACTCTTGAAAGTTATCTCTTTAAGTTAAATAGAGTTCCCCAAAAGGAATTAACCTAATTACTATTGTGCTCAGAGAATTATGCAAAACACTGAACATGTGTATGAACCAAAATAGCAAGTTCTTCACCTCTGAGCTAACTCTAACTTATTTGTTTTGATCTATCTTTTTGAGAGTGATCTTCAAAGGTACATAGGGTGTCTAATACATCCTTTGGCAAGCTAAAAGGGCCCGCTACATACTCCTAGATTTCATTTGGCTGGTGTAGATCAAGGATTTTGCAACACCTCTTCATCTTCAAGCACATACATATCCATCTCTTCACAGTGGTTTCAGAGCAAGGATGGCAGATGGATTTCCTTCATCAATTCACAAATTGGACAGAGGTAACTACTCAGCTTGGTCATTAAGAATGGAAGCTTATCTCCAAGGTAGAAGTTTGTATGGTTATGTGGTTAGAGATGAAGTTATGCAAAGTTTCAGGAACAAAAGTCAACCAACACAAGAAGAGCAAGAAAGATTGAGCACATGGTGCTCCAAGGATGCACTTGCAAGGTCTTATCTCCTCAACTCTATCTCAGATTTTTTTTTGCCTCACATTAGAAGTTGTAAGACATCTGAGGAAGTGTGGGATGCACTTGAAGCTTTCTTCTCTTCAAGTACTAAAGCTAGGAAGCATCAACTATGGCTGGATTTCACAACTCTCAAGAAGGCTCCCAAACAAAATGTGACTTATTTTGTCACAAAGCTCAAGGACAGGTCATCAATGGCTTGAACGCAGATGACAAGTGGGAAGCAGATCAGTTGGGAAGCATTGGAGAGGTAATAGATGAAGAGCAAATTGTAAGGCAGGTCATCAATGGCTTGAACGCAGATGACAAGTGGGAAGCATTCGCCACAGCTATGGATTTGTACATGGACATGCATGTACCTGATTTCAATACACTCATTGGACAACTACTTACTCAAGAGGCAAAGCTTATCAAAAATGGAGAAAGCTCGAAAGGTAATCAATGTTCAGCCTTATATACTGATAAAAGAAAGTCCAAAGAAAACAAAGGAAAGTCAAAGAAAGTGGATGATGAAGCAGGAACATATCAAGCTAACTATGCAGGTAGAGGAAGACATGGCAGAGGTAGAGGAAGAGGAGGTAGACAAGGCAGGGGGAGATCCCAAGGCTCCAACCCATGTTCTATTTGTGGAATAACTAATCATACAACTGAAAATTGCTTTAGGAATTCTAGGAATCAAATAGGAAGAGGATACAATAGAGGAAGTTATGGCTACTCAAGAGGAAGGTTCAACAATTATCATGGCAACTACAATAACTACAATCATTCAAACTATCAAGGAGGCTACAAAGGAAGGAGAGACTTCAATAACTACACAGAACACTCAAACAAAGAGGATTCATTATTGATCATGAACATGGCTATGCCACAAGGTAAATCTGATGAGCATGTTTTCTACATAGATTCAGGTTGTTCAAATCATGCGGCAAGAAATGTGGCACTCCTATTAGATTTAGAAGATCCAAGGAATAAGCATGAGGTACAAACAGGAGATGATACAAGACACCTTGTGGAGAAAATAGGAAATGTCAAAGCACCTGATGGAAACATCAACCTACTCAGTAAGGTACTCTATGTCCCTACCATTACAAAGAATTTGATAAGTGTTGGGCAGATAGTACAGAAAGGGTTGCAAGTCAGGCTCACAAAATCAAGAGCATTTGTTCAAGATCCAAGTCAAGGATTCAGAAGAATTGCAAAAGGTGAAAAGACAAGTAGATTGTTCACATTTGAATTACAAGCCACTAGAAACATTGTTCTCTCTAATTATGGTAGTCAAACTCTCACAGAATTGGAAGTATGGCACAAAAGGTTAGCACATATTGGTGAAAGGTCATTAAAGCAAATTTGCAGGGACCAAAGTGTACTTGGACTCCCTAACTTGTCAAAACAACATATGATCTATAAGTGTAGTGCATGTCATTTTGGAAAGTCTCACAGGTTACCATTCATGAAGAAAGGTTATATGCATGGAGATCTCTTGGAGTTGGTTCATATAGATGTATGGGGACCTACCAAGGAAGCTTCAATATTTGGATCAAGGTATCATGTCTCCTTTATTGATGATTGTAGCAGATGGACTATCCTATTCTTTATGAAACACAAAGATGAAGTTTTTTCATGTTTCAAAAGATATTTGGCTCTTGTGGAGAATCAAACAGGTAAATCACTAAAAAGGCTAAGTTCAGATGGAGGGGGAGAATACTTCTCCCATGAGTTTGATTCTTTTCTTCAAGAAAGAGGAATCAAAAGAGAGGGAACTACAAGGTACACTCCAGAGCAAAATGGAGTGGCAGAAAGGAGGAATAGGACGATTGTTGAAGCTGCAAGGTCCATGTTAAATGAAAAGCATTTGCCTAATTATCTATGGGCTGAGGCTGTATCTACAGCCACTTACTTGATTAATAGGTTGCCTTCAAAATCCCTTGATGGGATGACTCCATATGAGGCTTGGAATGGAAGAAGAGCTAGCTTAGATCATTGTAAAATTTTTGGATGTATTGCTTTTGCTCATGTTCCTTCACAGGTTAGAGGCAAGATGGATCCAAAGGCAGAAAGGTGTGTATTTATTGGATATGACAACAATCAAAAGGTTTACAGGTTATACAACCCTACCAACAAAGGATTCTTGGTAAGCAGAGATGTAGTTTTTGATGAGAACAATTCATGGTATGAAGATTCATGCAGGAAGGTCAATTTACCATATGATCTAGAAGAAGATTTTCCAAATCTTGGTAGAGAAAAACCAAAGATTGAAGAACAAGACACCTCAGAGGATGATGAAGAATCTCATATGGAAAAGATCAAAGCATGGAAGTCTAAAGGTAAAGCAAAATTGCAGGAACTTGGACATGAGGCAGAATCATCAAATCATGGCTTAAGAAGATCTATAAGTGGAAAGAAAAAAACCAGAAAGGTATGGGTTTGACACCTCATTAGTAACTAAACATTCTATTTACATAGCACAGGACATAAATCAAGAGGAGCCATCATCCTTTGAAGAGGCCAAAGCAAAATCAGAATGGAAGCATGCAATGAAGGAAGAGATTGAAGCACTTGAGGAAAACAACACTTGGGATTTGCCCAAGACCATCCATGAAGGTAATAGGCTCAAGATGGGTCTATAAACTCAAGAAGAATTTTGATGGTTCCATTAACAGGTATAAGGCAAGGCTTGTAGCAAAAGGCTTTGCACAAACTCAGGGAATCGATTATGGGGAGACCTTCTCTCCTGTGGCAAAGATGCCTACTATTAGGGTTTTGCTTAGTATTGCCTCTTCCAAGAATTGTAAGATACTTCAACTAGATGTAAAGAATGCATTCTTGAATGGTTGGATAATAGAAGATGTATATATGGCACAACCACCTGGTTTTGAGAATCAAGTTTATCCTGATTATGTGTGTAAACTTAACAAAGCATTGTATGGTCTCAAGCAAGCTCCAAGAGCTTGGAATTTCAGGCTTGTTTCATTCTTGCAAGACAAAGGCTTTCAACCAAGCAAGGCAGATCCTTCACTCTTTATCAAAAAGAGTAATTCTAAGATCATCTACCTATGTGTATATGTAGATGATATTATATTGACAGGAAATGATGCAGATGGTATGAAGAAGATCAAAGATCGGATGAGAGAAGATTTCAAGATAAGTGATTCGGGTTCACTTACCTACTTCCTAGGTTTGGAAGTTGTCTACAAAGATCATAGTTTGTTTCTCACTCAACGAAAGTACATTAAGGACATGTTGGCAAAATTCAAGATGCAAGATTGTAAGATTGCAGGTACTCCAATGAAGGTCAATCACAAATTGAGCTCACATGAAGGTGAACTCATAGAGGACATCACATCATATCAAAGTCTAGTGGGTAGTCTCAACTATGCCACATTGACAAGAGTAGATATATGTTATAGTGTGAGTGTGCTAAGTAAATTTATGCACATGCCAAGGAAACCACACATGGATGCTGCCAAAAGGATTCTCAAGTATCTCAAAGGAACCATAAATGAAGGACTTTATTATCCTTATGTATCTAATTTAGGTTTGAAGCTATTTTTTGATGCAGATTGGGCTAGTTCCAAGGAAGATAGAAGGAGCACTTCAGGATATCTTACTTTTGCAGGTTCAAAGCTTATTTCATGGTCATCCAAGAAGCAACCTACAGTTGCTCTCTCTTCTACTGAAGTTGAATATAGAGGTCTTGCCATAGCTACACAAGAAGCTATGTGGATGAAGACATTACTCAAAGATCTTGGATTGGAGTTTGGAACTCCAACTATTTTTTGTGACAATATGAGTTCTATTCACTTAGCTGCTAATCCTATTTTTCATGCAAGGACTAAACATATTGAAGTATATCATCACTATGTACGAGAGAAGGTTCTAAGCAAAGAGATTCAAATATCATATGTGTCCACTCATCAACAATGTGCAGATATTCTAACCAAAGCATTGGATGGTACAAAGCTCTGCAAGTTCAAAGCCATGATTGGTTTGCACGTAATCTTGGAATATTGAAGACCTCAAGCATACTTGGCTTGAGGGGGAGCTGTTGGAGCAAGTCTATGACAAGCTTAAGTATTGGCTTTAGTCCCACAAATTCAAAGAAGAAGCCTTAAAATGAAGACAATGTAAAGTTCACTTGTGAACTACCTCTTGTAACTTTTGAAGACTTTACTTAATGTAAAAGTGAAAGAATCTTAAGTGGTTGAGTCCACTTGATCAAAAAGAGAAAGAGGAGCCACGAATTTGTGATTTGTGGTAGATAGAGAATCAAATAAATCACTAATTGATTGGAGAGTGATTGAGGGAAGTTAGCCTCCCAAGATCAACTATAAATAGATTTCAGCTTTAGTCGTGGTTAGAGAGACCTCAGAGAAGACCTTGAAGAGCTGAGCTTTATGCCATATCAAGGTGTGGTTTCAAAGCACACATATGTATCAATAATTCCATTGTGTTGTAAATCAATATACTTTCATTTTCATGATCATTTGAGTTCATATTTCCATGCTCTTGTGAAGTGTACTACTCACTGCCATATCTCTCAGTTTTCTCAGTAAGATTGCAGAGATGGTTTCTCTGAGCTTGGTGCATCATTGTCAGTGATTTAACTTGGTAAAGTTAGCTCTATAAGTCTACTATATGCTCACAAATTTTCATTGTATTTGATTGTTTCAATCTTCAGTTATGTTCAGTTGAAGTCAACCCTGTCTGTTCATTTTCACTTCTCTATTAGGTACCCGACTTTTTAACTCATTTTGTCAGAGCTGTTTCTCAATGTGTACTTACCCAAATTCAATGATTTAAAGCTTGTTGGATTCAGCATACTGTCTAGTATAAGCTTAAAAATTTGCATAATCATTGGATTCTTAAATCTTGAGTTATTGTCATTTTGGTTGCATTAGTATAGCAGCCCTTGAAAATCAGGATGATGTCATCACTTCTTAAACATCATTCTCAATGTGTGGTTCATTATTTTTTATGAGATTACTCTTGAAAGTTAGCTAAAGTTAACTAGAGTTCCCCAAAAGGAATTAAGCTAATTAATGTGCTCAGAGAATTATGCAAAACACTGGACAGGTGTATGAACCAAAATAGCAAGTTCTTCACCTCTGAGCTAACTCAAAACTATCTGTCTTGATCTATCTTTTTGAGAGTGATCTTCCAAGGTAAATAGGGTGTCTAATACATCCATTGGCAAGCTAAAAGGGCCCACCACATACTCTTGGAGTTCATTTGGCTGGTGTAGATCAAGGATTTTGCAACACCTCTTCATCTTCAAGCACATACCTATGCATCTCTTCACAGTTAGTCATGTGCTTTCCCAGACCTCGAACTCCAACAATTGGTATCAGAGTAGGTCACCACTTCATCTAGGGTGTCATCAACAACCCTCCAGTCACAGTCTCAGAATTGCACAAAAATTGGTGAGCATACTTAGAGTGATTAGGAGTTCAAAATAGCTTTGTCATGTGGTGTCAAAATTGCAGTTTGAGCTTGTTTTGGCCTCCAAACACACTGGGTCTTCCATAGCCTAAATTCAGATTAGGTTTGCTGAATATTAGTTTCACACTGATCCGTCCTCTTTTTGTCACTCATCTTCACTCTTCTACAACCTATCAGGTTATACATCTCATACATATTCAGATTTCTGTCAATATTGGAAGATTGCTAAAATTTATGTTGTAGATCTTGGATATATGGAACCTTGGACCTGTGGTATTGTTAATGGACCTACTAAATTTCTAGCATTTGGTATCAGAGCATCCAGGTTCACAAGTTCCCAGACTTCCAGGTTTACAACATATGATTTAGGGGCATCTTCTAAATATTTGACATTTAACACACACACTTAATCTAGATGAGTAGAGATTTGAGAATTAGACAATTCAGTCACATGTTTATTTATCACTGTGAAGTATGAAGTTGATGATCTGTTAGCAGCCGAATACTTTTGGAAGAGTATGAAAATACTTTACAGAAGTGTTGTTTGAAGACCAAGTCTTGATGAAGAGAAGGCTACTTCGAATTCAAGGAAAAACAATGGTTTGGAGAAGATGAAGGAACCAGATCAACATCAAATCACAGGTATTAGTTTCTACTATCAGATTATTATTTGTAGGTCATATCTTAGAAGAGAGGTTATGAAGAGATTTGAAGGATTCAAGAACTGCTTTTATACACTTTCATTCTTTGAAAGTAAAAGCATTAGCTACATCAAAACAGTTTTGATATATCCCTTTCATGGCAATAAAGCCTATCTAAGAAGACAAATTTGGAGATGGGATGAGTTCTGTTTTCAGCCAATTTTGTGTTGTAAGTTGGTTGGATATCCAGATATAGAATTTGATCTAGGTATACGAGAAAGGTAATTCAGTATTCAGCCAACTCAAGGTAAAGGTTGGTGAATTCAGTCATATCAGTCACATTTGAAGCAGAGTTTTTCAGAGATATGAGGAGATGGTAAAACATGATTCTATGTTCACTTCCATTTATATACGATATTTGTTTTGCCTCTTACCCTTAGCACTAGAGGAAGAGAAAAATTCATTTGAAGAAGTTAAGAGTACTTGCTACTTCAAGATGAGGAGAACAAAAGGTATGGAAGAGAAGTTTGAAGATGTTAACATCATCATCAGGTGGAGGAAAGATGCAGAAAAAGAAGGTCCAACAATTCCAAAGGGAAAGTAAGACTTTTTTTTCTCGTATATTGTCCATATATTTTTTTTACTTTTATCCTCTACATCCAAAGACAAGTCTACGAGAACATCTTGTGTGAAAAAGATAGTTTAAAGAAGAATCAGTTTCTTGTTTTGCATTACACTTGGTCATGTTTTAGTAGGTTTTGACAAATAATTACATTGAGAGAAAGAAAAGCAACAGATATATGTTTTGACTCATATGTGTATGAGTTATATTTTAGTTGAAGCTTTTGAGCAGGCAGCTGATATGTTCCCTCAAAGAATTCTTGGAGTGTCAATACAAAGCTACTTGGTATATGACAAGTTGCAGAGAAGTATATTTCTTCTTTATCTAACTCTTGAGGTAAAAGAGTATTTGTAGCAGATGGTGAAGACTTGAAGTGAGGTTTTTTGGTTTGGAAAAATTACCTCATATTCAGTATATTCAGTATACTCAGAAAATTCAGAGTTTTTCAGGATGAAAATTCAGAAAATTCAGTATTTTTAGAATTTCAAAAAAAAATTTGAATTTCAATATTTTTAGAGAAAATTAGAAATTTCAGTATTTTCTGAAAATTCAAGAAAAATTCAGTTTTTTGATGTACCAGTCACATGGAGAATCTACTTTCAATGATTGTCTTGACTTTTGGGATACATGCTTGTATTCAAAAGGTGTTCCATCAGATCCTATCACTTGATTGAGAAGTGGAGTTAGCCAAAAGAAAGACAAGCAGATACTTTCACATTTCACATGAGAGAAGGTCTCCTCATAATCAATGCCTTGGGTTTGCACATAGCCCAAAGTCACTAGTTTGCGCATACCTATTGATGGTTCCATCACAATTCTTCTTTTCCTTATAGATCCACTTGCCGATGGTCTCATCAGAATTCTTCTTCACCTTATAGATCCATATGGATCCAATTACTTTCATGGTAGGTGTCTTGGGAACTATTTCTGAAGTGTTGTTTTCATGAAAAGCTTCAATTTATTCTTCCATGGCATGCTTCCATTTTGGTTTCTTCTTGACTTCCTCATAAGATGAGGGCTCTTTAGAGTTCAAGTCTTGAGCCATGTAAATAGAGTGCTCAATTACTAATGAGGTGTCATATCCATACCTTTCTTGCTTCTTCTCCCTTGTGGTTCTTCTAATAGTTTGTTGGGATGACTACAATCTCTCAGCTCTTGCAAATTTGCTTTAGCTTTTGAGTTCCATGAATTGATCTCCCTTGTAGGAGTTTTATGATCCATCTAATTCACTTGAATCTTCAAGTGTATGTGTACCTTTGTTTGAGAGTTTTGGCAAGTGTTGGCAGTAGCCTTGGTACACCAGGACGTACAAGACATGAAAGTCAAAGAAGGGAGTCAGAGCGAAGGGACAGCACAAGCAAACAGGGAAGTCAAAGAAGATCTGGCAAGTAGGCCAATATTTTTTCAAGACAAAGAGATGGACATGCAGGGAGGAAGAGCAAGTAGGGAGCTCGAAGATATGTATGACAGATCACTAGAAGAAATCCCTACAACAACAGTGATTTTTATCACTAACCATCATTGTAAATATCATTTCACATTTTTGTAGCTCCATTTTGTGCAAGCCAAGGAGTCCTTGAGCTTGAGGAGCCTTAGAAGTAGTTGTGTACCAATTTTTGTATTTTTTAGATCTCGTTTGAGCCCCCAAATAAGCCCTGGAACCGAATTTTTAACTAGGCCGGACACTAGGTCTGGACAGGGCCAAAAGCTAGTCAAAAACTATAAAAAGAGCTAGAGAGCTCATTTTTGAGGTTAGATTGTAATTGAAACGAACTTGTAAGGGCATTTTGAAAGTAATCTAAACGCTCCATTGATTCTCACTCTTTGTCTTGCCTTGTGTGCGCGTGTGTGTGTATGTGTGTGCATGCTTGTGTGCTTCTCACTCACGCACTTGTGCCGCCACTTGCTCGAGGTCTTCATACCATCCTCACGTCTTCCCGGATTGACATTAAAGGAGGTGCTACTCATCATTGAGCTACACCAAATTTTGGCGCCGTTGCCGGGGACCGAGCTTTGAGGACGAGCGTGTGATGGTAAGACGTAGAGTTGACGCGTTGGAGTTGTAGGTATTTTCTTCACGCTCATCGATTTTCTTTTACTTTCGTCACTATCATCATCACCATCATCATCATCACCATCTCCCACGTCCATCTCCATCATCGCGAAAATTTCAGTTTTTTGACTATATCCCCATCTCCACCTCATTTCCCTCATTTCACTTGTGAGAGAGAGCGAGAGAGCGAATTTGCATGTGCTATTTTTTGCATGTTTTGTGAGCATTCTGCAGGTACAGGCCGCATCATCATCCCCAGCACTCTGCGCAGGTACGGAAATCTGAGTAACTGTCTGTGTGTCGCCGAGCTCTGTCAATCGCGACCGACTGAAAACTTGCTCTAATTGCTAAACAAAGTGCATATCCATGACCTACAGGCCTAGAGCTTCCCAAAAATGTGTTTAGTTTTTTGAAATTCCACAGATTTCTGTCAATCGCGATCGCTCTGTCAATCGCGATCGACAAACCACGACGGACAGACCTGTCAATCGCGATCGACACGTCAATCGCGACCGACAGCCCACAACGGCTCTGTCAATCGCGACCGACAGAGTCAACGACCGATTGACCACGACCGACTGACCATACGCGTGACACGTGTCAATCGCGATCGAGCCATCAATCGCGATCGACTCATCAATCGCGACCGACACAGTCAACGACTGTTTGACCACGACGGACAGACCACGACGGATCCGTCAATCGCGACCGACACGGTCAACGACTGTTTGACCACGATCGACAGACCCTCGCGACCGGCCTGTCAATCACGATCGACTCATCAATCGCGACCGACAGAGTCAACGACCCTTTGACCACGACTGATTGACTTTTCGTAACCCCTGTCAATCGCGACTGACCAGTCAATCGCGACTGACAGCCACGACGGACCTGTCAATCGCGATCGACACGTCGATCGCGACTGACCTTTCAATCGCGACCGACAGACTTTGCGAACGCGTTAGAAGGGCAAATTAGGTCAAATTTTCAAGGCAAAATTATTGGTCTAAATTTTGATTGAGTGTGGGACAAACACTAGGGTGTAGTATTGCATCGCGAGGCCGTGCCACAAGCTACTCGAGTATTCCTGTTTGACTGTTAGCTTGTGTTGAATTCTGATTTAACTCCCTAAACCCTGAACAGTCCTAACTTTTTCATACGAAATCCAATTTTTGAGCTCTTGGGCTTGTTGGAAAGCTCGTGGCATATACTACACGCCCTCAACTGTTTTTTATAAAGGTAAGGCGTTGATTTTCAGAGAGGGTATTTTGAAGTTGACCATACCCAGGGGGATCAAAGTCAGGGGTCTTTAGAATTATTTTTCTAAAAATCACAATGCAAATATGTGTTTATGTTACATGAATGAAAGTGGTTGGTTGTGTCCTTTGAATATAAGCATTGAGCTAACCGTGGGTCTTTTATAGGTCCATTGAGAGCAACTGAGAGCGTACAAGGCAAGGTTTCTTTGCAAGCTTGAGAACCGGGTTCTTGAGCACCATAAAGCAAGGGATCAACAAGTAAGGTTGGACACTTTTAACTCCCTCTGTCAAATCATAGCTTAGGCTAAGAACGACGAGAGGTAGGAGCAAGTGAGAGCGACGGTAGGCAGTTATCAAGTTGAAGAGTACCTAAAAACTCAAGTTCAAGCTAAAAACTTAATCTCTGCACTGTCGATAACATAAAGGAAAAGAACCTAACGTGGAACGATCAACCTAAAGTACGAAGAACATTCAAGTGTTCCTGACGACGTGATATCAGACAAGACCATAAACACAATAATTAATAAAAAAGAATCAAGTAACTAATACCAATTGATCGGCAACGAGGTTGTACTCTGGAAAAAAATTGGGTTAATCAGTTAGGCATATGAACCTTAGATCAGGACGACATCTAGCAAGAGAGAGACAAAGCCTTAGGTCTTCAGAGGCTAGTGTCAATCACACTGCAAGGTCTTGGGCCCAGCAGTTGAGCCACCGCTCAAACTACCCTAGCTCTGAGACCAGTGAGTCAGAAATGTCCCAAGGCATGGACAGACCTACAGGAAGTTCAGGAGTGCCTTATCTCTACAGGGTAGAAGGCCCTTACAAAACGCAGCTGGAGTACCTTAGGACCAACCGATTAGGTGCTAGCATCTATGAGGACGGCTTAGGAAGATCTGTGGTCCAGATTAAAAACCCTGATCAATCCATTGGACTAGAGCACCCAGCTGTCAAGTTTGAAAATGGTGCATACCTGGACAAAGAAGGAACTATATATGTAGTCACTAGTCACCCTGATAGGACCGATGACTTTGGGAATGTAATCTCAGAAGCGGACTTAGGTGACCTGGAGCAAGGGAACATGGATGCGGAACCTAGAACCCCTCGAGGTAAATCTGTTCTCACTAGGATTATCACACCTAAGTGGGTCCCCCAAGACAACAAGAGCATAGAGTTGCTCCTCAATCGAGAAACTGATGAAGCCTTTTGGAGGTATAAGTCTAATCAGCCAACAGACATAGGAAATATCATGATCTATGAGTTTAAGGATCCGGATAGCCCAGGCAGAGTGACCTACTTAGATCATGCTTCAGAACGGATCTTCGTGGTGACAGAAAATGATAGGCATGCCTACACTTGGAAGGGTGAATTCATTTTCCCCCAACCAAGATCAAATGTATCCTATGGTCACCCTGGAGCTGGAACTTCCCAAGCTCATGGTACGCAAAGAGACAGAAGTAGAGATAGACCAGAAGTAAATTTTGCCAACCCAGTGGGCAGAGAAAGAACGAGAACAGAGACGAATAGGGTAGAACCTGAGATGCAGAGAGCCCACAGGAACCAAAGAAATGTAGATGGATTCCCTCTGCCGAGGCCTAGAGAGCACACAAGAACTTTGAGACCCACCCAACTAGTTAAGTCCATGAAGAATTACTATGACGGCACAGGAGATCCCTACGATCATGTGGCAGAGTTCAAGCAAGTCTTGAGAGCTGAACAAGTGGAAGATCTGTTCACGCAGTACAATGCCTTCAGTCTAACCCTTAGGAATACGGCACTTACATGGTTTCAGCCATTGGATGAGCGCCAGTTCAGGAGCATAGACCAACTCTTAGAGGCATTCATTGTAGAGTTTTCTAAGAGTGGCATAAGACACAATACATCCTCATTGATTCACAGCTTCAAACAGACCCCCCAAGAGACTGTCAGATTGGCCGGAAGAAGATTTAGACAATATCTTGAAAGGTGCCCAATTTCGGAGCTACCCACAGCTGCTAAACAGGTAGCCTTATTCCTCGATGGATTGCTGAGCACGAAATTGAGATCCTATGTGTATCTGAAGGACCCTAGGACTATAGAAGAGTGTGTACGCATGTGCATTGACATTGAAGATAACCTAGGGGAAGAGCTAGAGCTTTCCAAAATCTATAAAGATTCAGATAGCGCATCTAGCCACTCTTCCACGCAATCCACATCAATTGAGGAACTCGCTGAGAAGGTAGCTCAGAAATTAGGTGTAACTAGCAAACAGATCCCAAGGTTTGCCCCTGTGAAAAGGTGCTATACATGCGGTGGTGACCATATGGCGAATGTCTGCCCTATTATGGCTCAACCCCAAGTGAACCCTAGTAGCCAGTACTGCACCATAGAATGGAGATACACCAATCACACCGCACGAGATTGCCCATACAACAAGCAGGCAGTTAGGCAACCCTACCCGCAGCCCTACCAACAAGGCAGATACCAAAACCAAAATCCACCACCACAATATGCTAGACCCCAACAAACCTACCAACCACAATATCAGGCCCAACAGAGACCCCAACCGGTGCTGGCTCAACAGCCTCCAAACCCCGCTAACGTGATTCCAGTAAAGTATACTGTTGCAGAAGAAAACCTGAATAGGGCCATTGTACCAGTAACCCCATTGATCTCAGAAAGTGACCCAAGTGACCATAGCTTTGATTCTACGCATGTCGATAGTCCCCAGGCTTACTACATGCAGTCTCCAGAACATGGTGAGTCTTACTATAGTGAAGAACCAAGTGAACCTAGTTGGGAGTCAGATTACACGAACGTCATGTATGCAAACCCCAACCCTAGGCCTCAACCTAGGCAGGTACGACCACCCTTTCCTAGAGGACCATGCTACCGATGTCAGGGGGATCACTTCATTCGTGATTGTCCCTTACCTTCACCTACACAACCCCAGTCAGTGACTATCCAAGGTTTCTGCCAAGATTGTGGAAAAGAACATCTCTTACGAGATTGCCCTAAGAACCCCAATAATATGCCAAAAATCACTCCTATCAATGTGATTGGTTTGGTTGTAGATCCCTCAGGAAGCGTCACTTCCACTGCACCAGTGCAGGTAGTCACTAGAGCTCAGGCATTGCAGCAAAACCAAGAGACAAGCCAGGAAAAGGGCCCAGAGGCTAGTGAAACCGAGAGCGTAACAAAGAAAAGGACTAGAGCATGGAAAGATAGTCGAGAAAGAATGAAACGACAATGGGCCAAAAAGATGAGTGAGCTTGAGGAAAGCATAAGAGAAACAAAAGCGAGGATAACTGAACTCACAGCTCAAACTCCCTCTCACATCACCCCGCCTCCACCACTCCCATCTCCATCCGACTCACCACCTTCCCCACCGCCTCATCAAATCCCACCACCCCCTAGAGTAGGATCAGTCCTAGCAGATCCCACTCCTGAAGACCTAAACATGATGCTTAAAGCATATCAGGCCAGAATCCAAGAAGGGCCAAACATCACGGATCATGACAAGTGCTATCCTAGAGCTGACCTAGAGATAGAAAGAACCAAACTGTGCGCGAAAATGGTCGCATTGGCTCAGACTATGTTTGAAGCCAGTCGCCTTTTCAATTACTCGGGCTCGGCCAAGACGCAATTACACTTGGATGGATTCCTAGAAAAGTTAGAGAGGATAATTGCAAGATCTGACAAGGAAGAAAAAAATCAGGAGACAGGAAAAGCAAGCAAAAACCTGAGCCATTCCCCATCGGAAGTTTATGCAGCCAATTCCACTAAACCAGACAACTCCCCCTCCTTAGAAAGAATAGAAAGGCTAATTGCACAATCAAAAAAGGAACCTGTCCCTCAAAGAAAAGAAAGGGCGAGAGAACAGATAAGCAAGCCTCCTCAAGAAGCTTATCTCCCCCCCCAAAAGTCACAGGAGCCTCCCTCGAAAGCTTATGTACCTCCACAGGTAACCCACATTCCTTCCCAGAGAGTGTATGAGCCTGCTCGGAAGAGTAATAGAATAAGCACTCCTCCCCAAGAAGCTTGTGCTCCAGCCAATTATGAGAGCAAGGAGAGAGCCAACGGAAGAATAAGCCCTCCTTCCCAGGTTGCTTATGTGCCCAATTCTACGGAGCCGGACACTTCTTCTTCTATGAATCGGTTTGCACCAGACTTCCTACGGGAGATTCAAGAAGACAAATGGGAAAACGAAAGCGAGGTCGCCCCTCCTTTTGAACTTGTGGACGATGCACACGACCAATTCCCACAAGACATCCCATCCATCTACGGGGAACATGAGAGTACTCAATCTCGCGAGAGATTGGACTTTGAATCTAATTCCATACAAGAGTTACCCCACTTCACAGGCCCATGGGAAGCAAAGTCCACATGTATGAGAGCACCCACAGTCATGGTAAGGAACGACGACTCAGTCATACCTAGGAACACAGAGGTAGTGAAGAACACTAACGTGCAGTGTAACCTCAAGTTAGAAGAGCTACTCAAGGTGAGACCTGAATTATGGAAACATGTAGCCAAACAAGTACCAGAAATAGCAAAACCTCATTCCCGGGTAGGATCTCATAGGACAGTGCCAGAAATTCCCTTGGATAAGATAGGAGATATGTGCGAAGGTGAAGAAGGGAACACCTATCTTCCCATTACCTACCAGGACTACACCACAAAGGCAATTTTGGACTCAGGTGCAGGAGTAGCAATTGCCACTACCTCCTTATGGAAGCGTTGGGGCAAGCCAGCACTCAGGCCAACGAGAATGAAATTGCAAATGGCAGATGGTCACATAGAGAGACCCCTAGGATTGCTAGAAGGAATAACTCTCACCACTTGTGGTGTCGAGTTTGAACATACCTTTGCCATATGTGACTTCAGCAAAAATCATGCCTATGAGATGATTTTGGGAAGACCATTCATGCGACAGTTGCAAGTGGTACAAGATTGGGGGACCAATTCTTTGTACCTGCAGCACTTAGGTGTTACAACCAAAGTCAATCTCAAGGATTATTCTCATAGAGATGTCCCTCCTATCCAATGGAATCCCATCCACAGAGCCAAAGATGATACAGAATCGGTGCATTCCATAGGGTCTGGATCCTCATGGATGCATGAAGACACTCACTTATGGATGTGCAAGGTAGCAGTAGAAGAAGAGAAGAGAGAAAAGGCCAGAGAAATAGGTGCAAACGAAACCCATAGACCCATTCAAGACCCAGCCTATGCACCTGTAGTTTTTCCAGACGAGGAATTTGAACCCCATGGCTGGGCAGAAATTTTAGCAACAATGGACGTAGCCATCAATGAAGAACAATGGACACCTCACTGTGATGAGGATGGCTATGATATTTCAGTCTTCTCCATAGAGCCAATCATGGGAGAGGCAGTTTTAGAAGAATGCGAACCTAGCCCTGATGCATTTGAGGATGCAAGTGACTCCGATCTAGAGTCAATCATTATGGACCCTCCATTTGCATCAGATGAAGAATACTTCCATGAAGTAGAATTTCAACCTCAGAAGCATGGAGAGGTTACAAATGATGTAAGATTAACAACACATATGACCTCGAAGGAAGAAGGAAAGAAACGAAGAAAGAAAGAAGTTTTACCAGAGGAGGAAGAATCTTTGTTTGAGGTCCCAGAAAATTTTAAGAAGTACAAGATAGATGACAGGAGAGTCATGATAAGAATGCCTAAACGAGAGGCACAATCAGGAGAGGCCTATGATAACAAAGAAACCACCAAGAAAATAGTAGTGGCCATAGAAGAAGGAGAGGAGCGATGCACGTATATAGGCCATGACCTGACAGAAGAAGAAGAGTACGAATTGATTACCTTGCTAAGAGAATACAGAGATGTATTCGCTTGGAGTTACAAGGATTTGAAAGGTGTTGACCCTGACATATGCTCACACACCATCCCCATGACCTCAGATGCCAAACCCTCTAAGCAAAAGCCTTATACATATAACGATAACTATGCTGCTAAGATCAAGGAAGAGATAGATAGACTGGTCGAAGCCGGATTTATCTATGAAATTGAGCACACTGAATGGGTATCCCCCATCGTAGTGGTGCCCAAGAAGAATGGCAAACTGCGTGTGTGCATTAACTTGAAAAAGGTTAATGCAGCCACAATTCGAGATAACTATCCGCTTCCCATAACAGAACATCTCTTAGAAAGAGTGGCAGGCAAGGAAGTGTACAGTTTCCTCGATGGATTTTCGGGTTACAATCAAGTAGCCATAGCTCCAGAGGATCAGCATAAGACAGCCTTTGCCACAGAATGGGGCATTTTTGCTTTTAGAGTAATGCCATTTGGGCTTACCAATGCACCAGCCACCTTCCAGAGGCTGATGTGCCATGTGTTTAAGGAGTTCCTGAGGAAGAGTTTAGAAGTCTATGTTGATGATCTTTGTGCTCATTCCAATGTTAGACAAACTCATATTCCTGAACTCAGACAAATCTTTGACAAATGTAGAGAATATCAAGTCTGCCTGAACCCAGAAAAGTGCGTTTTTATGGTCAGGCAAGGTAAGATTCTCGGACACATAGTGTCAAAGAATGGCATATCTACCGACGAAGAAAAAGTGAGAGCCATAGCAGAGCTACCTAGGCCAAAGAATGTCAAGGAAGTACAAGCTTTCATGGGGCATTGTGGTTATTATCGACGATTTATACACATGTATGCTGTCATTGCAAAGCCCATGTACGGACTTCTGACCAACTTTGAGTGGACGGATGAATGTGAGGATTCCTTCCAGGAGCTTAAACAAAGATTATGTTCAGCACCAATCTTGACCACACCAGATTGGAATAAGCCATTCCATGTTCACGTGGATGCATCCAATTATGCTATTGGATGTGTACTTGCACAACCTACTGGTGAAGGTAATATGGACCTTCCAATTGCCTATGCCAGTAGACAATTGAATGCGGCTGAACGAAATTATACCACTACTGAACGAGAAGGATTAGGCATGGTATATGCAGTTAAAAAGTTTAGACATTATTTGCTTGCAAATAAGTTTAAATTTTTTACGGACCATCAGGCATTGTTGTATTTAGTAAACAAGCCATGCAATACAGGTAGATTAGTGAGATGGTTTCTCTTACTAATGGAATATGACTTTGAGGTTGTGGTAAGAAAAGGTAGGACTCACATGAGAGCAGATCATCTCTCTAGGCTCACATCGGGAGAAGCCCCACAAGGAGTGTCAGATGACCTTCCTGATGCTTACTTGTTTAATTTGGAAGTGGTGCCGCAGTGGGCCAAGCCATTGGTACCAGTATTGACATACGGGCCTAACCATCCTGTGGTAAACACACGGAACAGAGAGGTTGTAAAAGCCCAAAAATACCACATCATGGCAGGAAGCATGTACAAGCACACAGATCAAGGGATCTTGGCTTGTTGCGTAGAAGAGGATGAGTACGCTAAATGGTTGCAATTAGCACATGTAGGTGCACTAGAGCAACACCATTCAAAACAACGAACTTTACAGACTCTAAAGAGATTCGGAGTGCACTGGCCAACCATGGAAGCGGATGTCCAAAAGTTGTGCAAGGAATGCCCAATCTGTTGCACTAAACCACCTGTGGAACATGCCACTCTCTATCAAATATCCATTGTGCCAGATTGGAGCGAACCACTAGTATCATTCCTGAGGACAAACACATTCCCTCCAGACATGACTCTAGCTAGAAAGAGGAGTTTGGAACAAGAAGCCCAGGATTATTCACTCATAGGTGATAATCTATATAAGCGCGGTAAAGATGGTTACCTGAGATTATGTGTCCATGAGAGTGAATATCTTAAGATCTTAGAAACTGCTCACCAAGGTGTAGCAGGAGGACACTTTAGTCCAGATCGGGTGATCAAGGCAATATTGTTTGCAGGCTTCTGGTGGCCCACCCTTCACATGGATGCACATACCTATGTGAAACGGTGTGATATCTGTCAAAGGACTCAGTATCCTATACGCAAAGATGAGATGCCACTGAAACCTATGATGGGTGGACGTGCATTCTCTAAGTGGGGAATAGACTTCGTAGGTCCTATTAATCCCCCAGCGAAAGGTTCTCATGCGGAATACATCATTATGGCAACAGATTATCTCACCAAGTGGGTAGAGGTAAAAGCTACAACCAAGAACGATGCTCAAACAACTGCCAAATTCTTGTTTGAGAATGTATTCACGAGATATGGACTACCCATAGAGCTTGTAAGTGATAGAGGCACTCATTTCTTGAACGAAGTGATTGAAAATCTACTCCAAGAATTCTTGGTAATACACAAGAAGTCTGCCCCTTATCACCCTCAAGCTAATGGACAAGCTGAGAGCACTAATAAGATTTTATGCAATGTACTGACGAAATTAGTGAACACTAAACGCTCTGATTGGGACAAACAGCTACACCATGCTGTTTGGGCATACCGAGTGGCCTACAAAACGGTACTCCAAGCCACCCCCTTCCAGATGGTTTTCGGCCAAAACGCTGTGCTACCCTTGGACTTCCTGATCCCCACATTGAGAGTAGCACAAGAGCACGAATGGACAGGTCATGAGCTCTCCTCTAGGATCTTTGACCTTGAACGATTAGGAGAAACAAGACTGAGAGCCGCTGCAGGGATATATGCAGCCAAGAAGAGACAGAAAGCATACTTTGATGCCCACGTGAAGGATAAAGGCTTGAAAACGGGAGATCTAGTCTTAGTCTATACACTGAAACAACACGCAAGGAAGCTAGAAAAGAGAGGCTACGGACCTATGATCATCAATAGGATCTCCACAAGTGGAGCAGTACAATTGGCCACATTAGAGGGTGATGTTCTCCCTAACTATATTAGCGGATGCAGAGTCAAGTTGTACCAGGAACCCCTCACGGAGGAAATGCTCAGCCGACTCAACACTGCTAAGAAACGCAAAGAGGAAGAAAAGAGAATTACAGAAGAAGCTCAAGCAGAGGCTTTAGAACGCATCAGAAGGATGAAATTACGAAGGCAAGGTAGAGATCAGCCTGGAGCGAATGACTATGCAGACCAAGGATTTCCCATAGCCATGTGTGAAGTTGCAGGAACCCGCTCGAATAGAATAATTGATAGACGTCCTTTCATAACCATAGACATAGGACAAGGAAAGAGTACAAGGACCGTAAGAGCCTTGATTGACTCAGGTGCTGCCACTAGCGCTGTTAAGTTGTCTTACTGTCAAGAGTTACAGTTAACTGTCCATCCTGTGGAAGCATACCTCATAGGATTGGGAGGCGTGGAAACCCCTTGCATGGGCGAGGTGGAACTTCCCCTCTACATTCACGAGGAGGCAACGACCATTAAAGTACTAGTGTGTCAAGATGAGGATCTCACTGAACCTCTCGTCTTGGGTCAGGATTGGATCTATGACCAAGCAGTCAATCTAAACCTAAGAAGTGGACTTCTCCAGGTTTGGGTCAATCATAGTCGAGTTACAGTAGAATTAGACAATGGAGCACTCAAGGAACTAGGAAAGGCACAGACTCCTGGTCCTTCCAGGGGTACACATGAAGATGACCATGCTGTTCTTGTCCAAAACTATGTGTTGCAGAGGAATGATATTTGCAAAAAAGGAGTCAGGAATGCAACGGAACTCCCTTCTTTTCCAAAGGCTAGAAGGAGGCAGCAACCCAAGGTGGATCAAAGGCAGAAGAAGCAGGGTACTACCTATGTCAGAGATCAAAAGTACCTGCGCAGCAGAACAGCCCAGAAAATAGACCAGGTATGGGTGCGGAAAGGCGAACGACCGGTTGCACCACCGTCAACTACAGGGGCAAAGCCTCTTATTAGTGACCAACAACGCAACGCTAATAAGAAGTCTTTCAAAAATTCTTCTGCTAAAGTAAAATCTATTTGGGTGCCCAAGAAGTCGATGAAGGCAAGCCCACAATCAAGACAAATTTGGGTGCCTAAGGCTTGCTTGATGGCACAAGTAGCTACGCTGAGGCCACAACTTAAACAGCATAACGCAGCGACGCATACTGCCAGATTTCACTCGTTCTCGACACTCATGTACACACCAAAACCCAAGAGCGTACATGTAATCAATTGTAAATGGGTCCCGAAAAGGCCTCATCTTCAAACCACGACACCGAGAAGGCTCTGTAGAGACTCTCCGAAACCGAAGGCAAAGCCCACTCACTGCATTTGGCAGCCTAGGGCCTGTAATAAACCCCCCGACCCCAATTTGTAAATCCATACCTACTTACTAACTGCAGTAGTCTCCTAGGACAACACAAGCACTAAATACACACACTGTCTTCATGCACTTACTAACCACTAACTCATCACCCACCTCATGTTAATGTTGTAACGGGGACAACAACGGATTTAGTCTGTCCATTACGATGTTAACACTTGGTTCTATATTCTCACAGAACCAACCAGCGAACAGGGCCATGGCAGAAGCAGGTACTAGTTCTCAAGCCGGATCTGGTGCCCAGATTGTGGACATAGAAACACTTCTCCTTGAGCCACGTCTCACAGCAAGACCGCAAGAGCTTCAAGCAGTGCATGTGATCCCCATTCAGGATCCTCCTCAAGGGCACACTTCTCAAGTAGGTAAGCATGCGCATTGGTTTAGTGATGTTGCTGGACCACTGGGCGATGGGACCTATTTCTGGGAAGCAGAATTGGAGTTCAATGGCAAATGGGGTCGATACCACTTTTTCGCACGCGAGTTTGAAAGCTACCAAAATGCCGAAGTCATGAGATCAGTTTGGGTCAAAGCAGGTGTGGAAAGTTATTTCAGGACTCACTTACCAAAGCCGGATTTTTTAAGATGTTCTTATCTGATCAGTACCATCACACCAAGCAGAGCCAAGGGCGGCGACAACACCTTTGTGCTGCCATCACTGCTGCCGGGTAATGAGCTTAAAAGATTCAAGTTGACCCTCAATCTGGTAAGAGAAGCATTGGGTATGTATGGCATGCACATCCCAACAGAAAAGGAAACCATGGTTCCAGGTCGAATGAAGCACAAAGATCTTAATAAGCTGAAGGACATGGTTGCGATGACACCTACCATTGCGCTTCACCTGCGAACCATCATGCAACATTTTGCTTTTCCCGCCCAAGAATGCTTCACAATGCCCCCGAAAAAAATATGGTTCAGTTTATATCTAGCAGAAACCGAAAGCCTGCCCATCAATGTACCACACTGGATCATAGATCAGATCCACCTAGCGCATCAAAGGTGGAACAAAAAACAGAAGAATGTGCTCCACGGGTGTTGTGCTTTGACCAGAATAATCTATAGATGCTTGGCTTATGACGTGCCTGTTCAGCGGGCACTTGTATGGTCCCGAGTCCAAGAATTCCAGAGAAGACTATCAGCAGCAGGTCCCCCATCAAAGAAGATGAGGGGGGGAGTCCAACTACCCTGTGCTCAACCAAGGGGAGCTACCGCTACACCAGAAATCACTCCTCCCCAGACACGACGAGTTAGGCCATTCACAATCCGATTACCAAGACCAAGCACAGAGGGGCCTAATCTGGTGTTTCCACCCATTCCATCCGATTTGGAATTTCCGCAGGGATTTACTCTTGAGGACCTCACGGATGAAGAAATTGCCAGATTAATCTATGACTCTAACCTCGAAGCCGAAGCAGCGCGAGCTCAGGAACCGCGACCCCAAACAACATCGGCCCCCACCCAACCACAAACTATAGAAGTCGATGTAGATGAACAAGAGGCAGGAGGAGATGAAGAAGAGGCCGACGAAGAACAACATCAAGAATATGACGAACTCTCCGAGTTAGCAAGTGCCCCAGCATATTCGGCACAAATCAAGAGACTATATCGAACCATGCGACTGGTTCAGGAACAGCATCAGATGTCTCTAGAACAGGGCAAAAGACTCATGAACGACTTGCTAGCTGAGGAAGGTGTGGACGAGTTGTTCATTGAGTCCATGAACCTTCATGCCGACGCTGTAGGACTGGACGAGGCCATTCATGAGGCAATGGCCTACATCCACAGGTTTGAAAAAAGAGTTCCCGTTCGTCCCAGGAGGTCCGGGAAGCAAATTCACATCAATACATCAGCACCAGGCGAGGCAGCGCAAGCAGAAGACTATCAGGAAGCACCGTTGTCACCCCCATCCCCACCTCACACTACACAATTCACTCCACCACCGGACACTAACACTACCACATCCACTACCACTACCGTGGTCATGGGCATCCCACTCTCTCCGGGAATCCAATACGGGGGAGTCACCATGCCCACCTTCACCACCCTGTTCACCGATGTCACATCCACTCCACCAACGATTCCCATCTACACCGTCACTCAAACAGTTGACACGATGGAAACATCACCTGCCACAGCACCGCTCCCTCCCCCTATGCCACCTTCATCACCCATACCCCCTCCACCCACATCTCCACGTACATCCACATCATTCACCTCTCCCATTCCCGCCCCCATTCCCCCTGCATCTTCACCCTCCCCATCATTATTTAATGTAAATAACATATTCTTAGCACTAAACCAATGTGTATACCAGCTCCAGCATGAATACAAAGCTCTGGACAACCGGTATCAGAATCTGGAAACGCACCATCAAAACTTACAAAGACAATTTCTCATTCTACAAACAGAAAATGCAGAACTGAATCAACGCTACACGACGCTTGAGCAGGCTCACCAAACCTTATTGGCGGCACCCCAACCCTCGACAGAATCAGGTGCCAAACAACTAGAAGCTTTGCTCGAGGTATACCAAGCCGATAATCTCAAAGTCCGGCGTAACCTGGCACTTCTCAGAAAACACATGGCGGCCGCCCTAGAAGAAAACAAGAGGCTGCAGCAGCAAAATGAAGCAAATCTAGAAGCAGCAATGGAAGGCTCTCCACACGAAATTGATCCAGAGCAGTTTAAAGCTGTGCCCTCAGAGACAATGAAGACCATCTTGGACAGCTATGCAGATCTATTAGAAGCTCATGATGACTTGGAAAGGGAACGTGATGCGCTGCGCAATCAACTCCAAGAGCAACAGACAGCACCCAAAGTCACAGAAACGACCACGACTTCAGAGGAAGTCAAGGCATTGAAAGAGCAGGTGGCCGAATTACAGGCAAGATTACTCACACATGAAAGGCAACCCTCTCCAGTTGTCGAACCTGAACCCGAGGATTTGGTACCCATCGAGGTAGATGAGACGTATGAAGAACCTTACGTTCCTATGCCAATGCCAGGTGGTGAGCAAACCGCAGAAGGAATGGATACGTTAGAAATCGAAGTACTTGAGTGGCTCCAAACACTAGAGAAAACGGCCTCAACTCATGAAGATCGAGTGGCAGTTCAGATCCAATCTATGGCAAAGATAGAGGACACTATTATTAAATCAGAATACTTCCGCAGCATGTCCCACCATAGATGGATCGGAACCAATGATGATCAATACGTGCCATATTGTATACTTCTGGCGGACTACAATGCAGAAATCCAACACAGATGTGGCAAACCTCCAACGTTTGCTACACAATTTGGGCCAGATGACATCCCAGAGAGCGCTAAAAAAGGATCCATTCATCAACCCACTTGGAGGATCCGACTCCTCGAAACCTATCCGGAGATGGTTCGCACCTGGACGAATATGCCTCTTTTTATTAAATATAACCCTTGTTATGTTCCTGTACTCCGCAGACGCACATGGCCAGAGTTTACCATTGCAATCAAGAATATCAAGGGATGCGCCAAATGGTTAAACTACGTCTATCTAGCACCCCCTCAAGGGCCTCCCACCGTCAATTACATGATTTCCACTATACGGCACTGGAGCATCCGATTAAAGAATACCCCTGATGTAATGGCCCAGATGTGCATGAAAATTTTTGAGTTAATGCTTATTACATTCAGGACATTCAAGAATATCAAGGACCCACACTTCTCAGGCGTCGGATTCCTTACAGGCAACCAAGATTTAGTTTATGACATGAGCACCACTCCTTCCATAGAGGTGATATACGCTTGGCACGCCAGAATAAAATACCTCCCGGCCTGCTTCAAACAAACATTCGAAGAGATGTTCATAACAGGGTTCTGGGAATACCACTCAGAAATATTTGTACCCAGACCCTCACATCTCCTCCATTTATTTGCTGTGGAGCGAACCATTCACTCAGAGCAGTTACGGGTGCCCCATCCAGATGTCCCAGGGCCAGTCAATTGGGATGCATTGCTGACAGATCTAGCAAGGGGACTCAGGCTAGAAGAACACCACCTCGCCGCGGATGTTGTCCAATATTACGTCCAAAAAGCAGCTCGACAAGGGTCTGTCAGGGGCGACAGACGCGAGAGTGGGGGGGGTGTTGGCAGTAGCCTTGGTACACCAGGACGTACAAGACATGAAAGTCAAAGAAGGGAGTCAGAGCGAAGGGACAGCACAAGCAAACAGGGCAGTCAAAGAAGATCTGGCAAGTAGGCCAATATTTTTTCAAGACAAAGAGATGGACATGCAGGGAGGAAGAGCAAGTAGGGAGCTCGAAGATATGTATGACAGATCACTAGAAGAAATCCCTACAACAACAGTGATTTTTATCACTAACCATCATTGTAAATATCATTTCACATTTTTGTAGCTCCATTTTGTGCAAGCCAAGGAGTCCTTGAGCTTGAGGAGCCTTAGAAGTAGTTGTGTACCAATTTTCGTATTTTTTAGATCTCGTTTGAGCCCCCAAATAAGCCCTGGAACCGAATTTTTAACTAGGCTGGACACTAGGTCTGGACAGGGCCAAAAGCTAGTCAAAAACTATAAAAAGAGCTAGAGAGCTCATTTTTGAGGTTAGATTGTAATTGAAACGAACTTGTAAGGGCATTTTGAAAGTAATCTAAACGCTCCATTGATTCTCACTCTTTGTCTTGCCTTGTGTGCGCGTGTGTGTGTATGTGTGTGCATGCTTGTGTGCTTCTCACTCACGCACTTGTGCCGCCACTTGCTCGAGGTCTTCATACCATCCTCACGTCTTCCCGGATTGACATTAAAGGAGGTGCTACTCATCATTGAGCTATAGCAAGTCATCCTCCACTGGTCATAGGTCAGTTTGATTTTCCTGCAATCACCTTCAAACCAAGACTTATTTTCATCAAACAGTACGTTTCGACTCACTATGAATCCCTTGGTGCTAGGGTTACATAGCCTATAACCCTTTTGATTTATTATGGATCAAGTTTACCTTTGATTTGTGATGGTAAATGTGCATATGCAATGCATTCAAATAACTTGCAATGGTCCAAGCTTGATCTTTTTCCATTCCAAGCTTCATAAGAAGTCCTTCCAACCTATTTATGAGATACGTTTCAATAGATACGACCTCTACCCATAGATAATTGGGAAACATCTTTGCATTTAGCATGAATAACTGCTTCCACAATAGTCCTATTTCTCCAATCCCCTACCCCATTCTGTTCAAGTGTATATTTGGTAGTTATCTCTCTTTTCATTACCATTTCTTGCAAATAAGGATCAAAATAATGGGAGAAGTATTCTTCCCCTACATCAAACCTTAGTCTCTTTAGGATTTTACCTATTTGATTTTCTTCCAGTGTTGGGTACTTCTTGAAACATGTAAACACTTCATCTTTATGCTTCATGAAATAAAGTATAGTTCATCTACTACAATCATCAATGAAAGATACATAATACCTTGACCCTAAGATAGATGGCTCCTTGCTTGGTCCCTAAACATCAATGTGGACAAGCTCCAAGATGTCTCCACATATGTACCCAATTTTTGTGAATGTTTTCCTACGAGATTTGCCAAATTGGCATGCACTGCATTTATAAATCATATCTTGCTTTGAAATGTTAGGTAGTCCAAGTACACCTTGATCTGTACTAATTTGTTTTAAGGCTCTTTTTGTGAGTGAATCTTTTATGCCGAACCTCTAAGTTTGATAGGGTTTGAGTACCAAAATTGAACAATGCTATGTTATTAGTGTCATGGAGTTCAAAGATGAACAATCTACTTGTATTTTCTCCTTTGGCTATCTTCTTGAATCCTTAATATGGATCTTCTACATAAGCTCCATACTTTTTGAACCTCACATGCAATCATTTTTCCACAATTTGTGCTACACTTATCAATTTCTTAGTAATGCTAGGTACATAGAGAATTCTGCTTAATAAATTCATGTTGCCATTGGATGTCTTTACATTTCCAATCTTCTCCACAAGATGCCTTGTGTCATCTGCTATTTGGGCCTCATGCTTATTCCTGGGGTCTTCCAAATCTAAGAGTAATGCTATATTTCTTGGTACATGATTTGGACATTCAAAATCAATATAGAATACATGGTCATCTGATTGAAGTCAACTTAGATCCTGCAAAAGATAAGTAGCCAGAGGTGCTCCTCCTATCATCTTTTGAGCCAGCCTAATCTGCATCAGATTACAGCTTGATATCCAAGTTATATGTAAATGGATAAAATAGCCCTTCATTTATGGTACCCTTCAAGTACTTTAAGATACTTTTGGTAGCTTCCATGTGAGGTTTTCTTGGTGTATGCCTGAATTGACTCAATTTACTCACCCCATAACATATATCCACTCTTGTTAGGGTTGCATAATTGAGACTCCCACCAAGACTTTGATAACTTGTAATGTCTTCAAGAAGATCTCCTTCATGAGCACTGAGTTTGTGATTCAATTCCATGGGTATGCTTGCAATTTTTCATTTTCCATTTTGAATTTGACTACTTATATCATGGATATACTTTCTCTGAGTAATGAAAACACCAAAATCTGTATAAACAATCTCTAAACCAAGAAAACATGTAAGCAATCCAAGATCATTGATCTTGATCTCCTCTTCATTTGGGCTTTACTCTTCTTGATGCCATTGGCATCATTTCCTGTAATGATAATGTCATCCACATAAACACATAGATAAATAACCTTTGAATCAGTCTTCTTAATGAACAATGAAGAATTTTCCTTGCTTGCAAAAGAATGTTGGTCCTGTAAGTATGTGACCATCCTGTGGTTCCAAGCTCTAGGATATTGCTTTAAACCATACAATGCCTTCCTTAATTTACATACGTAATCAGGTTTGTCTTTGTCTTCATATCCTGGTGGTTGAGCCATGTAGACCTCTTCAAGATCCACCCATTAAGGAAATCATTTTTAACATCTAATTGATACAAGTTCCAATTCCTTGAAGCAGCAATACTTACTAAAAATCTGATGGTTGGCATCTTGGCTACAGGTGAGAAGGTCTCCTCATAATCCATTCCATGGGTTTGAGCAAACCCTTTTGCTACTAGCCTTGCTTTATATCTATTTGTTGTGCAATCTGAATTCTTTTTCACTTTGTAATTCCACCTGGATCCTATTACCTTCATGAATGGTTTTTTTGAAACCAAATCCAAGTGCTATTCTCTTGAAGTACTTCAATTTCTTCTTGCATAACTTCTCTCCCTTCTTCTTTCTTGTTGGCTTCTTCAAATGAAGAAGGTTCCTTTGACATAAAGTCTTTAGCTATGTATATAGAATGCTTGGTGATTAGTGATGTTTCATAGCCATACCTTATAGGTTTCTTACTTTCCCTTTGCTATCTTCTAAGTGCTTGATTGGATGACTCAAGAATGTTTTCTAATTTTTTGAACTTTGCTTTGCCCTTGGATTTCCGAGCTTCAAAATGAATTCGTTCTTCATCTTATGAGTTGAATTCCTCTGATGTATGTTGTTCTTCTTTGGTCAGATTTGGAACATCATTCTCCAAATCATAGGGTAGCTTTATTTTCATGCAACCATCCTCAAAGGATGTGTGCATAGGCAATGCACCCAAATATTTTGCAATGGTCCAATGAGTGTCTCCTACCAGTCCATGCTTCATAGGGTGTCATACCATCCAATGATTTGGATGGAAGCCTATTGACTAAGTAGGTGGTTGTGGAGACAACCTCTACCCATAGATAATTAGGTAACTTCTTCTCATTTAACATAGACCTAGCAGCTTCAACAATTAACATGTTCCTCCTCTCTGCCACTCCATTCAATTCAAGAGTGTATCTGGTTGTTACTTCCCTCTTTATGCCTCTGTCCTGTAGAAATAGATCAAACTCATGTGAAAAGTACTCACCACCTCCATCAGATCCGATCCTCTTCAAGCTCTTTCCTATTTGGTTTTCAACTAGTGCCAAGTACTTCTTGAAACATGTAAATACCTCATCCTTATGCTTCATGAAATAAATAATTTTCCATCTACTATAATCATCGATAAATGACACATAGTACCTTGAACCTGAGATGGATGGATCTTTGCTAGGACCCCATACATCAGTGTGTACAAGCTCCAAATAGTCTTCATGAATGTATCCTTTCCTGTTGAATGGTTCCATGTGAGCTTTGCCAAATTGGCATGCTCCACATTTGTATATCATATGTTGCTTGGACACATTGGGAATGCCAAGCACACCTTGATCCCTGGAAATTTGCTTCAGGTTTCTTTCTTCTATGTGTCCTAGCCTTTTGTGCCACATTTCTAACTCAGTTTCTTGTGTCACATTTCTCTATAACTAAATAGAGTTATGTTTCTTGTATCTTCAATTTCAAATGTGAATAGTCTACCTAACTTCTCAACTTTGGCAATCCTTTTGAAGCCTTGTTAGGGGTCTTCAACATATGCTCCATGCTTAGTGAATATGACATATAAACCTTTCTCTACAATCTGCCCAACACTAATTAGGTTTTTGGTTATAGTAGGCACATACATAAATTTGCTCAAAATATTCATACTACCAACAGTTGTTTTGAATTTCCAATTTGCTTGACTGAATGTTTAGTATCATCACCTGTTTGTACCTCATGCTTTCCTTTGGGTTCTTCAAGATCAGATAATAGAGCTACATTTACAGCCACATGATTTGAGCAACCTGAATCAATGTAGAAAAAATGGTCATCATCTTTACCTTGTTTGGATGTCATGTTCATGATGAGTAAAGAGTCTTCTTGGTCTTCAGTATAGTTATTGTAGTCCCTTCTTCCTTTGAAGTTTCCTTGATAATTATTGTTGTTGTAGCCTTGATTGTAGTTATGGTTGTAGCTGCCTCCACCATTTTTGTATCTACCTCTAGATTGTCCATAGTTGCCTCTATGGTATCCTCATTGCCTTTGGTTCCTTGTATTTTTGTAGCATTCTTCTGTAGTGTGGTTATGAAGACCGCAAATGTTGCATGGTGAGTTGTTGTAGGGTCTCCCCCTACCTTGCTTTCCTCCTCTGCCCCTTCCTCTAGCACCTCTTCCTCTTCTTGCATAATTAGCTTGAGAGGTACTAGCCTCTTCTTTATGCTTCTTGCTTTTACCTTTATCCTTAGCTTTATTCTTATCTGTATAAAGGGCACAAGATTGGTTACCTCTTGAGTTGTCACCATTTCTTTTGAGCTTTGTCTCGTGCGTGAAGAGTTGCCCCATCAAGGTGTTGAGATCAGGTATTTGCATATCCATGTAGAGATCCATTGTTGTGGTGAAGGAATCCCACTTGTCATCAGATTTAATTCCATTGATGATCTGTCTCACTATGTGCTCTTCCTCTGTCTCTTCTCCAATGCTTGCAAGCTGGTCAGTCACATCTTTCATTTTGGTTACATAATCAGCCACTCCTTGCTTTGGTTGTTTCTTTAGGGTTTTAAATTCCATCCACAATTTTCTTCCTAGCTCGTGTTCGAGGAGAAATATGATGAAAGCACTTCCCAAGTTTCTTGGGAGGTCTTGCAATTTCTAACATGTGGTAACAAGAAATCAGAGATGAAGTTTAGTAAGTATGACCTGGCAAGAGCATCCTTTGCACACCATGTGGTTAGGCTCTCTTGATCTTCCTTTGTTGGTTGATGCTTGCTCCTTAAGATTGGCATTTCTTCATCTCGTGAGATGTATCCATATAGACTTGTCCCTTAAAGGTAGGTTTGCATCCTTAGTGACCATGCTGAGTAGTTGTTCCAGTCCAATTTTTCAATGAAGGATGGAAATCCATCTCCCATCTCTTGTTGTTGTTGTGATACCACTGTTGGAGGAGATGGTGGATAGTCACAAGAGATGAAGTGGTGTAGCTAAATCCTGCTTCACACCAATTGAGAATGATGATTGGAGAGTGTACTAGGCCACTTTGACTTACTAATGAACACCAATAATCATATATGTAGCTTGGAAGATGATCCACTAATGGTAGGATCAAAATAGATAGGTTGGAAGATAGTGCAAGATCAAAAACTTGCTATTTTAGTTCATACATATGTCCAGTGTTTTGAACAATTCTCTGAGCACAGCAGCAATTGGCTTAATTCTCTGAGCACAGCAATAATCACTCATGATCATTAGACTAGTAAAGAATGATCATGAGTGATTTCCTCATAAATGATGAACTACATGCAGAGAAATGTGTTTAGCAATCCATAGCTCTATCCCGACATTTACGAGCTACTACAGTTGTCAGACGAGTGAGCAATGAATTGATAATATCTGATGATCCCGAGAAGCAATGCTAATGAAACTTTGTAGGATTGTAATAGAGCGTATGTTGATTCTATCATGTTTTAAATCATTGCAAATGATCAACTACACTCAGAGAAAAAGCTCTGACAAGATCACTATTCTGATGGAGTTATGACAGAGAAGTGAGATGACAATGTAATGATCATATATGTATTAAAGCATTTACAAATACAATGTCATTGGTAATCATTCATTGCTCAATGTGTGAGCGGTGAGTGAGCTATGAGTTGAGCTCCCACTTCACAATGTGTGTACATCAAAATGGTCTCTGAAACTTGAGATGCACGCGGGTCTTTTAAATCATCCTTTTAAAGTCATTTTTGGAGCCAAGGTTTGAATTCAAATTCAAACTTCCACCTAAAAGTGAATGCTAAAGTATAGGATAGATTCTCTCTTTTGCTCAACTACCAAAATGATTCCTGATTTAGAGCTTCCTAACTCCATGTGGATATAATCCATTTTTACAAAGGTAAATGTGAAGTAATTTTACAAGAGGTAGATCATATGAAGCCTTGCAAGAGTTATGCCAATAAGGTAATCATAAGCTAGTCAACCAAGTATGTAGGCTTGGTTTTAATTGCACCAACAACAGTAACACCCAAACATAGTACATACAGATGTTTGGGGTCCTGCAAAGACCACATCTGTGGGTGGTTGTAGGTTTTATGTTACTTTCATTGATGACCATACACAAAAAGTGTGGGTATATTTCATGAAAGAGAAGAGTGAGGTGTTTAATCACTTCTAGAATTTTAAAGCTATGGTGGAAAAGTAGACAGGGAAGTATATTTAGACATTAAGATCCGATGGAGGAAGTGAATACATGTCAAATGTGTTCAATAATTTTCTAAAAAATCATAGAATTCGCCATCAGTTTTCATGAAGGTACACACCACATAGAATGGCATTGTTGAATGCAAAAATAGACATATTACAGAAATAACAAGAGACTTGATGGTTGAGAAGAATATGCCTCATTGCTATTGGGTAGAAGTTGTGCATACGGCTGTAACATCATGAATAGAACTCCAACTCTTGTTGTACATCAAGTTACACTTGAAGATAAGTTCACAGGAAAAAAGCAAAACTTATCACATATGAAAGTTTTTTGTCGTATTTCATATGTACATGTTCTAGATGAAGCTTGATTCGAAAGCAAAAGAATGTGTCTTCATTGGATACACCCTTGAGCAAAAGGAATATAAATGTTATAACCCACTCACACAATAGATGAAGGTGAGCAGAGATGTGGTATTTGATGAAATGTCAAGATTTTATGCAGATGCCAAAGATGGACTTAATCTTGAATCAAATGACAAAGAAAATGCTGAAAAATCAACTGTAGAATCTCAAGTTCTAAGTGGACTGGATGAATCACCGAGCAATAGCTTCAACTCAAATCCATGGAGTGGAAGATTGTGTGGAAATTTCAGTCCAACAAATTCATCAAATACATCCAAGAAAGGTAAAGAAAAGCTTTTTGCTAGTAGTAAAACATGTGCAAGTTTTGAAGACGTTGATGGAGATTCAAGTGGTTCAGAAAAGAGTCTTGATGAGGAACTTGGATTGCCCTCTGTGAAGACTCGAGGAGTAAGAAAGGCACATGCAGATGATACAAGGAGAAGTGACCCAAGACCAAGAAGATCTGGGAGGATGTGGAATCTAGTGCAACAATTATGATAGTTATACAGCTCGTCACTGTGCCTATGTGACCAAGGTAATACAAGATGCTGAACCTTCTTGCTTTGAAGATTCACTTGAAAATCTAGAATCATTGGAAAGAAGCTATGGATGAGGATATGGCTGCACTTTATGGAAACAAAACATGGAAGCCAGTTCCATTGCCACGAGGAAAGAAACCCATAGGTTGCAAGTGGGTTTACAAGGTAAAGCACAATGTTGATGGTGTTGAGATATCAAGCTCAACATGTGATGATCCAGGATGACACGTACCAGTTTTTTGTTTCTTTGACATGTATAGTGGTCACGCCGGTATATGTCAGGGATACTTCATTGAGCTTTATTAGATTTATCTACCAAGAGTGATGGCACATTTGTTTCTTGCCAGCTCACTCATTCACGGACATTAGGTTTTTCCTTATGTACTGATCTTTATATATTGCACTGGTTGTATTCTTGTTTTTAGGTCATTCTTGTACATTCCTTTTATGTAATAGAAGAAGAAGAAGATCATTCTTCCTTGCCTCAATCTATGTGTGTGCTTCTCCTTGAGAGTGAGAGTGTGTGTGTGAGCTCTCTTCCTTATCTCCTTCCTCGTGACATGGTATCAGAGCTAGTGTGGCTGTAGAGAGCTCGTGGAGAAGGCGACGGTGAAGACTACTCAGAAAGGCATGGAGAAAACGCGATTTCACAAAAGGCCTCCATTTTCTACGAAAATCGGCGTGAAGCTAGAAGTTTCGGAGCCATCTCGACCTCCATTTCGAGCCCGCAAGGTGGGGCCCACAGAAAAACCAAGTCAGCTTCAGAAATTGTGACTTGCATTGTGTTGCAACACTCATATATTCCAGATCCAAAATTTCAAGCGATTTCGTGTACTTTTGATACACGAAAACTGTGTTTTTCTGAGATTGAACTGTCACGTCATAGTGCGACAATGTTCAAGCGGAAGTGCTGCTTGTAGTGTTTTGCAGTGCTGTGAATTGTTGCAAAAATGGCAAACGTAGATGGAATGAGTCAGCTCATGAGTGATAAGCTGGACAAGAACAACTTCCATGCTTGGAGATTCAGAATGATGAATTTCCTGATGGGAAAAGGCTACTGGAAGTACATCGAAGGAGAGAATGAAAATGCTCCGCAGTTACCAGAAAGGAATCGGACTGCAGACTAGTTAAGAGCATATGAGGAATGGAATCAAGGAGCACGAAAGGTAATGTATTGGCTATCTGTTAGCATACAAGATCGCATGATTGGACACATACAGGATGCCAAGACTCCAAAAGAGGCTTGGAATAATTTGGTCACTTTGTATGAGACTAATACAAAGGCACAGAAATTGCATCTCAAGAACGAGCTCCATACATTGGAAAAGAAGAGCATGTCGGTAAGTGACTACACTCTAAAAATCAAAAGCATATGTGAGTCACTTGCATCTATTGGCGTGAATGTAGATGATGATGATAAGGTGGAAGTGTGCCTTCGTGGTTTAGGAGTTGCATATAAGCAGTTCAGAATTTCCATACAGACCAGGGAAAATATTCCGAATTTTGCTGATCTAGTATCTATGCTCATTATTGAAGAAAAGAATCTTGGTGAGGATTCAAACTTCCAAGGAAAGCCCAGTTCTGAGCAGGTATTCTACTCTGGCAAAGGAAGAGGAAGAGGTAGAGGTTTTGGAAGTGGAAGAGGAAACAGTAACCAAGACCAAGGTCAACAACAGAATCATGTAGGAGGAAGAGGACAGTTTTGAGGCAGGGGGAGCCAAAGAGGTCGCAGAATTTCCAAAGAAATGATTCAGGTAATGATAGTAAAGGATGCTGGAATTGTGGTAAACCTGGACACTTTGAACGTGATTGTAGGTTGAAGAATCAAATAACAGAAGGCAGCAAAACAACTATGCATCCACAAGTGCAGATGATTTTGAGAAGCTGTTTATGGTTCAGCATCACATGATGAATATGATGTCTGCTGGTGTTTCAAAATCGAATGATAATGTCCGATATGTTGATTCAGGTGCTTCAAATCACATGACCAGTCATGCAGAATGGTTTAGTAGTTTGCAAAAAATGCCAGTTCCTGGATATGTTGAAACAGGTGATGATACATCACATCCTATTGAGCATACAGGAAACATAGCATCGTCTATGGAGGACGGGAAGGTAAACCATCTTGCTGATGTGTTGCATGTTCCAAATATAACAAAGAATCTAGTTTCTGTTGGACAAATGGTTGACCAGGGATTACAAGTCAGGTTCAATGCTGATGGATTATATGTAGAAGAGTACAAGCAGGATGGATGATTGGCTGCCAAAGGAAACAAAGTGGGTAGGATGTTCACCTTAAATGTGAAGATTCCTAAAATGAATGCAGCCATGTTTGCAAAAGGTGAAGGAGTTATTGCAGATATAGAGATATGGCACAAACGGATTGGACATGCAAACTTGCAAAGGTGGAAACTGATGCAGTCAAAGGAGATTGTACGTGGACTACCAAATTTCAAAGTTGCAGAAATGCAAAAGGTATGTGCAGCATGTCAATTTGGTAAACAGTCAAGAGCATCATTTCCACATGACAAGTATGTTAGTGAGAATGTACTAGAAGTAGTACATACAGATGTTTGGGGTCTTGCAAAGACCACATCTATGGGTGGTTGTAGGTTTTATGTTACTTTCATTGATGACCATACATGCAAAGTATGGGTATATTTCATGAAAGAGAAGAGCCAGGTGTTCACTCACTTCCATAATTTTAAAGTTATGGTGGAAAAGTAGATAGGGAAGTACATTCAGACATTAAGGTCTGATGGAGGAGGTGAATACATGTCAAATGAGTTCAGCAGTTTTCTAAAAGATCATGGAATTTGGCGTCAGTTTTCATACAGGTACACACCACAACAGAATGGCGTTGTTGAATGCAAAAATAGACATATTGCATAAATAGCAAGAGCCTTAATGGATGAGAAGAATATGCCTCATTGTTATTGGGAAGAAGCTGTGCATACTGTTGTATACATCATGAACAGAACTCTGACTGCTATTGTACATCAAGTTACACCTGAAGAGAAGTTTACAGGTAAAAAGCCAAACTTATCACATCTAAAAGTTTTTGGTTGTATTGCATATGTACATGTCCGAGATGAATTGAGGACGAAGCTTGATCCAAAAGCCAAAAAGTGTGTCTTCATTGGATACTCCCTTGAGCAAAAGGGATATAAATGTTATAACCCACTCACACGATAGGTAAAGGTGATTAGAGATGTGGTATTTGATGAAATGTCAAGCTTCTATGCAGATGCCAAAGAAGGATTGAGTCTTCAACCAAATGACAAAGAAAATGCTGAAAAATCAAGTGCAGAATCTCAGGTTTTGAGTGGACCGGATGCATCACCAAGCAATAGTTCCAACTCAAATCCATCGAGTGGAAGATTACGTGGAAATTCCAGTCCAGCAAATTCATCAAATATATCAAAGAAAGGTAAAGAAAAGCTTTCTGCTGGTCATAAAACATGTGCACGTTTTGAAGATGTTGATGGAGATTCAAGCGGTTTAGAAAAGAGTCTTGATGAGGAACTTGGATTGCCCTCTGTGAAGACTCTAGGAGTAAGAAGGGCACATGCAGATGATACAAGGAGAAGACCCAAGACCAAGAAGATCTGGGAGGATGAGGAATTCAGTGCAACGATTGACAAATGATAGTTACATGGCTCGTCATTATGCGTACATGACAAAGGTAATACAAGATGCTAAACCTTCTTGCTTTGAAGATGCAATTGGAATTGCAAATTGGGAAAAAGCTATGGATGAGGAGATGGCTGCACTTTATGGAAATGATACATGGAAGCTGGTTCCATTGCCGCAAGGAAAGAAACCTATAGGTTGTAAATGAGTTTACAAGGTAAAGCATAATGTTGATGGTAGCATAAGCAGGTATAAAGCACTATTGGTAGCTAAAGGATATGCACAGACATATGGCATTGATTATGAGGAAACATTCAGTCATGTAGCTAAAATGTATACTGTTAGGACACTTGTTGCATTGGCTATAGCAAAAGGATGGACTTTGCATCAGATGGATATGAAGAATGCTTTCCTACATGGTGAGTTACAGGAAGACGTATATATGGACCAGCCACAAGGATATGAAGATTCAAAGCATCCAGAATATGTTTGCAGGTTGCAAAAGGATTTGTACGGGCTGAAGCAGGCTCCGCATGCATGGCATGCAAGGATTGTTGATTACTTAACGAGCATTGGGTTTTCTATGTGTGATGCACATCATTCACTATATGCAAGGAAGGTTGATGATGGCATCACGATTGTGGCCATTTATGTTGATGACTTGATTGTAGGTGGCATAATGAAGAAAGCATCACAGAGGTAAAGCAACTTCTTATGCAGGAATTTGACATGAAAGATCTTGGTGTGTTGCGCTATTTCTTGGGCATTGAGTTTATACATACAGAAACAGGTATATGGATGTTGCAAAGGCAATATGCCTTGAATATGCTGCAAAAGTATGGTATGGCTGGTTGTAAGCCAATTTCTATGCCATTAGATCAGAATTTGAAGTTGGAGAATACATCAGGTGAAGCATTAGAAAATGCTACTATGTACAAGAAAATTGTGGGAAGTCTTATATATCTTACAATGACAAGGCCTGATTTAAGCTATACTGTTGGACTTGAAAGTCAGTTTATGCAGGTTCCTAGGAAGCCACATTTGGATGCTCTGAGATGCACTCTACATTATGTGAGTGCTACTTTGGATTATGCATTGTTTTATGAAGTTGGTGTAGATTTGCAGGTTCATGGATACACCGATGCAGATTGGGCTGGTAGTACTCCAGATAGAAGATCTATTAGTGGCTTTCTTTTCTCACTTGGAGGTGCAGCTATTACATGGCGCAGTAAGAAGAAACCCACTGTTGCTTTGTCGAGTACAAAGGCTGAGTATAGAGGTGCTGCAATGGCAGCATGTGAGGCATAATGGCTAGAGATGTTACTTGCAGATTTAGGTGTGGAAGTGCAAAAGCCTATCACTATCTATTGTGATAATCTTAGCAGCAGACAGTTAGCACGGAACCCTGTTTTCCATGCTAGAACAAAGCATATCGAGGTACATTATCACTTCATCAGAGAGAAGTTATTAGTAGGTGATATTGATCTTGTTTATGTGAGAATAGATGAGCAGGTTGCTGATATTTTCACCAAAGCACTTGGAGCTGAGAAGTTGAAGAAGTTTTGGGAGATGCTTGGATTACATGATATGGCGTTGAGCTTGAGGGGGAGTGTTGAGATATCAAGCTCAACATGTGATGATCCATGATGACACATACCAGTTTTTCATTTCTCTAACATGTATAGTGGTCACGCCGGTATATGTCAGGGATACTTCATTGAGCTTTATTAGATTTATCTACCGAGAGTGATGGCACATTTGTTTCTTGCCAGCTCACTCATTCGCAGATATTAGGTTTTTCCTTATGTACTGATCTTTATATATTGCACCGGTTGTATTCTTGTTTTTAGGTCATTCTTGTACATTCCTTTTATGTAATAGAAGAAGAAGAAGAAGATCATTCTTCCTTGCCTCAATTTGTGTGTGTGCTTCTCCTTGAGAGTGAGAGTGTGTGTGTGAGCTCTCTTCCTTATCTCCTTCCTCATGATAGATGGTAGCATAAGCAAGTACAAAGCACGATTGGTATCAAAAGGATATGCACAAACATATGATTATGAGGAAACATTCAGCCTTCTAGCTAAAATGTCTACTGTCAGAACACTTGTTGCATTAGCTATAGCAAAAGGATGGACTTTTCATCAGATGGATGTGAAAAATGCTTTGGTGAGTTACAAGAAGAAGTATACATGGACCAGCCACAAGGATATGAAGATTCAAAGCATCCAGAATATGTTTGTAGGTTGCAAAAGGCTTTGTATGGTTGAAGCATGCTCCTCGTGCATGGCATGTAAGGATTGATGATTACTTAACCACCATTGGGTTTTCTATGTGTGATGTAGATCATTCACTATATGCAAGGAAGGGTGATGATGGCATCACAATTGTGGCTATTTATGTTGATGACTTGATTGTAGGTGGTGATAATGAAGAAAGCATTAAAGAGGTAAAGCAAATTCTTATGCAGGAATTTGACATGAAAGATCTTGGTGTGTTGCACTATTTCTTGGGCATTGAGTCTATACATACAGAAATAGGTATATGGATGTCACAAAGGCAATATGCCTTGAATATGCTGCAAAATTATGCTATGGCTGATTGCAAGCCAATTTCTATGCCATTAGATAAGAATTTGAAGTTGGATACTTCATCAAGTGAGGCATTGGAAAATGCTACTATGTACAAGAAAATTGTGGGAAGCTTGATATATCTCACAATTACAAGGCCTGATCTAAACTACATTGTTGGACTTGAAAGTCAATTTATGCAAGTTCCCAGGAAGCCACATTTGGACGCTTTGAGGTGCACTCTATGTTATGTGAGTGCTGCTTTGGATTATGCATTGTTTTATGAAGTTGGTGTAGATTTGGAGGTTCACAGATACACCGATGTAGATTGGGTTGGTAGCATTCCAGATAGAAGATCCACTAGTGGTTTTTTATTCTCACTTGGGAGTGCAGCTATTACATGGAGTAGTAAGAAGCAACCCACTATTGCTTTGTTGAGTACAGAGGTTGAGTATAGAGGTGCTGCAATGACAGCACGTGAGGCATCATGGCTGGAGATGCTACTTGTAGATTTAGGTGTGGAAGTGCAAAAGTCTATTACCATCTATTGTGATAATCTTAGCAGCATAAAGTTAGCATGGAACCTTGTGTTTCATGCTAGAACAAAGCATATTGAGGTACATTATCACTTTATCAGAGAGAAGGTATTAGCAAGTGATATTGATCTTGTTTATGTAAGAATAGATGAACAGGTTGCTGATATTTTCACTAAAGCACTTGGAGCAGAGAAGCTGAAGAAGTTTTGGAAGATGCTTGGATTAGCGGACATGGCATTGAGCTTGAGGGGGAGTGTTGAGATATCAAGCTCAACATGTGATGATCTAGGATGACACGTATTGCTTTTTCATTTCTCTGACATGTACACTAGTCATGTCGAAATATGTCAAGGATACTCCATTGAGTTGTACTAGATTTATCTACCAAGAGTGATGGCACATTTGTTTCTTGCCAGCTCACTCATGCGTGGACATTAGGTTTTTCCTTATGTATTGTTCTTTATATATTGCACTTGTTGTATTCTTGTTTTTTGGTCATTCTTGGACATTCCTTTTATAAAATAGAAGAAGAAGAAGATCATTCTTCCTTGCCTCAATCAGTGTGTGTGCTTCTCTTTGATTGTGAGAGTGTGTGTGAACTCTCTTCCTTATTTCCTTCCTTGTGACATGGACTTTTGCCAAAATTCCTAACACATCACCATAATTTCGGATTGGTTGACTACCAAACTGTCATACCTCCAAAATTCTAGTGTCACTTGAAACATACACCCTGGCTAGCCTTCGAAATAGACTCACATAATGGCTTCTCCTTGTAATGGGGGTTGTACAAGTTAGAGTACCATGGATCATTTGTGGTCACATGAAGGTGGAGTATTGAGTATATCTAACACCCCCCCTCAATGCCCACCTGTAGTGAACTACCTTCTTGGTCCAATGCCAAGCTTTGGAAGATGTTGATGCAGTTAATCTCTACCGAGATCCTTGGTGAAAATGTCAGCTCCATTTTCGTATGTTTGACAATAGCGAAGCTCCACAATTCTTTCCTCGATCAACTCTCACACATAGTGATAATGGATTTCTATGTGCTTAGTATATGCATGATAAATAGGATTCTTAATGATGGCTATGCAACTCTGGTTGTTGCACCTCAACCTTGTAGCCTCTTGTCCTTGAATTCCTATACGCCATAGGATCCTTCTCAACCATACTACTTCACATGCAGCAAAACATGCCACTTTGTACTCAACTTTGGTAGACGATAGTGCTATGGTCATTTGCTTCATACTGATCCAAAGAACAATCCCTGAACCTAAAGAGAAGCAATATCCAAAACCTCATTTTTTGGAATCAATATCCCCTGCCCAATATGAGTCACAGTATCCACTTAGAGATGATCCTTCAGCGTAAAGGATACCATACTCAATGGTTCCTTTGATGTACTTGAGTATCTGTGTGCATGCCTTCCAATGAGTTAGACATGGCTTATTAGAGAACCCGCTTACTATGCCAACAACATAAGAGATATCTGGTCTGTTATTACACAAGTAAATGAGACTTATGACCAACCTCCTGTATCTTCCAATATCCTCCCATGGTGAAGTATCTTCAACAGATAATTTTGTGTTGACTTCCATCAGTGTAGAGATTTCTTTGCAATCCTCCATGTCAAATACCTTCAACACCTACATCGCATACTTTTGTTGCGAGATAAAGATCTTCCCTCATTCCTTCCAAACTTCAAGACCTAAGCAATAATGCATTAATCCCAAATCCATCATTTCAAATTCTAAACTCAAGGCATCTTTCGTTTTTTTGAGAACTACATCATCATCTTCAGTGATTACAAGGTTTTCTACATCTACATAGAGTACAAGCACAATTATCTTCCCTCCTATCTTTAGAACATACAAATTAGCTTCAGAAGCACATCTTTTGAATCTTATATCCAAAAGATATTTATCCATCCACTAGTACCAAGCTTGGGGGGCTTGTTTCAGCCCATACAATGCCTTTTTTAGCTTACATACTTTGTTCTCTGAATGGGAAGCCTCAAACCTTGGTGGTTGAGACATATATATCTCCTCCTTGAGGCTCCATCCAGGAATGCTGATTTTACATCCATGTGGTATACTGCCCATTGTTTATGTTCAGCCACACCTAGTACTAGCCGAATAGTAGTCATCCTTGTTGTCAAGGCAAATGATTCATCGAATTCAATGCCTTCGATTTGGGAATAGCCCCGTGCAACAAGTCTAGCGTACTTTTCCAAAGTACCATCAGCCTTGTATTTTAACTTCTAGATCCACTTGGTGCCAATGATGTTATGCTTTGGAGGTTGCTCCACTAGCTCCCAAGTTCCATTCTTCATGATATTGTTGTATTCTGTTTGCATAGCAGTTCTCTAGTCCAGATTTTGGATTGCTTCTTCCACACCTATCAGCTCCTTTTCTTGTTTGCTGATAATCTTAGCCATCAATTCTAATTTTACAATATGGGCCTTTGCCTGTCTCTATTCTTCTATTCTCTGTGACTGCCTTGGACCATCTGTAATCTATTCAATTGATTGTGGGATGGGATTTGCATAATCATAGATCTACCTCACCCAATGTGGCAATGGCTTTTCCACGAGTGGTAGCAGGTTGGTGACTTTCAGTCTCATCATCTGAGGATGATGCTTCCTTCTCTTCCGTAGAAGGGCTAGCTCTTGGGATAGGTTCATAGTGGATTACTTCTTTGTCTCTTGATAAAATGGAAGCTTTCTTATCTTCTTCTACCACATGTGGCTGCTCCTCCTTGAACACCACATCGCGACTCACTATGATCTTCTTTGCCTCAAATTCATAAATCTTGTAAGCTTTCTTCTCTTCATTGTACCCTAAGAAGATACATTTTGTGCTTTTTGGTTGAAGCTTATTCCTCTCTTTATCTAGAATGTGTACATAACACTCACTTCCAAATACTTTGAAATGGGAAACAAAAGGCTTCCTACTAGTGTAGGCTTCATGCAGAGCCTTTCCATCAAGTGCTTTAGTGTAGTTACGATTTAGGATGTAAACAACCGTGTTTACAGCCTCTGCCCAACAATGATTAGGTAGACCTTTTCCCTTCAACATGCACCTTGCCATTTCCATGATGGTTCGATTCTGACATTCAGCAACACCATTTTGTTGAGGGCTATGCGACATTGTGAGTTCATGATTGATTCCTCTGCCCTTGCAGAAATCATCAAATTCTATTGATGTGAACTCACCGCCACTATCCATCCTGAACTTCTTCATCTTTTTCCATGTTTCAGTTTCAACAAGCTAAAGCCATTCTTTGAACTTACCAAAATCTTGGGCCTTATCATGAAGAAAGTACGCCCACATCTTGATATAGTCATTGATGAGTAAGATGCAGCTTCTACCTTGCTAAAAGAAACTTGATGACCCTAATTAGTTATAGAAGCTACCAAAATCAAATTTCATTTGATTTGTGGAACACACAACACATTCGAAAGCTTTCTAATGTTCTTGTTACCATTAATGAAAGGCAATGTACCTTTGCCCTTAGCAAGACATCTTGCATTTTTTCCTACCTTTACCATGATGGGTTCCCCTAAAGGCTTTAGGGAACTATAAAGGTCTTCTCTGCTTGTCATATAACGAGAGGCACCACTGTTGCTAAATCATCTATTGCTGAATCTTCAGCTAAGGAATACATTTCCTCTACCGTAACAAACAACTTAAGCTCAGTTTCGCCAGTGTTAGCAACCTCCTTTCCCATTTCAAAGAGCCACTCTTATCCTCTGCCTTCTTAATGCGGCGGTCTTAGATTCTGTGGCCTTTATTCTTGCAGTGGAAAGACTCTCCCTTGAACTTCTTCTTGTCCTTCTTCTTTTTTCCCCCATATTTTGAAGAATTGTTTTGGTACCTTTGGCATTTACCATGAATGCACCTTCTCCTTTGCCACTGTCATTTCTTGCCTTGAGTTGCAGGTCCTCCTCCATGAGTAAGGCACTGAATTCTTCAAAGTTTAGTGGTTGCAGTCTAATCTCGGTATTAAGGGTAGTTACTAGACCATCAAACTTCGGTGGACAAATTCGGAGACAACGCTGAGCTAGCTCCTCACTTGACTTTAGTACATCTGCTCTCGCCATTTGATCCCATATATTCTTTATGCAAGTGATGAACACTTCAGCAGTCTCCCAATCAGCAAACCTCTCTGCTGCTACCTGATTCTCCAAGTTCTGAATCCATGTATGATTTCGATTTTCATATTGATTTCTCAATATGTTTCAATCCTCACACGCCTTTTCGGTGTGATGAATAAGAATCACAACACTATCAAAGTACTTATAACTAGAGTACATAGTGCATTTGCATTCCTAAGATTCCAAGCCCCTAAGAGATCAGCATAGAGAGGAATCATTCGTCCACGATCATTTGAATCGGGTGTTTCTTGGGGCTCCCAATCAATCCCAAGTACAGTCTTGAGTAGCTCATAAGAGTCAAGGATAGAAGTGATCTTAAACTTCCACAAGGTGTAATTGGTACCATCAAGTATACCTTCTATGAAGGTTGGTGGTCAAATCCACAATGCTTGCATGATCGGCATCATTACTGCTCCGGTTTATGTTCCTCATGCTCCTGCTGATGAACCACCTTGATTCCAATAGTATATGATGACACACTACTTGACATCTTCTCTCTTTAATTCATTCAAAGACTTCTACAAATTTTGCGTTTTCTATTCTATGATACTCAAAACCTCCTAAGCTCTGGTGCCATGTTAGAAAATACTATGATCAAGACTAATAATGCAACAGAATTTCATCGTCAGGTAGACTAGTGAGAGGCAGAAATGCACTAATAGAAATGTACACAAATAGAGAGACAGAGAACTCAAATTCTCTAATTGTCAGTAGCAATGTATATACAAGGATGATATTGTCCACCCATGTGCTCCCAATGTGGAGCTTCAATGGTGATATGGACAGACTCTAGATGAAGGGCTTTATAGTGTGCATAACCATGATTTCACCTCAGTAAGTGGGCCTTCCTAATCCTTTGATTTAGGCTCAATCTCTAGGAGCACCTAATACTATGTTTTAGGTGTAACAATCGCGATCATCTATAACTTTGGAACATCCCAAACTATGTAATTACTGGACTGAGTAAACCACTAGACTAGACACCTACCGGACTGGACACCTACTGGATTGGACCTTCATATTTTTAGACAAACCATTGTAAGTTTGGACTGGACACCCACCAGACTGGCCATCGAACAAATCCGGACTATCGAATTGTTCACCATAGTTCCAAGCAGGTTGACTACTGAACTCTCATACCTCCAAACTTCCTCTCAAATTCTAGACACATCATTGTGATTCCGAATTGGTTGACTACCAAACTGTCATACCTCCGAAATTTCAGTGTGACTAAAACATACGCCCTGACTAGCCTTTTGACTAGACTCACATAGATCATCTAGAACATTTGCTTGTCTCATGTAGACTTATCACAAATTTTTGGACTCTCATAATGGCTTCTCCTCATAATGGGGGCCATACAAGTTAGAGTACCATGGATCATTTGCGGTCACATGCGGGTGGAGTATTGAGTATATGGAACATTGACACCAATTCTCCAAGGTACTATGGTCATGTTATTGCATAGATTGCAAGGTTAGTAGGTATATTAGAGATTCCAAGTGAGGAATAGGATGTTCTGGAGCACGTTAATGCAAAGAACCTCTCATCTCGACATCATTCCTCACAATCCTTACACAAAACCACTTCAAAAATCCAAGAAGATGCTCACAAGCACCTTTAACAAGTTCCTTACCACCTTCTCCCAAACTTGAACCTTCAATGAGACCTTGAAAAATAGCATGGTCCATAGCAATGGCACCAAAAGTTGTTGTAGATCCAAAAGTTGAATAGGGATCAACTTTGTTTGTCAATCAAACTATGCTAGCCTATTCAAGTTTATGAATATAGGCCTCCTAGAAGCCATGGAATGCAAGAAACGGAACTTAGAGAAGAGACCAGCCCACACGCACACATGAGTTTATTTTGGGTAAAACCTAGCGTTCTTCCTTCCCCAAAGATGGTTTGATTAGAGTTTCACATAAATTCTAGCTTGTTCATTTGGATGTTTTTGCTCCTATGTAGACACCTTCATTTCAGAATTACCTATACTTAGTTACTATCATTGATGCATTTTCAAGGCATGAGCAAATTTTGAAGTGTTTATGTGCTTTAAAGAGTTCCTAGTTATGGTTGAAAATATATCAACATGTAAAATAGGCGCCCTCCATTATGATCGAGGGCGGGTATATATCTTTTAAGTTCAATGCATTTCTAGTTAATTCTGAGATAAAACATTGGCTTATAGTTCCATATAAACAAAATGGAGTTTTTAAGAGGAAAAAAATCTCCATGGAGATGTCTAGGTCTACGGTCAAAAATATTTCCTTACCATATTTTTTGGCTTGAGATTGTTATGTATGCAACATATGTACTTAATAGGTGCCCACTAAAGAATTATAGCATATCACTTCTATGAGGCTTGGCATGGTTGCAAGCTATTTTTTGCTCGTTGGATGTTTTTGGTTGTCTATCTTATCCATTAGTGCATGACAATGCAAAAAATTGGATCACAAGGCTGTGAAATGTATTTTTGTTGTCTGCAACTTAGCCCTTACTTTCATGTAGCAAGGAGACATTAGTCAATTCAAAGGATGTTTATAACTCTTTGTTGCCTCTTTTTATATATGGACAGTCAAATTTTGCTCCCAATGAGGTAATTCTTAGCCTTTATAGGTTTCAAACAATGATGGTAATCATTCTATTTCTCATACAAATTTACATGATGCACTTATTGATGAGAAATCTAATTGAATCTCTTATAATTCTTCTTTGGCATCAAGTTGTTATGCAATGTTTGTGCCTAGTCTTCATTATGAGAATAAGCATATTTCTTTTGATGGAGCATAGAAATCAAATAATTGGATGGCTACTACACAATCAAAAATCAATGTGATTATGAAGAATGGTGCTTGGTCTTTATGGGATTTGCCTCTTGGCAATAAGATCATTCAGGTACACAAGTTGAAACATAAGCTTGATGAAAGAATTGATAAGTATAAGGCTAGGTTTTTTGCCAAATGTTATGGTCAAGAGCAGGGCATTGATTTTGATGAGACCTTTGCTCCCATGTGCCAAATGACAACTGTTTGTAGCATCTATGCACTTGTAGATCATCATGGTTGGAATGTAGATCCATTGTACATTAAAATTGTATTTCTAAGTGGCAATTTACATGGAGAAGTGTATGTATTTTATCCCCATTGTTTTGTGAAAAAGACATGAAAACAAAGTATGATGGTTGGAAAAGGTATTCTATGGATTGAAGCAAGAACAACTTGCTTTATATGAAAATATACATGCTTACTTGCTAGCACATGGATTTGAGAAGAATCCAACAAAGAGCATGTTATATCATTTAAGCATGCAGATGATGTACTACTCATCATTGTTCTATATGTTGATGATATGCTTTGATGTTGTTTTGTATCAGCAAGTGGTTGGATGCTTGATTTAGTAATGCATAAATCAGCCTAATATTTAGTCTTTTGTCTCTCGTATGAGTAAGTGTATGCATAGCACAGGTTTTAAGAATTGGCAAGAAATTAAGTGTATCTTTTGCTATTTGAGTGGTACCCATATACTTGGATTTTTTATCCCAAGGGGGGATCATTACCTCTAGGTTTACATGGTTCTTCAAACTCGGATTGGACTGGTTGCTATGACATTCATGTGTCCACAAGTGATTTTTGCTTCATGCTTCTTAGTCCCAGCATATCTTGGTTGAGAAAGATGCAGCCTACCATGGCCACTTCTAATTGTGAGGCTGAGTATAGGGAATCTTTCACAACTACTAATGAGTGTGTGGCACTCATACACGTAATGGCTGATTTAGGTGTTGGTCAGTCTTCTTCCACCACCATCTTTATTGACATCTGAGCACATTGACAATTGCAAGGATCCCATGTTCCATGCTCACACTAAGGACATTGAGGTGCACTATCATTATGGCAAGGGGAGACTCTCTACTAGAGAGATCAATCTAGCTTATGTGCCCACACAAGATAATATTCCATACCTTTTCACAAAGGCTCTACCCAGGTAGAAGTTCAAATCTTTTGGGAAATCTTTGGGCTTAATTACTTTTGCGGATTGATTTCAATCCACATTTGTTAGCAGTCAAGGCAGATTAGCACATCAAGGGAGCATGAGGCAAGGTAGTCAAAGATAGGAATCACAAAGAGAAAGTCAAGAGGACCAAGCAGACAAGGAAGCCAACAAAGATCTCCTAATAAGCCAATCATTTTTTCAAAACAAACATACAACAAACAATGATTGTTATCACTACACTTCATTATAAATCCTAGTTTTGGTAGAATAGAATCCGTTTTGTTCAAGTTGAGGAGTCCTAGAGCTTGAGGAGTAGTAGAAGCATCTATGTATCAAATTTCATGATTTTATGGACGCATTTGAGCCTTCAAATGAGCTAGGGAACCTAGAATTTAACTAGGTCAAACACTTGGTCTAAACAAGGCCAAAGCTAGTCAAAAACTATAAAAAGGGCTAGATAGCTCATTTTTAGAGTTACCTAGTTGGAGAGTGAACCTATTCTTGAGCATTTTAAACTTACTTTGAGTTTGATAATAGAAGATTCCATTGTTCTCTCCCTTTGTCTTTCCTTGTATGCATGTGTGTGCATGTTAGTGTGCTTCTCATTCATGCACTTGTGCATTCCACTTACTCATGGTCGCCATACCACCCTCATGTCTCCATAAATTGACAATTACAAGGTAGATCTCCTCACATTTGTGCTTACCATTGTGTTAGAGTGACACCAAATTTTGCACCATTGCCAGGGAGTGAGCTTTGAGGAATAGCATGTGATGGTAAGATGTAGAGATTTGATGTTGGAATCATAGGTAATTCTCTTTTTCTTCACTTTCTACCTTCTTCATCATCACCGCTACTTTCCCTACTCCCTTACCTCCATCTCCATCCTTGCAAAATTCCACCGTCTTGATCATATTCCCACCTTCATTGCATTTCCCTCATTTCATTTGTGAGAGCGAGCTAGAGAGAGAGAGAGAGATCTAGTGCACTATGTATTTTTGTGTTTTCTTGAGCTTTCTAGCAGGTATCAACATTAGCAACATCGTCAGCAGGTACGACAACTATGTGCACACATCCCGAGACAAAGACATATGTTTTTCAAGAAAGATAGAAAAGTCGGGTATTTGGTAAAAGCAAGTCGATAAGAGTAGGCTACATCACATTCCATTCATAAAAATCTGAAATTTTTTGCAAAATAGGCATTTGTTCTATCCATCGCGATAGACTAAGTCTATTGCGACAAACACTTCTTACGATAGAACGTATCTATCATATGTCGATGATAGAAGATAGCCAAAGCATCATGACAAATAGTACCCATCACTATGAATAGCCCAGTCTATCGTGATAGACTGACTGTCCACCACGACAGATTGCCTGCCAAATTTTTGACAATTGTGATAGATACACATAACAAAAAATTTGTCCATTGCGACAAACAAATCAATCTATCATGAAAAACCCATTTGTCACGACAAACCTATCCATCGCAACACACATAGCCCCATGATAGACTCTATCCATCATGACACGCATGCCCTGTCCATCGTGATAGACATGCAAAAATGGCAAAAAATTAGGGTTTCAATTTTTGTCGAATTTTGGTATAATTTTTGGAGTTTTTGCAAAGGTTCGGTACTCCTTGGAAGGGTTGAGCAAGCTCATTGTATGTGGCATGCTTTGAAGCGCATATTCAAGGCATGGGAGAATTAACAAAGGCATCAAGTGTGAGGTTGGAAGAACTCTCAACCTCCTCACTTGATTTCCTAGCTTAGGCTAACTGTGATTCGTGAATCTGATTCATTTAAGGAAATGATAGGCATGCTCAAGTCCAAGAGACATTAAATTTTCAAGCTAAAGTGTAGATTAAGATATACCACAGAAAACCCTAAGACAAAAGAATCCAATTGGATCGAGAAAAATAGCAAGTATGACATCATGCCTATACTAAGATAATAAATACATGCAAAGGAAATTAAAAAGAACAAGTCGCTAGTACAAAAGAATCTAGAAACACAATTGTACTTGGGCCATTGGACCAATCATCAAAGTATATGAACCTTAGGTCAAGTAGATACCTAAGACAAGATAGACCAAGCATCAGGTCATTTGAAGCTAGTGCCAATCATACCACAAAGTTGTGAGCTCAGCAGCTCAATGACTATCCTTATGTGTTGAGCTCAGAGATAAGTGATTTGGAGATGTCCTTAAGCATGGAAAGACCTACAGGCAGTTCAGGACTAGCCTATTTATAGACCCTTGAAGGTCCTTATAAGAATCAATTAGAGTACAAATGAACCAACCGATTAGGTTCTTGCATCTATGAGGATGGGTTAAGGCAATTAGTGGTCCAACTCAAAAACCTTGATCAACCCTTTGGAATTGAACATGTAGTGGTCAAATTTGAAGAGGTTTCTCACATTGATAAGCAAGGAACTATGTATGTGGTTACGAGCTTACCTGACAAGATGGATGATTTTGGAATCATTATTCTTGAGTTAGAAATAGGGGACTTGGAGTAGGAAAATCTTGGAAAGGATCCTAGAACACCTCAAGGTACGTCAATCTTGGCAAGGATAATCGCAACATAGCGGATTCCTCGAGACAATAAAAGCATAGCTCTTTTCTTGAATAGAGATATTGATGAAGCCTTTTGGAGATTCAAACGAGATAAATTGAGTGAGGTAGATGGAGTAAAGATTTATGATTTCAAGAACTCTAACATCCCAGGGAAGGTAATCTACTTAGATAAATCTTTTGAAAGGAATTTTGTGGTCATGGAACATGGCAGACATGCCTACACTTGGAAGGGTGAATTTCTATTCCCTCCATCAAGATTTTATGAGCCCCATAGTCAACATGGAGCAAGATCTTCCCATATTCCAAGTAATCCTAAGGAGAAAACCAGAGATAGGAAATAAGTAAGCTTTGCAAACCCCTCTAAAAGAGAAAGATCGAGGTTAGAGATTGATAGCGTGGATCAAGAGAGATTGAGAGGACCTAGGCATCAGAGAGGGATGGATTAATTCCCCTCCCAAGATTGAGAGAACACCCTAGAATATTGAGACCTACTCAACTAGTAAAGTAAATGAAGAATTACTTTGATGGAATAGGAGACCCATACAACCATGTAGTTGGATTTAGACAAGTGACAAAGGTCGTTGATTTGTTCAGTGAGTAAAATTCTTTGTATAACTTTAAACAATACAACCTTGACATGGTTCCGGCCATTGCATCAAGGCCAATTTAGGGATATCAATTAGTTCCTTGAAGCCTTCATTGCGGATTTCTCTAAGAGTGGTATCAAGTATAACACCATCCTTGGTTCATAGCTTTACGAAAATGCCGCAAGAGACAGTCAAGCTAGCAAGATGTAGGTTTAGACAATACATTGACAAAGGCCCAATTCTAGAGTTACCCATGTCAACCAAACAAGTGGCATTATTTTTGGATGGCTTGCTAAGTGCAAAGTGATGATCATATGTGTACTTGAAGGAGCCCAGGACCATAGAGAAATGTGTGAAAATGTGTATCGATATCGAGGATAACTTGGGATAAGAGTTAGAACTTTCAAAGATCTACAAGAATTCATATAGTTCTACCAGTTTCATATCAACAACTTCAACATCAATTGACAAATTAGCAAAAAATGTAGCTTAGAAATTAGGAGTCTCAAACAAACAAACCCCTAGAATGGTCTCAGTGAAACAATGCTATAATTGTGGAGGGAACCACATGGAAAATGTTTTTTGCATAATGATTCAGAATCAAGGGAACCCTAATAGCCAATATTGCACGATAGAGAGAAGGTATATTGACCACACTGCATATGATTTCCCTTACAAAAAACAAGTGGTTAGGCAAAACTACCAGTAGCCATACCAGCAGCCAGGGAGATATCCAAACCAATACCAACAGCAATCATACTTTAGGTATCGACAACCTTATCAACCCCATTACCAAGATCAGCAACGACCGCAACTTGTGTTAGGTCAAGAGCCTCCACCCCTTGCCAATGTTATTCCCGTAAAATATGTTACAGCAGAGGATAACTTGAATAGAGCCTTAGTGTCTGCACCCCCACTGATTTCAAAAAGTGATCCTTATGCTCAGAGCTTTGACTCAACACACATGGATAGCTCACTAGCTTACTACATGGATTCACCTGAGCATAATGAGGTCTATCTATATGAAATACCTATGGAACCAAGTTGGAAGCCTAAATGCTCCAACGTGATGTTCACTAATCCTAAACCTAGGCCCCAACCAAGGCAGATGAGATTGTCCACTTCCTATACAAGGGAAACCCCAACCAATGTTTATTCAAGGCTTTTCTCCTAGTTGTGGGAAGGACCATCTCTTAAGCACCTAGAGGACCATGTTACAAATGTCAAGGACATCACGCCATATGTGATTGTCCACTTCCTATATAAGGGAAACCCCAACCAATGTTTATTCAAGGCTTTTCTCCCTGTTATGGGAAGGACCATCTCTTAAGAAATTTTCCTAAGAATCTGGCCAATACTCAAAAAATTACACCAATCAATGTTATTGGCTTGGTTGTAGATTCTAATGGAAGTGTGACCACTATAACCCCTTTGCAAGTAGTGATCAAACCCCAAACTCTACAATAGACTATAGGTATAGATCAAGGGAAGAAATCAAAGGCTAGTGAATCAAAAAGTATAGCTAGGTAAAGAGTTAGAGCTTGGAACGATAGCCATGAAAGAATGAAAAGGCAATGGGTGAGGAAGATGAGAGAACTAGAAGAGATCCTAAAAGAAATGAAAACAAAATTATTGGAGATCCCATCCCAAACAGATTCTCAAACACCAATATCATCCCTACCACCTCATTGAAACTCACTATCCATCCCACCACTACCTAGAGAAGGATCAGTCCTCGTAGATCCTACTCCTAAGAAAAAGATGTGGTTCTTGTCCAAAAGTATATGATGCAAAAGAGTTCAACTGTCAAAGCACTAGAAGGTGAGAGGATGGAACTCCCTTCTTTTCCAAAGACACCAGTGATCTCAGTAGCTCAATCAAGGAAGCATGATAAGCAGCTGACAAGAAATATGGAATCCTAAAGACGGATGACATCTCGAGGCAAAGCAATTCATGGTGTGAAGCAAATCTGGATATGCAAGGGTGAGCACCTGCTTACTCCCTTGATGGCACAATCAATGCCTAAGAAGCAATCGATGAAGTCAATGCAACCTCAGGCAGTACATCAACTACTTCTTCTATAGCGTGTACTCTCCATTTTGGGTTCCAAAGCGGTCAATGAAGGGTGACCATAACCCTAGATAGATCTAGGTGCCTAACACCTACTTACAAGCTCAATTAGCCACTCATGAACTCTTAGGAATTAAATAATTCTCATCAATCCCAAACCCTCAGAAGCTTAAACTAGAAGTCATTGAACACAAACCCTCATGTAAAGTCCAACCTAGATTACTTGGTGATGGGTACCTAAAAATTCCCATGACCAAGGGGATTCATCCTTGAAACCCTTATATGTATTCACATGCAAAACTTGTAATCTCATATGGGAAGTATGGAAAGTCAAGTCATGTAAACAAACCCCCTGATCCCAATGTGTAATACCTTTGTACAATATTAGGGGCATCCAAAGATTATTGCATTCCCCAAGTATGCATCTAGGTTATCCAATCATCATATTAACTTTCACCCAAACTAACCTCACATATAATGCTCATAACTCAATAGCATTCAAGGATGTCACCTTGGTATTATAAAGGGAACAAGGTCTCTTCAAGTTTCTCATACATTACTAATGTGATTCTTCTTCTTCTAGCAGACCCACAGAACATCCACTACCTCTATCACCATGGTTGAAGCAACAGGCACAAGTTCTCAAGAAGTCACCAGTCACCAAAAGATAGATATTGATACCTTGCCTATCGCTAATAGACCAAAGGAGAGACCAGAGGCACTAGTATATCTACAAACTATACCCATTTAGGATCCACCTATGGGCCACACAACAAAAGTCAAACCTCATTCTCATTGCTTCATTAGTTCTTTACACGAGAATTCGAGAAGCTACAAAATATTGAAGAACTCCAACTGATATGGTGCAAGACAAGCATAGTTGAATAGTTTAGTGTGTAGCTACCTAAATTGCATTTCATGCATGTTACTATGTTATCAATAATTTGTAGCCTAACAAGGATAAGAAAATAGTCAATACCTTTTTCATTCCATCTTTCACATGTGAGAATGAATTGAAGAAGTTCATGATTACCCTAAACCTAGCTCGAGAAGCATTTGACATGCAAGGCATGCATATTCCTACATAAAAAGAGATGTTAGTACTAGATAACATGAAGAATAGAAACCTTACTAAGTTAAAGGATATCGTGGCTATGACCCCAAACATAGCAGTTCATCTTAGAATATGTATGTAGCGCTTTGCTTTTCCAAGAAAAGTTCGATTTACTCAGTTGCATAAGCAAGTGTGGCTTAATTTATACCTAGCCGAGACTCATAACATGACCATCAATCTCCCAATTTGGATCATCGACCAAATCATGCCGCTAACCAAAGATGGGTTCATAAGACGATCTTGAATGGTTGTTGTGCTCTAACCAATATTATTTATCGATGTCTGGCTTATGATATTCCTATTCAGAGAGCCTTATCTTGGAACAAAGTCCAATATTTCAAAAGCAAAAAAGCATCAACACCTCCATCAAAGAGAATGTGAGGCTCGATTCCCCGTGACCAACCGAGAGGAGCTACCTTGATGCCAGATATCTCACCAACAGGAGAACGACTACTACGCCAATTTACACTTAGGATCTTGAGAAGAAGCATGGATGAACTCAGCAGATGGTCCCACTGGTACGTGCAGATTTAGAGTCCTCTAGAGTGGTTCTTCTTGAGGAATTCGGCAACATAGACTTCGAACAGCTCAGTAGGGATGTGGACGTCAATCAGAGGAAGAAGAAGCAAGTGGCAAACAACAATACCAATGAGAATAAGAGCAACATGAAGAACAACAACAAAAACAACAGAAACAAGAACAATAAGATGAAGAAGACGATGATGAGGAAGAAGATGAAGAAGAGGAAGGTGCCCCTGCTTACACCGCACAGACTCGAAGGTTATATGACATGATAACAAGTGTACAAGAACCAGGCCGACTCTCATTCAACACTCACCAATTGTTGATCAATCAGACTTGGGGCAAGAAGGTGTTGATCCATGATTCCTTGAGTCCCTCCACCTACTAGCAAAGCCATGTGGCACTGTCCGAGCCCTCCATACTATGATGCAGAGACCTCGACCTCAATACAACCAAAGGTGAATCGACACCAAACCAAGACTGGGAAATAACATTCAAATACCTTTCTCACAGTTTGAGGTTTCCACTACTCAAGAAGCAACATTGACAACCACTATTGATCTTATAGCTGAAAGTTTTTTCCAAACCTTGCCTATTTCACATCCACACCCTCCATCCCCACCCAAAACCCAAGGAGCACAAACAACAACCACGATTGTCAACACCACCCATGCAAAGGAGCCAATTTTCCATACATCACCCATTCATCACCACATACCAAAGTAATTGTAGGAATAGGAACCACGAAAGTAATAACCTCTACTCTTTCCTTTAGTTTATGTGTCCCTATTTCCCATGCAGAATTTTTCTATTCTATCAATAAGCCATTGTACACTACCTTTGTAGCTCCACCTGAACCTGCCTTAGGCCACCCATTCAAGCACATTGTCCATGGTTATCCAACCCCAACTTCCATCCTATTAGGAATCCTTGCAACACAACCCTACCCAATCGCTTCCACCTCAACAACCTATTCCTCCACATCTCAATCTCGACCACCTTAGACCACCCTACCACCACCATGCATAGCCTTCCTGGAAGCCATGCTCTGAATGCCAACTTCATCTTCTTCAAAGGGTCCTAATCCATTTGTAACATCTTCATTATTCACAGACACAACGAGCACTGCACCTGCCATACCAATATTCATGGTAGCACCATCACACACAACCACGTCCGACAGACATATCACCACCAACAACACCTCCCCTACCCCCCATACTTCCATCTTCTCCCATTCCCCCTCCAACCCCATCATCCGCACTCACAACCCCATTAATCATAACATCCACTATTTCCCTCCCCGTTTCCCATACCCTACATTTTCAACTGTAAATATAGCATCCACAAATATAGATAGTGCATTAAATACAATGATTCAATGTGCCACTCAATTAAGATAGGAGTACCATAACTTGGAAGTAAGAAATGCAAAAATTTAATGCTGATACTACACGCTTACAAGAATGCATAACCGAGTTAGAGGCCAGCAACATGGAGTTATAGGACTTGTATAACACTTTACAACATGCACGTATTGAGTTGGATGCCAAGCTCAGAAACAACAACCAAGAGAAGGTAAGGGGAAATCAAAGCTCATTCACACACTCAAATGGAGTGCAACACCAAACTCTAAAGAAACATGGCCCTCTTGCCTCGACATATGGCAGCAGCATTGGAGGAGAACAAGCACCTTCAGCAACAGAATCAAGACAACCTCGATGCCGCCATGGAGAGTACACCTGGAGCACACACCAGTCCCTCCAAATCCGAGTTGTGCCATCAGAGACAATCTCCATTCTCTTATCAAAGCACACTAGCTTCCTCGACTCATATGATCAGTTATAAGAGGAGCTCAACCAATGATGCAGTTAGCAATAATCTATCAGCACACATGTGCTAGAGGCTATCCCAATTAGTGCCACTCCACAAGAGATTGAAGCTTTGCGAAAACAAACAAAGGAGTTACAAACCAAGCTCTTATACTATAAAAGGCCACCATCTCCACAAGAGGTGCCTGAACCTGAAGAGTTAACTATATATGCTTGGTATGTGCGCATCAAGTACTTATGTGCCTGCTACAAGCAAACCTTTGAAGAGATGTTCTCCATGGGATTCTGGGAGTACCACTCTGAAATATTCCTCGCACAACCCACCCACTTGTTATATCTTTTTTGCAAACAAGCCCTAAACGTGGAACAATTACTTATGCCACATCTAGATGTCCTAGGCTTAGTGTATTCGGATCACTTAATGATTGACTTGCCATGAGGACTTCGACTCAAGGAGCATGAACTGCCCGCTCATGTAGTCCAATATTACATAGAACACCACCCACAACAAGGGTCTGTCAGGGACGACAGATGCAAGAAAGGAGGATGCTAGCAATCAAGGAGGATTAGCATGTCAAAGGAGCATGAGGCAAGGTAGTCAAAGACAGGAATCACAGAGAGGTCAAGGAGGACCAAACAGATAAGGAAGCCAATGAAGATATGGCGAATAGTCCAATCAATTTTTCAAATCAAACATACAACAAACAATGATTGCTATCATTACACTTCATTATAAATCCCAATTTTTTATCGAGTAGAACCCATTTTGTTCAAGCGGAGGAGTCATCGAGCTTAACAAGTAGTAGAACCACCTATCTATCAAGTTTCATAACTTTTTGACCTATTTGAGCCTTCAAATGAGCTAGGGAATCTAATTTTTAACTAGGCCAGACACTTGGTCTGAACATGACCAAAGCTAGTCAAAAACTATAAAAAGGGCTAGATAGCTCATTTTTAGCGGTAGCTAGTTGGACAGTGAACCTATTCTTGAGTATTGTAAACTTGTTTTGAGTTTGATAATAGAAGATTCCATTGTTCTCTCTCTTTGTCTTGCCTTGTATGCATGTGGGTATGTGTGTGCATGTTAGTGTGTTTCTCACTCACGCACTTGTGCATTCCACGTGCTCATGGTCACCATACCACCCTCACATCTCCACGGATTGACAATTACAAGGTAGATCTCACGTTGGTGCTTATGATTGTGCTAGAGTGACAACATTGTTTAGCACTTCCTTATACATGTGAGATATTTGTTCACCACATCACTCCCAAGGAGGATTTGTTGATATCAGGGGGATTTGTTGATATATTTCGATAGTGATGTGGTGAGCACACTTAAGACCGTTGGGGCACTTTTTTCCCTCCTTAGGAGGTTTTTTTCCCATGGCTTGTACATATGCCTATAACCCTGATAGGCTACATATCTTGTACATTCACTTAGTAATACACTCAATGTTGTGCACTAAGCTTCTTCTTCTTCCTCCTGTTGTTTGCATAATCCTTGAACTCCAAGTTGTGTTGTTATTAAATAGAAAATTCACGAAATTGGCATGAAATTTTATCACTTATAGTTTTCATATAATAAGACACCACATAGTGCTATTGGATGTGCACATTTTGAAATATTTTGTGGTAAAGATGCTTCTCCCTCCCATAACAACCCAAACCAACATTAATATGGCCAATCAATTAGCACAAAACCATAATCATGTACGCAAAGATGCTCATGATAGCATTAAGAAGATTCGAGATTGGTATACACAAGATGCTAACAAAATACAAATTTCAAAACAATTCAATGAGAATGACTTTTTTTAGTTGTTCACTATCAAACGAAATCTTCAAAATATTCAAAACCATCCAAAAGTAAAATTGGCATCATCCAACTATGGTCCATTTAAAGTAATAGAGAGACTTAAAATACCTTCAAATTGGAATATCCATTATTATTCTCACATTAGTCTTTTAAAACCATTCAGGGCTACTTTATGTATTATTCCAATTTTTGTAAAACCTCCATTGATTGAGGAAGATACATAAATTTTTAGTCGTATAAAAAAACATTGATTATGATATGACTACTACATGCATTGGACTCAATATCCTCTATATTTAGTAATACAAAGCCCATTATTCAAGAGCCTAAACAATACACAAATTATTGCTTATACCATTATGATCATTTGCTTCATGCATACTGAATTTAGAACACATGTTTTTGGTAAATAGATTCTCACATTTAAAGGGTTTCTTCATAAATTTTGAAGTCACGTATTTATAGAAGAATTTTCTCATTCTCACTTAAATAGGTACTTCATTTGTCTTTTAAGATGAATTTTTTTAATAAAAACAACAAAGTATGAAGCCCGCTTTTTTTAACATCTATTTTTGAATGTAATGAAAACCAATCTTATAAATGCATGCACTTCAAGACTCATGCAACAAAGTGCATGGAGGATATTGTGCCCGATATTACATATGGTCTTTATTCATGTTTCCAAGCTCTTGGTTATTTTCTTTGCTTTGTGGCTAGAACAACTCTATGACAATGTTAGAATGCTAAACAATGCTCAAATTAAGGGATCGTGGTACATGTTTCTCCTTTAACGGTGGAATAAGGCCCAAAAACGTATAGAGCCACAAAAGAAGAGATGGATCTAGCTTGTACTTCTACCCAAAATAGTCTTCTAGAGTAGACAAGTGTTTCCAATGAACTATGATGCATGCTCTTAGGCCAACAAAGAACATGTTCAATGCGAATATGTGAAGTATGATGCATGTCCGCAAGAAAGAAGAAATGAATGCTTCGAATGAGTCAAACTGCTATGCACTTGGTTTTTTTATGGCATGTTTTTTGGGATACATGGTGTGTTTGAGAGAAATAAAATACTTTCTTAATCCTTGCATGGACAAAATTTCTAAGTGAATTGTACTAATTTCATGCTACTATCTTGTGAGCCTTACTAATTGTCTTCTTTTGATTTGTGAGTACTTTCTATATCTATATTTCTCATATCAATATGTTCAAGGAAGAAAAAATCAATAGCATGAACAAAATAATCAAAAAGACCCATATACAACTATCACAAATGACCTTTGTGTCACATTCCCTGTATCAATTGCATAGCCAAATGTTTAATAAAACATGAATTAGTTTTCTCTTCTACATCAATTTCTAAATATACAGTAAGTGATGCATCAATATAATTGAATTATTACATTTTCTTAAGCATGAAAATAAGGTTTTTTGTTTATTCCTTTCATTAAACAAATATAAAAATGTTCACCTTGATATATAAGTGTTTAAACACAAGAGGAATGAATGTTGCTTGCTTCCCGAAGTACATGGAGAAAAAACCTTCAATCCAAACAATCGAAGGTGAATATATCCATCAAAGATGAAAAGTTTTGAAGGTTGTACCTTGCACTAGATGCACCAAGAGGAAATGATAAGAGAAAAAATAGAGCTAGATTTCGAAGGCATAGAAGACAAAATTTACGTGATTCATAAAGACCTAGACTACACCTTTAAGACACTAAGAATTACTATATCTTAATCTAGGTCTAACCACTACTCTAAGTGTGTCACCATATCTACTTTGAGTTGAACCCAAAGTGTGTACAAAAGGTTTTCATGTTCTAGCCGGGTGACGAACTTATAATGTTGGGTAAGTTAGACAACAAAAACCATTCAAAATTCTTCTTCAAGTCAATTTTGACAAAGCTTGCCACACATTGTAATGGCACTATACATATATTAATTTATGAAGAAAGTTAATCCACAAGGAGCCAAATGTCGAAGAAGAGAAAATTGGATAATGGCTTCTAGATAGAATGGACAATTCTTTCTGCTGAGAAAATTCAAACGGATTTAAAGTTTTATCATAAAGATGAGAGTGGGTTATGCAAAAAACAAAAAGGAACTCACAAATGTAGTGGTTTCAATTGAATATCATGAGGATAATAGTCACCAATGGATACCATAGCACTACAATTTCATTGACGTTTGAGGCTGTTGAAACCCACATCAGACACACAAGTCTCACAATATAATGAAATGTATGGAGATAGGATTGTTGGAGTTAGATGTCTACGGAAGCACGCGAACAGCACAAGGAAGAAGAAGAAGCTTGGAGCACAACACACAATACTGAGTGTATTACTAGAGAATGTACAAAGATAAGTGGCCCATTAGGGCAATAGGAGTATATACAAGGAGGGAGGACCTCCTAAAGAGGGAAAAAAGTGCCCCGGCGGTCCTAGTGTGTTCATACACATCACTACCTAAATATATCAACAAATTCCCCCTGGGAGTGATGCAACGAACAAGGAGCTGGCACTCATGTATAAGGAAGTGCCAAGCTATGTGGAAATCACTCCACAAAAGGAAGTAAGCCCAAAGCTTTGCGGAAAGCTTCAAACTTCTCCCTAGGCAGAGCCTTCGTGAAAAGGTCTGCAGTGTTCTCCTGCATGGGAACATATGCCAAGCTGATCTCCCCACTAGAGAACCTCTCCATGACATAGTGATAATGCACCTCAATGTGCTTAGTGTGAGCATGGAATATAGGGTTCCTCGCAACTGCCAATGCGCTCTGACTGTCAGTGAAGATGGTGGTGGCAGAAGACTGGCCAACACCCAAATCAGCCATAAGGCTTCTGAGCCACACACACTCAACAGTCGCTATGAAAGCTTCCCTATACTCAACCTCACAACTAGAAGTGGCCACAGTAGGCTGCTTCTTGCTCAACCAAGATATACATGAGCTACCAAGCATGAAGCAAAAGCCACTAGTGGACACACGAGTGTCATAGCAACCAACCCAATCAGAGTCAAAAAAAGCATGCAAATCTGGCAGTAGTGATCCCCCCTTGGGATAAAACAACCCAAGTAACCGAGTACCACTCAAATAGTGAAAGATGCGCTTAACTGCCTGCCAATGCTTGACTCCTGGGCAATGCATAAACCTGCTCATCTGTGAGACAGCAAACTGAATATTTGGCCGAGTAATGCATAAGTAAATCAAACATCCAACAGCCTGCTGATAGAGAACAGCATCAAATGCATCTCCAGCATCATGAAGACTCAATCGTAAACCTATCTCCATAGGAGTGGCAATAGGCTTACAATCTTCAAGGCCAAAATGCTGCAATAATGTGTCAATATATTTCGTTTGACACAGAGCCATTCCACCATCAACTTGCATAAACTGAATGCCCAAATAATGATGCAAATGCCCCAAATCAAGCATCTCAAATGAGGCATGCAAATCAGCCTTAAAATCAGCAATATGCTTCTCAATAGGACCAGTGAGCAGCATGTCGTCAACATAGACGACAATGATCAGAAGCACATCATTTAACATATAAGGTGCTTTCAGTTGGACTATTCTCAAAACCATGTGCAATCAGATAGGCATGTATCTTCTCATACCAAGCATGTGGTGCTTGCTTTAAACCATATAATGCCTTCTTTAACTTTGCACACATGGTTTTCATGCCCTTTCTGCACAAAGCCACGGGATTGAAAAACATACACTTCATGCAAATCACCATTCAGAAATGCTATTTTAATGTCCAACTGATGTACATTCCAACCATGATGAGCTGCAAGTGCACAGATGCTCCGAACAGTAGTCATACGGCATGTAGGTGCAAAGGTCTTATCAAAATCAATATTTCCTATGCATAACCCTTTGCAACAAGCCTAGCCTTATACATGTCAACTGTACCATCCAGTTTACGCTTCAGCTTGTATACCTACTTAGTGCCAATGGCCTTCTTGCCAGGAGGCAAGTCACATAAAGACCAAGTACCATTATTCATTATAGCATCATATTTAGATTGCATAGCAACTATCCAATTTTTTGAATTTTGTGCTTCATCAAACAAAACAGGCTCATTTTCATGACAAAGACTAGATGCAGCCATAGCATAGCAATCTGATGCAAAAGAGGCACTATGAGAGCCTGAACGAGTACGATATGACAGAGGTGCATCTAATTTGTTGTCACGCAAAGTCTACACCAACCATTTTGGCATAGCTTTTGCCTGCTCAATATCAGCTCTCTCATCAACTAGTGCATCATGTAAATCTGCATCAGAAATGGAATGATCTGCATCATCACATGAAACCTGCAAAGGCTGAGAAGTTGCCTCATTGGGACTAGTACTAAACTGTTCACCTGTAAATAGAGGCAACAAAGTATCATACATGTCTTTGGAGCTAAGAGATGTCTCCTTAGTACATGAAAGCAATGGTTGAATAGCATCTTCCACAAAAACAACATCACGGCTAACCAGAATGTGTTTAGTCTGTGGATGATAGAGATGATAGCCTTTACTTTCAGAACTGTACACAACAAAAATACATTTTACTACTTTATCATCCAATTTTCTGGGATGTTGTTCAGGCACTAATGCATATGCCAAACAACCAAAAATACGCAGATGAGCAACAGATGGCTTGTGATGATGCCAAGCCTCATATGGAGTGATAGACTGCAACGCTTTAGTGTGACACATGTTCAATACATATGTTGCACACATGACAGCCTCAAGCGAGAAACAATGTGGTAAAGCCTGACTCTTGAACATACACCTCGCCACCTCCATGAGTGATATGTTCTTTCGTTCAACAACTCCATTCTGTTGAGGTGTATACGGCACTGTACACTGGTGTTTCATCCCACGTTCAGCCAGAAATGCATTAAAATCATAAGACGTATATTCCCCCCCTTGATCAGAACGGAGGGTGCTCATTTCACATGCTAACAGATTTTCAACCAAAACCAAAAACTGTTTGAAGCACATGAACACTTCGGACTTTGCCTTCAATGGATATACCCATGCATGCCTGGAAAAATCATCGATGAAAGTAATGAAGTAAAGATAATTCCCAAAAGAAGATGTCTGCATAGGACCACAGGCATCACTATGTACAAGCTGCAATTTCTGAGTAGCCCGAACTAAACCATCTTTTGGAAACCACGAACGCTGCATTTTGCCCAAAATACAGCCTTCACAAACATGTTTTCCAAATGCCTCAAGTTTGGGCAAAGAGGACACCATTTCAGATTTTTGCAGGCGTAGCAAACTAGCAAAATTCAGATGACCAAAGCGTGCATGCCAAAGCTTTGCATCTGACATAGCGTGAGAATCATTTACTACACATGCCAAATCATTTACAGATCTTTCATAGTCTATGAGCTTATACAACCCACGACATAAAATGCCAGAAGTAATAATCACATCACCATTTGACATATCATGAACTGTACACCTTTCACCAACAAATTTCACAACCAAGCCAATCTTGGCTAATGTAGAAACTGATAACAGATTCTTCTTGATCCCTGGCACAAATAAAGCATCTGACAAAGTGAAAGAACTACCATTAGCAGTAGTCAAAATGATCTTACAAACTCCCATAACAGGATAAGAGGAGTTGTTGGCACATGTAACAGTATTCCTTGTAGGGGAAAGCTCGAGTGAAGAGAAGAAACTACGCTGCGAGGTAATATGTTTGGTCGTCCCACTGTCAAAATACCAAACATCTGAGTCTACTACAAACTTGCACTGCTCATGAGAAGATGGGTCAAAACTACAGATAGTAGTAAACACCCATTCTTCTTCCTACACAAGATTAGCAGACTCTTTTTTTTTTGTGTAGAGGCCGACTCTTTTTTTTTTGTGTAGAGGCCTTTCCAACAACCATTCAAGCCTCTTTCTTCTTTGACTCTTTAGCAGCCAGTTTTGGACAGTTCTTTCTAACATGATCATTCCCTTTACAATACTTACACAACAATTTCTACTTTTCTGATTTCTTCTCATCTCTATCTTCCTTCTTCGAATGTGCAGAATTAACAGATTTCTGCTTACTAGTTGAAGAGCTCCATTTTCCTTTGCCGTTCTGACTAGCCAGGAAAGCTTGATCTGCAACTCACATAATGGACCTGTTCTGCCTGGATTGATCTTCTTGCAACAGAACAGAGACTAACTCCTCAAATAATAAGGCATTTGGATTGCCTTTCATCATCAACCAAAGAGTAGAAGCAAAACTCTGATATAAATCAGGAAGACCATTCAGAACGGTTTGCACAAGTGAGCTATCTGGTATAACCTCATCAGCAAAAATCAACTGTTCCTTCAAGTTTCTGATCTTCGTTAGGAAACTATCCATAGAATCACCTGCATTCATGTGCTCACTCTCCAACTATTTTCGGAGGTAAGCAATACGAGTCTCATTCTTAGCTTGGTACAATGTGATAAGTATATCCCAAGCATCCTTAGCTGTTCTGCAAGAGCGTATATGAGGAATAATGGCACGTTTGACAGACAAAGCTATCAATGCATGTGTCTGGGCATCTCTGCCATCCCAGCAAATCTGCTCTGCAGTAGGTGCAGCAGAAACCGCAACACGAACAGGAATATGCAGAATATCATCATCTTCGACACCTTTTGCATCAGCTTAAGTACCTGTAGTTGTAACAGTTGCAAGTGTGATAGGACGTTTTTCGACACCCTACATAATGATCCACAATCCTTTTGCAACCAACACATGTCGCATCATATAAGCCCATAACAGGTAGTTGGTACCATCCAACTTATCCTCAACAGCCAACATACGGAATACATCACTGCTTTCAACCATGGCCGGTGACTAAAATACCTTGATGCAGAAAATTGATTGTCTCTCAGAAAGTTGAACAGAACTGCTAGACAAATTCCGCTAGACTTGTAGCAGACTTCGAGACGTTTATACTGGCGAACAAAAACTAGTATATACCTTTGGCACAAAAAGACGAAATAGCCTACACGAGCGCTGCGATAGTGCGTTCGGAGGCTGAGTATGCTCACCAAAATTCGTGCGAATCTGAGACTGCAAACGGAGGAGTCTCGACGGCACCCTAGATGAAGTGACAACCTGCTCTGATACCAATTGTTGGAGTTAGACGTTTGCGGAAGCACGCGAACAGCACAAGGAAGACGAAGAAGATTGAAGCACAACACACAATACTTAGTGTATTACTAGAGAATGTACAAAGATAAGTGGCCTATTAGGGCAATAGGCGTATATACAAGCCGGGGAAAAAAACCTCCTAGTGTGTTCACACACATCACTACCTAAATATATCAACAAGGATGACAGACAATTGATGCAGTCCTAGTGTGTTCACACACATCACTACCTAAATATATCAACAAGGATGACAGACAATTGATGCATCAATAAGGTAAAGCGGGGCATTTGTCTTCTTCCCAAAGAGAGGACTTGGGGATCCATGCTATGCCAAAATGGCTGACAAAGTTTTCAAGCTTACTATCATGTTAATAATTGAATGTCGTATGAACCCTGTAGAATATTGGGTGCAAGAAATGATGAAATTTACAGAATATTCCTTCATATGGTACCAAGGTGGAAAAAATATCCAAGTTGTGTACTCTTCTCCTGTCAAGATGAAAGCTGATCGCTTTGAAGATAGTGAAAACTTGATGGAACTCATGGAAAAAAATGAAAATGGAAAGAACAATCAATAAAGACTGGAGGGGGGAAACAAGAACTACCTTGATAACTAGTTCATTTCCAACATGTATTGAAACTGTTCCAGAGAAATGAGCATGGGAATGAGACCGTGGGAAAAAAGGGTTCAATATTCAGTTTGGCATTATGTTACACAAACAGAGTCACGAAGTAGGTATGACAGATTTGGGGGGCAACCTATCACTTGTTCTATGAAAATTGGATCCGATTACAAAGTAGAGTGGTTTTGCTTATGAGAGAAGGGCTGTTAGAGAGCCACTTCACGGCTGAATATTTACAGAAAAGAGGCAGAAAGCTGGCAATGGTTCCCAAACTCCTTAAGGAGTTCGTCATCCACCTACAACTTAGCAAGGAGCAGATTCTCCATCGGGACTTCACAGGATGGCAACCCAAATTTCAAAGCCTCTTGGCATGGATTGATAGAGAACGGAAAAACAATTATAATGCAGATAATCCTGCATCATGGACTCCGGACCAACAAGGCAATACAATTTGATAATGGGCAACTCCATGGTGCCCCTGAATGGAAATAAAGCAGAAGTTGCAATACTTCTTTTGCCTTCGTCAAGCTGATGTGGAATCAGGTGGACGTAAACCCTCTATCCCAAGAAAAGTAAGATCACTCTGAAAAAGGCCCCACTAGGAGAGAATAGCTTGTTCAACTTAACTCTATGTTGTGCTCAGGAAGCAATGTTTTTTTGTTTTCTGAGTCGGGGATGGGGACTCGGGAGGGCAATCCAAGAGAAGCCATGTGGATAACTTGGCTCTACTTGGCCTTTCCGATGAAGCCTAAAAACTGTTCTTGGAGGAACACAATCATGAAGAAGTCACGACCACGCTCACACAGAGGAACTTGAGAGCCATGGGGAAAGAGCCCAAGATTGAAGCGAAAAGTTCACCCTAGAGATTATCTAAATATAAGGAGACTTAGTAACCTTTTTCAAGGTTCTTTGAGTACTAATTAAGAGTTAAACAGAAAGCATGCAACATAAGACTTTTTTTTTATTTGAGAGTACAATTAATTGGAAACACACTCACACACCTGACCTCATAAGGTAGAGGCACTTATCTTATGTCCAACCAAGACTTGAACTCAGCACTTTCTCGCAGACACTCAAGATGTCAAACCACTAGGTTACGCGAGCTAGGACAAGTGTTTTGTTGAATTTTTCTTTTCTATTCAATAAAAAAGAAATGTGACTTGCGTCAGATTTGAGGACTCCAGATGAAAGAAGAAATGTGACTTGCGTCAGATTTGAGGACTCCAGATGAAAGAAGAAATGTGACTTGCGTCAGATTTGACGACTCCAGATCAGAGTCATGATCACAATGGTCAGAACAGAAAGAACTGAAAATCGCCAACCCCGCTTAGTACTTCGTACCACCCACCATCCACTTGCTAGTGACTCCCTTTTGATAGGCAGATTACCGTGCCAGATCCATTCGATGGCACACGAGCATGCTTCCATGTCAAGGTTTTCGGTTTAGGTTTACACCAAAGATTGATGTTCAACTTGACCAGCAATGTAGCGCGACACTTTGCTAATATCATTTCGTAATATTATGAGCGAAATTTTGTAAGGAGACACACATCCTAGACTATAACACGTTCTAATTCTAATCCATGCATCACCTTCTCTCCTCATTGCCTGCAACAAATACGAAGGAGATCACAGATGGCATAGTCACACGGTTACCATCAAGTCTTTGGTGATGAAAGAAAGCGTAGCCTAATAAACTTGTGCAATTGAAGTCTCCGGTGATGAGTAATCTTCTATGAAGGCTTGCAGGGCTACCCTATGTTACCCATAAGTGATCGCACGGTGTCTTTGCCAAATAGTACAAGTCAGTAAATGATTACCGTCCACAATCCTCGTAGAACTTCTGAAAAGAATAGCAGTATATTAAACCTCTAGGAGGACAAAAGCTATGGCTAAGAACAATGAAAACCAGCAGGGTATAGAACCATTTGTTATGTAACACAGTTTACGGCTTCTAAATGCACATAGAGTCCGAGCTTGCATAGCGGACGCGAGCCTAGCCTAGTGACTGACGCCTTGAAGCTGTGGGAGGAAGTCCTAAGTTTAAGTCTTGGCTGGACATGTCCATGAAATTCTCATGATAGGTGCCTCCACCTTACAGCTGGGTGTGTGAGTGTGTAATTCCAATTCATTGTACCCTAAAAAAATTGAAAAAAAAAAGCGCACATAGCGAAGGAAAGGAATGTTTTTGCGTGTCTTCAGAAGTTAGAAGTCAGGACAATGTCTACAAAAAAGATCAAAAGGCACTAGTTGAGGGCCTTTGAAGTGCAGAGAGCACGTTGAGAGAAAAATAGATAGAAAAGTATGTATGTGCGAGAGAGAAATGGAGAGCGACTCGACTCACATGTAAATCCCGTGCGAGGTGCACCAACTGTTAGTCCTCTCTCTAAATAGTAGCAGCATTACTTTCTGCATCTTTTCCCCAGAAAAAAGTACCTTTACAAAGCAAAAAGAAAGTTAGTACACAAGACGACAAAATTGCAGTGACGTACGGCGAATAGTACTGAAGTCGCTCAAAATTCAAGAGTGATAATGTATCTTCACCATCATCGCGTGTGGCGAACTGAGCAAACTTCGAAGGCGTTTGCGAACACGGACAACGGCCACAGCCCACAGTGTTCACAGCACAAGACCAGGCACTATGCAGTGAAACACGGCACCCCTTCTCTCAATTAATAAGCACTTGTACTCCACAAATTGACACTTCGCTAGCTCCGGTCCGCGCGCTTTTTGTCTCCACTCATCAGGATCCGATAGCCATCTCTCTCTCTCCACTTGCATTACACATACATCACACTCGATTTCGACGCGATTATATTTACAAAATTATGAACTTCTCAATACGTACCTCTAACTAGACGTACGGATCAGCTTTTAGCCTCTCAATTACATAGACAATGCCCTATTCAAAGTATTGCCGACAGACTAGTGGCGTAGTTTTAGTAGCTGCCGCCTTGAAGCTGGGTGAAGGTGTAGGAGGAAATCCTGAGTTAAAGTCTTATCTGGACATGTCCATGAGAGACGTCCATGAGTCTCTCATGATGGATGCCTCTACCTCACAAAAGGTTGGGTGTGTTGGGTGTGTGAGTGTATTACATTACACATTACACATACATCACATTACACTCGATTACACATACATCACACTCGATTTCGACGCGATTATATTTACAAAAATATGAACTTCTCAATACACAGCTCTGACTAGACGTACGGATCAGCTTTTAACCTCCCAATTACATAAACCCAATTCCTTATTCACAGCAAATCTCCCAGGGACTAGAGAGACAAAGAGCAAAATCTCTCTCTCTCTCTCTCTCTCTCTCTCTCTCTCTCTCTCTCTCTCTCTCTCTCTCTCTCTCTCTCTCTCTCACACACACACACACACACCGATCAATCAACTCAACTTAGATGCGATCATTCAAGAAAACATGAACCTCTCAATACATAGCTCCAACTAAAAGTGCGGGACCAGCTTGTAACCTCCTAACTAACATGAGACCAACGCCTTATTGACAAGACCTCCCAGGCAGTGCAAAAACATCAATCAATCTCATTTAGATGCTCATTTAAGAAAATATGACTTGGTCGAACTTGCTTTAAAAATTCAAAACAAAAAGAAAAAGATGAACTTTTAATACATAGCGCCAGCCAAACGCTTGTAACCTCCCATGAGCACAAGCCTTATTCACAGACCTCCCAGGTAATAGAAAAAACAAAACATCAATCAATCTCAATTTAGATGCTCATTTAAGAAAATATGAACATGATCAAACTTGCTTTAAGCATTCAAAAACAAAAAGAAAAAGATGAACTTCTAATACATAGCTCCAACCAGAAGTGTGCGAGCAGCTTGTAACCTCCCAACTACATGAACGCGAGCCTTATTCACAGACCTCCCAGGTAATAGAAAAAACAAAAGGTTAAACAATCTCTCTCTCTCTCTCTCTCTCTCTCTCTCTCTCTCTCTCTCTCTCTCTCTCTCTCTCTCTCTCTCTCTCTCTCTCTCTCTCTCTCTCTCTCTCTCTCTCTCACCACACATCCATCCATCCATCCAAGCTTACTATATATATATATATATATATATATATATATATATATATATATATATATATATATATATATATATATATATATATATACATACATATGTATGTATATATATATATATATATATATATATATATATATATATATATATATATATATATATATATATATATATATATATATATATATATATATATAGATACATACATACATATATATATATATATATATATATATATGTATGTATGTATCTATATATATATATATATATATATATATATATATATATATATATATATATATATATATATATATATATATATATATATATATATATATATATATATATATATATATATATATGTGTATGTATGTGTGTGTGTATGTATGTATGTATGTATGTATGTATGTATGTATGTGTGTGTGTGTATATATATATATATATATATAGAGAGAGAGAGAGAGAGAGAGATAGAGAGAGAGAGTAAGCTTGCTCCTAAAATCTCCCAAGACAGCTTAAAAATTAAAGGCTTGATTAGTTGTGTGTGAAACTCTCTCCTTTATATCCTCATGCACCCAAGATAGTAATATCTATCCTGGCACCAACAAGCAAGAAAAATCTGTATGCATATCCTCAGGAAGGTAACCTTATACAGCAGAAAAGTAATTGAACCAAAGTCTATACAAAATTAAGCTTCAAGCAATGAAAACTTTCACATTCCCATACGATGCCACAAAAAGGACCTCAACAAATGATCATAATGCAAAGTGATGAACTGAATAATCGATAGCACAATGTCAACTCACATGCATTCAAAAAGTGAAAGGAAAACACTAAGGACTTCTTTAAAGCTAAGATATTAGCATTCATTATCAGTCTCCAAAGGCTCTATCTGATGTAGAAGAGAGGCTCTAATTAACAACGGAAGAAAGCCATACTCGCATATCATGAAATAAATAAAACAGCACAGCAAATATCTAAGTTCCCAAACGTTAGTTCAGTGCAAAATTAAAATGCAGTACTCAGTAACCACACTGCCCTTAGCAACCAAATGTCTTTGGCCTATGGCACGAGCTTAAATACCAACTCCTACTCATAGATGACATCAACCATCTGTGCCATCCCATGTATACTGTTTCATGGCATATCTAGCATGTGATCTTCAGCAAAAATACATAACTTCCTCAACATTGCGTTGCACTCTGGGAAGAAGCCGAACAACAGGAGCACCAGCTCTTGAACTTGACCCTCCACCGCTAGATGCTGTACCTGAGCGCATCCCTCGTAATGAAGCTGAGGTATCAGAACCACCCAAAGAATCAAGGTAAAGACGTGCTCTATATGCAGCAAGGTGTGCATAATATGCCGGAGGAACTACAGAAACCGATCGAGTACATCTAGCATAAGTATAGCAAAGGTTATACACCAACCCCTGCAGATCATCAGATTTGAACTCATTTTCATCCCAAAGAACATGGTAATGTGTAGGCCTACTTGTGCCCTGTATGCCAGCATGACTGCAGAGGAAAAAATCAAATTCTCTGGGATGAGTGATTGTTGAATCCACTACAGTACCAGGTAAAATATTATTGTTCTTATCCTTGTGAACATCATCAGCAGGAAACAACCTAGTGTGATGCCTCTTCTGCACAACAGCCCATGTGATCAATGGTTTGTAATCCGGACCCCCAACCTCTTCAAAGGCCTCCTTTAAAGCCACTACCTCCTGCTGCAGAACTTGATCGAATTGGCCTTCACTGACACCATCCCTGAACATTATTATGCGATCTGGCCTGCTGCTTGTTTTCACACAAAATTCATGCCACAGCTCCTTCACCATCTCCCTTAAATACTCAATAATCTCTTCCCTGTGACTTTGAGCACGAACGCGTGCTATATATCTGTTTGCCGAAGGCCAATCTATATTTGCAACCACAGCTGCAATGGAGGGTCCTGTATCATCACCTGGTGATGGATGTGTCACATCTGCACCAAAAATTATTGTTGGTCTGTTGAAAACAGGGCACATCCTGGGAAGCTCCAGTGCTAATGTGACGTTTCTCCCACCAGCTTTTGCATTCACCTTCAGAGCTAGATTTGCCAAGTATTGAGATTTGCATTGTTTCACATGCTTTGACAAACAACATTGTGTCACAATTCCAATCTGAGTTTCACATAACCTTTTCAGTTCACCATATGCAGGGTGCTTTTCAGCCATTACACAAACAAGCAACTGTAACCGTGTTTCAGGACCCCTATCATGAATGGCTTCTGAAGCTTGATTATACACATCTCTCAGATTCTTCTCTAGCCGTGAACTGTCAAGGTCTTCCAATCTACGCAGTACAGGAGGAATAACTGCTTGTTCAGCCATATGAACTCCAAGTTCATTGCACCTCCTGCTTAAATTAGAAACAAATGCAGCAGCTATATGGTCTGTCACTGATTGATCAAAACTGATCAATGCCCAGTAGGTAACATTTCCACCCTCAACAACACAAGAATTTAACAGATTCCACGAACCCAGGCTAGGGACAATTTCCTTTACTTTACCTTGATCTCCATATCTAAGAGTTGGAGGAGGCAGAAGGCGAGCATTCACCACTGTCATCTCAGAAACTACTTGTACACCAAAATTCTTGACATGCTCTCCTCTGCATGTAATTCAAATTAAGAGTTACAGGTAATGGAATCTTGATGGAAACTAATGCAAGCTCATATAAAGATACAGTTTGAACAGTTCATATCATGACAATTTACCTACCTGCCTGGACCATCATTTTTATTCATAATGCTCCGAATCTTTGCCTCCCTCACTCTGGGTAAGACACACGCCAACTTCCTCAAACTTGTAGTTTGCCTATCATTGAGCTTGCCACCATATTTCTGACCATCACAGATCACACAAACCTCCATTGGCAGATAGCTTGGTTTATTGGCTTGGACTTGCAAGCATGGAAGTTCTGGAAACTCAATTACATAATTATATGTCAGCTTAAAATAATCCACAACCCGCATTTCTCCACCACCTTCAATAGGAAACTTCAAATCTTTTGTTGGGCTTGTGGAAAGGCCAGAAATCCTGTACCTTCGGGGAGTTTGCCTGTGAATGACTTGTACCTTCAAACGAGCAAGAGCCTTTTTTACTTTCACACGGACCACATCCGAAAGCCGGTAACGTGGATCAAAATTTCTAAACTGCTGCCTAAGAAAATCAATTACAGGAATATTTGCATGAAATGCTGTTGTTGACAAATCAATATTTAGCTGCAATCCATCTTCTGTAGGCCGAAGGCTCTGGTAGAAACCATTCAGTGCAACAAGACCACCCTCCAACTTCGCACTGCCTAGTTCGCTCTTGAAAAAAAACCTGCTCACAGCAATAAAGTGGAGTGCAGGATTCTCCCTCAACAAAACATCTAAAGCTTGGAGATGCTCTTGTGGGGTTGGTACCTGCTCGCCCTTCAAAAAGTCCTCCAAATTTTTCCGATTAAGTGTAGAGACATGACGAATTGCAACATTGAATTGTTTTTCCCTGCCAGATGTCCCCCTGTCTTCTGAGAGAGTCACAACAAACTGATCATGCTCAAAAGGAAGTGGGCCATGAGTATACATGCTTTTGCTACCATCATAGGCTGGGAGTTTGCCATTAAACCTAGAACTGTAAACCTCAACTAGCTGCCGTGCAAGGGTTCGTGCAACTGTCTTTGATGAGATCTTTGGAGTAATATCTACATTATACTGAAATATGTTTTCACCGGGATGGAATGTCACTTTGAAATGGTTAGCCCGGACCTTGATGGCTTGTCCAGTGCTTCCAGCAAGAGGTCTTTGAGGAGCAACTAGCTTCAAAGAGGAAGATAATGGGGTGGACCGCATCTCCCGTACAGCAACAGCAGATGAACCAATCACTTCATTTGCTACAGGTATAGAAGGATGTTCCAATACTTCATCAACAATTTGCATATGGGAGAAGTCTTGCGGGCGTTCACCCGAAAAGATCACTGATGGAGCCTCTGGTCCTGCTTGAGCCAAGAATCCAATCAAATGCAACCACTATGTCCAATATACTACAGCATTAATAAAAGACCACAAAGTAGAGATCAATAGCCAAAGAAATCAAGGACACAGATTGACAGTAATGCTCATTCCATTGAAGAAAAGTCGTCCCATAAATAAAAGAGAGCAATTACATGACACTACCACGGTTCGTACCTGGGTGGGCTTATGAACACTTACAAGCAGAATGTCATTTTTACCTATGATTTGAAACATGCAACACGGATGTTTGTAATTTCAAAAAGCTTAGACCTTGCCAATCAAACTTGCCAAGCAAAACCAACTTGCAAACCTAATGATGAGGTCCTGCATGATAATCGAAGAATAATAACGAACTTTTGAAACATTGGAAACCGAAAAACCTCTTCAGAGCCGATGCCCTTTGACATTCATGAATAGCCCCCCAACATATTGAGGACATTCATCACAAATCAAAACCTTACCAAATATGCTCGACCGTTGCAACAAAGAGAAAAATCAATGCACAGGACTAGAATCCTCCTATTTGGGGCACTTCTAAAACATCACTGTCCGTGGCTAGACTAAGTTCACGAAGCCCAAGTTATAACTCTCTAACTTCCAAAGAGAACAACTTTTACTATGAAGACTGACAGCAGGAGGCCAGATCTCTGACTTTACCGCCATGACATGATATTCCTAGTAACCCAGTAACTTAAAACGACTGAGTATGATGCACTTGGCAGATTCCACTGCAATAGCAACTTTGAAAAGTAAAACACTAACTTAGGCACCCTTGGGGAAGTGCCCCAGACATGCACTTGTAAAGTAACAACCAAATGTGGAGCACTGTACAATGATTTTGCAAGCTTTGATAATATTCACACTTTAGAATTTTGATGAAAAGAAGAGGGAGAAGAACGTGAAACCCGGAGATTGTGCTGGTGAGGCTACTGCTGGTCGACCACCTCTCCGCCCTCGTATATTATAGCCAATGCCTGCAGTAGCGCTGCTTCCTCCAGCTTCACCTTCTGAATATTGACCTATGTCGTGAGCACTTTCCAACCCAAAACTACCCCTTGGAACCCCCAACCTTGCCCCTCGCCCAACACCATGATCCTCCTCCTTCCTCACAGAAATGTGAAGGCCTCCCATCCTTTGATTATCAATCCTTCTCGTGTCAAAACCGGAGCTTCTTTCCACTCGTCCATCATGAACACTTCTCAGGGGGTGTCCAGGCCCTCCTTGTCGAGCTCCCCTTTGACTTCCATAAGCAGAAGTCCGCTGATCGTCATTTGCTGGGCCAAGCGGGGAAGGATAATTTCGCCTTTCTTGATCTTCGCTTCTTCGAGACCAAGAGAGAGTGCTTCCTCCCCTACCACGATGATCTCTCCTTCCTCCATAACCGCTTATTTGATCCTGTGTTCCCGTGGTGTGACTATCCCCACGTTGATCTTCACTTCTCCGTCCATGGCCTATATAACCGCCTCCCTGGTCGTAAGGCCGAGGACCACCGTACAAAGGAATTTCTCCCCCACCTCCTTGATCTTCCCCCCTTCTGCCACCATAATCAAAGCTTGCTGCAGGTTGAGAGGCCACAGTTCGAGCGCTTCCAAATCCTGAATCTAAACGCCAGTCCTGAGACCGTACAGTCCTGGCCTCATAGTTTTCCCTTCCACCACGGGCACCTGATCTCCAAGGTTGATCAGCTCTTTCCTCCTCAGCAGCATACTGCCGAGGCGGACCTTGGCGGATCCCACCATGATTTCCTCCTCGATGCGCTGGAGGAAAATGCTGATGTTGCGGATAATCCGCGCCCCTTCCAGAGTTTCCGTAACCACGCCCTTGACCTCTTCTTGGAGGCATTGCGCAGAGTTAAGCGTAATAGGGGCAGAAAAAAAAAAACGAGGGTAGCCGATGATATTGAAGCTCACACACTACTGCGCGCGACGGAGCACGCACAGAGCCAACAATTTCATTGCTCAGAATCCAGGTAGAGAACTTAGACAGACTTGAAGCTGGTGCAATCCAGCAAAGTGGCGCGATAGGGAGACGGGTCTGAGGGGGAGGACGGACGGATGGATGGAGGAAGGCGGAGGAGCGGGGCCCCGCAAGGGGCAAGGTGGCGGGAAGGCGGCAGTGCTCTCGCTTCTGTCTGCTCGACTGTGCGAGAGACCTGGCTATGGCGAGGGTCCTGTGCGAGGAAAGGTAGAAAATGAGATCGATTATAATAATAAATTATTATAATTACAAGTACTTAATTCTCCCTTTTGTCCTTCCAAGTTCCTCCCATTTCTATATGATTTGCAGTCCTAAATGATGTCCTCGAAATTGTAATTTTTTATGTCAGTCGTAACCATTTCGTACTCGCATCTGAATTGTTTTCCCCCAAAATAATTTTACGGCCCCTTTTTTTATTTTTTTTTAATTTTTTTTCCTGCATTTTTTATTACTCAAAGACTCGCCCCCCCTCAAAGCCTACACACGGTCTATTACTACGGCTACTCTACTTACTATACGTTCTCGACATTGCAGATGCACGGCCTCTGCATCGCCCCGCCCCCCCCTCCTTCTGCTGCTGCGGCCGCTGCTCCTTGCACTGGTAAAAACCGCAAAACCACCCTCCGTCTCCCCAAAAACCCTTCGCCTCCTCCGCCATAGAGAATAGAGAGCAAGCGACGGACACACACGATGACGGGAGGAGCCATCCACACGTGTAGGAAGAAAGAGTATATAGAAAAGTAGGATAAGTCTAGAGAAAAAGAGAGACAAGTAGCATACTCATAGTGACGGTGGGTTGAGGGGAGGGAGGGTGGTGATGACAACGTCATCCATTCCTTTTATTTGATATTCAAAAGAGGAGGCTTTTTTTATCGAGGTACAAAAAAAGAAGATTAATTAATGAAGGGGTATACATGAAGTGCAAGGGGCAAGATCTATCTCCGCGTGTTAGCTGGGTAGATCTTTCGCCTCTTGAGGCGGAGGCGAAGCTTCAATCCCCATTTACGGTAGGACAGTGTGGACCTAAGGCCAGTGTAAATCATGCTATTTTCAATTGAAACCGGTCCTCTCGTGTTGCCTTTGGGTAATCTAACCCCCTGCTTTGTGGGATACAGTGGAGCTCCCATGGGTACTATGCCCATTCACTTGTACACTTGCAATTTCAAAGTTAAAGTCCGGGGGAGTAGGCTTCCACTGAACATCCATTTAAAAAAAAAAGGAAAATAAATAAAATAAAAAGGGGCAAGACCTCATATATAGAAGGGGAGGAGGACCTCAACCTAACATAAAGACCATCTGGGATCTTTCAATGGAATACAAAGATAATAGAGAATGTCTCCAGCTATTAACACGATTTCCATGATTATTTTGAATACATGAGAATCATCGAAAGGGAGAAAGAGTAAGAAGATTAAGATCAATGAGGGGCTCTATACCTTTTGTGGTAGGATGGAAGACTTGTCCCATCTTTTTTTGGATTGTACTCATGCCAATAAATTTTGGTTGCTGCTTCAACTATATTTGAAGCATACTAACAACCATGTTTTGGGAACCAAGGAAGTCCTTTTGGGATGTTACTAGAGAATGGATATTGCACTATGGAACATCTGGAGAAGTATCATCCTCTCGTATATTTGGAGGAGCAGAAACCATTTTGTTTTACCTTGTATAGGTCTAGCCTTGCTAGTTTACAAAGAGGAGACTTTTGAGCACGCAATTATTTTGGAAAATGGCCTTTCTCCTTCGAGGAACCTTGGCCACCACCCCATGTTCTGAGGATTGCCACCAATGTTAGCTTGAAGAGGACCTTGGTGTAGAAGTTCCTTCTCCTCTCTTCGAGCTTCATTGTTCAAATCAAGCATGAGGTCACGACTGCACATCATGGTTGGAAAAAAAAAGAAGGGGGGGGGGGGGATATTTCTCTCTTAGAACCACCTATGCATTCAAACTAGGACATGGAAAAACTTCAAATGGCTAGCATATATTAGTTTATCGGTTATACTAACAAATTAGGGTTTTATTTTATCCATCTAGCAATTTTCCTAAAAGGGATCACTTGTAAACCAGTGGACCAAAAAATGGAGACTTCTCCAATGTCAAATGGAAACGAGACACATGGAGGTTCAACTTCTTCCTTCACTCAATTTAATCCATGCTCACGTGCAGAGGAAAGAAGAAGCATACTCACACATAGGTCTAATTCATATAAGGTGGTGTCTTTTCTTGGGCACATTTTCCACCAATTATATTTTTCCCATTTGAACCTGTAGAGCATGAGTACCATGATTTGGCATGGATGAAGGGTGTAACAGTTAAAGATTAGAAGATAAACCCTTTCCCTCCCTAACAATTTATCTCCTTCCCTTGCATAATGATCGAGTCATTCTCATCATCAGATAGTAATGAAACACAAGAGAGGGAAGCAGCTTCATGATGAAGTGCCTACTGGCTGATAAAGAAAGAGTGAGAGCGAAAAGAGGAAAAACATACATAGAGTAGGAAAAATGAGTATTTTAAGAACAAGAAGGGATAAAAATCATTCATTATGTAGCACTTCTCCCACATGGAACAACAAATAGACTGTGGAGGACAAAGAGAGGAATATGCATTGTCAATAGTCTTGCACCTGAAATCTATCAACATATTGACTTGAATGTTGTGCTTCAGATGGATCCTCCATGAAAGTGCTACTTGTGTCTACCTCTACAATCCCCCACTATACAATTGTCTTTGATACTATTCATACTCATAAAACCACATCCTCCCCTTGCAAACTCCAAAAACACTTTAGGTCTTCCCCTCACATGATGATAATGATGGACACACTCTAGGAGCACAAAAAAGAAACACAATGCCAACAATATAAAGAAAAAGACACACTCAAAGAAGAAAACCATTGAGGAGTAGAAAAGGGAGAAAAATTGTCCATGACGGATGACCTAAAGAAAGACAAAGAGTAAAGAGGAAGAACATGTCCAAACATGTAGAAGGAAATAGACTACTAGAAAAGCAAGAGAAGGAGATGGATTGTTCGATGTGGAGCTTTGGATGTTACTCTAGAAAGGTGATGCTTGTATATAAAGAAGGAAAGAGAGTACTATAGAAACCAAAGAGAGGCAAAGAATTGATTATAGAACATATTTCACACATAGGGAAACAAAGTGAATCTAGATATCAGAGCGACACAAGTTGTTGATGATGCAAAAGGTGAGATCCATGGACAACATTTTCTACTCATCGGTGTTCCTTTGTGCTAGGTAATAGGTTATTTATGATACTCCATGTGGATAATATTTGTTACTCCCTTTACATCCCCACTCTCGTAATATTTTCATTGCTCCAATCATTGGTAAAAAAGTAGAAGAGTTCCTCACAATGATGTCCAACAGAGGAGGGTTATGGAGTGAAAAACTAGAAAACCTTCAAAGAATGGATGATACACTCCCCTCACAATGAATGAATGAATTGAAGACACACCCGACCTCGTAAGGTAGAGGCACCCATGCATTTGGATATGCCCAAAGGTTGAACATGTTCATTGAGTGGGACTTGAACCCAAGCACTCTTCCCCACAGCATTCAAGGCTTACCACTTTTTACGTAGTTATTTTGGAAAATGACCTTTCTCCTCCGAGGAACCGTGGCACCACCCCCAGGATTTCCACCAATGTTAGGCAGAAAAGGACCTTAATGTAGAAGTTCCTTCTTCTCTCCTGGAGCTCCATTGCTCAAATCAAGCATGAGGTGACGATTGGACAACATGGTTGGAAAAGAGGGACATATTTCTCTCTTAAACCACCTATGCATTCAAAATAGGACATGGAAAAACTTCAAATGGCTAGCGTATATTGGTTCATTGGTTATACTAACAAAATAGGGTTATGTTTTATCCATCTAGCAATTCTTTTAAAAGGGATCACTCATTAGCCTAGTGGACCAGAAGGTGGAGACTTCTCCAATGTCAAATGGAAAAGAGACCCGTGGAGATTCAACTTCTTCCTTCACTCAATTTAATCCATGCTCACATGCATAGGAACCTCAAGAAGAAGACACTCACACATAGGTCTAATTTGTATAAGGTGGTGTCCTTTCCTGGGCACATTTGTAACCAATGATATTTTCCCATTCGACCCTATAGAGCATTAGTTCCATGATTTGGCATGGATGAAGAGTGTTACGGTTAAAGATTAGAAGACGAACCCTTTCCCTCCCTAGCAATCTATCTCCTTCCCTTACATAATGATCGAGGTCTTCTGATCACCAGATAGTACTGAAATGCAAGAGAGGGAAGCAACTTCATGTTGAAATGCCTACTAACTGATAAAGAAAGAGTGAGAGAGAAAAGAGGAGAAACATACATAGAGAAGGAAAAAGGAGTATTATAAGAACAAGAAGGGATTAAAATCATTCATTATGTAGCACTTCTCACACATGAAATAACAAATAGACTTTGGAGGACAAAGAGAGTAATATGCATTGTCAATAGACTTGCACTTGAAATCTATCAACATATTGTCCTTAATGTTGTGCTTTGGATGGATCCTCCATGAACGTGCTACTTGTCTCTCGCTCTACAATCCCCCACTATACAATTGTATTTGACACTATTCATATTCATAAAACCACATCCTCTCCTTGCAAACTCCAAAAACACTTTAGGTCTTCCCCTAAATGATTATGAAGGACACACTCTAGGAGCACCAAAAAGAAACACATTACCAACACTATAAAGGAAAAGATAGACTCAAGGAAGGAGAGCATTGAAAAATAGAAAAGGGAAATAAAATTTCCATTATGGATGGCCTAAATAAAGACAAATAGTAAAGAGGAAGAACATGTCCAAACATGTAGAAAGAATTAGACTACTTTAGCAAAAGAAGGAGATGGATTGTTCAAATGGTATTCTAGATGTCATGGAGAGGGAAACAAGTTGTTGATGATGCAAAATGTGAGATCCATGGACAACATTTTCTACATCAGTGTTCCTTTGTGCTAGGCAACATGTTATTGATGATATTCCATGGGAATAATATTTGTTACTCCCTTTACAACCCCACTCTCCTAATATTTTCATTGCTCCAATCATTGGTAAAAAGTAGAAGAAGGAATTTCTCACAATGATGTCCAACAGAGGAGTGTTATGGATTGAAAAACTAGAAAACCTTCACATAATGAATTATACACTCTCCTCACCACTAGAAAGGGAAGAGATTGGTGAGAAGAAAGAGAAAGGGACACAACCTGTCGATGATGGAACACTTACTTACACATAGAGAGATAAAAAAGTAAAATGGAATAGCATATGCACTCAAATTTTGGATTCACATGGAGGGGTATCCCTTGTTGAAAATATTTTTCAACCAATAGGTTTGCACCATATGGCCTTGTCTATTCACACAAGGTGGTAGAAATAGTGATTTGGGTGTGCAACTACACATGACAACCTCCATGGAATGTTTTCTACCTCTTATTCTACCAGAAAAAAAATCACCATGATTTGTCTCCTCCAATAGTGTCAACTTCAATCGCTTAACCATTTGTTATAGATAAGCTAGTACATATAATGTCCCACTTTGTATCCTTGCATATACTTTGGTTCTCATTGAAATAATAAATAATAGGCCTTAGTTATAAGGCTGAATAAGGGAGTTTCATACATTTTTTGTATCCTCTTTCTCCATCTTAGGATTTTTCAATTATCTCAGCTCATCAATCTCTAGGCTTAGTAAAAAAAAAAAATCATCCACTTAACTAACAAATTCAATGTATTTTTATGCTAATTTTGGCTCTTTTATCCCTCAAAATCCTAGTATTTTTGCGAGTTTTTCTTGTATTTAAGGAAGCTCTATGAGAAGTTGTATTTTGCCATTCTACCTTGTATTCTGCTACAAGATATTTGGGCCATGTACACGACACAAAAGAACTTGTTTGCATCCATATCAAGGTTGCATCTTCACTCTTTTCCTCAATACATGGACTTAAGAGAGGAATGGCAAGTGAACCCAAAATAAACCCCAAAAGAAAAGTGTTTGCATGTATTCAGAGGTGGCTTCTACATCCTCTTCTTCTCTCTCTGAGTCAACACAAGGAAGTGCTATAGTGGACTTAGAGGAAGGAAGCATCGACCTACAAAAAAAAACTAAAAAATAAAGAGATATATGCCCATATCCTAGGGCATCCTCAATACATTTCATGAGATTTAAGGTTTGGATAGGGAATATATGGACAAATTTTTAGAAAAGTTGGATAATGTTGTCATGTCTTTTCTCTCTCAGTTGAAATGCTCTCCTCTCTCTACTCTTTTTATGCTCACATGCGTCCCACTATGAAGAAATGCAAAACTTCGATGGAGCATAGCTCAGGGCTACCAAAGTTGTATTTTGATGGGTGGCTATGCCCTTCAATTTTGAAGGTGATGTCCAGAGAATACCTGTATTTTATATTTAATCTAAATTATGAAAGTTTCTTAAAAATCTAACCTTATTTACACTGAAAAATGCCAAAATTGGGGAGTACGACCCTCAAATACAAGAGTGTCTCATTTTTGACATTTTTTCACATATTGGTGCAATCAAATTTTCAAGATTCTATTGAAACTAAAAAATATGATTTTCTAGTAGGTTCTATGTCCTAGTGGAGTAGAGGTGCTATCTCTAATGTTTCAAAGTATTGATACATCCATGAAGGATGGTGGTATGGGTGGTGGAGACTTGGAGTACATGTTGGAAGATAAGGTGTCAAAGAAGAGGCTATCTACACACCATTAAAAGATCATGTGTGCTTCAAAGTATCTCATCAACAACTCTCATGGGGAACTCACCATCTCAATAGGTGATATGTTCAAAAAACTTAGACTTAAAATTGATGCATACAAAACAAGCTACATACTATAGCAAAAAATTAGGTAGGCAAAACTAGTTCATGCAAAACATTAGTAGAAGTATAAGTACAATGTATAGGGTTTTCATTGCTTTATACATGGAAATTAAAAAAAACATTGATAGAAACATTATCATGATTTCCCAAGACATCACCTCCATCACTTTCATCTTTTCTTCCATAACAAATAAGATAATGTGTGTGAAGTTCCTGTCAAGAGACTCTCTTGGTGTTTTCTGATCCTTTGGAAAAAGAGAAAAATGTTAATAAAATAAGGATGAAGAATGGTGATTATAAGACCTAGATAAGCTTTTAAGGGACCTAGGAATGTCTTTGTTGAAACACAACAAATGATTCATGACAAAACAGGGAGTTGCTAGCCTTATAGATTGGCCCTCTTTTTTTAGATTTTGGGTTTTTGTGAGCATTTAATTATTTGGTTATGATAACTCCTTCTTCGATTTCCAATACCACATGTTGATTTTGAGTAGAGAGAGAAGGGCAAGCGGTGAGGAGAATAAGAGAGAGAGAGAGAGAGAGAGCATATCAGAGAAGAAGACTTCAGACATAGCTTCAAGAAATGAGCAAGAAAAGAGCTGGAAGGATATAGTCCTCTAACATAGGCTTTTTTGGAAAAGGATAATCTTTTTTTTTTTTTGGGTGCATATCCATATGGTATGTGACTTTTTAAAAAGGGTTCTCTCACAACAACAAGAGGCATTTCCCACAACTCGCAAAAATGTCGTTTAAAAAATCATACAAAGTGAGTTAGATGATGTGAGCAACGAAAAGTATGTCAAATGGCAAGTGAAGAAAGCGAAGTCTTTTTAATAAAAAAATTTTACACACATTTCAAGTGGACATTGTTTTTGTCCATGTCTCGTGGGTGGGTTGGTTTGGCATATTGCCTCTTGAGGCGGAGGTCTTGTGTTCAACCCCCCGGTTAGACATGTAATGGCCTTGCCACTCTAAACCAGTTGTTGATCAATTTTTTTATGGATGATCATTGAAATTGCCTGGTCTACTAGATTTCTTCGATCTCTATGATGACTTTTGATTGTGATTGGATATCTATTGAGTTGTGCAGGGCCACAATTGATTTGTGATAGGGTTTGGACCAACCTTTTGCGAGCTATTATAACATGTGAGGCATACTACTAAGTTGTGGGCATTCCTTTTTTTTCAAAGACGAAGTTCGACCGAAGCCTAATCTCCCTTTGTGCGATTTGATTAAAAAAACAACTATACAAGTGAATGGGCATAATGCCCCTGGGATCCCCCATCCCACAAAGCAAGGATTAGACTGTCTGAAGACGTTTGGTTTAATACTACTAGAAGGTATTACACTAGCTTTAGGCCCAGACATGTCCTCCCATAGAGGGGGGTTGAACTCTCACCCCTGCCTCAAGAGGTGGAAGGCCCAACCACCCACACTAGGTGTGGGCATTTCTTTTTTCTAGGTATTTCGCATCATTTATTGTTGTTTTTGAAGATTTATTTAGATTAGTGATTGATGTTTGGTGTTAAATGGTAATTTTACTTTTGATATCTATAGCTAGGGAGAGTCCTCCAATAACTTTTCCCAATAATATCCAAGTCTAGTTTAGCTAAGTTTGGGGAGGTTTGGAGCAGTTCTCTCGTGTTAGTTGTGCAGAAGCTAGTTGCATGCATATAAGATAGTTCGTTGGGAATATAACTTGATGTGGATCATTCATGCAATTATGTTTTATAGTTCCCTTGAGGGTTGAGTATTAGTTCATTTTCAACTTTTCTAGTTGTAGTTTCTTCACTGGCTCTCTAAGTTTTTTAGCATAGTTCCTTCTTGGTTTGACTCACTCTATCTTTAGAACACATAGAGGTCACATGCTAGATGAAACGTTTGTGTCAAGGTCACATATGTGCGTGCAAGGTGAAGCATAAAGATATGATGAAATGGCCAAAAACATATGAATCGATATAAATGCCTTGGTTAGTACCACCATCTTCTCACAGGTTTTGGCTTTTATTTATGAGTCCATCATGTATGAGGAGACATGTAACTCCTCCTAGAAAAGACTTCATGACATGTTCATGAGTTCTTCATGTGTGTTATATCACATTTGGTGTGAACCACCTCTTTTGGAGGTTGGAGGGTGTGAGGTCACTTGGAACTCATGCATGCATTGGATGGAGTTAGAGAAATCTGAGGAATTATATTTATAGAGCTGTGTGGTTAGGAGGTGAATCATCTTGTCTCTCATATTTGAGTGCACACAAAGACACTGGCACATGTAGCTTTTTGTCCTCGAGAGTCATGCATGTATCTTAGGTAAAAAGCACAAAAGGCTCATTGGGGGTTCTGCTAATTTTAGCACAATGTGAGATCCTCATGTATGAATCGGTATGCTTGAAAGAAAGTATTATAGTTCCCATTGGCCATTTCAACTTGGATAACTTAGTCATCTAATGATTGGTACAAGCATCGAGCAAGTAGGAGCATTTCAAGAGCTTTGTAATCTCTTACACTACTCACATGTATGTTCAAATTCTAAGCTCTTACACTAGTCACATGTGACCATAACTCTACTTGTACATTTTTATGTACCCCTGCTTGTACGTTTTTATGTACCCCTATGTCATTCTTGCATTTTTGTCACTTATGGGCACATGTCACCCAAGTGGGAGTTGGTTGAGGTGTAGGGGACATCTTACCAACCCCTTGTGTGTGTGTACCTCTCTCTTTATATATATATATATATATACACACACACACACAAACACATACCATATGCATATGATAGCTTCAATAGTGCTTGGAGTTTTGTGGTTCCCATATAGATCTCGCAATTTGTGTCCTATCTTTCCCCCCTCTCTCTGTCTGTATCGTCCCCTCTCCCATTTTGCCCGTAGCACTATGAGCTGCCATATCTATTGTCTTCCTCCTCAAGTAGCACCAAGTGGAATCACTCATTCATTCGTACTCAATCAAAGGTACATATAGAAATAGTAAAGCATACTCACACGTAGGGAAACAAGTAGCCTATGCAAGAAAAAGAGAGGGACACACTATTGTCAATGATGTACCACATGGTGTACATCAACTTAATGTCCTTAATTTTATGCTTTGTATTGATTATACTTGGAAGATTTACTTGTTAACCCCTCTCATTCCCTCATCTATTCTTCTCATTACTACTCCGATTAGTAGAACTACCCCTTCTACTACCTTGTGACAAACTTTCAAAATCATTCATACTCTTCCTCTCGCATAATGACGAGTATGGACAACAAGAAAAATACACACTCAAAGAAGGAGAACATTGAGGAGCGAGAGATAGAGAGAGAGAGAGAGAGAAGAAGAGGTCTCCAATGATATATGGGCTACTCACATATACGGAGTAAGAAAGAGAAAAATACTAACGCACAAAGAAGAGAATCAACTAATATAAAATTAGGAGAGAGATCTCTTAACTAATTTTTGCTGAATCTTGACCTAATTATGCATGAACCTATATACTTGAGAAACTGCAAATTGAATGTCCGGTCATGTATTACATAGATATATCAAGCAACTTATTGCTTGACTATATAATGTAGCATTAAATGGTTCTAAATCTACTTCCAACTGTAATGACACATTGACATCCATAGGTGTCTGCATAGGCTTGGAATATGTCATCTCAAAACTTTCCAATAATTTCTCAATGTATTTTTGTTGTGTCATGTAGATACACTCATCTCTGTACTTGAACTCAATCCCAAGATAATAATGCAAAATACCTAGATCATTTACATCAAACGTATGCTTCAATTGTACTTTAAACAATTAAAGATCTGAATCTTTAGGACATGTGATAATCATATCACTTTGTAGTGCATCTTGAACACTAGCTAGTTCATTCTCAACTGAAGTAAGAGCTAAGATATTATGACTCTCAAAATGTTCTATATAATTTACCTGGTCTCCTTGTTGTCTCCTTGTTTGACTTTTGGTTCTTTTAGTGTATTCTTTTATACCACTGTCCTTCCAGGTTAGATATAAGGACTCTGGCATATCCTTGAAAAGTGGTGGAATCCTTTCTGGTTCTTTAGTATCTCTTTCTTCTAGAACTCTAGAACCTTCTCCAACTTCATGAGTCACAACTTCAAGAGGTACTGATGATGCACTTAGTACTGATGTAGGTAATGTAACTCTCTCTTTACCTGCATCTCTTAGGGTTTGAGAAGGTTCACCCCCTTGTATGGATGAATGTGAGAATCCAAATTCCTTTTGAAAAATGCATAGTCATCTACTTTTATGAATTTTGGAATCTCTTCCTTCTTATCATAAATATGATTTTTTGCAATATATGCATTGTGTGAGAGTAGGATATCACCTGTATATGAAACATAGAATCTGTATCCTTTGCTTTCAATTGCATGACCGATAAAGACGGATTTAATGGATTTTACATCAAGCTTACCTGAATCTTTCTTCTCAATGTGAACATAAGCTAGAGAACCAAAAACTTTAAAGTAACTCACATTGGGTTTCTTCCCATAATAAGCTTCATATGATGTGATAACCTTTAAATATTTTGTGGAAGACCTATTCAGAATGTGATTAGTTGTACGTACTACATCAAACCAAAACTTGGGAGAAAGATTTTTGGATGACATCATACTACACATCATTTCAACAAGTATCCTATTCTTTCTCTCTGCAACACCATTTAGTTTTGGTGTGTAAGCAATAGTGAGTTGATGAGAGATACCTTTGTCTTCAAGAAAAGACTTAAAGTCTTTTGACATGTACTGTCCTCCTCTATCACTTCTCAAAATCTAGATCTTTGACTGACTTTCATTTTCGACCATAGCTAAGAACTTCTTAAAAGTAGAAAAAAACTATGACTTTGCTTTAAGACAGTAAATCCACAAATATCTTGAGAAATCATCAATAAAAGTAACAAAGTACCTAAGACCTTGAATAGAATCTGTTCTCATTGGACCATTCACATCTAAATGTATGATCTGCAACTTCCTTGTGGCCGTGATGTATCCATGCTTCTTGAAAGGAAGTTTGTGAAGCTTTCCTTCAAGACATCCTTCACATGACTCTACATCATCTAGTAAAGCAAAAGTAGGCAAACTCTGTACCATACCTTGATCTTTGGTATGCTTGAGATCTGTGTAACTGATATGACCAAATCTAGCATGCCATAACTTCATGTAGTCTGTAGGTGTAGTAGACCTGGCAACATTAGCATGAATAATTTTGGATAACACAAACATGCCACTTCTATTTCCACCTTGAAGTAGACAATGCTCCTCATCAAGTGAGAGGATCTAACATGAATCGTTCTTAAAAATAACTTTATAACCATCTGGCAAGAAAGTAGAGATAGAGAAGAAATTCTTCTTCATGTTTGGAACATAAACGACATTGGAAATTATGAAATTTCCTCCTCTTGTCTTAAGAACCACTTCTCCAACACCAACAACATCCAAATCATGACTATCTACAATGGTCACTCTTCTACTTGAAGAGTTAGAAAGGGAAGAAAGTACCTTTCTGCAAGCTGTCATATGCTTAGTAGCTTCATAATAAAAATCCAAGGATTATCTAAGATTGTATTGAATGCTTCCTTATCAAAAGCTACTTCTTCAATAGTAACACAGGCATATGAATCTACCTTTGAAGATTAAGGTTTTATATCATCATGAACACTATTACCTGATGCTTTCTTCTTCTCATTAAAAATCCTTGTTTTGCATTCTGCTATGAAATGAATTGGTTTCTTACAGTAATGGCATCCTCCTTTCTTTGAATCACATGTAGTTGAAGACTTTTCTTCTACTGTAGAGGAAGCATTAGGAGAAAGACTGGTAGACTTTCTTTCCTTCCCCTTCGATGATAATAACATGGCTTCATTATTCTCTTCCATACCCTTTTGTTGATCTTCATCTTGAATTAGCAAGAACTATAGCTCTTCAAATGAAAGTTCTCTATCTCTTATAGAGAGGGATAAAGAAGTAACAAAAGCACGATATGTAGATGGAAGTGAGTTTAGAATTATATTTACCATCTCTCCATCTAAAATATTTACTCCTACATTGAGTAACTGATCTCGTAATTTTTGAGCTTTTGAATGTGCGACTCAACTGACTCACCAACTTTCATCCTTGTGTTGGCTAGATTTCTCTTAAATAAGCTTTCCTTGGAGGGTTTCTGCTTTGATAGAGTTTCTTTAACTCCAATCAAGCCTGACGAGAGGTTCTACATGACCTGATTTGGGGTATAATATGCCTCTTGATTCCCATAGCAATATATGAAAGTGTCAGTGCATCCCTTGAATCCCATCTAGATTGATCTTCTATAGGAAATAATCTGGTAGTAGTATGGACTATTGATGATGAAAAATTTTCTTCTTCTTCACTAACCTCCTCTTGAGTGAAAATAGGAATAGGGGTTCTTCTAGAAGATGAAGTAGCCTCTTCTCCAACTTGTCTTGGCCTTGGATAAGTTCCATTGAAAATATTCCAGAAGTCCTTTGATACTAATAGATTCATCATCATAATACTCCACATTGGATAATTAGACATACCCTCAAGCTTGTCTTCATTCTCAATTCTATAGTCACTCATCTTGTTAAGGGTTTATGTCAACTAAGCTCTAATATCAAATGTTGGAAGTGGGGTGGGCCACAATAACAATAAAAATCATAGGTTTACAAGATCTTCCAACAGATGAACCTTAGCATACACACCTTAAGACTCAAAAAGAGATGAGTGAGAGATAGAGAGAGAATAGACAAGATCTTTCAAAGTGTACGGTAAGCTAGGATGTTCACCTACACTATCTATATTCAAATGTATATTACAATGTGTGAATATGATAGAAACTGACAAGATCTGAATCTAGGCAAAAATAGGAACTAGATGCAAGACATTGTGTGCAAAGTGCCTAAGAGATATGAAGAGCGTGTGTGTGAGAATATAGAGAATATGAATAGTTTAGAACTAATTTACAACAAACCTGAATTTTGATTATCCTAAATTAGGAACTAGTGGATGAAAAACTGAGGACAAATGTAGAATTGTTTCAATATGTTGGTTGACACGAACTCCTTCAGATACTCTTGATGTAGAGCACACCTCCTCCAAGAGTATAGAAACTTTCTCCTTGATCTCCTTGCGTTGAGCTAGTGCTTTAGCTTGAGCATGAGAAGATGACTCAATCAATGAGCCAAGGTCTTCTTATATAGCTTTAGTGTCCATCTAAAAGCACATCGAAAAGCATTATCATCTTATGATCACCAAATTGGAGCAGTGCATGTGAAAAGCTATTTCTAAAATCCAATCGCAAAAAACACCACAAAAGCTATCATCGGGTTTTTTTTCTTCCGTCATGCGATCTGCTGGGGATCGAGACCATGTGGGTGATTTAGAAGGCATTCGACTTATCCAGCTTCCCTGGTGCTAATTTCTTGAAAAGAATTACAAACAGCCTCTCATATGCTATAGTTACAAGGATTTTGCCCTATTCTTGAACTATGTTGACATTGTTTTCCAACAACCACACTCTTATCAGCATTGTCCAAATCACCCCCTTGTTCTCGCATCCCCCCTAAAATAAAACTTATCAAGAAAAAAAAAAAGAGGATAAGAAAACATATAAACTTTTTCTTTGTCTCTCTCTCCACACACACACACACACATACATACATACATACATACATACATACATACATACATACATACATACATACATACATACATATATACATACATACATACATACATACGTACATACATACACACACACACACACATATATATATATATATATATGTGTGTGTGTGTGTGAGAGAGAGAGAGAGATAAGAAATTACTCTAAGATATAAGGGCTCAATAGATAATTTATGTAAAATCTTGGGAATGCCTTTAGGCGAGATTGCTCTATAATTTGTGATCCTACTAGTATATTTCGATAGCAAAATCCTAACAAAAAATATCCATCACAATTTCCAAAACTTTTCTAATTTTTATAATCTAGATTTTCCCTAGAGCCTTTTCTCTTATTATGTTTCAAATTCTTATTGAGCATCCTCCACTTCTCCCATGAACACATGCTTCCAACGTAGAGAGATATAGAATTGAATCTAAATAAGTAAATATAATAGTGAGTAGCAAGAGAAGGGAAAATTTTGTCAATGATCAAGCACATTCACACATAGAGAAAATAAGAGGGTGTAGAGAAGCAACATGCTCACACATGTAGACAAAGAGAGAGATTGTTAATGAGATACTGAGGGCTAAATATTTTTGTTGGAGTTTGAGGTCTGCAAAATCATGTGAACATCACAAGGGAGAAGAAGAAGCTTGGAGCACAACACATAATACAAAATCTATTACCAATAGAATGTACAAAGATAAGTGACATGTTAGGGTTATAGGTGTATATACAAGTGAAGGAAAAAAACCTCCTAAAAAGGGAAAAAAGTGCCATGCCATTCCTTGTGTGTTCACACACATGACTACCAAAATATATCACTAAATCCCCCCTGGAAGTGGTGTGGTGAACAAGGAGTTGGCACCCATGTATAAGGAAGTGCCAAGCTATGTGGAATCAATCCACAAAAAGAAGTAAGCCCAAAGCTTTTGGGAGAGCTTCAAACTTCTCTCTAGGCAGAGCCTTTGTAAAAAGGTCTACAATGTTATCCTCTGTGGGCACATATGCCAAACTGATCTCTCCAGCAGAGAACCTCTCCCTGACATAATGATAGTTCACCCCAATATGCTTAGTGTGAGCATGGAACATAGGGTTCCTCGCAATTGCCAATGCACTCTGATTATCAGTGAAGATGGTGGTGGTAGAAGACTAACCAACACCCAAATCAGCCATAAGGCATCTGAGCCACACACACTCAATAATGGTTGTGCAAGCTACCCTATACTAAGCCTCACAACTAGAAGTGGCCATAGTAGGCTTATTCTTTCTCAACCAAGATATGCATGAGCTAACAAGCATGAAGCAAATGGACACATGAGTGTCATAGCAACTAGCCCAATCAAAGTCCGAAAAAACATGTAAATTTGGAAGTAGTGATCCCCCCTTCCAATAAAACAATCCAAGTAGTTGGGTACCACTCAATTAGTGAAAGATGTGCTTAACCACATGTGAATGCTTGACACCTGGGCAATGCATAAACCTACTCATCTATGAGACATCAAACTGAATATCAGGATGAGTTATGCATAAGTAAATCAAGCATGCAACAACCTACTGATAGAGAACAACATCAAATGCATCTCCAACATCATAAAAACTCAACCATAAAACTATTTCCATAGGATTAGCAATAGGTTTGTAGTCTTCAAGGCCAAAACACTGCAATAATGTGTCAATATATTTTGTTTGACACAAAGCTATTCCACTATCAACTTGCATAGACTGAATACCCAAATAATGATGCAAATGCCCCAAATCTGACATCTCAAATGAGGCATGCAAATTAGCCTTAAAATCAGCAATATGCTTCTCATTAGGACCAATGAGCAACATGTCATCAACATAGACAACAATGATCAGAAGCACATCATTTGCACCCTTAACACATAACATGCTCTCAATTGGACTCTTCTCAAAACCATGTGCAATCAAGTAGGCATGTATCTTTTCATATCAAGCACGTGGTGCTTGCTTCAAACCATATAATGCCTTTTTCAACTTGCACACTTTGTTTTCATGCCCTTTCTGAACAAAACCACAGAGCTGAAAAACATACACTTCTTCATGTAAATCACCATTCAAAAAATGGAGTTTCAATATCCAACTAATGTACATTCCAACCATGATGAGTTTCAAGTGCACAACTGCTATGAATAATATCCATTTGGCATGCGGGAGCAAAGGTCTCATCAAAATCAATGCCTCTTTCTTGAGCATAACCTTTTGCAACAAGCCTAGCCTTATACTTTCTATTCCATCAGGTTTATGTTTTAGCTTCAATGCACACTTAGTGCTAATGGCCTTCTTGCCAATAGGGAATAGGTACCATTCTTCATAATAGCATCATATTTTGATTGCATAGGAACCATTCAATTCTTTGAATTTTGTGCGTCATCAAACGAAAGAGGCTCATTCTCAGCACAAAGACTAGAGGTAGCCATAGCATAGCAACTTGATGCAAAAGAAGCACTATGAGAGCATGAAGGAGTACAATATGATAGAGGTGCATCTAATTTGCTATCTCGCAAAGTGCACAACCATTTTGGCATAGTTTTTTCCTCCTCAATATCAGCCCTCTCATCAACAAGTGCATCATGTAAATCTCCATTAGAAATGGAAGGATCTACATCATCATATGAAACCTATAAAGGCTGAAAAATTGCCTCATTCTGACCAGCACTTGACTGTCCACCTATAAAAAAGACAGCAAAGTGTCCTACACATCTCTAGAGCTAACAAAAATCTCCTTGGTACATGAAAGTAATGGTTGAATCGCATCTTTCACAAAAACAACATCAGAGCTAACCAAAATGCATTTAGTTTGTGGATGATACAGATGATAGCCTCTGCTTTCAAAACTATACCCAATAAAAATACATTTCACTGCTTTATCATCCAATTTCTTGCATTGTTGTTCAGGCATTAATGCATATGCCAAATAACCAAAAACATGCAGATGAGCAATAGATGGCTTTCGACCATATCAAGCCTCATATGGAGTCATAAACTGCAATGCTTTGGTGGGACACCTATTAAGTACATATGTTGCACACATGACAACCTCAAGCCAGAAGCTATGTGGTAAAGCCTTGCTTTTGACCATACACCTTGCCATCTCCGTGAGAGGCCTGATATTATTAAAAACTCCATTTTGTTGAGGTGTATATGGCATTGTACACTGATGTTTTATGTCATGTTCAACCAGAAATGCATTGAAATTAGAAGGCATGTATTCCCCCCCCTTGATCAGAACGGAGGGTGCCTATTTTACACGCTGACATATTTTCAACCAAAACCAGAAACTGTTTGAAGCACATAAACACTTTGGACTTTTTTTAGTGGATACACCCATGCATGCTTGGAAAAGTCATCAATAAAATTCATGAGGTAAAGGTAGTTCCCAAAAGAGTGTGTCTACATAGGACCATAGACATCACTGTGAAGAAGCTACAATTTTTGAGTTGCTCAAACTGAACCATCTTTTGGGAATGAGGAATGCTGAATTTTGCCCAAAATATAGCCTTCACAAACATGTTTACTAGGTGCCTCAAGTTTGGGCAGAGAGGACACCATTTCAAATTTCTGCATGCATAGCAAACTACCAAAATTTAGATGACCAAAGCTTGCATGCCAAAGATTTGAATCTAAGATAGCATGAGAATCATGTACTTCATATGCTAAATCATTCAAAAAAGTTTCATACTCTATGAGATTATGTAGACCATGACATAAAACTCTAGAAGAAATAGTAACATCACCATTTGAGAGATCATGGATTGCACATCTGTCATCAACAAACTTGACAACCAAGCAACCCTTTTCTAATGCAAAAACTGGCAACATATGTTTCCTGATCCATGGTACAAACAAAGCATCTGACAATGTAAAAGGAATACCATCAACAGTAGTCAGAATGATCCTACCAACTCCCATTGCAGGATAAGAGAAGTTTTTGGTGCATGTGAGAGTATTCCCTATAGGGGCAGACTCAAGTGAAGTGAAGAAACTGTGCTGCGAGGAATATGTTTGGCTGCCCCACTATCAAACTACCAAACATCTGAGTCTACTGTAGCCATACATTGCTCATGAGAAGATGGGTCTAAATTGCAAATAGTAGTAAATGCCCATTCTTCATTCTACACAAGATTAGCAGACATTATTTTAGGTGTAGAGGCCGCTGCAACCACCATTCTAGCCTCTTTCTTCTTTGCCTCTTTTGTATCTAGTTTTGGACAACCCTTTATGACATGATCATTTGCTTTAGAGTACTTGCAAAACAATTTCTGCTTTTTTGATTTCTTCTCATCTTTGTCTTCCTTTTTTTGACTGTGCAACATTAGAAAGTTTCTATTTGCTAGTAAATGAGCTTCATTTTCCCTTGCCCTTATGAGTAGCTAAGAAAGCTAGATCTTCAATATGCATGATCAACCTATTCTCTCTAGACTGATCTTCCTGCAACAAAACAAAGGCTAACTCCTCGAATGTTAAGGCATTTGGATTGCCTTTCATCATCAACCAAATAGTAGAAGCAAAACTCTGATATGAATCTAGAAGACCATCAAGAACAATCTACACATGTGAACTATTAGGTAAGACTTCATCAACAGAAATTGCTCCTTCAAATCTTTGATCTTTGTCAAAAAACTGTCCATAGAATCTCCTACATTCATGTGCTCACTCTCCAACTATTTTTGGAGGTAAGCACCACGAGCCTCATTTCTTGCCTGGTATAAAGTGGTAAGTGTATCCCAAGTATCCTTTGCTATTTTGCAAGAGTGAATGTGAGGAATAATGGCACTTTTGATAGACATAGCTATCAATGCATGTGCCTGAGCATCTCTACCATCCCAACGAAGTTGCTCTACAATAGGTGCAATAGGAATTGCAACACGAACTCGAATTTGAAGATCTTCATCTTCAACACCATCTGCATCACCTTCAATAACTATATTTGTAGGTATAATAGGAAGTTTTTCAACACCCTACACAATATTCCACAAACCTTTTGCAACCAATACATGATGCATCATATATGCCCATAATGGGTAATTAGTACCATCCAATCTATCCTCAACAACTAATATACAGAATACATCATGTCTTTCAGCCATGGCCACTGACTAAAATATCCTGATGAAAAAAAATCACTGTATCTCAAAAAGTTGAGTAGAACTACCATCTCGAGATCTTCTAGACTTAGAATCTCTTTCTTTCCCTATGTGTGATGATCATCACATATAGGGAAAGATAGAGATTCTAGAGGGCTATTACAATGAAAATATTTAGATGATTATTGAACTTCCATGGATTATCACCAATATGCTAATCTTATAGTAGAAGTCTATATAACTACTTGAACTTGCTCATGTTCTTCAGATCTAGAACACTTCATCATAGAGTAATATCTTGCATGTGTTTGTGATGACATGATAGATAGAAAAGGTGGAAAAAACCACTATGCAAGGTAAATTTTTGGAACAAGTTACAAAGTTATCTTACATATATAAAACATAACAATCTCAATATGGGAGCTATACATTTCGAGGAATGATACTTAGAGGTAATCTTATTGGTGCAAATCATACTATGCATTTGAAAGGTTTACTTAGAAAAGTACCCCAATAATAATAAGTTTATAGAACATGCCACCACTCGTAGGTACTATTGAGATTTTATTTTTAATATAAGAAGGTAAGATGAACTTTTTAAGAAATTTTGACCCTTTTTGTTGTTTCATATAATTGTATTCTATGTTAGTAAATTTTGGTAGTGGTTTTTGTGAGCACACTTAGGACTCCTGGGTACTATCTTCCCTCTTTAGGAGGTCCTTTGCCTCAACTTGTATATATGCTTCTCTTTTGTGCATAAAGATATGATGAAATGGCCAAAAACATATGGATGGATATAAATGCCTTAGTTAGTACCACCATCTTCTCACAGGTTTTGGCTTTTATTTATGAGTCCATGGAGGTTGGAGGGTGTGAGGTCACTTGGAACTCATGCATGCATTGGATGGAGTTAGAGAAATCTGAGGAATTATATTTATAGAGCTGTGTGGTTAGGAGGTGAATCATCTTGTCTCTCATCTTTGAGTGCACACAAAGACACTGACACATGTAGCTTTTTGTCCTCGTGAGTCATGCATGTATCTTAGGCAAAAAGCACAAAAGGCTCATTGGGGGCTCTGCTAATTTTAGCACAATGTGAGATCCTCATGTATGAGTTGATATGATTGAAAGAAAGCATTATACTTCCCATTGGCCATTTCAACTTGGATACCTTAGTCACTAAATGATTGGTACAAGCATTGAGCAAGTAGGAGCATTTCAAGAGCCTTGTAATCTCTTACACTAGTCACATGTATGTTCAAATTCTAAGCTCTTACACTAGTCACATGTGACCACAACCCTACTTGTACATTTTTATGTACCCTGCTTGTACATTTTTATGTACCCCTATGTCATTCTTGCATTTTTGTCACTTATGGGCACATGTCACCCAAGTAGGAGTTTGTTGAGGTGTAAGGGACATCTTACCAACCCCTCATGTGTGTGCCCCTCTCTCTCTCTATATATATATATCTATACATATATACATACATATATATATATATATATATATATATATATATATATATATATATATATATATATATATATATATATATATATACACACACACACACATATACACACACACGCACACACACAAGAGATTGGAATTTCCCATTGGAATTTGTGAAAGAGATGGATAGTTATCTTGGAAATTTTGAAACCTATTTTATCTAGATTCATGGGCTCTTGATGCTAAATGTATCCCGAGTGCATAAAAATCTCTCATTTTCTGAGTGTGATTCCAATGCATTTTTGTTACTAGAATTATTGCTTAAATTGAAGTTCAAGAGAAGACTGCATAAATTTCAAGGCAAGAATTGCAAAGTGCTTAAATCTGCACTGTTGCCATTGACAAATCTAATGAATTGGTGTTTTAATTCATATGATTCATAACATCTTAGTAACTCTCCAATACCCGATATCAAGTGATGATGATAGATTGTATGGGCTATTATTGGATGTGTTGTACTATTTTTTTTGTCATTGAACTGGTAGTTTTAGATTGATAAAAACATGAATCTAAATGCCTTTGCAATATGTCTTCAACATCCTGATAGAATTGAGATTACCAAATGTATGTCATGAGTTTTGTTTGTGTTTGTTGCTTAATTCATGAGGTAAATGCCTTCATGTTGTTACTCATTGAATAATCTTTTGTAAAGATTGGGCATTACTATCGCAGAGTAATCAATATTGTAAAGATTGATGACATTGATTTTATGGTGATGTGTGGGCTCTTGCCCCTTGTACATTTTGTACAGTTCCTTCATTAATCTACTTTTTTCTTGTTCTCTAAAAAAAAAAAGAGAAGTTGGATATGAGTAACATCTGAGGTTGTGGATGATCGTTGGAGGTTCAAAAGTGGTTTCACAATGCTCATTTAGTTTCATATTGTTCACTCATTGTATCTAAAATATGAGGTTTTGGATGATTATTGTAGGTTTAAAAGTGGTTCAACAAGTCTACATACATAAGGGATGGAGCACATATTTATATCAGATGAGCATACTCAATGTAAAATCAATATAATAAAGTAGACTGATGATTGGTAGCTATTATTGTATTTATGGTTTATTCCTCATTTGTAATGTTTTGGGGCAGGGCAATCTCAGACAAGCGAATTGATGGAAGTTAATACAATACCAATAGTGTATAGTGATCAACAAGTATTGAGATTTTTTGAAAAAAAAAAATAAAGGAAGTTCGGCCTTGGCCTATTCTCCCAGAGTTAAATTGAAATAAAGAAGAAAAATTACACATGAATGGGACTAGCGCCCATGGGACCCCCCAAATCCCACAATGTAGGGGACAAGTTCGATAAACTAAAGAGAATTACAAATGAGGCACACAAATCTATCATCTCCCTCATGCGGGACCCATTTGGGTTTCATCTTGTTATCAACGAGGAGATAAATACAATGGTGCCTAAATGGTGGAGATCTCTTATCTCGGGAGATTCTTTTACCTAGAAGAAACAAGGATTTCTCAATCGACCATTCCTTTGGGGTTTGACCAAAGTTGATAGCACATCGCTCCCTCCAAATCTTCCAAAGGGTCTCGCCCCTGATGGCATTCCACAACCTCGATGAGCAGCCAACTGCCTCACCCAACAAGGTCTGTGAGTCCCAAAACCCGTGTCACGTGATGCCAGATAACATGGGACTTGGGGCAATCGAAGAAAAGGTGAGCAAGGTCTTCGATGCATCGATGGCACCTCTTGCACCATGGAGGCACACCGCAAATTTTGTTGGCCCTTGCATTGTACCAGATACCCTTATGCAAGATTTGCCACATGAGAACGGACTTCTTGATCTCAAAAAGGGGGTGCCAAATAGACATGAACTTAAGTTCCCATTGAAGTTTTGTCCAAGAAAGGCACCACACCTTTTTAAGATTGTGATGACCATCTAAGTTTTCTTTGAAGTTGGGAATTCTCGATAGTTTCTTACCATTGCTCCATTTGAGGCCCTCCAAGAAAGGAAGATCTTGTCCGCAGAGAAGGCGGGTAGTTGAGTGGTCCCACGCTAAACATCTGTTTTGAAGAAGAGTCCATTCCTCGAGGGAACCTCTATGTCTCGGGTCTAAGTATTCAAACCTGATCCACTCGTCGGTCTCTTGTTTCTAGAGCTGTTTCCATTATTTGAACCCCTTGTTCCATAGCTGCTTAGCAGTTTGGAGGTTCCAAGACTCCACCTCCTTATGCCGATGATTGGGAACCAGATAGAGTCATTTTGTCTTATCCCAACTGCCCACTTCCACTCATCACTGATTCTGATGAATTGTTTGGCTTTGTTCCAACTCTTCCATAAGGAACGCACGAGGCTAGAGCCTTTAGGGGACACCGGGTGAGGGGAGAAGAAAAGCGTGAGGATCCCAATGTCCTTCCAACCGGGAAGACCAACTAAGGTAAGGTCTTTCAAGTTTTTGAAGATCAATTTAGCCCAAGAGGACTCACTATTGCTCCAAGCCTTGATAAACCACTTTGCCGCAAACTTGTCAGCAAACCCAGCGATATCTAAAATACCCAATCCCCCCGAGTCTTTTGAGCTAATACAAGTTTCCCATTTGATTTTGGGAATCCCCCTCCTATTTGGGTCCCGCGTCCATAGGAAGCTTCTACAGATTCTTTCCACTTTGGCCAATTCTTTCTCCTTAGGTCTCCAACACGAGATAAAGTAGATAGTCATAGAAAGCATAAAGGTGTTGACAACCATTGCACGCCTTGCCAAGTTAGCTTGCATACCTTTCCAATGATTAAGTTTGCTATCCAGTTTGGATAGCACCCAGTTCCACCGTTGGTCCATTGAGATGTTGGAGCCCATCGGAATACTGAGGAGACAGAAGACTTGACCACTAGGGATAACTTGACACCCCTGATCAATCAACAGTTGGGGTGGAGGTCCACAGATTGCTCTGAAAGCGGTTTTAGCATGGTTGATTTTTGAACCTGATGCCACACAAAAAGTGTCGATGTAACTCCAAAACACCTCAATGCAGTTGATATCGTTAAGAACAAAGGCATTCATGTCATCAGCAAAGAGCCTCGCAATCATTTGGCCGTGACCAAGAGGAAGGGAAAGACCCTTGAGATTGCCAGCATCCAAGTGATGCTTAAATAGGCAACTGAGGCCATCCGAGGTGATAGCGAAGAGTAGTGGAGCCAATGGGCAGCCTTGCCTGATAGATCTTTTTAAAGGTATGGGTTCAGAGAGCTTACCATTGATATTTATTCTTGTTGAAGCGTTTTCGAGTAGAGTGGAAACCATCTTCATGAACTTTAGGTCGCATCCAAGATCTTTTAGTGATTGAATAATAAATTACCATTCCAATCTGTCGTATGCTTTGTCGAAGTCGATCTTAATGAATACCAGATCTTGTGCAGACTCCTCAGCAAGCATTGAGATGTTATTGGAAGGTAAAGAAAAGGAAATATAGAGACACGATAACATCAAGGTTGCACATTATTGTGGAGGGTAATGCTAATTACAATTCAAGCAACTTGGATGGCATTGTGGATAAAATCATCAAGCACTTTGACAATCAAACTAGACGCCTATGTTGTGAAGAAAAAATCAAGGCACTAAATAGGATGTTGCAAGGTCCATGTATTGGGAAACTTTTTGATACAATGGGTAGAAGCAAACATCATGTAACATCTGCACTTGTCACACCAATCTTCAAAATACACTCCAAAGTATGAGAAAGAATTTTGATGACCTTGTGTTGAAGAGATCAACATTGATGATGATTCTAAATAGTGGTGCGTATTCATCAGAAAATCATATAAATATTTCAAGACTTTCTAAGGTATTGGGAGTAAGTAGGAAAGTCATCTATGATACAATTGGCTGGTTTGAGTTTGATCATAGCTTTTTGAAGACAACTAGTAGATCGACGCTTACTAGATGTATCACACAAGAGGTCAAGGATCTGATTATCATGTTTTGGACAACAAAGAGCAGGGTATCATCAAATGGGAAGGATATAAGTAGGACTCGAATTGGTGGAAATCAATATTTGGAGCACCCTGTTCACCTTTTTTATGTATCTTAGGTAATCGTATTTTCAGTTGTCAATTCGCGGTTCTAGCTAATTAGACATAGTCAAAAGTTAATTAGTAATATCTAACTAAACATAAACTAACTAATATAAAATATAACTAGTAACAAGATAGTTAGTAATAGCTAATATGGCAACAAGCTAATAGTCAATAGTAGAAGTTATGCATACCTAGTTAACAAGTAACAAGATAACAAGTAATAGTGAAAGCTATGCATACCTAACTAGCTAGTAAAAAGCAAATTAGTAATAGTTGATTCAAAACAAGCTATTCAATAATAGGGTGATTAATAATAAATGCATAACATCAAGCTAATTAGTAATAGCTACTTAGGAGAAATAACTAACTAGTAACAAGCTACTTAGTATCAACAAACTAAAAACAAGATAAATAGCAATAGCTACTTACTAGAAATAGCTAATTAGTAATAAGCTACTTAGTATCAACAAGCTAAGAGCAAGCTAAATAATAATAGCTACTTAGTAGAAACAACTAACTAGTAACAAGCTAATTAGTAATAGCTAATTACTAACAACTAACTAAGAACTGGCTACCTAGTAACAACTAACTAGTAACCAACTAATTACAAACAACTAACCAAGAACCAACTACGTAGTAATAGCTAACTGGTAACAAGCTAATTAACAATAGTTAATTACTAACAACTAACCAAGAGCCAAGTACTTAGCAATAACTAACTCGTAAGAAGTTAATTAGTAATAGCTAGTTACTAACAACTAACCCAGAATCAGCTACTTAGTAATAGCTAACTACTAACAAGCTAATTAGTAATAGCTTATTACAAACAAGTAACCAAGAACTAGCTACTTAATAACAACTAACTAGTAACAAGCCAATTAGTACAAGAAACTAATGAGGAACTAGCTACTTAGTACTAGCTAAGTGGTAACAAGCTAATTAGTAGCCAATTACTAACAAGTAACCCAGAACTAGCTACTTAGTAATAGATAATTAAAAACAGGTAGCCAATAACTAGCTACTTAATAATAGTTAACTAGTAACAAGGTAATTAGTGATAGCTAATTACAAACAACTAAACCAAAACTAGCTACTTAGTAATAGCTAACTAGTAACAAGTTAATCATAAATAGCTAATTACAAGCAACTAACCAACAACCATCTACTTAGTGGTATCTAGCTAGATAACTATTTAGTTATTGGGCTGCTAAATAGCCATGTGATACTCAGACATGGAGAATGAATGAGAATACACATAGAAGGAAGAGAAGGGTGCAAGATAGTAGTAGAGCAAGAGATGCAAGAAAACTGTTTACTATGAATCATCTTCAAAACGTAGGGAAACAAAGAAACTATAGACATCACGCAAGGGGGAAAATCCAAGTCTAAAATTTTCATGTTTAGATGTCTATTATAATCCAAGTGTCACTTATTACTCCCTCTGTATTCCCATTTTTTAAATCCTTTTTGTTCCTCCATGTCCCTTGCTACAAACTTAGAAAACCCCTCCATCTCAACAATTTACAAGGCATTAGACTCATCCAACTTGCTCAATGCTAATTTATTGAAGAGAATTACAAAGAGCCTCTCATATGCTGTACTTATGAGGATTTTGGCCTATTCTTGAATTATGTTGACATTGTTTCCAACAGTCACCCCTTCAATGGCACAATGGTACAAGGTTTAATAACCTACAAGACTTCTGATTTCCCAATTTTTGAAAATATATCTCTTAACAGATTTCCGCTGAATCTTGAGATAATTGTGCATGAACCTATTTACTTGAGAAACTGAAAATTGAATGTTTGGACATGTATTACATAGATATATCAAGCAACTTACTGCTTGACTATATAATGTAGCATCAAACGGTTCTAAATCTGCTTCCAACTGTAATGTCACATTGACATCCATAGGTGTCTACATAGGCTTGGAATATGTCATCTCAAACCTTTCCAATTATTTCTCAATGTATTTTTGTTGTGTCATGTAGATACACTCATCTCTATACTTGAACTCAATCCCAAGTTAATAATGAAAAATAACTAAATCATTTACATCAAATGTATGCTTAAGTTGTACTTTAAACAACTGAAGATATGAATCTTTGGGACCTGTGATAATCATATCACTTTGTAGTGCATCTTGAACACTAACTGTTCATCTCAATTGAAGTAATAGCTAAGATATTATGATTCTCAAACTGTTATGCATAATTTACATGGTCTCCTTGTTGTCTCCTTGTTTGACTTCTAGCTCTTTTAGTGTATTCATTTATACCACTACCCTTCCAGGTTTGATATAAACACTTTGGCATATCCTTGAAAAGTGGTGGAATCCTTTCTGATTCTTTAGTATCTCTTTCTTTTGGAACTCCAGAACCTTCTCCAACTTCATAAGTTGAAACTTCAAGAGGTATTGATGATAGACTCGGTACTAATCTAGGTAATGTAACTCTCTCTTTACCTACATCTCTTAGGGTTTGAGAAGGTTAACCCCCCTTGTATGGATGAATGTAAGAATCTAAATTCCTTTTGAAAAATGCATAGTCATCTGCTTCTATGAATTCTAGAACCTCTTTCGTCTTATCATAAATTTGATTTTCTGCAATATATGCATTGCCTGAGAGTAGGATATCACCAGTATCTGGAACATAGAATCTATATCCTTTGCTATCAATTGCATAACCAATAAAGACATGTTGAATGGCTTTTACATCAAGCTTACCACTATCTTTCTTCTCAATGTGAACATAAGCTAGAGAACCAAAAACTTTAAAGTAAATCATATTGGGTTTCTTCCCATAATAAGCTTCATAAAGTGTGATAACCTTTAAAGCTTTTGTGGAAGACTTATTCAGAATGTGATTAGTTGTATGTACTACATCAAACCAAAAATTGGGAGAAAGATTTTTGGATGACATCATGCTACACATCATCTCAACAAGTATCCTATTCTTTCTCTCTACAACACCATTTAGTTCTGGTGTGTAAGCAATCATGAGTTAATGAGAGATACCTTTGTCTTCAAGAAAAGACTTAAAGTCTTTTGACATGTACTCTCGTCCTTTATCACTTCTCAAAATCTGAATCTTTGACTGACTTTCATTTCCAACCATAGCTAAGAAATTCTTAAAAGTAGAAAAACCTTTGACTTCACTTTAAGATGGTAAATCCATGATTATCTGGAGAAATCATCAATTAAAGTAACAAAGTACTTGAAACCTTGAATAGAGTTTACTCTCATCGAACCATTCACATCTGAATGTGTGATCTGCAACTTCCTTGTGGTCGTGATGTATCCATGCTTCTTGAAAGGAACTTTGTGAATTTTCCTTCAAGACATCCTTCACACGACTCTGCATCATCTAGTAAAGCAAAAGTAGCAAAATCTCTACCATACCTTGATCTTTGATATACTTGAGAGCTATGTAACTTATATGACCAAATCTAGCATGCCATAACTTCATGTTCTCTGTAGGTGTAGTAGAACTAACAACATTAGCATGACTAATTTTGGATAACACAAACATGCCACTTCTATTTTCACCTTGAAGTAGACAATGGTCCTCATCAAGTGAGAGGATCTGACATGAATCGTTCTTAAAAATAAGTTTATAACCATCTGACAAGAAAGTAGAGATAGAGAGCAAATTTTTCTTCATGTTTGGAACATAAAGAACATTGGAAACTATGAAATTTCCTCTTGCCTTAAGGTTCACTTCTCCAACACCAACAACATCCAAATCTTGAATATCTGCAATGGACACTCTTCTATTTGAAGAGTTAGAAAGGGAAGAAAATACCTTTCTACAACCTATCATATGCTTAGTAGCTTTAGAATAAAAAATCCAAGGATTATCTGAGATCGTATTTAATGCTTCTTGATCAAAAGCTACTTCTTCAATAGTAACACATGAATATGAATCTACCTTATAAAGATTTAAGTTTTAGATCATCATCAACACTATTGAATCTACCTTATAAAGATTTAAGTTTTAGATCATCATCAACACTATTACTTGATGCTTTCTTCTTCTCATTAAAAATATATATATTGTTTTACATTCTACTATGAAATGAGCTGGTTTCTTACAGTAATGGCATACTCCTTTCTTTGATCAGATGTAGTCGAAGACTTTTCTTTTGGTGTAGAGGAGGCATTAGGAGAAAGACGGGTATACTTTCTTTCCTTCCCCTTGGACGATGATAACATGGCTTCATCATTCTCTTCCATACCCTTTTGTTGATCTTCATCTTGAAGTAACATGAACTATGGCTCTTCAAATGAAAGTTCTGTATCTCTTATAGCAAGCGATAAAGAAGTAAAAAAAGCACGATATATAGATGGAAGTGAGTTTAGAAGTGTATTTACCAGCTCTTCATTTGAAATATTTACTCCTACATTGAGTAACTGATCTTGTAAAGCTTTGAGCTTCTGAATGTGTGATTGAACTAACTCACTAACTTTCATCCTTGTGTTTGCTAGATTTCTCCTTAGACGAGCTTTCCTTGGAGGGTTTCTGCTTTGATAGAGATTCTTTAACTCCAACCAAGCCTGACGAGAGGTTCTACATGACCTGATTTGGGGTATAATATGCCTCTTGACTCCCATAACAATATATGAAAGTGCTAGTGCATCCCTTGAATCCCATCTAGATTGCTCTTCTATAGGAAATAATCTAGTAGTAGTATGGACTATTGATGATGAAAGAGTTTCTTCCTCTTCACTAACCTCCTATTGAGCGAAAGTAGGAATAGGGGTTCTTCTAGAAGATGAAGTAGCCTCTTCTCCGACTTGTCTTTGCCTTGGATAAGTGTTGGTGCAATTAAGCCCAAGCCTACACACTTGATCACTTGACATAAGCTTGATGTATTAGCATATCATTTGGAAGGATTCATATGCACAACCTCTTGTAACTTTGAGTTATAATTACTCATTGTCAAAGTGTAATAAACCCACGAGGAGTTAGGAAGCATATAATCTCATATCTTTTGGTAGTTGATTCAAGAGAGAATGAATCCTATACTTTAGGATTACTTTTAGGTGGAGATTTGAATTCAAATTCAAATCCTTGGCTCCAACAAAAGCTATAAAAGAGGATATGAAAAGCCCGCGTGTATCTCGAGGTTTAGAGATCATTTCCATGTACTTTCATTGAGAAGAGGAGCTCATCTCATCGCTCACTCATTCCTCACTCATTGAGCAATGCTTTATTGCCAATCACATTGTATTTTTACTTGATTTAATTCATACATGATCATTACTTCATACTCTCATATCTCTGTCACACTCCTCTAGAATAGTGAATTTTTTTGAGCTAGTTCTCACTGATAGTGCATCATTTCATGTGATTTAAAGCATGACATCTTCAAAATAATGTCTACTTTAATCGTACAAAGCTCCATTGATAATGCTTCATTCGATCCTCAGATTTTAATCAAACATTGCTCACCGGTCTGTGACTCTCAAGACCCGTAAAAGTTGGGATGCAAGATTGATTTGCTAAACATATTTCTCTGCATATAGTTTATCATTTCAGATGGTTTCACTCATGATTGGTAGTTGTTAAGCTAACTGAAGTTCCCCAGAAGGAATTTTATTAATTGCTACTGTACTCAAAGAATTGCGCAAAACTCTGAGTAGGTGTCTTAACAAAAATAGCAAGTTTTTTGTACATTGGATCATATGCCTACCTATGTGTTTTGATCCTATGATTTATGCATCATCTTCCAAGCAACATATGTGATCATTTATGCCGAAAAAACTCTCCAACCATCACTTATAGCAGGTGTGAAGTAGGTTTTAGCTACACCAACTTATATCTTGTGAGTATCCACCATCTCCTCCAATGGTGGTAGCAGAGCAAGTTCAATCAAGATGGGAGATGGTTTTCCATCCTTCATTGACAAATTGGATAGGAACAACTACTAAGCATGGTCCCTAAGGATGCAAGCATACCTTCAAGGGAGAAGCTTATATGGATACATCTCAGGAGATGAAGACATGCCAATCTTTAGGAGCAAGAATCAACCAACAAGGGAAGAGAAAGAGAAGCTAACCACATGGTGTGCAAAGGATGCTCTTGCAAGGTCATATCTACTAAGATCAATCTCTGATTTCTTGTTACCACATGTTAGAAATTGTAAAACCTCCCAAGAGACTTGGGAAGTGCTTTCATTGTACTTCTCCTCCAACACGAGCAAGGAAGAATCAGTTGTGGATGGAATTCACAACCCTCAAAAAACAACCAAAGCAAGGAGTTGCTGATTATGTAACCAAAATGAAAGATGTTGTAGACCAACTTGCAAGCATGGGAGAAGAGATAGAGGAAGAGCACATAGTGGCACAGATCATCAATGGAATTAAGGCTGATGACAAGTGGGAATCCTTCACCACATCTATGGATCTCGACATGGATATGCAATTACCACATCTCAACACCTTGATGGGACAACTCTTCACCCATGAAGCAAAACTCAACAGAAATGGTGACAACTTAAGAGGTAACCAATCTTCTGTCCCTTATACAGATAAGAATAAAGCTAAGGATAAAAGTAAAAGTAAGAAACAGGATGAAGAGGCTAGTACCTCTCAAGCTAATTATGCAGGAAGAGGAAGAGGTGCTAGAGGTAGGGACAGAGGAGGAAAACAAGGTAGGGGAGACCCTACAACAATTCACCATGCAAAATATGTGGTCTCAAGAACCACACTACAAAAGAACGCTATAAAAATACAAGGAACCAAAGAGGAAGATGCTTCCATAGAGGAAGCTATGGACAAGCTAGAGGTAGGTACAACAATGGTGGAGGAAACTACAACCATAATTATAATCAAGGCTACAACAACACCAATTATCAAGGAGGCTTTAGAGGAAGAAGGGACTTCAAGAATTATATTGAAGATCAAGAAGACTCTCTGCTCATCATGAACATGACATCCAAGCAAGGTAAAGATGATGAGCATCTTTTCTACATTGACTCAGGTTGTTCCAATCATGTGGCAAGAAATGTAGCACTATTATCTGATCTTGAAGAATCCAAGGGGAAGCATGAAGCACAAACAGGTGATGACACTAAGCATTCAATCAAGAAAATTGGAAATGTAGAAACTTTTGATGGTAGTATGAACCTTTTGAGCAAATTTTTGTATGTAACTACTATAACCAAAAACCTAATTAGTGTTGGGTAGATAGTAGAGAAAGGTCTTCAGGTCAGATTCACCAAGCATGGAGCATATGTGGAAGACCCCCAACAAGGATTAAAAAGGATTGCCAAAGGTGATAAGTCAGGTAGATTGTTTACTTTTGAAATTGAAGACACAGGGAACATAACACTATTCAGTTATAGAGATCAAACCTTATCTGAGTTGGAAATATGGCACAAGAGGCTAGTGCACATAGGAGAGAGAACTCTAAAGCAAATTTGCAGGGATCAAAGTGTGCTTGACATTCCTAATGTGACCAAGTAGCACATGATTTACAAATGTGGAGCTTGCCAATTTGGCAAAGCTCATAGGCAACCATTTAACAGGAAATGATACATCCATGAAGATTATTTGGAGCTTGTTCACACTGATGTGTGGGGTCCTAGCAAAGATCCATCCATCTCAGCTTCAAGGTACTATGTCTCTTTTATTGATGAGTACAGTAGGTGGACAATTCTCTATTTCATGAAGCATAAAGATGAGGTATTTACATGTTTCAAAAAGTATTTGGCACTAGTTGAAAACCAAATAGGAAGGATCTTGAAGAGAATAAGGTATGATGGAGGTGGTGAGTACTTTTCACATGAGTTTGATCTATTTCTACAAGACAAAGGCATAAAGAGGGAAGTAACAACCAGGTATACTACTGAATTGAATGGAGTGCAGAAAGAAGGAATAGATTAATTGTTGAAGCAACTAGGTCTACATTAAATGAGAAAAAATTACCTAATTATTTATGGGCAGAGGCTGTATCTACAACCACTTATTTGGTCAATAGGCTTCCATCCAAATCATTGGATGGCATGACACCATATGAAGCATGGAATAGCAGGAGACCATCATTGAATCATTGCGAAATATTTGGGTGCATTGCCTATGCACACATCCCATCACAAATCAGAGGGAAGCTAGACCTTAAGGCTGAGAAATATATATTTATTGGGTATGATCAGAATCAAAAGGGATATAGACTTTATAATCCCACTAACAAGGCATTCGTAGTTAGTAGGGATGTAAAGTTTTTTATGAGAATAATTCATGGTTTGAAGATGATTGCAGGAAGGTCAGGTTACCATATGACTTGGAAAATGATTTTCCACCCCTCACTCAAGAAGATCAACACCAAACAGAGGACATCAACTCAGAAGATGAGGAGCATATTGATCTCAAAGCTTGGAAGTCAAGAGACAAGTTCAAATACAAGCAATTAAAGGATCTACCCAAGTCTTCCAATCAAGCTTTAAGGAGATCACAAAGAGAAAGTAAGAAGCCCATAATGTATGGATATGATACCTCCTTAGTCACAAAGCACTCTATGTACATCACTAAAGATTCCATGGCAGAGGAGCCTTCTTCATTTGAAGAGGCTAAGAAGAAGAAAGAGTGGAGAGAAGCCATGTAGGAAGAAGTGGAAGCATTGCATGAAAACTTCACTTGGGATCTAGTTCCCAAGAAGCTAGATATGAAGGTAATTGGTTCAAGGTGGATATACAAAATTAAAAAGAACTCTAATGACTCTATAAACAGGTACAAGACACGATTCGTGGCAAAGGGATTTGCCCAAACACATGGAGTAGATTATGAAGAAACATTTTCACCTGTGGCAAAGATGCCAACAATCAGGGTATTGGTAAGTCTTGCTTGTTGGTGAAAATCCAAGCCTTCACACTTTGCTAGCCATTGAAGAAGCTATGTGCAAACATTTGAAGGATCACATGAATCATTGGTTATAATTTTTGACCATTAACTATTGTAAAAGCTATTTGACTTGGAAGAATCTTGTAAATCCAATAATTTCATGGAGTTAGGAGAATCAAAGTTATGAATTCCATTTGGTGGCATCACTCCTAATTTGGAGGAACACTTTTAGGTACATCCAAGTTTGAATTCAAATTCAAACATTGGAGGTAAATCACTTATAAAAGAGGTAATCTCACGGCCTTTGTGCCTCCATTCTTGAGCTTATTGCTAATCATTTGTAGAGGTTGAGTGGCTTACACCATATCCTACTCTTCTTACTATCATTGGGCATTATTTTCTATGCCAATGATCATGTAAAACATTGTTCTATAATACATTACATCATTGATCAAATCTATCTTCATCTCTGCTATATCTACTTTGAACAGTGTACTTTGAATGCTCATATCTCAGTGATCTCTCGATCATTTTTCATGATCTATAGCTTGTTGGGACTAGCTCAAAGTCTACTTCAAGCTGTCAAAATTTGAAGCAATTGGATTCACCCAATTGGGAGAAATCCACATCGACATGCTCTCTAGTCATTCTCTTTGTAGCTCCTAAAAAATTGGGGGTAAGCTATTGATTGATAAATTGATTGCTTAGTACATAGTGCATAATTTTAAGTTATTTCACTTGGAATCATTAGCTCCCTAAGCTAGTTTGATTTCCCAAAAGGAATTTTCCTAATTGCTAGTATACTGTGAGCACTGAGCAAAATATCTAGCAGGTGTTAAGACCAAAATAGCAAGTTTTTGGTCACTAGCTATTTGCAAAGTTATCTGTTTTGATCTAATTGTTTGAAGCATCATCTCCAAAGTACATAGGCACTTATTTAGTGTCATTAGCAAGCTAAAGGGGCCAACTACCAAACTCTGAGGTGAATACTAAGAAGTGATTAGCAGTACCAACTCATCCTCTTGTGGTATCCATCCATCTCTTCCAACAGTGGTATTAGAGCAAGTTGAGGTAAAATGGGAGATGATTTCCCTTATTTTATTGATAAATTAGATAGGAACAGCTATCAAGCATGGTCCTTGAGGATGAAGACATATTTACAAGGAAGGAGTCTCTATGGATACATATCAGGAGATAAGGAGATGCCCATTTTTAGAAGCAAAGGACAACGTACAAGAGAAGAGCTTGAAAGAATCAACTCATGGTGTGCCAAAGATGCTTTAGCAAGGTCACATTTACTTAAATCTATCTCTGACTTCCTTCTTCCTCACATTAGGAACTGTAAAACTTCCCAAGAGACTTGGGAGACATTGTCTTCATATTTTTCTTCCAACACAAGTGCTAGAAAAAATCAACTATGGATTGAGTTTACCACTCAAAGGAAGCAACCCAAGCAAAGTGTTTCAGAGTATGCGACCACAGTCAAAGATGTGGCTGACCAATTGGCAAGCATAGGAGAGAAGATTGAAGAGGAGCAAATAATGAGACAAGTAATCAATGGCATCAAGGCAGATGATAAGTGGGAAGCTTTCACAATTGCTATGGACCTTTACATGGATATGCAGATTCCAGACCTTACCACACTCATGGGACAACTCTTTACCCATGAAGCCAAGCTCAAAGAAAATGGAGAACCGTCAAGAAGTAACAACTCATCTGCTCTATACATAAATAAAGGAAAGACTAAAGACAAAGGAAAGAGCAAGAAAGTAGAGGATGAAGGTACTACTTCTCAAGCTAAATATGCAGGGAGAGGTAGGAACTCAAGAGGTAGGGGTAGAGGAGGTAAGCAAGGTAGGGGGAGACCTTTCAACTCTTCCCCATGCAACATATGTGGACTATCTAATCATACTACAGATGAGTGCTATAGAAACTTCAAGAATCAGAGAGGAAGAGGATATCAAAGAGGTGGCTACTCACAATCAAGAGGAAGATTCAAACATACTCAAGGCTACAACCATGGCTATAAGGACAACTACAACAACAATTACAATAACAACTATCAAGGAGGATACAAATCAAGGAAGGACTTCAACAATTATACAAAGGATCAAGAGGATTCTCTTCTCATTATGAACATGACTTCAAAACAAGGTATGAATGATGAGCACCTCTTCTATATTGACTCAGGATGTTCAAACCATGTAGCAGGCAATGTAGCTCTTCTTTCTGATATTGAGGAGCCCAAAGGAAAGCACCAAGTACAAATAGGTGATTACACCAAGCATTCACTTTGTTTTCATGCCCTTTCTGCACAAATCCATGAGGTTGAAAAACATACACTGCTTCATGCAAGTCACCATTTAGAAATTCAGTTTTAATGTTCATCTGATGTACATTCCAGCCATGATGAGATGCAAGTATAGAAATGCTACGAACAGTAGTCATTTTTTAGGAGCAAAGTCTCATCAAAATCAATGCCTCTTTCTTGAGCATAATCCTTTGCAACAAGCCTAGCCTTATACCTATCAACTATACCATCAGGCTTATGCTTCAACTTGCATAGCCACTTAGTACCAATGGCCTTCTTGCCAGGATGCAAGTCACATAAAGACCAGGTACCGTTTTCCATGATAGCATCATATTCTGATTGCATAACAACCATCCAATTTTCCAAATTTTGTGCTTTATCAAACAAAACAGGTGCATTCTCATCATAGAGACTAGAGGCAGCCATAGCATATCAATCTAATGCAAACGATGCACTATGAGAGCTAGACTGAGTATGATATGAAAAAGATGCATCTAATTTGTTGTCACACAATTCTGCACCATCCATTTTGGCATAGTTTTTTCCTCCTCAATATCACCTCTCTCATCAACAAGTGCATCATGTAAATCTGCATTAGAAATGGAATGATCTACATCATCACATGAAACCTGTAAAGGTTGAGAAATTGCCGCATTAGGACCAACATCTTCTTAGTACATGAAAGTAATGGCTGAATAGCATCTTCCACAAAAACAACATCATGACTATTCAAAATGCATTTAGTTTGTGGATGATACAAATGATAGCCTTCGCTTTCAGAACTGTACCCAACAAAAATACATTTCATTGCTTTATCATCCAATTTCGTGCATTGTTTCCCAGACACTAATGCATATGCTAGACAACCAAAAACACATAGGTGAGGAATAGATGGCTTGTGACCATGCCAAGCCTCACATGGAGTGATAGATTGCAATCCTTTAGTGGGACACCTGTTAAGTACATATGCTGCATAGATAACAGCCTCAATCCAAAAACCATGTGGTAAAGCCTGACTCTTGACCATACACCTGGCCATCTCCATGAGCGACCTTTCTTGCATTCAACAACTCCATTCTGTTGAGGTGTATATGGCACTATACATTGATGTTTTATCCCATGTTCAACCAAAAATGCATTAAAGTGAGAAGACATATATCCCCCCTTGAATGGGTGCCCATTTTACATGTGGATAGATTTTTAGCCAAAACCAGAAACTTTTTGAAGCACATAAATACTTCAAACTTTGCTTTCAAAGGATATACCCATGCATGCCTGAAAAAATAATCGATGAAAGTCATGAAGTAAAGATAGTTTCCAAAAGAGGGTGTCTGCATCGGACCACAGACATCACTGTGAACAAGCTGCAATTTCTATGTAACTTGAACTGAACCATCTTTTTGGGAGCAAGGAACTGCATTTTGCCCAAAATACAGCCTTCACAAACATGTTTACAAGGTGCCTCAAGTTTGGGCAGAGATGACACCATTTCAGATTTTTGCAGGAATAGAAAACTAGAAAAATTCAGATGACCAAAGTGTGCATGCCAAAACTTTGCATATGACATAGCCAGAGAATCATGTACTGCACATGTTGAATCATTCATAGATTTTTCATAGTCTATGAGCTTATACAACCCATGACATAAAGTGCCAAAAGCAATAATTACATTTCAATTTGATAGATCATGAACTATACATCTATCATCAACAAATTTCACGACCAATCCAATCTTGGTTAAATCTAAAACTGATAACAGATTCTTCTTGATCCTCGGCACAAATAAAGCAATTGAAAATGGAAAAGAACTACCATCTGTTGTAGTCAGAATGATCTTAACAAGTCCCATGATAGGATAAGAGGAGTTTTGGTGCATGTGACAATATTCCCTATAGGGGCAGGCTCGAGTGAAGTGAAGAAATTGTAATGCGAGTTAATATGTTTGGTTGTCCCACTATCAAAGTACCAAACATCTGAGTCTACTACAAACATATATTATTCATGAGAAGATGGGTCATTATTGCAACAAGTGGTAAATTCCCATTCTTCATTCTGCACAAGATAGTAGACTCTGTTTTGGGTGTAGAGGCCTCTACAAAAACCATTATGGCCTCTTTCTTCCTTGCCTCTTTAGCAGCAAGTTTTGGACAACTCTTTATGAAATGATCATTTCCTTTACAGTATTTACAAAACAATTTCTACCTTTTTGTTTTCTTCTCGTCTCTTTCATCCTTCTTTGATTGTGCAAAATTAGCAGATTTTTGCTTACTAGTAGAAGAGCTCCGTTTTCCTTTGCCCTTCTGACTAGCCAGGAAAGCTTGATCTACAACATGCATAATGGACCTGTTCTGCCTAGACTGATATTCCTGCAATAGAATAGAGACTAACTCCTCAAATTTTAAGGCATTTGGATCTCCTTTCATCATCAAACAAAGAGTAGAAGAAAAGCTCTGATATGAATCGAGAAGACCGTTGAGAACATTCTGCACAACTGAACTGTCAGGCAAGACTTCATCAATAGAAATCTATTGTTCCTTCAAATCTTTGATCTTTGGCAGAAAACTGTCCATGGAATCTCCTTCATTCATGTGCTCACCCTCCAATTGGTTTTGGAGGTAAGCAACATGAGCCTCATTCCTTGCCTGGTATAAAGTGGTAAGTTTATCCCAAGCATCCTTAGGTATTCTACAAGAGCAAATGTGAGGAATAATGACACGTTTGATAGACAAGGCTATCAATGCATGTGCCTAAGCATGTTTACCATCCCAAAGAATTTGCTCTATAGTAGGTGTAGCAAGAACCACAACACAAAGAAGAACATGAAGAATATCATCATCCTCAATGCCATCTGCATCACCTTCAACAACTATGTTTGCAGGTGTAATAGGATTTTTTCAACACCCTGCACAATATTCCATAGTCCTTTTGCAACCAATACATGACACATCATATAAGCCAATAATGGGTAATTGGTACTGTCCAACTTATCCTAAACAACCAACATACAGAGTACATCACTGCTTTCAGCCATGGCCACTGACCCAAATACCATGATGCAGAAAATTAACTATATCTCAAAAAGTTGAACAGAATTATCTTGTTGAGTTTTGCAAAACTTGTAGCAAACTTCAAGATGCTTATAGTGGCGGACCAAAATCTACATATATCTTTGGCACAAAAAGAAAAAATTGCTTGCACAAGCATTGTGATATTGCATTTGGAGGTTGAAACGAGCTCACCAAATTTCTTGCAAATATTTAGAACCGCTAACCATATTTTTTCTAGCCATAGTAAGACACTAGCAGAGTGCACCAAAGGCAAGTAGTTGTAGACTTCTCCAACCAAGCAATCTCCTCTTGATTCCAAAATGGCCCAAGGAGACCTCACTTTTGTCTTATCTCGAACATCAAGATCAACTTCCAAATCTTTTGTGAAGTGTCCACTAAGGGCCTTGATGATCACATATGACACTTCTTAACATTATGCAAAAGCTGGAGCTTGGAGGGCCAAATAGATGCATTAATGGCTCTTTTTCTAGTGACTCTAGATGGACTAGCTGATAAATGGTTTAGCTAGCTCGAAGAGGATCATGTCATTACTTGGCACACCATGAAGGAAGAATTTTCAGCTGCATTTCAAATAGGAAACTCCACCTAACAAGTCCTGATGAGTTGGAGAACCTTTGCCTAAAGAAGGGGGAATCCTTCCCCAAGTTAGTGACTAGAATGAAGGCTTTGTTCACCAAGATGTCAGAAGCACTAGGTGAATTCCTCATTAAAAAAGGGTTAGAAAAAGCACTCTCCATCAGGACTAGATACAACTCTGGGATCTTCTAGCTCCAAATACTTTGTTGGAAGATTTTGTGGCCATAATAACCTACATCAAGAAGACCAAATCCACTTCAATGAGGTTCCTTCCCTGATAAGACCATCGGACGACTCTCTAGTATAACAGAGAGTTGGATGAATTTTGGGTGCAACAAAAGTTTGGGAGTGTTGAGGAGGATATAGTCACTAGGCTCTGACAATAGATTGAAAAGTTAAGGGAGAGAGAAGTAAGATTTACCCTCTGGTGCATGATATGTCATCAATATGGACATCCACATGCATAGTGTCCAAAAAAGATTATTTTTCACACACTCAGATTGAGGCAAGGAAGAATGATCTTCTTCTTCTTATTCTTCTATTACATAAAAAGGAATGTACAAGAATGACCTAAAAAACAAGAATACAACTACTACAATATATAAAGACCAGTACATAAGGAAAAAATTAATGTCTGTGAATGAGTGAGCGTGCAAGAAACAAATGTGCCATCACTCTCAGTAGATAAATCTAATAAAGCTCAATGAAGTGTCCCTGATATATATCGGCGTGACCACTATACATGTCAGAGAAACGAAAAACTGATACATGTTATCTTGGATCATCACATGTTGAGCTTGATATCTCAACACTCCCCCTCAAGCTCAACGCCATGTCCTCTAATCCAAGCATCTTCCAGAACATCTTCAGCTTCTCTGCTCCAAGTGCTTTAGTGAAAATATTAGCAACCTGCTCATCTATTCTCACATAAACAAGATCAATATCACTTGCAAGTACCTTCTCTCTGATGAAGTGATAATGTACCTTGATATGCTTTGCTGTAGCATGAAAAATAGGGTTCTGTGCTAATTGTATGCTGCTAAGATTATCACAATAGATGGTGATAGGCTTTTGCACTTCCACACCCAAATATGCAAGTAGCATCTCCAGTCATGATGCCTCACATGCTACCATTACAACACCTCTATACTCAGCCTCTATACTCGACAAAGCAACAGTGGGTTGCTTCTTGCTGCTCCATGTAATAGCTGCACTCCCAAGTGAGAATAGAAAGCCACTAATAGATCTTCTATTTGGAATGCTACTAGCCCAATCTGCATCGGTGCATCCATGAACTAGCAAATCTACACCAGCTTCATAAAAAAAATGCATAATCCAAAGTATCACTCACATAATGTAGAGTGCATCTTAGAGCATCCAAATGTGGCTTCCTCAAAACCTACATAAGTGGACGTTCAAGTCCAACAATGTAGCTTAGATCAGGCCTCGTAATTGTGAGATATATCAAACTTCCCACAATTTTCCTGTACATAGTAGCATTTTCCAATGCTTCACCTGATGTAGTATCTATCTTCAAATTTTGATCTAATGGCATAGAAATTGGCTTACAATCAGCCATACCATACTTTTGTAGCATATTCAAGGCATATTGCCTTTGCAACGTCCATATACCTGTTTTTGTATGTATAAAATCAATGCCCAAGAAATAGCGCAACACACCAAGATCTTTCATGTCAAATTCTTGCATAAGAAGTTGCGTTACCTCTTTGATGCTTTCTTCATTATCACCACCTACAATCAAGTCATCAACATAGATAGCCACAATTGTGATGCCATCATCACCATTCCTTGCATATAGTGAATGATCTGCATCACACATAGAAAATCCAATGGTGGTCAAGTAATCAGCAATTCTTGCATGCCATGCACGAGGTGCTTGCTTCAACCCATACAATGCCTTTTGCAACCTGCAAACATATTATAGATGCTTTGAATCTTCATATCCTTGTGGCTGGTCCATGTATACTTCTTCCTGTAACTCACCATGTAGAAAAGCATTCTTCACATCCATCTGATGCAATGTCCATCCTTTTGTTGTAGCTAATGCAACCAGTGTTCTGACTGTAGACATTTTAGTTACAAGGCTGAATGTTTCCTCATAATCAATGCCATAAGTTTGTGCATATCCTTTTGCTACCAAACGTGCTTTATACCTGCTTATGCTACCATTAGCATTGTGCTTTACCTTGGAAACCCACTTGCAGCCTATGGGTTTCTTTCCTTGTGGCAATGGAACTAGCTTCCATGTATTGTTTCCATAAAGTGCAGCCATCTCTTCATCCATGGCTTTTTCCTAGTGTGCATTTCCAATTGCATCTTGAAAACAAGAGGGTTCAACATCTTGTATTACCTTTGTCATGTAGGCACAATGACGAGGCATATAACTGTCATACGTCAATCGTTGCACTGAATTCTGCATCCTCCCAGATCTTCTTGATCCTAGGCACTTCTCCTTGTATCATCCGCATGTGCCTTTCTTACTCCTAGAGTCTTCAAAAAGGGCAATCCAAGTTCCTCATCAAGACTCTTTTCTAAACCGCTTGAATCTCCATCAATGTCTTCAAGACTTACACATGTTTTACTACTAGCAGAAAGCTTTTCTTTACCTTTCTTGGATGTATTTGTCGAATTTGCTGGACTAAAATTTCCACGCAATCTTCCACTCCATGGATTTGAGTTGGAACTATTGCTTGGTGATGCATCCGTTCCACTCAAAACTTGAGATTTTGCACTTGATTTTTCAGTATTTTCTTTGTCATTTGGTTCAAGATTTAGTTCTTTTTTGGCATCTGTATAGAAGCTTGATATCTCATCAAATACCACATCTCTACTCACCTTCACCTGTCATGTGAGTGGGTTATAACATTTATATCCCTTTTGCTCAAGGGAGTATCCAATGAAGACACATTTTTCTGCTTTTGGATCAAGGTTCGTCCTCAACTGATCTAGAACATGTACGTATGCAATACAGCCAAAAACTTTCATATGTGATAAGTTTGGCTTTTCACCTGTGAACTTTTATTTAGGTGTAACTTGATGTACAACAGCAGTTGGAGTTATGTTCATGATGTATACACTCGTATGCAAAACTTCTGCCCAATAACAATTAGGCATATTCTTCTCAGCCATCAAGGCTCTTTCTATTTCTGCAATTGTCTATTTTTGCATTCAGCAATGCCATTCTGTTGTGGTGTGTACCTACATGAAAACTGATGTCGAATTCCATGAATTTTTAGAAAATTGCTCAACTCATTTGACATGTATTCACCTCCTCCATCAGATCTTAATATCTGAATATACTTCCCTGTCTGCTTTTCCACCATAGATTTAAAATTCTGGAAGTGAGTGAATGCCTCACTCTTCTCTTTCAGGAAATATACCCACGAACATGACACAAGTTATAGTTTCTGAAACTGACCTGGTTTTTCTATGGGCCCCACCTTACAGGCTCGAAACAGAGGTTGAGATGGCTCCAAAACTTTGATCTAACAAAAACAAGTGATCCTAAAGGGATAACTCATGAAAATATTTTGAGGTCTTCTACATTCGCGTCAATTTTTGTAGCAATTTGAGGTTTTTTGTGAATCACACTTTCTCCACGCCGTCTCGTGTAATCTTCAACGTCGGCCTTCTCCACGATCTCTCTACAACCATACTAGCTTTGATACCATGTCACGAGGAAGGAGATAAGGAAGAAATCTCACACACACTCTCACAATCAAAGAGAAGCACACACTCAGATTGAGGCAAGGAAGAATGATCTTCTTCTTCTTCTTCTATTACATAAAAAAGAATATACAAGAATGACCTAAAAAACAAGAATACAACTACTACAATATATAAAGACCAGTACATAAGGAAAAACCTAATGTCCGCGAATGAGTGAGCTAGCAAGAAACAAATGTGCCATCACTCTCAGTAGATAAATCTAATAAAGCTCAATGAAGTGTCCCTAACATATATCAGAATGACCACTATACATGTCAGAGAAACAAAAAACTGATATGTGTCATCCTGGATCATCACATGTTGAGCTTGGTATCTCAACAGAGGCTTCAATGGATCCTTAGAAGGAAATTTTGGACTATCACACAACTCTTCTTTCTTTTCATTTTGATACTGATATTTGTGACTTTGTCACTTGCTCATATTGTTTTGGGTTGGTTGGTTGTATGTGTGTAGTGCTATGTGTGAGAGTATATGTGTATACATAAGTGGGAGTTGTGTGTTTGTACGCATACTTGAAGTCGTGTGCATGTATGAGAGTCATGTGATAGTGTGCATATGTTGTATGAGACTTGTGATACATGTGTATGTACAAAACATAAAATTCAAAAGTAAAAGAATAAAAACAATAAATCAAAACAAAAGAAAAATGAATACAAACGTAAAATAAAGGAAACGTAAAAATAAGAAAAGGAAAATTAAAAACATAAAAGAAAAATGAAAGATAAATTTAACTTAAAGAAAATAAACACAAAAATGCATGTGTGTGTGTTAGCTAACTCACATGATGTGTGTTAGTTTGCATGCGCATATGTGCATATGTGTGTGAGTTATCTAAAAGAGGTATGCGCGTGAGTGCATGTCTATGATAAATTATGAAACAAATTGAGATTTATTTTAAAGATTCTTTTGTTCTTTTGAATATGAAAATTATGACGAAAAAAAACCCTTTTCTTATTTTGTGAAACATCTGCTAAAATGTTTTAGGAAGGTATTTTGCAGATGAGACTAATGAAGAATAACATGGATATGGAATAAAAAGGTAAGATCAAGTGATACACTTCCACTCTAATTTCTTTTCTTTTAGAAAGGTATGTCAATATGCATTGCATATTGTATGTGATAGATGTATTGGAATGTGTGCAAATTAAAGCAAATTAGGTAGATTCAATAAATCATACACCTATTATGGTTATGTACAATGCATGAAAGACCAAATATTATATGAATAAGATCAATTAGCAGACTAGAGATTTCAGGAGTGAAGACCTTCAGTTGTGATGACAAGAGAAACTAAGTGCATATATATGCTAAAAATACTTGAAAACTTGGTAAGTGGGATCCTTTGGTTCTTTCTATTTATTCCTTGCGAGATCTTACCTTCAGATTGATCATGATTCAAGCAAGCCTTCATACTTTAGCCAGCTATATATGTATGTGTATATGCCATCAGTGCACTATGATGGGCTAGTAGGTGGGTGAAGCTACCTTGATCGGGTGATCATGGCCATGAGTCGATGCTAGTTTCGCCATATGGCCTGACTTGTATGTTGTCATGTGCTTATATGGGTTGATAGGTGGGTGGAGTCACTCTAGTCATGTGGTTAGAGCCACGAGCTGACATCGATTTTGTATGGAGTTGGCCTTGCGGTGTCGTGTGCTTTGTCGGGTTGGAGGAAAAGTAGGGTAAACTTGCCCAGGTGGACAGGTCCACGAATCGCACCCGATTTTTGCATAGGTCAACTTGTGTAAATAAAAATAAAAGAAAAAGAGCTGAACTGGGATGAAGCACAAAAGAAAAAGAAAAATAAAGTTAAAATTAAAGAAAGATAATAAGATTTGATGGAGACTTTGGGCAGTAAGAGATAAATAGTGGAAACAAAATATAGTTCTACAATCTAAGTTAATAGGGATTAGTATATGCAAACTTCTTGGAATAAGTTGTTGGATCTGAACAAGTTGAATGAACATAAGAACTATGAACTTATGATTTATTCATTTGATTGCTTGTTTGACTGCAAAAACTAAAACATAATAGAATGTGTGTGAAACTTGCATCTGCTTTATTCTCTAAGTCTGTACCAAATTCCATAAATTTCCATGAAATATAGATATATTTATTTCTAAATTTCAAAGTAATTAGCATCTACCTATGATTATTTGATACTCGTTTATGTTTCTCGATTTGATTTGCAGGTTGGTCTATTGGGATGATGTGTAGGTTTAGTGGGGGGGGGGTGACATCGGAAGGATTTCATCACTCCGATTGACATTCAAAAAAAATAAAAATCTTCTTCAAAAGTGGTGATCTCTAATCTCTTAAAAACATGTTTTATGTGACTTGTTGATTTGATTGACCTCTCTCTAAACATGTTTTATGTGACTTGTTGATTTGATTGACCTCTCTCTTGAGTACCTGTAGGCTGAAGAAGATGGAGATGTGCATTAAACATGAACCTCGAATTGTTTTTTGGTTTTGTTGTTTGCACCTTCCACTTAATGTCCATTTGCATTTTTATTTAGTTTTATGTGTTGGGTCTATGAAACAAGTGAATGTGTGAAACCCCATGTATATGTGAGATACCCTATGAATTTACCCTAAGTGTGAGTATATGTGAGTGAGTATGTGGATGAATATTGCCATATATACACAACCCCTATGAAAATGTGAATTCAATCTTGTGTGCATATGAATGTTTGTGCGTGGGTATGAATATGCACGTGTCCATGTGTATGCATGTGCATTGATGTGAATGAGTGGGTATATACCTATCCATATGAGAAGGGTGAGTATATGTATTAAACTATGTGCTTATATGTGTAAACATTAAACCTTGGTTGAGAATAGCAAATGTCTAGCTATATATGTATGAGAATGTGCTTGTAAAGGTACTTTTGCTATGTGTGCATCTATGGCATTGCTTGAGGCTTCAATGGATCCTTAGAAGGAAATTTTGGATTGTCACCCAATTCTTCTTTCTTTTCATTTTGATACTGATATTTGTGACTTTGTCACTTGCTCAGATTGTTTTGGGTTGGTGGGTTGCATGTGTGTAGTGCTATGTGTATACATAAGTGGGAGTTGTGTGTTTGTACACATGCTTGAAGTCGACTGCATGTGTGAGAGTCACGTGATAGTGTGCATATGTTGTATGAGACTTGTGATACATGTGTATGTAGAAAACATAAAATTCAAAAGTATTAAACCAATAAATCAAAACAAGAGAAAAATGAATACAAACGTAAAATAAAAGAAACGTAAAAATAAGAACATAAAAGAAAAATGAAAGATAAATTTAACTTAAAGAAAATAAACACAAAAATGCACGTGTGTGTGTGTTAGTTAATTCACGTGATGTGTGTTAGTTTTCATGTGCATAACTGCATGTGTGTGTGTGTGAGTGATCTAAATGAGTGTATGCGTGTGAGTGCATGTCTGTGTGTGTATATATATGGATTGAATATGTATCATGTTCCTAATGTTTTTTACATGTTATTTTCCCATACCCTCCTCTTGATTGCATGCTCAAAGAACACACACACACACACACATGCACATAGAGTGAGAGAGAGAAAGGGAGATTGATGGCATTGTGTCAAGCAACTATAGTAGATCAACCTCCTTCCTCTGATGGAAGATCGAGCAGACCATGTGCAAGCACACAGAAAGAATGCGGCACACACAGGGGAGAGAGAGAGAGAGAGAGAGAGAGAGAGAGAGAGAGAGAGAGAGAGAGAGAGAGAGAGAGAGAGAGAGAGAGAGAGAGAGAGAGAGAGAGAGAGACTATGTGATTAAGCATGTTTAGTTCTTAATTACAATGGTTAGTTACATTTTATCAAATCATTATGCACAACTATAATTAGTATGTGACATCTAATGAAGAGAAAGAACTCATTATAGAAGAATACTATAAGAATTTGAAGCTTGCTTTGGTTGATCAAATTCTTTCATAGTCACTATTATTTTGATTTTTGACACAAGCCCTATCATCATAATTATCCCTTTTATGTATTTAACCCGTGTTTTCTTTATCAAACTCTGAAAATCTGCATGAGAAGTCTTGTTGTTCAGTATGCATGCATATGTGTGAGTGTATGCATGTGCATGAGTGAGTGCATGCATGTGTGAGAGTATGAATGTATGTGTGAGAGTGTATGCATGTATGTGTGAGAGTGTGCATGCACGTGTGAGAGTGTATGCATGTGCATAAGTGAGTGCATGCATTTGTGAGAGTGTATGCATGTATGTGTGAGAGTGCATGTATGTGTGAGAGTGTATGCATGCATGTGCGAGAGTTCATATATGTGTGAATGTTTTGTGCATGTGCATTTGAGTGAATGTGCATGTATAGGTGAGTACATGTGATTGAGTGTTTTGTGCATGTAAATTGTGTAAATGTGCATGTATATGTGAGTGCATATATGTGTGAATGTTTAGTGCATGTGCATTTATGTATATGTGCATGCATATGAGTATGTGTGTCTAGTGCATGTGCATGTAATTAAGTATGTGTTTTTGTGAGTGTGCATACATATGAGTATGTGTGAATGTTTAGTGCATGTGCGGTTGTGACCTCTTCCTTTTCCTTGAGCCTCCTCTTGAGTTTCTTCCTTTACCTTGACCTGCATATAACATTTGGTTGTGGCTGTCCTTTCCTTTGGGACCACCGAAGCTAAGCTCTTCTGTGACAAGATGAGGGATTAGTTGTTCAAAACCTGGATATACATCTTTCAAGTTAATGGAAGTTATAAAAGGCTTCCATCTTTCATCTTCTCTCAAGCCATTGAGAGTATAACACACAAGATCTTTGTCTTCAACCGTTGTGCCAATAGAAGCTAAAGCATCGCTTAGCTCCTTAATCTTCAAAGTATATTCAGCTATGGATTTGACTCAAACTTTTCTTGATTGTGTTCAAGTCATTCTTGAGTTGAAGTTTCCTAGCTTTGGTATTTGTTGAATACATCCTTTCAAGAGCTTCCCAAGCATCCTTAGCTTTCTCTAGATGTTGAATATGACCTACCATGGCATTAGTAATGACTTGCGAAATGAGGAACATGACTGTCCTATTCCTCTCTTCCCATTCTTTTGCTTGCCTCCTTTGGACTTCGGTGGCCATATCTTGATTGATTTGAGGTTGAGCATCATCGCCGCTCACAATACCCCATAAGCCTTTGCCCATTAGGTAGTTGGTTGTTCTAAACCTCCACACAGGATATCTATCCTTATCCAGCTTCTCTACTTGTTGACCCAAGTCAGCCATTGAAGAGTATCAAAGACTTTGAGAGTTACCTCGAATAGTTGTAGTCCTTTGCTCTTGCGTTTGTGAAGCTCCTCCTTATTTTATAGCTCCTCTTTTGCTTTTCTTTATCTCCAGCTCTGTTGATAAAGCTTCAGCACCAAGTTTGCTCTGATACCAACTGTCGAGAATGAGTTCTGCTATGCACAACGAAAATGTGTAGTGAACCACCCTTGTATGTCTAGAACTTGGACAAATAGCTGCACCTTAGATAGCTTGCTGCTCTTAATACAAAACTCAAATGGACTTGAGCCTTTAGTCAATGAAAGTAGACAAGAAGATCTTTCTAACAAGCTATAAATAACTTAATTTGGACAAGTTTTGATTAGGAAACACAACTGACAAAGATGAACTACCTGTCCACACAGGTATGCTGAAGAACTGAGCTTCACTCTCGGACTGATAACTCTTTGAATATATACGCTTTGAGAAAAATATTTGGTAGAGAGAAAGTAGACACAAATAGCAAGATAAAAAACAAGTAATTTGGACGAGTTTTAGTCAGGGAACACAACTGACCAAAGTAGACCACCTGCACACATAAGTACACTGTAAAACTGGACTTTACTCTCTGATAGATATCTCATAAAATTTAAATGATCTCAATGAAATATTTGAGACAGCGAAAGCAGATGTCAAGGGCTTTCCAAGAAGACAAAAATCGTGTAGTTTGGATATGTTTTGGTCAGGAAACTGAACCGACCAAAATAGACTACCTATGTACACATGTATACTGAAAAACTGGACTTCACTCTTTCACTGATTTCTCACAAACTACATAAGGTTTCAAAGAGATATTTGCTATGCCAAAAGTACACAAGATAAGATTTCCAATTAATTTTTAAATGCACAAAATGGTTACATATGCACTGAGATATGAGCTATGCAACATAGCTGTGCACAAACTGACGTGCAGCTGGAAGGAGTCTAAGGGAAGAAAAAATGACAAAATGGCTAGATCCGACTACTGGGAGCTCTTGCCTCTTTCTCTCCTTGTTTTGAATGTGCTCCCACTTCACTTTTATAACCAATGAGCATGTGAAGAAGTTTGTGCCTTCTTCTTAACTCACCACTTTCTCCACTACATGCTACTAACTACAAGGCAAGATATTGTATCTCTTACTCATCATGAATTTTTACTAGACTTTTTCTTTTATTATTTTTTCATTTTTTCCTTTACTTTTTCTTTATATTTATATTTGGTAAATTTATCCAAGCATGGCTCATATGAAAATGAGCTTGTACATTTATCTTCAACACTCATGTTAACCATGCCAAGGTAAATACTTTAAATAAACTCATGCATCAAGCAGTCAAGTGTGAAAATAGGTTTTTTGAGAGAAAGTAAGAGAGGAAGACTTCTATTCAAGATCGAGCATACAAGTTTACATCCGTCCCTCAACAAAATTCGTTGTAAAAATTACAAGTAGATCCCATGCAATTGGAAAGCATCAAGGTTAGGAGCCTTACACCAAGGGATAGAAATTATTGCAAAGTCAATGGATTATGCTTTTAGGATGGAGATAATGATCATTTTCTATATAAATGTCCTAAGAAGAAGAAATAAGCTAGACTTAGTATTTCCAAAATCACCATAAAAAATCAAAAGAATCATCAATAGAGTCAAAGGATGATTACATTCCATCATGAGAATCATGAAGTTCATTTTGCAACTAGGTATACCACAAACCCTTTTCAATTTCATATGGATATCCATCATCATTGTGTTTCAACACCACATACTAGGAACTCTATAAAGACCATAAAACTATGAAGGTTCAAATTCAAGAATACCTTAAGATCACATGACTACTCCTCTTGGAACTTGTCATTTTAGGGAAGGTGATGTCATGAACACAAAGGAAACCATCCAAGACCTTAGATTTCATGTGACTTTCTATATCTCATTATTGTTTCAGAATTTGGAGAAACTAATGCTACCACTACATCCATAACATGCCAAAATCTTGAGATCGACTGTCTACTTGCTTGATTATGACATTTGGAGGTCCTACTTTGAATTTTTAACATCATGAATTTGTAACCGCCCTTGGGCACCTATATAAGGAGGGCTTGGCCACACAGATCCTCAGTCTTGCCAATACCAACCTTGGGAGCTCAAGTCACAATCTCCAAGTACTTTGCAAGTTCTAGTTCCAGTTCTCATCTTATTCCTTGTTTTAGTCTTGTCTATTCTAGTATTCTGAACATCCTATCTTGTCCTCTTGTAATCTCATAGTACAAGATCATTTCTAGTTATGTCTTGTATTCTATCTAGTCTAGTTATCCATAACTATCAATCCTAGGTTGTGGGACTCCTATACTCACAAACATATTTTTGAAATCATAATCAAGTCTAGTAAAAAAAAGGCACAACCTAGTGATCCCTTGAAAACTAGTGCTCATCTTTAATGTCACTTTAAACTTTTCAAAGGTAAAATTTGAAAAGTGTCAAGTGGACATCCCTATCTAGAACTATGGATGTCAATAATCAATGTAATTTAAAGGCATGCTAAATAAAAAAGTCATCAACTTATGAAGCTTTCACTTTCTCTTGTGCTGAATAAACAAGTTCGTAACTTGTGCAGCTTTCATTATCTCTTGTATAGGTATAAAATGAGCCACCTTACTCAATTTATCTAGAACCACTATTATAGCATCCCTCTTTCTTCGGGTCCATGAAAACCCAACTATAAGTCCATGATATACTATCCCAATTATGCTTTGGGATCTATAATGGCTATTACAAACCTAGTGTCCTAACCCTTTTTTTGTTTATTGACGTAACACATAAATCATTTTCAAACATATACATAGATATCTTTGGCTAAACTAGGCCACCAAGATGTTCTTATGACAAGTTCTATGGTCTTGTTAATACCTAGGTGCCTTATACAAGCAACATCATGGTTCTCATGCCTGAACTTTAGTCTTAGGTCCTAGGAATCTATTACATAAATCTTTGCTTTCCATTTAACGATTCAAGTCTCCAATGAGAAATTAAAATATGATGTTTGGTTTACTTGGTGGAGAGATAAAGAAATCTTTTTCATACTCTATAATAAAGTCATCATTGATGACTCTCATAACCTATAACTGGAGATTTTTCACCTATTCCTTTTTATCTCTTGAAGCAATGGTCTTTCTAAAGCTATAGAGCTCATTCGCCACATTATTCAAGCTGTTGCATTAACCACTATATTCTCTTTTATTTTCCTATAAAGAATTTCCATATGGATTTTTTGCAAAAATACATGTATATGATGATCAATATACATCTTAAAGTATGAATCAATTAAGTAGTGCCTCCAAACTTTAAGGCCATATACCACTACATAAAATTCTTGTCTATGCATGGGCCAATCATGTTATGCACTTTGAAAGCTTCTTATTTTCAAAAGCTATTGCCTTGCCATCTTGGCTAACTACAACCATATTAGTAGTAGAAAAGACCAAGGAGCAAGTTTAAGCTGATAGGGCAGCCTAAGGAAAGGTAGCCAGAGAGAGGGACAAGGGACATTTTGATGCTTGAGTAGAGAGGGTAGCCAGAGAAGAAGATGAGGATAGTGAATCATCCAAAATTTTCAAAAATTTTACATTAACAAATAGCAATCCTCATTACTACAAACCATTGTTGATAATCATTTTTGGTAATTCCAACTCCATTTTGTGCAAGCTAGGGAGTCCTTGAGCTTGAGGAGCACAAGTAGGATCCCATCTCAAATTTCATATTTTTTTTGGAGATTCTTTGAGCCCTCAAAATAGCTTAGTAACCTAATTTTAACTAGGCCAGACATTAGATCTAAAACCTAACAAAATTAGTCAAAAAAATATAAAAAGAGCTAAAGAGCTCATTTTTGAGGTTAGCAAGTTTGGGGCTAATTTTACTTTGAGATTAAATTTGTATCAATTGTAAAAACATTTTCCTATAATAGAAGATTCCATTGCTTTGATCTTTATCTTACCTTGTGTGTGTGTGTGTGCACATCATCATGCTTCTCACTCACTTGCTTTGTGCACCCCTATTGCTCTTGATCATTATATCATCCTCACTTCACTGCAAATTGACATTTATGATGGGGATCTTCACCACGGTGGTACTTCCATTGTGCTAGAGTGACACCAGATTTGGCATTGTTGCCAAGGAGTGCAATTCGAGGACAAGCGTGTCATAGTAAGATGTAGAGTATCAATGTTGGAATCATTGGTAAGTAGGTATTTTGGTTATTTCATTTACTTTTTTCATCATCATCATCATCGTCTCCACCATCTCCACTCTCCTCCACCTTCCATCTCCACCTTCACCAAATATTTCAGATTTTAGGCATATACCCACCTCTCCCATTCATTCCCTCATTTTAATTGTGAGAGAGAGAGAGAGAGAGAGAGAGAGAGAGAGAGAGAGAGAGAGAGAGAGAGAGAGAGAGAGAGAGAGAGAGAGAGATTGTATGCATGCTATTTTTGTGTGCTTTTGAGTGTTTCTTGTAGGAATCAACTTCAACTCTATCACCAGCTATGAGAGGCATTATGTGTGCAACCTGAGGTGACCATGTTTATCTATTATGATAGATAGGGAAAGTTGTTATTTTTTATTTGCATCCATTTCACAATAGAGACATACCTAGCACATCCACAAAACAAAAAATGCATCAAAATAATTTGCATTATTTCATTCTAATGCCATAAACACCACCTATCATCATAGAAAAAATATGTGACAGACACCTTCAATCATGATAGACATGTCTATCATGATATATTCTCTTAGTGACATATGATAGATACCATTTATCATGATAGACAGACTATCTACCATCTATCATGATAGACGTATTCTAGAATAGATGACAAAGGCCTTCTATCACAATAGACATATCTTCTATTGCGATAGATGCCTTTTATGATAGAACACAAACCCATATGTTGTGATAGACTGATCACCTATCACGACAAAAGCCCATCTGTCCTGATAGACAGATCATCTATCATGATAGCCTAATTCCATGATAGATATGTTGGAAGTGGAGTGGGCCTCAATAACAATATTAACCATAGGTTTGCAGGATCTTCCAACACATGAACCTTATCATACACACCTTAATACTGAAAAAGAGATGAATGAGAGATAGAGAGAGAATAGACAAGATCTTTCAAAGTGTACAATAAGCTAGGATGCTCACCTACACTATCTATATTCCAATTTCAAATTAGAATATGTGAATATGATACAAACTAACAAGATTTGAATCTAGACTGAAATAGGAACTAGATACAAGATATTGTATGCCTAAGAGGTATGAAGAGTGTGTGTGTGAGAATATGGAGAATATGAACAGTTTAGAACTATTTCACAACAAACCCAAATTTTGATTAATCTAAATTAAACACTAGTGAATGAACAAGTGAGGACAGATGTAGACTTGTTACTTATAGTATGTTGGCTGATACAAAATCCTCCAGATACTCGTGATGTAGAGCATGCCTCCTCCAATTGTGTATGAACACTTCCTCCAAGATGACATCCTCCTTGATCACCAAGTGTAGAGATCCTTGAGAAGATCTTGAAAAAATCTTGAGAAGATGTGATGACAATGACGCATGGCCTCATTATATAGTTTGATATGATCCTCCAAAAGCAACAATGAAAACTAAAGCTACGATCGCTAAACTAATTGTGGAAAAATAAACACAATAACTGATCACTATGCAAAATCACTACGAAAAAAATCACGCTTCTCTTTTGTGTTCGCACTATGTCCGTCGGTGATCGAACCCAAGTGGGTTGTTTGAGAGGTAGTTGTTTTATCCAAGGTGCCCTGCTTCGTTCTTGTAGGGGAATCTACAAAGAACAATATAGAAGCTGTATCTATTTGTAGATTGTAGGTCTATTGAACCCATTGGACATTGTCTCCAACAATCCCCCCTTCAATTTCATAATGGTATAAGGTTTAATAACCTACAAAACTTCCTATGACTATCTCTAGTAAATTCTTTGGTAAAAATATGCACAACATTTTCACTTGTAGGTATGTAGACCAGCTCAATGTGCTTATTAGATACATGTTCCCAAATGTAGTGGCAATTTATCTCTATATGTTTTTTCCTAGCATGATGAATAGGGTTCTTTGCAATAGAAATAGCACTTTGACTGTCTAAAAATATGTGAACTAGAAGATGAACTTGAACATCAAGATAACTCAGAATCTTCTGTAACCATACTCATTCAAGTGTAGCCATAAAGGCAGCCCTATACTGTGCTTCACTTGAAAATGTAGCATTTGTAGGTTGTCTCTTGGATAAGCAAGAGATAAGAAAATATCCTAGATAGAAACAATAACCACTTATGCTTCTTCTTGAGTCTTTATCACCTGCCCAATCAAATTCTGAAAAACTTTTAAGTAAAAAAATGTGAAGACTTCAGAAATACCATAGCATAGTTGGATGTTCCCTTCAAATAACTGAAAATTCTCTTAACTGCTTTCCAATGAACCTTAAGCAAGAATTTGGATACTTGAGAAACTGCAAACTAAATGTGCGAACATGTATTACAGAGATATATAAAGTAACCAACTACTTGAATACATAATGTAGCATCAAAGGGTTCTAAATCTTCTTCTGATTGTAATGACACATTGACATCCATAGGTGTCTACATAGGCTTGGAATCTATCATCTCAAACCTTTCCAATAATTATTTTTGTTGTGTGATGTAGATACACTCATCATACTTGAATTCAATCCATCATTCTAGATAGAGGAGCAAGTCTCATCATAGCCAATACATTTCTTTTGTGCATACCATTTGACAACTAATCTTGCTTTATACCTATCTATAGTACCATTTGCTTTTCTTTTGATTTTGAAGATCCACTTAACACCAATAGATTTCTTACCTTTTGGTAGCTCACAAAGCTTCCATGTTTGGTTCTTATGAATACATTCAATCTCTTCTTGCATAGCTCTCTTCCATATAGGAATATGTAGTGCATCTTGAACACTAACTGGTTCATTCTCAATTCAAGTAAGAGCTAAAATATTATGAATCTCAATATGTTCTATATAATTTACCTGGTCTGTTTGTTGTCTCCTTGTTTGACTTCTGGTTCTTCTAGTGTATTCCTTTATACCACTGTCCTTCCAGGTTTGATATCACCACTTTGGTGTATCCTTGAAAAGTGGTGGAATCCTTTCTGGCTCTTTACTATCTCTTTCTTGTAGAACTCTGGAACATTCTCCAACTTCATAAGTGAGAACATCAAGAGGTACTGATGATGGACTAGGTACTGATGTAGGTAATGTTCTCTCTTCAACTTTATCTCTTAGGATTTGAGAAGGTTCATCACCCCCCTTGTATGGCTGAATATAAGAATCCAAATCCCTTTTGAAAAATGCATAGTCATCTACTTTTATGAATTCTGGAATCTCTTCCTTCTTATCATAAATCTGACTTTCTGCAATATATGCATTGCATGAGAGTAGGATATCACATGTATCTTGGACATAGAATCTGTATCATTTTCTTTCAATTGGATAACCAATAAAGATGGATTTTATAGCTTTTACATCAAGCTTACCATGATCCTTCTTCTCAATTTGAACATAAGCTAGGGAACCAAAAACTTTGAAATAACTTACATTGGGTTTCTTCCCATAATAAGCTTCATAAGGTGTAATGACCTTCAAAGCTTTTGTGGAAGACCTATTTAGCATCTGATTAGCTGTATGTACTGCATTAAACCAAAACTTGGGAGAAAGATCTATGGATGACATCATATTACACATCATCTCAGCAAGTATCCTAATCTTTCTCTCTGCAAGACCATTCTGTTTTGTCATCCTCTATCACTTCTCAAAATCTAGATCTTTGATTGAATTTCATTTTCAACCATGAACTTCTTGAAATTAGGGAAAACCTTAGACTTCACTTTAAGATCGGAAAATGACCATGAATATCTTGAGAAATCATCAATGAAAGGAACAAAGTACCTGAACCTTGAATAGAATCTATTCTCATTGGACCATTTACATTTGAATGTATGATATGCAATTTCCTTGTGGCCATGATATATACATGTTTCTTGAAAGGAAGTTTATGAAGATTTCCTTCAAGATGTCCTTCACATGACTCTGCAGCATTTGGTAAAGTAAAAGTAGGCAAACTCTCCACCATATATTGATCTTTGATATGCTTGAGAGCTGTGTAACTGACATGACCAAATCTAGCATGTCATAACTTCATATTCTCCTTAGGTGTAGAAGATATAACATTGGCATGACTTATTTTGGATAACACAAACATGCCACTTCTGTTTTCACCTTGAAGTAGACAATGTTCCTCATCAGGTGTGAGGATATGACATGAAGCTTTCTTAAAAACAACGTTATAACGATCTGACAAGAAAGTAGAGATAAAGAGAAAATTCTTCTTCATGTTTGGAATATAAAGAATATTGAAAATCGTGAAATTTTCACCTGATCTGGACTTAAGGTTTACTTTTCCAACACCTACAACATCCAAATCATGACCACCTGCAATGTTCACTCTTCTACTTGAATAATTATAAAGGGAAGAAAATACCTTTCTGCAACCTATCATATGCTTAGTAGCTCTAGAATAAAAAATCCAAGGATTATTAGAGATTGGATTTAATGTTGCTTGATCAAAAGCTACCTCTTTAATAGTAACACATGCATATGAATCTACCTTTGAAGATTTAGGTTTTGGATAATCTTCACCACTATTACCTGATGCTTTTTCTTCTCCTTGAAAATCCTTGTTTTGCATTGTGCTATAAAACGACTTGGTTTCTTACAGTAATGACATACTCCATTATTTGAATCAGATGTAGTTAAAGAATTTTCTTTGGGTGTAGGGGAAGCATTAGCAGAAGGACAAGAAGACTTAGGATTAGAAGACTTACTTTCCATCTTGGATTTCTTACTCTTCTTCTCCTTCTTTGTCTTTCCCTTCAATGATGATAACATGGCTTCATCATTCTCTTCCATTCTCTTTTGTTGATCTTCATCTTCAAGTAACAAGAATTGTAGCTATTCAAATGAAAGTTCTCGTATCTCTTGTAGATAGAGATAAAGAAGTAACAAAAGCACACTATGTGGATGGAAGTGAGTTTAGAAGTGTATTTACCATCTCTTTATCTGAAATATTTACTCCAACATTGAGTAACTGATCTCTTAAATCTTTGAGCTTCAAAAGATGTGACTGAAATGATTCACCAACTTTCATACTTGTGTTGGCTAGCTATTTTCTTAGATGAGCTTTTCTAGCAAGGTTTCTACTCTGACAGAGATTCTCTAACTCCGACCAAGCCTGGCAAGAGGTTTTACATGACCTGATTTGGGGTATAATATGCCTCTTGACTCCCATAGCAATATATGAAAGTGCATGTGCATCCCTTGAATCCCATCTGCATTGGTAGGAAGTAATCTGGTAGTAGTATGGACTCCTAATGATGAAAGATTTTCTTCTTCTTCACTAACCTCCTATTGAGCGAAAATAGGAACAGGGGGTCTTCTAGAAGATGAAGTAGCCTCTTCTCCAACTTGTCTTGGACTTCGATAAGTGCCATTGACAATAAGTCCTTTGATACTAATAGATTCTTCATCATAAAAATACACATTGGATAATTAGACATTCCTTCAAGCTTGTCTTCATTCTCAAGCCTATAGTCACTCATCTTGTTAAGGGTGCATGTCAACTATGCTCTGATACCAAATGTTGGAAGTGGGGTGGGCCTCAATAAAAATATTAATCACATGTCCACACGATCTTCCAACACGTGAACCTTAGCATACACACCTTAATTCTAAAAAAGAGATGAGTGAGAGATAGAGAGAGAATAGACAAGATCTTTCAAAGTGTATGGTAAGCTAGGATTCTCACCTATACTATGTATATTCCAATGTCTTACAATGTGTGAATATGATACAAAGTTACAAGACCTGAATTTAGGCAGAAATAAGAACTAGATACAAGATATTATGTGCCTAAGCGGTATGAAGGGTGTGTGTGTGTGTGAATATGGAGAATATGAACCATTTAAAACTGTTTTACAACAAACCCAAATTCCAGTCAACCTAAATCAGAAACTAGTGAGTGAACAAGTGAGGATAAGTGTAGACTTGTTAGTCACAAATGTTGGTTGATGCAAAATCCTGAAAATACTCTTGATGTAGAGCACACCTCCTCCAAGTTTGTAAGAACAATTCCTCCAAGATGAACTCCTCCTTCGTCACCAAGTGTAGAACTCCTTGAGAAGATCTTGAAAAGATCTTGAGAAGATGTTATAACAATAACCCTTAGACTTATTATATAGCTTTGATATGATCCTCCAAGAGCAACAACAAAAACAAAAGCTGCGATTGCTAAACTAATGGCTGAAAAAAAAAACACAATCGTTGATGGCTATGCAAAATCATCACAAAAAAAGAGAATCACACTACCATTGTGTGTTCTAGCTACATCTGTCGATGATCAAACCTAGGTGGGTTGTTCGAGAGGTTGTTTCTTTATCCAAGGTGCCCCCCGTTAGTTCTTCTAGGGGAAGCTACAAAGAACAATATACAAGCTACAACCAATTGTAGATTGTAGGCCTATTGAGCCCATTTGACATTGTCTCAATAAGATAATATATGGGTCTCTCATGATAGACATTCATTCTATCACGACAGACATCATCTATCATGAGAGACATGTATATCAAGAATTTTCATTTGAATATTTGAGGCTAGCTTTGTGAAATTTTTAGGGCTATTGAAGCAAAATAAGTGGGCTATTGAAGCAAAATAAGTGTGTATAGAGGAAAGACAAGGTGCAATAGTAGATCAAGGCTTGGGTGAGCTTCCGAGCATAATAAAAAATCTAGAGAATGTGACTTGAGATTGGAAAATTACTCAAATCCCTCAATCAATTCTAGGTTAAGATAAGTGCACATAGGTGAAATTTATTAATTAAGGTGACGATAGGAATGGACTAAGTTCAAGAAACCCTAATTAATTCAAGTCAAGATTGATAAGTAGAGTAAACATGTGATAATCTTAAGGAAATTAATATAATCAAACGATCAAATGCGAAAAATTAACAAACTAAGGTTAGTCCTGATGGTACGTTACTAAAGACAAGACATACACCAAAGAAATTTTAAAAGGAAAAGTGATTGATATATAAAATAACATTGCAACATGTGTGTACTCTAAAAATAATTGGAAGGGTAAGTGAGAAAATTCATGAACCTTAGATGCGGCAAACAAGTAGGAAAGTTTCACAAACAAAGCCTCATATTATCTAAATCTAGTTTCAATATTATGGCTAGATCTTTGGCTCAACAGTTGAGAAAGTATCCCTACATGGTGAGCTCAGAAACAAGTGACTCTGAGATGTCATCTAGCATGGAAAGATCTATAGGCAATTCAAGATTGGCATACTTAGAGACCCCAGAAGGGGCCTATAAGACTTAGCTTGAATACATTCAACCCAAATGCTTAGGTGGTCACATCTATGAGGATGGTTTAAGAAGATAATTAATCCAACTTAGAAATCTAGAACAACCCTTTGGAATTGATCATGCTGTGGTTAAATTTGAAGAAGGGTCATACATAGATCATACATTGATAAACAAGGAACCATGTATGTGGTAACCAACTTACCAGATAGAATAGATGACTTGGGATCTATCACACCTGAGTCTCAAATAGGAGATCTTGAACACGAGAACAAAGAGGAAGAACTTAGAATCCCTAGAGGTAAATCAATTTTGAATAGGATCGTCACACCTGAATGGATTCCTCAAGACAACACGAGCATATAACTTTTTGTTAACAAAGGGATTGAGGAAGATTTTTGGAGGTTCAAACTAGACCAACCTAGCAGTGTAGATGGGATCATCATATATGAGTTCAAGGACCCTGATGTTCTAGACAAGGTTATATATCCAGACAATAGTTTGAAGAGAATGTATGTCATCTCGGAGCGTAGTAGACACGTAAACACTTAGAAGGGTGATTTTTTTTCCCTCACACAAGCCTCCTAACCCTCATTGTCATGAGAGAGGAAGATCTTCACATGTACTAGGAGCATAGAAATAGAAATCAAAGGAATGACCCCAGCGAGGTTTGTGCACACTATAAGAAGAGAAGATTAGGACTAGACACATATAGAACAAAATGAGAAAAAAAACAAAGGGCATAGGAACTGGAGAGGTATGGATGAATTTTCTCTACCTAGATGAAGAGAGCATCCTAGAAACTTGAGACCCTCTTAGGTAGTGAAAACAATGAAAATTACTTTGATGGCACTAGAGATCCCCATGATCATCTGGATGAGTTTAAGCAAGTATTGAGAGCAAAAAAAATGGGGGATTTGTTCACTAAATATGAGGTTTTGGGACTAACTTTGAAGAATACAACCCTAACATGGTTTCAACCCTTGCATCAAGATTAGACTAGAAATATCACACAACTGCTAGATACTTTCATTGCAAAGTTCTCCAAGAGTGGCATTAGACACAACACTTCTTCTTTGATTCATAGTTTCAAACAGACACCCTAGGAAACAATCAAGTTAGTAGGATACATGTTTACGAAGTACATTGAGAGATATCCTATCCTAGAGTTTACTCAAGCTGAACAAATTTCCTTATTCTTAGATGGCCTACTGAGCAAGAAACGAAGGTCATATGTATACTTGGAGGAATCACATACTTTAGAGCAATACTTAACAATGTGTATCAGTATCGAGGACAACTTGGGTGAGGAGATGGAGATCTCTAAAATCTACAAGGATTTAGAATGTTCTAATAGTATTACATCCAAAACCATGACTTCAATAGACAAACTGGTAGAACTAATAAATCAAAAGTTAGGAACTCAGAATAGACAAGATTAGACACTGTGAATGGCAGCTCAACACATAGAGAAGTCTCTAGGATTGTTAGAAGGAATCACTCTCACTACTTGTGGTGTAGAGTTTGAGCATACCTTTGCCATTTGTGAATTTTGAAAGAACCATGTCTATGAGATGATCTTGGGAAGACCTTTCATGAGAGAATTGGAAATAGTGCAGGATTGGAGAACCAATTTCTTGTACTTACAACATTTGGGGAAACTACGAAGGTCAATCTCAAGGTCTATACACATTGAGATGTACCACCTCTGTAGTTGAAAGCTATCCATAAAACACTAGAAGATACTGAATCGATGCATGTCGTAGGATCATATTTTTTGTGGGTGCATGAGGATACTCACTTATGGATATGCAAGCTTGCAATGGAAGAAGAAAAGGGATTAGAAACTAGAGACATAAGAGCCTCAGGAAATCATAGATCACTTCAAGACCCAGCCTACATGCCTATGATCTTTCTAGATGAAGATTTTGAACCCCAAGTTTGGGTAGAAATCTTGGTGACAATGGACATAGCAATAATGAAGAACAATGGACCCCCAATTGTGATGCGTAGGGTTATGATATTTTGTTGTTCATGTGTGAACCCATAATTGAGGAATGTGAACCTAGTATAGATGTACTAAAAGAAGAGAATCACGAGGATATAGAATCCATCATCATGGATCCTTTTTGCACCTCAGAAGAAGAGTATCTATACTTAATAGAAGCTAAGACTCAAGAGCAAAAGGACTTTAAGAGAAACGTGATGTTAGCTACACAAGTAGACACAAAATGTAAGAAAAAGAAACAAAAAAAGAATACCCCCACATGAGAGGAAGAAGAAGAATCCCTGTTTGAAGTACTTGAGAACTTCAAGTAATATGAAAATAGAAGAAATGAAAATCATGGTAAGAATGCCAAAGAGAGAAGCTCTCATGGGAGAAGATTATGATAATAAAGAACATACTAAGAAAGTGGCAATGACAATCAAAGATGGAGAGGAGAAAATCCAATGAAGCAGATGCCTTACACATATGTTCCCATAGCATCCCTATGTCCTTAGAAGCCAAGCCAATGAAGCAGAAGCCTTACACATATCATGAAACTAGTGTAGCAAAGATAAAATAAGAAATGGATAAATTGATAGAAGCTAGCTTTATCTATGAGATTGAGCATATAGAATGGGTATCCCCTATTGTTGTTGTGCCCAAGAAAAATGGAAAATTTCATGTATGAATTAACTTGAAGAAAGACAATGATGCCACCATAAGAGTTAATTATCCACTTCCTATGGCTGAACATCTACTAGAACATGGGTAAGGAAGTTTACAACTTCCTTGATAGATTTTCAGGTTACAATTAGGTAGCCATAGCCCCCGAAGATGAACATAAGATGACTTTTACCACATAATGGGGAATATTTTCATTTTATGTCATGCCATTTGGGCTCACAAATGCACCTGCTACATTCCAAAGGCTCATGTGCCATGTATTTAAATATTTCTTGAGAAAGAACTCAGGAGTTTATGTGGATGATTTATGTTCTCATTCCCACATAAGAAAAACTCACATCCTAGAACTCAGGTAGATCTTTGACAAATGTAGAGAATATCATGATTGAACCTAGAAAAATGAGTTTTAATGGTCATAGAAGGAAAGATCTTAGGTCACATTGTGTCAAAGAATGCGATATGAACAGATGAAGACAAAGTGAGAGCTATAGCCGAGTTATTGAGGACTAGGATAGTCAAGGAGGTATAAGCTTTTATGGGTCATTGTGGATACTACCAACATTTTACCCACATGTACACAATCATTCCAAAGCCCTTGTACAACCTTTTGAAAAACTTTGAGTGGAATGAAGAACATGAGAAATCATTCATAGAGATGAAATGACATTTGTGTTCAAGCCCCATATTGACAACATTGGATTGGAATAAGCCATTCTAGGTTCATGCAAATGCCTCCAATTTTGCTATTGGATGCATGCTAGCACAACCAATAGGTGAAGGAAATATCGACCTTCCCATAGCTTATGCGAGTAGGAAGTTGAATGCCATGGAAGGGAATTACATGACCATTGAAAGAGGCATGGTCTATGCAATAAAAAAGTTTATACATTATTTGCTAGAAAATAAGTTCAAATTTTTTATAGACTATCATGCCTTACTATATTTGGTGAACAAACTTAGTAAGATGGTTTCTCTTACTAATGGAGTATGATTTCTAAGTAGTTTTTAGGAAAGGTAAGACCGATGTTTGGACTAATCACCTTTCGTGAATTAATTTTGAGAATCCTCGCAAGGTGTGTCAGATGAACTTCTTGATGCATATTTGTTCAACCTTGAAGTAGTTCCAAACTCGGCAAAGCAATAAGTACATATTATCACATTTGGAACCAAGAACCCTATGATAAGAACAAAAAATGAAGAAATAGTCAAGTTCAAAAGTAGCACATACGTGCATGGATTATTTACAAGTAGAATGATCAAGGAATCTTAGCTTATTGTGTGGAAGAGGAAGAACATGAAAAATGGTTGCAATTACCACATGTGGGTGCATTAGGGAAACATAATTCAAAACATAAAACCCTATAGACATTGAAGCAATTTGCAGCATGGTGGCAAACCATGGAAGTAGAAGTAAATAGGTTCCTCAAGGATTGTCCATCCTGCATTAGTAGACCTCTAGTTGAACATGCAACTCTATATAAAGTGTCTCTAATACTTGATAGGAGCCATCCTCTAGTTGACTTTCTAAGAATGAGAATGTTTCCTTAGGACAAACTTTAGCATGAAAAAGAAGTCTAGAGCGGCAAGCTCAAGAATATAAGTTCATTGGTGATAGGCTATACAAGTGTGGAAGGGATGGATATTTGAGATTAGGCATACACTAAAGTGAGTATTTGAAGATATCAAAGACTGCACTCTAGGGTGTTATAGGAGGACATTTTGGACCAGATCGAGTGATCAAAGCTATTCCATTTTTAGGCCTTTGGTTGCCTACCCTTCATATGGATGCACATACCTATGTGAAGAGGTATGACACATGCCAAAGAGCTCAATATCCTATTTGTAAGGACAAGATACCACTGAGACCCATGATGGGAGGACACACATTCTCCAAGTGGGCTATAGTCTTTTTAGGTCCAATCAACCCCCTCAACTAGAAGCTCTTATGTGGAATATATCATTGTGGCCACTGAGTATCTTAACAAATGGGTAGAAGTGAAAGGCACTAGGAAGAATGATGCACAAACTATGACAAAATTCTTGTTTGAGAATTTATTCACAAGGTATGGATTGTCTATAGAGTTGGCGGGTGATTGAGGAATCCACTTCTTGAATGAAGTAATTTTATATTTGTTACAAGATTTCATAATGATTCACAAGAGGTCAACACCATACCATCTGCAAGCAAAAGGACAGGCTGAAAGTACAAATAAGATATTGTGTAATGTATTGAATAAGCTCATAGATAATAAACGTTCAGGCTAGGACAAATAGTTATATCATAATGTTTGGGCATATCAAGTGGCCTATAAGAAGATACTCAATGCCACTCCATCTCAAATGGTATTTGGCCTGAATGCTATGCTTCCTTTAGACTTCTTGATACCCACCCTAAAGGTCACACAAGAGCATCAGTGGACAAGCCATGAGCTATCATTCATGATCATGGATTTAGAATGCTTAGGAGAGACCTGACTGAGAGGAGTAGTAGGTATATATGCAACAAAGAGGAGACAAAAGGCCTATTTTGATGCACATGTAAAGGCAGAAGGCTTGAAGGTTTGTGATCTTGTATTGGTATACAACTTTGAACAACATGCTCATAAGTTAGAGAAACATGACTATGGACCCATGATTATCAATAGACTATCAACAAGTGGTCTCACACAATCAGTCACCTTAGAAGGAGATGTGATGCCAAATGAGATAAGTGGCCATTGAGTCAAGCTTTATCAAGAGCCCTGATGGAAGATATGCTTAGGTGACTCAATGTAGCAAAGAAATGTAAAGAGGAGGAGAAAAAAAATATGAGAAGAGGCTTAGGCTAAAACTCTAGAATGTATTCGATGAATGAAGTTAAGATGATAGGGTGTTAGTTAGTTTAGGAATGATGAGGTTGAAAGGCTTCATCTTATGAATGCCCTTCCCCAATCAAATACCCCTAGATGTCACATGGTGATGTGAGAAACAAAGAGAAATATCTTTCCTAGCATAGTTGATAGGTGACCATTCATTTTGGTTGAGCTAGGATGGGGCATTACACTCAAGATAGTTTGAGCCCTCATTGATTTAGGAGGTGCTACAAGTGCCATTAGGTATTCTTGCTATCAAGACATGAACTTGCAAATGAATCCTATCGAGGCTTACCTCATAGGATTAGGAGCTGTGGAAACCCCTTGCAAGAGTGAGGTGGAAGTTCCAATCCTCATACAAGAGGTCTCCTTGAAAGTAAAGTTATTAGTGTGCCATAATGAAGATCTCATCGAACCTCTAATATTGGGCCAAGATTGGATATATGACCACATGGTCAACTTAAACCTAAGAAGCTAACTTTTTTAGGTTTGGGTGAATGATGAATGTATTACAGTAGAATTAGAAAGTGGTACTTGATGAAGGCTCTTAGTTCTTTGAACCCTCAACTTAGGGAAAATGATGTTGCATGTACCCTAGATCTATTGTGCGTAATGTCTCACACCATGATGAAAATATCAGGCCACCATTAGAACACCCTTATTTTCCAAAGATGAGTGTCACATCAACAACTCAACCATGGAGGCATGCAAATCAACAACACCAGAAACATGAAGCAAGAAGATCACACTACACTAGAACACTGAAGCCATGGAGATAACCATCAGTTCTAGTCATGAAGCAAATATGGGTGCAAAAGGGTGAGCAATCAATTGCTCCCCCATAATTGTTGAAGCTTAGTTAGAAGTATCAACAAAGTTAAAATTACTCAATCAGATATTTTGGAACTTTGTTAAGTTGGATGTGTGTTGAATCGGAAATTCCTATGTTTCTCGATTTGAAATTAAATGGCAAGCTAATGGGTACATTGCATTGTATAATGATGTCATTAAGTTGCAGCAATTTGTCGTAACATTGGAAGGAAAATCCATGAGTTGGTTTAGTTAGTATGGCATTGCACATTTTCCTGATTATAATGCTTTAAAGATAACATTTTTATAGAGGTTTCAAAGAGAAAAGAACCAAATCAACATTCTCAAAAAACTTAGAGCCATTAGGCAAAAGAATATGCTAATATGAGACTATGTGCAGAGGTTCTAAAGTTTAGTAAAAAAAACTTACAAGTTAATGAAAGACCCACATATGAAATGTTAGCAGAATATTTTTTGAAAAGATTAAGGAGTAAGTTGATGAATGCAGTAGATATGAAGATTATGTGTTAGGGAAGAATCTGAGATAGCATCAACCTCAGATAAATATGGGATAGACACATGTTTAGATAGTGGGTTAGAGGAGGTTCAAATTAAGAAAATTCACAACGTAAAAGGAAACATACGAAAGAAGATGATTTGATAAGTAAATTAAAGAAGTATGGATATTTTGTGCTTCTACCAAAAGAGAAAAAGTATTGTGAGATATGTGCTAAGGAAGGGCATAAGACGAATCAATGTTGATATATCCCAAAAAAGAGGGCAGTCTTCGATGTACGAAGGAAGGGGTAATGGAGAGTAGTGGAAAATCAAGAAGCCCCAATCAAGGGGGGAGAAGGATTTCAAAGACCAAGACGAGCAAGGCCTCCATGGAGGGAGCATGAGAATCAAGAAGGCAGACCAACACAAATAATGCCATGTGTATACTGCTCTACTCCAGATCATTGGATAGGGCCAAATTGCCCTTTGTGGGTAAAACATAGGGAAGAAATATGACTATCAGTAATTAGATATAATCAAGAAAACTAGCAAGCACAACCACAACAAAAAAACCATCCAATAAATTTTCTCAAAACTTTACATTAACAAATAATTATTTTCATAACTATAAACCATTGTAAATAATCATGTTTGGTAATTCCAACTCCAAGCAAAGGAGTCCTCAAGCTTGAGGAGTACAAGTAGAATCCCCATTTCAAATTTCATTATTTTTGGAGCTTCTTTGAACATTCAAAATAGCTTAGGAACCTAATTTTTAACTAGGCCAGACATGATTTGAAATCTGCCAAAACTAATAAAAAAAACCTATAAATAAATCTATAGAGATCATTTTTTAGACTAGAAAGTTTAAGGTTAGCTAGTTTGAGATTAAGCTTCTATTAGTTGTAAAAGCATTTCAATACAATAAAAGATTCTATTGATTTTCGCTTTGTCTTATCTTGTGTGTGTCTGTGTATGTGTGTGCGCATCATCATGCTTCTCACTCACTCACTCACTTGTGCACCCCTTTTGCTCATGATTGTTGTATCATCCTCATGTCTCCAGAGATTGACATTTATGAGGTGGATCTTCACCACATTGCTAGAGTGACTAAACCATTCCAGAACTCAAGGGTTTTTCCTTTTATCTACCACTTTGAGTATCATTGTACTTTAAACAACTTTTTCCATTGCTTCGAAACTTCCTTATTGCACGTTCCTTCATTCAAGAGGAACCTTTGCCTTCATAAAGTTTTTCGTAAAAAATAGGAACTAATATGGAAGAATTAGAAGTTACAAGTTATTCGTAAAATCTTGAAACTCCTAGTAATGAGCATACGTATCCCTCATCTTGAGGATTAGGCCACCCTAAAATGATTAGGATGCATCCAGATCCCCTTCCTCAACTCAATTTTCTAGAAAAAAATAACTCAATTTTTGCTAAAATTTTACAAGGTTTGTAAATGCCTAAAATCTTTCCAATGTTAATATCACTAAATGTTTCCAATGACAAGAAAAAGGACTCGGAAACTTACAAAAGAAAGAACAAGTGTTTTTTTCTTTTCCAAGCTGCATGGTTTAGCTAGTTGAAGGTTGGCCGTGACTTTGTGTGTGTGTGTGTGTGTGTGTGTGTGAGAGAGAGAGAGAGAGAGAGAGAGAGAGAGAGAGAGAGAGAGAGAGAGAGAGAAAGAGAGATTGTACATGTAGACTTACATAAGCTTATTACTCACAAACACCAAGATTCCTTACAACTTTTCTCTAAAGAAGTGTAATATTTGAGAAAAAAACCTACAAAGTTTCCATTTCAATGAGAAGGTGTCTACTGTGCTCCACCCAACCACCTCTTAAATATGGTTGCATAGGTGTATATACTTTTTAGGACACCATGGAAAATTGAGCCATGTGACTTATTCCATCTCAAATTGAAATTCATTTATCTGCTGCATATATGTCCCCATACATTTCTCTTAGGCCTTGACATACTCCTTTTTTCTTTTATTATTTTAATAAGACTCATTCACCAAGGATCTATGTCTACAATAAAAGCCTTAAATTTTTTGAATATTTTTAAGGTGACTTTTAGGTACACTTCATAACATCACATCATATTAAACTCTATCAATTCCATCTCAAAATTCTTCCCTTTGGAGAAAGCTCCGAAGAGGCATAAAGTATTATCTTTCTTACCATTATTCTAAATGCATCAATGTACAACAAATCTGGACTCTCTCACATACTCATTCACATGAGTGTTTGTTCCTTGATTGTATATTTTTGTGCATTGTACAATGAAAAATGGTCCCTTTTACAATATTTTTTCTTCATCTCTATTTTAAATCTTGGAGATACTTTGATAATAGAACTATTATATGATCTCTTTCTAAATTAAAACTTTAAAACTTTATTGTATTAAATTAAAACTTTAAAACTTTATTGTATTCACGAAGATGTTATTGATGCATGAGTATGACAATATTAAAGAAAAAGAAGCGACAATACTATGTGCAATCAAATGGAGTGTTGGAGTCAGAGGGAGCAAGAACACACACAAATACTATGGGAAAGAAGAAGCGTCTTGGAATCAGAACATACAATGTATTAACAAGTGTGGAATGCACAAAAGATAAAGCTATGTACAAGTAGGGAGGTACTCCTAAAGAGGGAAAAAGGTTCTTCAACAATCTCGAGTGTGTTCACACATGTTACTACCAAAACATACCAGCAAATCCTAGGAGGGAGTGATGGGCTAAATAAAGAGATTGCACTCATGTATAAGGAAGTGTCAAGCTATCCGGACTAAGATCAATCCACAAATAGGAGTAAACCCAAAGATTTTAGAAAAGCTCCAAAACTCTCATGGGGCACAGCCTTTGTGAAAAACATTGACAACATTCTCATATGAGGGTAGTCTCTCTTACAAATAGTCTCTTATTAACGTAATGATAGTGAACCTCAATGTGCTGTGGGAAACCCTAGAGTGTTGGCTTTTTCACAACTATCAATCCACTCCAGTTGTCAATAAAGATGGCGGCAGTAAAAAGTATGACCAACACCTAAATCAATCATGAAGTTTTTCTTCTGTGCTTTTGCAAGTCCAATATTGTGATATCTCTATCCTTTTGGGGAGATCTATCTCAATGGATAGAACCTTCGACTAGAGGGCCTAGAGGTAACTAATAATGCAACCAAAGCTATCTATTGAGGGGCCAACCACTTCTAAGGAAGCAAGCATTCAATCCAATGAATGTATTTTCTACCTCTTGGCAACTCAAGTGCTAACAAACTCCATGAATTGAAACTATTGCTCCCCAAGTTTGCTATTCACGAATCAATGAATGCTCCATAGCACACGGAATTGATGAGTTGCCAATTACTTATTTACCACTTCATCAAGATCTATCCTCAACTATCTCGAGTCTCTTAAGACCATCCTACTATTGAATTTTACTCCTACAACTCTACCCCAAATGTGCTACTCAAGCTAAAGATGGAACGAATAGATTATTAGCTATACCATAGACATGGAAACTATATGGAACTTACAACACTACATAGACAAGGAAACTATATGGAATTCTTAAAAATCTTTCCACAACACATAGAAATTCAAAAGGAAAACTATGAACATTATTCGAATAAGAATGAAAGACATTCATTCACAAGCAAATCATGGGTTACAATAGCTTGTTAGCCCTACACAATCTACTAATCAAACTGAAAACCTATAGAATGCATATAAGGGATAACATCCATAATGCTTGTACATATGTCTATTTTATTCTCTCTCATTCTTTTTTTTATCATATGATCTAATCTTCCATATAGTTTGAATTAAAGGAAAGTACAATAGGGAAGAGAATAATACCCATGGGTCCCTATGAATCGCACACAAGCAAGAGCTAAATGTCTAGCACCTATTAGGAATGATGGAGCCCAAAGGCCCACTAAGGGTAGCAACTAGAAAGGGAAAAACCTAAGGCTAGACAAGGAGGCTGCCTTGAAATAAAGTCAATTCTACCATGATGAGCACAATCCTTGCCATGATAGTCATTGTCCATCTAGAGCACTCAAAGACCAATGATTCCCTAAAGGGATCTAGTTTTGGATTTCATCATATTATGATGAGGGGTATCTTGTCAATTCAACTAAGAGTACTGGAAAACACACCCCATCAAGGGAGGTGAAAGTCTCATATGCTTGATGTAGTAATTCGGATTGTATATCTCCTCTTCTTTGTTTCTACGTATGCTTTTAAACCCTTTCTTACCATGCATTAGGCCTCTTTCACTCTAGATCTAGAAATTTTTGGGCTGCAAGCTCTTGCTTAGAGACTCATTATTCCTTGGGTATGCCTCCTATTGAGATATCAAGCTCAACATGTGATGATTGGGGATAACACATACCATTTTTTCATTTGTTTGACATTTATAATGGTCAAACTAGTATATGTCAAGGATAGTTTAGTGAGATTTACTAGATTTATCTACCAAGAGTGATGGCACATTTATTTCTTGCCAGCTCATTGATTTGCAAACATTAGGATTTTCCTTATGTATTTTTCTTTATATATTGCACTAGTATTATTATTTAAGGGACATCAATATAGATTCCTTTTATGTAATAGAAGAAGAAGAAGAAGAAGAAGAAGAAGAAGAAAATTCTTGCTTGCCTCAATCTGTGTGTGCTTCTCTTTGAGTGTGAGAGTGTGTGAGTGAGATCTCTTTCTTATATCCTTTCTCTTGACATGGTATCAGAGCAAGTCTGGCTATAGAGAGCTTTTGGAGAAGGTGGACAGTGAAGAGTATGTGAGAAGGCATGGAGAAAGCGCTCTTCAAAAATGACTTGAGATTGCTACAAAATTTTGTGTGAAGGTAGAAGGTGTCAAAATATTTTTGAGAGTGATCCCTTTAGGGCCACTTGTTTTTCTCGTATTTCTATTTTGAGACCATCTCGACTTTGTTTCAAGCCCACAAGGTTGGGCCCATGGAGAATCCAGGTAAGTTTGCAAAACTCTAACTTGCATTCTATTTGGCAACACTCAATTATTCTAGATCCAAAATTTCAAGCAATTTTGTGTACTCTTGATACAAAAAAGCTATGTTTTTATGAGATCGAATTATCATGTCATAGTGTGATAGTGTTCATGCAGAGTTACTCCTTCTAGTGTTTTTGCACTATTATGAATTGCTCAAAAAATGCCAAATTCTAATGGAATGAGTCAACTTATGAGTGATACGTTGGACAAAAAGAAATTTCATGCTTGGAGATTCAGAATGATGAATTTCCTGATGAAAAAAGGTTACATGACATCAACAGAGAGAATGAAAATGCTTTGTAGTTACTAGAGAGAATCAGACTATGGAATAGTTAAGAATATATGAAGAGTGGAACCAAGGAATAGGAAGGTAATGTATTGTCTATCTGTTAGCATAGAGGATAACATGAATGGGCACATACAGTATGCCAAAACATTGAAAGAGGCTTGGAACAATTTGTTCACACTCTATGATACCAATACAAATGCACGAAAATTGCAACTAAAAAATGAGCTGCATACATTAGAGAAAAAGAGCATGTTGGTAGGTGAATACACCCCAAAAACCAAAAGCATATGTGAGTCACTTGCGTTTATTGGCGTCAATGTAGACGATGATGATAAGGTGGAAGTGGCTCTTCATGGTTCATGAACTACATATAAGCAATTCATAACTTCTATTCAGACTAGGGGAAATATTTTGAGTTTCCCTAATCTCGTATCCATGTTGGTAATTAAAGAAAAGAATTTGGGTGAGGACTCAAAATCCCAAGAAAAATTGAGTTCTAAGTAGGTATTCTACTATGGTAGTGGAAGAGGTAGAGGTATAGGTTTTGGAAGTGGAAGAGGAAACAATAACCAAGACCAATGTCAACAAAAAAATCATGCACGAGGTAGAGGAGAGTTTCCAGGTAGGAGGCACCAAACAGTTGGCATAAATCTCCAAAAAAATGATTTAGGTAATGACAATAAAGGGTATTGGAATGTCCAAAGAAATGATTTAGGTAATGATAATAAAGGAAACAATAACCAAGATGTTGGCAGTAGTCAAGGAACTAAAGGACTCACAAGACAAGGAAGCCAACGAAGGGAGTCCGAGCGAAGAGAAGGCACAAGCAGACAGAGTAGTCAAAGAAGATCTGGCAAGTAGGCCATCTAAATTTTTCATGCATCAAAGGGATGGGCACACAAGAAGAAGGAGCAAGTAGGGAGCTCCAGGAAATGTATGTCAAACTGTTAGAAGAAATCCCTACAAAAATAGTGATTTTCATCACTAAAAACCATTGTAAATATCATTTCATATTTTTGTAGCTCCATTTTGTGCAAGCCAAGGAGTCCTTGAGCTTGAGGAGCTTTAGAAGTACCTACCTATCAGTTTGCACATTTTTTAGACTCCGTTTGGACCTCCAAATAGGCCAGAGAACCTAATTTTTAACTAGGCTGGACACTAGGTCTGGACAGGGCCAAAAACTAGTCAAAAACTATAAATAGAGCTAGAGAGCTCGTTTTTGAGGTTAGCTTGTAATAGATTTGAACTTGTATGAGCATTTTGGAAGTAATCTAAGAGAACTCCATTGTCCTTCTCTTTGTCTTGCTTTGTGTGCGCGTGTGTGTGTATGTGTGTGCATGTTAGTGTGCTTCTCACTCACGCACTTGTGCCTTCACTTGCTCGAGGTCATCATACCATCCTCACGTCTTCCCGGATTGACATTAAAGGAGGTGCTACTCATCATTGAGCTACACCAAATTTTGGCGCCGTTGCCGGGGATCGAGCTTTGAGGACGAGCGTGTGATGGTAAGACGTAGAGTTGTGACGTTGGCGTTGTAGGTAATTCCTTTACTTTTTCTTATTTTTCTCTTTTTTACTTCATCATCATCATCACCATCCCTATCCTCACCATCTCCCAACTCCATCTCCATCATCGCGAAAATTTCAGTTTTTGATCATATCACCTTCTCCCCCCCATTTCCCTCATTCCACTTGTGAGAGAGAGCGAGAGAGCGATTTGTGTGCACTCTTTTTGCATGTTTCTTGAGTTTTCTTGCAGGATCTGGCTATCCCACCATCTCCAGCAGGCTGCACAGGTACGAAAAAGCTTGAAACTGTCTCTGTGTCGTCGACCTCTGTCGATCGAGATCGATAGAAAAATTGCCTATTTGGTAAAACAAAGTACACCATAATGATCCACATGACCAATTCCCACAAGACATCCCATCCATTTATGAAGAGCAGGAGAGCACTCAATCTCAAGAGAGATTAGACTTTGAGTCTAATTCTTTACAAGAACTACCCCATTTCATAGGCCCATGGGAGGCAAAGTCCATGTGTATGAGAGCACCCACTGTCATGGTAAGAAATGAAGATTCAGTCATACCTAGGAATACGGAGGTAGTAAAGAATACTAAAGTGTAGTGCAATCTCACTTTAGAAGAGCTACTCCAGGTTAAGCCAGAAATATGGAAACATGTAGCCAAACAAATGCCAGAGATAGCTAAACCTCGTTCGCAGGTAGGTTCTCATAGAACAGTGCCAGAAATTCCTCTAGACAAGATAGGAGATATGAGTGAAGGTGAAGAAGGAAACACCTATCTTCCCATCACCCATCAAGGATACACGACCAAGGCAATTCTGGACTCTGGTGCAGGAGTTGCGATCGCTACCACTTCCCTATGGAAGCGTTGGGGCAAGCTAGCACTTAGGCCAACGAGAATGAAATTGCAGATGGCTGATGGTCACATAGAAAGACCCTTAGGACTGCTTGAAGGAATAACTCTCACTACGTGTGGTGTAGAGTTTGAGCACACATTTGCTATCTGTGACTTTAGCAAGAACCATGCCTATGAGATGATTTTGGGAAGACCATTTATGCGACAGTTGCAGGTGGTACAGGATTGGGGAACCAACTCCTTGTATTTGCAACACTTAGGTGTCACGACCAAAGTGAATCTCAAAGATTACTCTCATAGAGATGTCCGTCCCATCCAATGGAATCCCATCAATAGAGCAAAAGATGACGCGGAATCGGTGCATTCCATAAGATCAGGATCCTCATGGATGCATGAAGACACCCACTTGTGGATGTGCAAAGTAGCAGTAGAAGAAGAGAAGAGAGAAAAGGCCAGAGAGATAGGTGCAAAAGAAACCCATAGATCAATTCAAGACTCAGCCTATGCACTTGTAGTATTTTCGGACGAAGAATTTGAACCTCACGGCTGGGCAGAAATTTTAGCAACAATGGATGTAGCCATCAATGAGGAACAATGGACACCACACTGTGATGAGGAAGGCTATGATATTTCAGTTTTCTCCATAGAGCCAATCATGGGAGATTCGGTTTTAGAAGAATGCGAACCTAGCCCTGATGCATTTGAGGATGCGAGCGACTCCGATCTAGAGTCAATCATTATGGACCCACCTTTTGCATCAGATGAAGAATACTTCTATGAAGTAGAATTTCAACCCTAGAGACATGGAGAGCTTACAAATGATGTAAGGTTAACCACACAAGTGACCCCTAAGGATCAAGGAAAGAAAGGAAAGAAGAGAGAAGTCACACCAGAAGAGGAAGAATCTTTGTTTGAGGTCTCGGAAAATTTTAAAAAGTATGAGATAGATGACAGGAGAGTCATGATAAGAATGCCTAAACGAGAGGCACAATCAGGAGAGGCCTACGATAACAAAGAAACCACCAAGAAAATAGTGGTAGCCCTAGAAGAAGGAGAGGAGAGATGCATACATAGGACATGACCTGACGGAAAAAGAAGAGCGCGAACTGATTGCCTTGCTAAGAGAATACAGAGATGTATTGGCTTGGAGTTACAAGGATTTGAAAGGTGTAGACCCGGACATATGCTCACACACTATCCCCATGACCTCAGATGCTAAACCTTCTAAGCAAAAGCCATACACATACAATGATAATTATGCTACCAAGATCAAAGAAGAGATAGATCGTCTGGTAGAAGCTGGATTTATCTATGAAATTGAGCACACCGAGTGGGTATCCCCCATTGTAGTTGTGCCCAAGAAGAATGGAAAGCTACACGTGTGCATTAACTTGAAGAAGGTTAATGCAGCCACTATTCAAGACAACTATCCGCTTCCTATCATTGAGCATCTGCCAGAAAGAGTAGCAGGCAAGGAAGTGTACAGCTTCCCTGATGGATTTTCGGGCTACAATCAGGTAGCCATTGCTCCGGAAGACCAGCATAAGACAGCTTTTGCCACAGAATGGGGCATATTCGCCTTTAGGGTAATGCCATTTGGGCTTACCAATGCTCCTGCAACTTTCCAAAGATTGATGTGTCACGTGTTTAAAGAGTTCTTGAGGAAGAATTTATAGGTCTATGTTGATGATCTCTGTGCTCATTCCAACATTAGACAGACACATATACTAGAACTCAGGCAAATATTTGACAAATGTAGAGAATATCAAGTCTGCTTGAACCCAGAAAAGTGTGTTTTCATGGTCAGGCAAGGCAAGATTCTAGGACACATAGTGTCAAAGAATGGCATATCCACTGATGAAGAGAAAGTAAGAGCCATAGCAGAGTTACCTAGGCCAAAGAATGTCAAGGAAGTACAAGCTTTCATGGGGCATTGTGGTTATTACCGACGCTTTATACACATGTACGCCATCATTGCCAAGCCTCTGTACAGACTTTTGACTAACTTTGAGTGGACTGATGAATGTGAAAACTCCTTCAATGAGCTCAAACAACGATTATGTTCAACACCAATCTTGACCACTCCAGATTGGAATAAGCCCTTTCATGTTCATGTGGATGCATCCAATTATGCTATTGGGTGTGTACTTGCGCAACCTACTGGTGAAGGTAATATGGATCTTCCAACTGCCTATGCTAGTAGACAATTGAATGCCGCTGAACGAAATTATACAACCACTGGAAGAGAAGGATTATGCATGGTATATGCGGTTAAGAAGTTTAGACACTATTTGCTTGCAAATAAGTTTAAATTTTTTACTGACCATCAAGCATTGTTATATCTCGTGAACAAGCCATGCAACACAGGTAGATTAGTAAGATGGTTTCTCTTACTAATGGAATACGACTTTGAAGTTGTGGTGAGGAAAGGGAAGACTCACTTGAGAGCAGACCACCTCTCTAGGCTCACATCTGGAGAAGCCCCACAAGGAGTATCAGATGACCTTCTTGATGCTTACTTGTTTAATTTGGAAGTTGTACCTCAGAGGGCTAAGCCATTAGTGCCAGTATTGACATACGGGCCTAACCACCCAGTCATAAACACTCAAGATAGGGAGGTAGTAAAAGCCCAGAAGTACCATATCATGGCAGGAAGTATGTACAAGCATACAGATCAAGGGATCTTGGCTTGTTGTGTGGAAGAGGATGAGTACGCTAAATGGTTGCAGTTAGCACATGTAGGTGCATTAGAGCAACACTACTCAAAGCAACGAACCCTACAGACACTAAGGAGATTCGGAGTGCATTGGCCGACTATGGAAGCTGATGTCCAAAAGTTGTGCAAGGAATGCCCAATCTGCTGCACTAAACCACCTGTGGAACATGCCACTCTTTATCACGTGTCCATAGTGCCAGATTGGAGTGAACCATTAGTAACCTTCCTGAGGACGAGAACATTCCCTCAAGATATGACACTGGCCAGACAAAGAAGTCTAGAACAAGAAGCCCTAGATTACTCACTCATTGGTGATAATCTATACAAGCGTGGTAAAGATGGTTACCTGAGACTATGTGTCCATGAGAGTGAATATCTCAAGATCTTGGAAACTGCTCACCAAGGTGTAGCAGGAGGACATTTTGGACGAGATCGGGTGATCAAGGCAATACTATTTGTGGGCTTTTGGTGGAAAGATGAGTATCCTATATGCAAAGATGAGATGCCTCTGAAACCCATGATGGGTGGACGTGCATTCTCTAAATGGGGAATAGACTTTGTAGATCCTATTAATCCCCCAGCTAAGGGTTCCCATGCTGAGTATATCATTGTTGCCACAGACTATCTAACCAAGTGGGTAGAAGTGAAAGCCACCACGAAGAACGATGCTCAAACAACAGCTAAGTTTTTATTTGAGAATGTGTTCAGAAGATACGGGCTACCCATAGAGCTAGTAAGTGATAGAGGCACCCATTTCTTGAATGAAGTTATTGAAAATCTTCTCCAAGAATTCTTGGTAGTACACAAGAAGTCTGCTCCCTATCACCCACAAGCTAATGGGCAAGCCGAAAGCACAAATAAGATTCTATGCAATGTGTTGACCAAACTAGTGAATAATAAACGCTCTGATTGGGACAAACAACTACACCATGCTGTTTGGGCATACCGAGTTGCCTATAAAACGGTACTCCAAGCCACTCCCTTTCAGATGGTATTTGGTCAAAATGCAGTGCTACCATTGGACTTCTTGATACCTACACTGAAAGTAGCACAGGAGCATGAATGGAAGGGTCATGAACTCTCTTCGAGGATTTTTGATCTAGAACGACTAGGTGAAACGAGATTAAGAGCCGCTTTAGGAATATATGCAACTAAGAAAAGACAGAAAGCATACTTTGACACCCACATTAAGAATAAAGGCTTGAAGGCAAGAGATTTAGTTTTAGTCTATACATTGAAGCAACATGCGAGAAAATTAGAGAAGCGTGGCTATGGACTTATGATCATAAATAGGATCTCAACGAGTGGAGCAGTACAACTGGCCACCTTAGAAGGCGATATTCTCCCGAGCTACATTAGCGGATGCAGAGTCAAGTTATATCAAGAACCCCTGACTGAAGAGATGCTAAATTGACTTAACACTGCCAAGAAACGCAAGGAAGAAGAAAAGAGAATTCGAGAAGAGGTGCAAGGAGAAGCTTTAGAACTCATCCGAAGGATGAAGTTGAGAAGGCAGGGTAGAGATCAGCCTGGAGCAGGTGACTATGCGGACCCAGGATATCATGTGGCTATGTGTGAAGTTTCAGGTATTAGCTCTCATATGATAATTGATCGACGCCCTTTTGTAACCCTAGAGATAGGACAAGGAAAGAGTGCAAGGACGGTAAGGGCTTTAATTGACTCAGGTGAAGCACTAGTGCGGTTAGATTTTCTTACTGTCAAAAGTTGAACTTAAGTATCAATCCCATTGAAGCGTATCTCATAGGATTGGGAGGCGTGGAAACCCCTTGCATGGGTGAGGTGGAACTTCCCCTCTACATTCAAGATCAATTAGTGACAGTTAAAGTGCTAGTGTGTCAAGATGAGGACCTCACTGAGCCTCTTGTCTTGGGTAAGGACTGGATCTATGATCATGCAGTCAACCTGAACCTAAGAAGTGGACTTCTTCAGGTCTGGGTAAATCAGAATCGTATTACAATTGAGCTTGAAAATGAAGCACTCAAGGAACTAGGAAAGTGTTGGAAGCAGCCAGAGGCACAGACGACACGGAAGCATGTAACGACAGAGCTAGGAGCCAGTCGAATCGTTTTTCAAATAATTATGTTTTCAAATACTTTCCAAAAACCTCCAACAGTGATTTTTATCACTATTGTAACATATATAACATAGAAAACCCCATTTTGTAATCCATAGCTCCATTTTGTGCAAGCCGAGGAGTCCTCGAGCTTGAGGAGCTTAGGTAGAATGCGCGTACCAATTTTCGTTATTTTTAGACATCGTTTACCCTTCCAAATAGCATCTAGGACCTAATTTTTAACTATGCCGGTCACTAGATGTGAAACCGGTCAAAACTAGTCTAGAAACTATAAAAAGAGCTAGAGAGCTCATTTTTGAGGTTGGTTAGTGTTGGCTAGTGTGAGCTTAGAGTTCTTTTGAGCTTGTAATAGTGTTCTTGAGTAATAGAGTTGATTTCTCACCTTCCATTGTGTCTTGCTTGTCTCTTCGTAGTGTGTGTGTATGTGTGTGTGCATTTCTATGCTTCTCACCTTCACTCTCACTTCATCTCACATTCACGATCTTCATATCACTCCTATCTCCTCCGCGGATTGACATTAAGGAGGTGGAGCTTCTTAACGTGGTTCTCACCATTGTGCTAGAGCAACACCAAATTTGGCGCCGTTGCCGGGGATCGAGTCTAGGACGAATGTGTGATGGTAAGAGTATAGCAAGAAGTGGCGTTGGAAGGTAAAAATTTCAGTTTTTGTTGTTGTTTTTACTTAGTTTTTAGTGTTTTTCACCTCCCCCACACTCCATCTTCATCACCGCATCATCATCTTCATCTCCAAAAAAATCAGAAAATTCACCATATCCACCCATTCTCCTCATTTCCCCTCATTTGTGCATGCGAGAGAGTGAGAGAGAGCTTTTGTGCTTGCATGTGCTTTTGTTTTCTTGAGTTTTCTTGCAAGTACAGAGCTCCAATGCATCAGGAAGGCTGCAAAAAGGTAAAAACTTCAGTTTTTGTCAGAAATTTCCGTCTGTGTCAGACCATCGCGATGGTCTGCAAAGTTCGGAATTTGGAGAAGGCGACCACACCAGCGTGAAGAGCACACCTGCGCCTACAGGAATCCATAGCTGCATTCACAAAATTTGCATTTTGGTGGACCATCGCGACGGTCCTTGACCATCACGATTGTGTCACACCTTCGCGATTGGCTCACGCCATCGCACCGACGGTGCCACGTGGCAATCTAGACCATCGCGACGGTTCATTTTTCGGACCATCGTGACGACACCCTCACACCATCGCGACACTTCAAAAATTCAGACCATCGCGATTGGCTCACGCCATCGCGCCCAGACCATCGCGATTGGCTCAAGCCATCGCATCTGTGACCATCGCGACGGTTCACTTTGGACCATCGCGATTGTGCACGTTGACCGTTGACTGACGCCATCGCGATTGTCCAATTTCACGCCATCGCCATTGTGCACTTTCAGACCATTGCGATTGTGCACTTTCAGACCATCGCGATTGTGCACTTTCACGCCATCGCGATTGTCCAAGTTCACGCCATCGCGATTGTGCACTTTGACGCCATCGCGACGGTGCAAATTCACGCCATCACGATTGTGCAAATTCACGCCATCGCGATTGTGCACTTTCACGCCATCGCGACGGTGCAAATTCACGCCATCGCGATTGTGCAAATTCACGCCATCGCGATTGTGCAAATTCACGCCATCGCGACGGTGCAACTTCACGCCATCGCGATTGTGCACTTTCACGCCATCGTGACGGTGCAACTTCACGCCATCGCGATTGTGCACTTTCACGCCATCGCGACGGTCCCAGACCATCGCGATCATCTCAGACCATCGCGATTGTGCACCCCCATCGCAAATTTTAGGGTTTCATTTTTTGGCCAATTTTGGGGCTATTTTTGGGAAATTTTTGGGTGATTAGACTCATAGGAGACCCCTTAGCTCATATTTGGAGAAAAACTTGTTTGTCAGTTTTTACCCCCCAGGGCCTGAACAGTCATAACTTTTTCATCCGAAGTCCGTTTTTTGAGCTTAATAGCTCGTTAGAAAGCTCTCTACGAGTACTACGTGACCTCAACTGTTTTTTTCTTAAAGGATACGTCTATTTTTAGATAAGCCATTTTGAGGTTGACCTAGTTTGGGACTTGAAAGCCAGGGGGCAAGCATTAAAAAGTTGGGCAAAAGGGAAGGGACTTAAAAGGTGTATATACTTAAGTGCTTGATCATCCAACTGTGAATTGGTCTAATATTGGATTTGTCCAGGTCTAGCAACGACAATCGAAGGCAACCAAGGCAAGGCAGTGAAGGGCATAAAGCTTGGGAAGCGCGGCTTCTTGGGCATCAGAGCAACCAGAAAAGCTGACTCGAGGTTGGAAGATTACTCAACCCCCTCAGTCAATTCTTAGCTTAGGATAAATGTTAGCATTGTGGATTAAGACGATAGGAACGCCTCAAGTTCAAGAGAGTTAAATTTATCAAGTCTGAGACTAAAGTAAAGGTGTGTGTGACGAAAACCTAAAGGAAGGAGCCTAAGTCTGACGGAACGAGAACTCAAAATTATAACGGAAAGTCGAATTCCTGACGCATACATTAAGACAAGAATCTAAAGAAATCTAAAAAGAATCAAGACAGTAATAACAAAGAATCATTGACGATCTGAGCGTGTACTGAGTGTGCAAGGAAGAAAATTAATGAACCTTAGATCGGGCAAACATATAGGTAAGTCAGACCGACGAAGCCTTAGATCATCAGAGGCAAGTGTAAGAACTACTGCACGATCGTGGGCCCAACAATTGAACACTAGTTATCCCTACGAGAGCTCAGATACTAGTGATTCAGAAATGGCATTTAACACAGAAAGACCAGAAGGAGGGTTGAATGTAGCCTATTTAGAAAAACCTGAAGGACCCTATAGAACACAACTAGAGTTTCTCCGAACCAACCGATTAGGTGCTCGCATCTATGAGGATGGTTTGCGAAGGCAAGTGGTGCAAATGCACAACCCCGATCAACCCATTGGATTGGAACGTCCAGTGGTGAAATTCGAGAGAGACGCGTACATAGACAAGGAAGGAACGATGTACATCTTAAGTACGTAGCCAAATAATACCAACGAGTTTGGCGTGATTCAACCAGAGACGGAAGCAAAATCTCAAGGAAAAGAACCATTAGAAGAGCCTAGAACACCTAGAGGGAAATCTGTACTGACACGAGTACTAATCCCGGACTGGATCCCTCAGGACAACAGAAGCATAGAGTTGTTTGTAAATAAAGAAACTGATGAAGCCTTTTGGAGATACAAGACCGAAATACTTAGTGAGGTGGGTATCATCACTATATACGAGTTCAAGGACCCGGATACACCTGGAAAGGTTGTATACCTGGATGAGACTTCAGAAAGAGTCTTTGTGGTGCCTGACCGCGGTAAAAACACATACACATGGAGAGGTGAATTGGTATTCCCTCCATCTAGAACGAACATGAATACAAGTCAACAAGGGGCAGGAACATCCTCAGCCCATGGAAATCAAAGAGAGGGAAATAAAGAGAGACCGGAAGTAAGCTTCACTCATCCCATAGGGAGAGATAGAACAACCACGAACACTAATAGAGCGGATAGACAAAGAGATCATGGAATGCTAGGTGGTAGAGATGATTTTCCTCTACCTAGACCACGTGAACACGCAAGAATACTGAGACCCACACAGTTAGTAAAATCCATGAAGAATTACTTTGATGGGACAGGAGATCCCTATGACCATGTCGCAGAATTCAAGCAAGTGCTAAGAGCAGAACAAGTTGAAGACATGTTCACGCAATATAATGCATTTGGACTAACGCTAAAGAATACCGCTTTAACTTGGTTCCAACCGTTGCAACAAAGGCAATTTAGAGACATCCATCACTTTTTAGAGTCATTCATCACCGAATTCTCTAAAAGTGGGATTAGACATGACACGTCTTCGTTGATTCATAGCTTTAAACAGACCCCTCAAGAAACAGTAAGACTGGCAGGACGTAGGTTTAGACAATATGTTGAACGATGTCCAATGCAAGAGCTACCCTCACAAGCCAAGCAAGTGTCATTGTTTCTAGATGGCTTGTTGAGCTCTAAACTACGCTCCTACGTGTACCTAAAAGAACCTAGAACGCTAGAGCAATGTGTAAGAATTTGTATAGACATTGAGGACAACTTAGGAGATGAGTTGGAACTCTCAAAGGTCTATAAGGACTCAGACTGTTCATCTCTAGCATCCACAAAATTGTCTAGCTCAATAGAAGACCTTGCAGAAAAAGTGGCCCAGAAATTAGGAGTTTCTAGTAAACCTAGGGTACTAATGGACAAGCGTTGTTACACCTGTGGTGGTGATCATATGGCAAATGTGTGTCCCAATGCACCACAACCTCAAGCCAACCCTAGTGGCCAATATTGTACAATTGAGAGAAGATACACGAATCATACGGCTCAGGACTGCCCATACAACAAACAAACCGTGAGACAGAACTACCCACAAGCATACCCGCAGCCAGGTAGGTATCAAGGCCAATACAATGCTCAGCCTTATTACTATAGGCCTCCTCAGAACTACCCATACTAGGCTCAACAGAGACCTCAACCTGTCTTAGCTCAGCAGCCACCCCCACCAGCGAATGTCATCTCAGTCAAATACGCTGCTGCAGAAGAGAATCTAAGTAGGGCTTTAGTGCCTTCTTCACCTTTGATCACGGAAAGCGACCCACACTCAAACAGTTTTGACTCTACGCATGTAGATAGTCCACCCGCATATTACACAGAGTCACCAGAACACGTGGAGACATATCATTACGATAGTCCACCAGTGGAACCTAGTTGGGAGCCCGACTATGCTAATGTGATGTACACAAACCCAAATCCACGGCCCCAATTGAGACAACAGAGACCACAGGGCCCTAGAGGACCATGCTTTAGGTGCCAAGGAGATCATTTCATAAAGGATTGTCCACATCCACCGATAGCAGGACAATCACAGTACTATAATGTCCAAGGCTTTTGTGCTGATTGTGGCAAAGAGCACATAATCAAAGATTGTCCTAAAAATCCCGTTAACGCTTCAAATGTGACACCGATCAACATGATAGGTATTGTAAATAACACAGATGGATCCAACCCTACATACGTGCCTATCCAAGCTATCACAAGAGCCCAGGCGCTCTTACAGAACCAAAAGCTTAATCAGGAGAAAGTAGTCGGAAGTAGTGAAGTTGCAGAATCTAGCAGTAAAAAGACAAAATCTTGGAAAGATTCTAGAGAAAGAATAAAGAGAAAGTGGAGTAAAAAGATAACGGAGTTGGAAGGAAGTTTAAAGGAATCTAGAGCCAAAATCCAAGAATTGACTTCACAGGAATTGAATCAAGAGAATCCAGCTCAAAAATCAGGATCAGTTTTAGCGGAACCCATACCAGAAAATCTAGACATGATGTTTCATGCATATCAGGCTAGATTAAAAGAAGGACCTCAGGTAGCTGAAATGAGCAAAAACTACCCTCGAGCTGATCTAGAAATTGAGAGAACTAAACTGTGCATGAAGATGGTAGAATTAGCACAAGCTTTGTTCGAAGCCTCTAGATATCTTAATTGGAATAACATGGCAAAACCGGAACTACACTTTCAAGGACTAATGGAGAGGCTAGAATACTTGATTGAAAGCAAAGAGAAAAAGGATCAGCATAGGAACCCTATTGTCCCAGAGACACAGGAAAGGAATGCACCATCCCTGTCTGAAGTACCCAATACAGAAAGTCAAGACAATTTGTCTTCCATACATAAATATTCACATGAATTTTTGAGAGAAATCCAAGAAGAGAAATGGAGAAAAGAACAAGGAACTCATCCTCCTATTCAAGAGATAAACGACTTGCAGGAGCAATTTCCTCAAGACATTCCCTCTATATACGATGATGTAGAGGAAGAACAACTGAGTGAACACACAGGATTTGAATCTAATTCTTTACAAGAATTACCTCAGTTCACAGGACCTTGGGAAGCAAAGTCTATTAGTATGAGAGCACCCACGATAATAGTGATGAATGAAGAATCAGTAATCCCTAGAAACACGGAAGTGATCAAGAATACCAAAGTACAATGTAATCTCACTCTAGAGGAGTTGTTAAAGGTAAAACCAGAATTGTGGAAACATGTAGCAAATCAATTCCCCGAGCTTGCTACTACTCCCTCACAAATAGAATCACAAAATAAGGTACCAGAGATACCCGTAGAAAAGATTGGAGATGTAAGCGAAGGAGAGGAAGGTAACACTTATCTTCCGATAACCCATCAGGGCTACACCACGAAAGCCATCCTAGATTCAGGAGCCGGAGTAGCCATAGCTACCACCGCTTTATGGAAACGTTGGGGTAAGCCAGCATTAAGACCCACGAGGATGAAGCTACAAATGGCTGATGGACACATAGAAAAACCATTAGGCTTACTAGAAGGAATATCACTCACCACTTGTGGTGTAGAATTTGAGCATACCTTTGCCATTTGTGATTTTAGTAAAAACCATGCATATGAGATGATATTGGGACGACCATTCATGCGTCAGTTGCAAATTGTACAAGATTGGGGAACTAATTCTTTGTACTTGCAACATTTAGGAGTGACTACCAAAGTCAATCTTAAAGACTATTCACATAGAGATGTACCCCCAATACAATGGAATACCATCCATAAGACACCAGTAGAGACGGAATCTGTGCACTCATTAGAATCAGATCCTTCTTGGTTGCATGAGGATACTCATTTATGGATGTGTAAAGTAGCAAAACAAGAGGAAGAAAGGTTAGAAGCCAGGACCTTAGGTGCAGAACAAAATCCACGAACCGTTCAAGATCCAGCCTATGCACCTGTAGTATTCCCAGACGAAGAGTTTGAACCCCATGGTTGGGCAGAAATCCTAGCAACCATGGATGTAGCCATCAATGAAGAACAATGGACACCCCACTGTGACGAGGATGGCTATGACATTTCAGTTTTCACGATAGAGCCAATCACGAGCGATGCAATTTTAGAAGAGTGTGAACCTAACACTGATGCATTTGAGGATGCAAGCGATTTTGATTTAGAATCAATTATCATGGATTCTCCCTTTGCATCAGAGGAAGAATATTTTTTCAAGGTAGGGACTCACACTCAGAGACACGAGGAAGTTATGAATGAGGTGAGGTTAGCCACTCAAGTGACTAGCAAAAGTGAAGGCAAGAAAAGAAAGAAGAAAGACACCATGACAGAAAAAGAAGAATCCTTGTTTGAGGTACCCGAGAATTTCAAGAAATATGAAATCGAAGATAGAAGAATCCTGGTACGAATGCCCAATAGAAAGGCGAATGACGGACAAGTATATGATAACCGAGAGAAAACCAAGAAAATAATAGTTGCCATAGAAGGAGAAGAAGAAAAATGTACATACATAGGGCATGATTTGACAGCTGAAGAAGAAGAAGAATTAGTTGCCCTATTGCGCGAATATAGAGATGTGTTCGCTTGGAGTTACAAAGATCTGAAAGGAGTAGATCCAGATATATGTTCTCATAGAATCCCTATGACTCCAGATGCAAAACCGACAAAACAGAAACCATACACGTATAATGATAACTACGCTGCGAAGATTAAAGAGGAGATAGATCGCTTGATAGAAGCAGGATTCATTTACGAAATTGAGCATACCGAATGGGTATCTCCCATTGTGGTAGTGCCCAAGAAGAATGGAAAATTGCGTGTGTGTATTAACCTTAAAAAAGTTAATGCCGCAACGATTAGAGATAGTTATCCTCTTCCTATCACGGAACATCTATTGGAAAGAGTTGCGGGCAAGGAAGTTTACAGCTTCCTTGATGGATTTTCAGGCTATAATCAAGTAGCCATTGCTCCAGAAGATCAACACAAGACGGCATTTGCCACTGAATGGGGCATATTTGCATTTCGTGTAATGCCTTTTGGGCTCACAAATGCACCCGCCACTTTCGAGCGACTCATGTGTCATGTTTTTAAGGAATTCTTACGCAAGAGTTTGGAAGTTTATGTCGATGACTTATGTGCACATTCAAATGTAAGACAGACACATATCCCGGAGTTAAGGCAAATATTTGACAAATGTCGAGAATATCAGGTTTGTTTGAACCCAGAAAAGTGCGTTTTCATGGTCAGACAAGGCAAAATTCTAGGACACATTGTGTCAAAAAATGGAATCTCTACGGATGAAGAAAAGGTGAAGGTAATTGCAGAATTACCTAGACCAACTAATGTGAAAGAGGTACAGGCATTTATGGGCCATTGCGGTTATTATAGGAGATTCATACACATGTATGCAATCATAGCCAAGCCTTTGTACTCTCTTTTAACCAACTTTGAATGGACAGATGAATGTGAAAATTCATTCAATGAACTTAAACGACGCTTGTGCTCAGCACCTATATTGACTACCCCAGATTGGAGTAAGCCATTCCATGTACATGTGGATGCATCCAATTATGCCATAGGATGTGTGTTAGCACAACCCACGAGTGAAGGTAACATAGATCTCCCCATAGCTTACGCGAGCAGACAATTGAACGCAGCAGAAAGAAATTACACCACGACGGAACGAGAAGGATTAGGGATGATCTAGGCAGTAAAGAAGTTCAGGCACTACTTGTTGGCCAACAAATTCAAGTTCTTTACAGATCATCAAGCCCTATTGTACTTAGTCAACAAACCATGTAACACAGGACGACTGATACGTTGGTTTCTATTACTCATGGAATATGATTTTGAAGTCGTAGTCAGGAAAGGAAAGACACATCTCAGAGCTGACCACCTTTCAAGATTAACATAAGGAGAAGCTCCTCAAGGAGTAGCGGATGATCTACCAGATGCATATTTGTTTAACCTTGAGATAGCACCAGAATGGGCTAAGCCTATAGTCCCTATTCTCACATATGGACCCAAGAATCCTAGGATAAAGATCAAAGAGGGAGAGATTACCAAGTCTCAGAGATACCAAATAATGGCAGGAAGCATATATAAACAGGATAATCAAAAGATTCTTGCTTGTTGTGTAGATGAATCAGAACATGCAAATTGGTTGCAATTAGCACACATAGGTGCATTAAAGCAACATCATTCAAAACATCGAACATTACAGACTCTGCATAGATTAGGAGTATATTGGCCTTCGATGGAAGCAGATGTCTACAAGTTGTGTAAAGAATGCCATGTTTGTTGTGAAAGACCACCAGTAGAGCATGCTACACTATATCACGTGTCTCTCACACCAGACTGGAGTGAACAGTTAGTGACATATTTGAGGACGAAGACATTCCCTCAAGGAATGACCTTAGCTCGACAACGCAGTTTGGAGCAGGAAGCTCAAGATTATTCACTTATTGGCGATAACCTATACAAAAGAGGACGAGATGGATATCTAAGACAATGTGTTCATGAGAGCGATTATCTGAGCATACTAGAGACTGCACACCAAGGTGTTGCAGGAGGTCATTTTGGACCCGATAGGATAATCAAAGCCATCCTCTTTGCAGGATTATGGTGGCCCACTCTTCACATGGATGCTCATACCTATGTAAAGAGATGTGATGTGTGCCAAAGAACTCAGTTTCCTACTCGCAGAGATGAAATGCCATTGAAACCCATGGTGGGCGGACGTGCATTTTCTAAGTGGGGTATAGACTTTGTAGGACCCATTAACCCCCCTGCAAAAGGTACACATGCGGAATACATTATTGTTGCCACAGATTATCTTACGAAATGGGTAGAGGCAAAAGCCACGAAAAAGAATGATGCACACACAACTGCAAAATTCTTATTTGAGAATGTCTTTACAAGATATGGATTGCCTATCGAGTTAGTGAGCGATCGAGGCACTCACTTTCTAAACCAAGTCATTGAATATCTGTTACAGGATTTTATGGTGATTCACAAGAAATCCGCACCATATCATCCTCAGGCCAATGGTCAGGCTGAAAGCACTAACAAGATCCTTTGTAACGTACTGACGAAACTTGTGAACAACAAACGTTCAGATTGGGACAAACAGTTACACCACGCTGTTTGGGCATATCGAGTGGCCTACAAGACCGTACTCAATGCAACTCCCTTTCAGATGGTTTTTGGTCAGAATGTTGTGCTTCCTTTGGACTTCTTGATACCGACCCTTAAGGTTGCACAAGAACATCAGTGGACTGGCCATGAATTATCAGCGAGAATAATGGACTTGGAACGATTAGGAGAAACCAGGCTAAAGGCAGCAGCAGGAATATATGCAGCGAAGAAGCGACAGAAAGCATATTTTGATGCACATGTGAAGGATAAAGGCCTAAAAGAAGGAGATTTAGTTCTAGTATATACGCTGAAACAACACGCACGTAAGTTAGAAAAGCGAGGTTATGGACCTATGCTCATTAACAGACTCTCAACAAGTGGAGCAGTACAGTTAGCCACTTTAGAAGGAGATATAATGCCTAATTACATTAGTGGCTGTAGAGTCAAGTTATATCAGGAACCTCTTACTGAGGATATGCTTAGACGACTCACGTTGGCAAAGAAGCGTAAGGAGGAAGAAAATAGAATACGAGCGGAAGCTCAAGCAGAAGCAATAGAACGCATTAAACGCATGAAGTTAAGAAGACAATGACTAGGGAGAGAACATTATAACCATCTGGAAACTACACCCAGATATCCCATGGCCATGTGTCAAGTAAAGTCAACCACTCGTCCTAGTATAGTGGACAGGAGACCATTCATTACAGTTAGGCTAGAGCACGGCAACCCTTGCCAAGAGCTCAGGGCTTTAATTGACTCAGGTGCTGCGACTAGTGCTATTAGATGGTCCCACTATAAGGATTCAGGAATAGAAATGCGGCCAATTGAGGCATACCTCATAGGCCTAGGAGGCATGGAAACCCCTTGCATGGGTGAGGTGGACCTTCCTATCCTCATCAAGGATGTGACCATGACAGCGAAGCTACTAGTGTGCCATGATGACGACCTGATAGAACCCCTAATCCTTGGCCAAGATTGGTTATACGATCACTCAGTGGACCTAAATCTTAGACAAGGCTCCTTACAGATTGGAACCTTAGAACAGAAGCGAGTGATACCGCTTGACTTCCCTAACGGCATTCCGATTGAGGTTTGTAACCCTAGACCCTATGAAACGCATGCGACGGAAGACCGGAAGATCTTGGGTCAGACCAGTCACGTTACGTCTACACCAACCCACTCGGGCTTGGCTATGGACAGTTGTCAATCAGAAGGACGACAGGAGATCTTCCCTGGGGCTTCCTGCAAACTAGAAGGGGCAGCTAACCAACCGCTAGGGCAGATGAACACAATCAGCGGTCAGGTGGGTTGCATCAGCGGCCAAATGAGCACAACACCCTGCGGTGCTCATCCTTCCAAACTTGCTGCGGACTGGCCTAGATTAAAGATAAAGAACGAATCACTTCCTAATGGGCAGGTCACACAAGTGTTGGATCTCCCTTCTTTTCCAAAGCAGAGCGTCCAATGGACCTCTCAAACCCAACCACGAACGAGTCAACCACAATAGAGGAACCCAGACCGACAACATCACCAGACAAGGCAAAGAAAGCAGAAGTATCAACATCACGGAACAAGTGGCACGAGACAAATATGGGTGCCAAAAGGACAGCAACCACAGGCTATTGGCAACACTGGAGACGAGAACAGGACAAAGTTTCAACCAAAGCAGAGTCAGCATCCAAAGTCCCCTCGATCTTCTTCCCCAAGTACAAATACTCGGCAGATTTGGATCGCCAAGAAGTATCTTATCAATCGACCCACACCCATGCAGATTTGGGTACCCAAGCAATGTATTATAGCCCAACCCTCAAGCCATGTAATGTATACCCCTCAGAAATCTTTCCATCCCTCAATACCACCAAAACCGATACCACTTTTTGTCCCTCAGCAGAAACATACCACCCACTCAAAGACTCTTAGGAAATGGATACCGAAACATATCCAGACGTCTTTTTGTACCCCCTTATCTAAAAACTCTCCCACCCCGTTTAAACTCCACCCTTGTAATAATTCACCTTCAACCAAACCTTGTATAAATTCATACACCAAAACCCCACATCATGCATAATAAAAGCTCATCAAGAAATGTAGGCATAATCTGAACCATGTAGGTGTCTAGAGACCTGTATTAGCTCTGCAAAAAGATCATTGCATCAATCACTTCATGACACTTGGCTACACGGGTTACACATCGGTTATGGAAAGGGATTGCGGTCTCACCTTAATGGGATCATAATTAATTTCCATACTAATGTGTTAATCTTTTGTAGCAGATCTTTTCCATTAGCTCATCAGTCATCATGCAAACCGAAGCAGGACCATTCGAAGCTGGCCCAAGTGCACCGATGGCCACTATTGGAGAATTACTAGCAGAATCTTATCCTACGGTGCAACCACCAGAGTTTCAAGGTTTTCCAGGACCCATGCAAATCGATGATCCTCCTAGAGGATATACTGAGAAGATTCATCGTAATTCTCACTGGTTTCAAGGCCTAGCAGGACCATTAGCAGACGCTGATTTCATATTTGAGGCCAATTTGGCATTTGATTTATGCACATGGACCAAGTACCAGTTCTTTTCAAGAGAATTTGAAGGACTGCAGAATACACAAGATTTAATGCACGTTTGGGCACGAGCGGGATTTACAGAATACTTTAGTGACCCTCTGCCTAAACCAGATTTTTACAGATGCTTTTACTTGGTAACCACCTTGACGGCTTCAGAGAACAAGGATCTACCCGGCACATTCATGTTACCATCCTTGGTAAATGATCCTCCATTCAGAAGGTTTTATTTGTCTAAAGATTTAATTCGCGCAGCTCTGAAAATACATGGAACACACACTCCAACGGAGAAAGAACGGCTAGTCCCAGAACAGATGAAGCGTGGTGACGTAACTAAGTGGGAGGATATTTCAGCTATAACCCCTGAGCTCTCTAAGCCATTACGGATATGCATGCAGCACTTTGCTTTCCCAGCTCAGGATCGTTTTACCATGCCCCACAAAAGAATCTGGTTTGGATTATACTTAGCCTGTACTGGACCACAAACGGTTGATCTAGCCAGCTGGATCATTGATCAGCTCTATTTGGCACAACATAGGTGGGAGCGAAAGAAGGTAATCAATGGATGCTGCGCCCTCACCAGGATCATATATATGTGCTTGGCATATGATTTACCCATAGAGCGTGCCATGACCAATGAGGAACTGAAAGCATTCAAAGGGACCACTAGGAAGGCTAGAAAGTCTAGCAAAGGCAGAGCCGGAAAGCGGATGAGAGGTACTTTCCCATGCCTACAAGTCCCAGAATCACCCTCTCCACAACCATCTCCAGCGCAGTCACCAACAGCAGCCACTCCCACGGTACCACCAATTCGTATAAGGTTATCAAGACCAGTTACGCCGGAGGGCACCACCAGTTTGGTTGCACCCCAAGCAGCCACAACCACAGAACCTATCACCACAGCAGCTGAACTTCCCACCACTATTGGTGCGGAAGCTTTCTCTTTTCCAATACCCCATTTAGAAGCAGGACAAGCAGAGCCACTGGACCAAACTTTTGATTTTGAGATGCCTGATGCATTCTCCAATGAGTTCCAATTTTCAGAAGGACAAATGTTTTCTCAAGAATTTGAAAGGCCTAGCTACCCTACAACACCCAGGGATCAGCCACAAGGACAGATCGTGTCCAGCTCTGATGACGAAAGAACAGCAACCGATGACGACGAAGGTAACGACGAAGCTAGCCAGGGAACAGATGAATCCCAAGAGCAGGAACAGACAGATGGCCAAGGCCAACAAACAGACACACATGGCGATACAAGTACCCATGAAGACGAAACTTACGAGGCAACAGCTTACACACTAGCTATCAAGAAGCTGTATAGAACTATGGAAAAAGTTTGGGCACACAAAAAGCTGACAGAGGAAGAGAGTCAAACAATAATAGAACAAGAACTTGTCACAGGCGGATTCGAAGACGCATACATCAAAGGATTCCGCGAGTTAGTCAAATCAGTAGGCTCCAACGAAGCACTCAGGTACTTGCAACGAAAGCCACTACCACAGTTTGACCCCCGCAGAGTACGACTACTGTCAAAGCCCGACGAATACATTCGTGTACCAACCGGAGCACAATCTTCAGAACAAGCCAGGGAGGCACGCCTCGTCCCCGAAAGTTCATTGGCCGTAGAAACCATCTTTGTAGATTCCCCACCCCGCGCTACAGCTCTACAAACCTCAGTAGTCACTGAAGTACCGACCACCCCAACCGCTCCTCCATCACCGCCCATCCCTCCAGCCTCCCCTCTTCACCCTCCTTCCCCCAGACCCACATCTTCATTCGCCGGTGGTGTTACAGAAATTGTCTTTACGACCACTAACCCCACAATTCCTGCGCCCATTAGCCCTAGTCTACCCCCTCCCACACCCACCTTTCTATCCAACCCATTCCTTCATCAATCTTTTCCACCTTTCCCCACAACTCCAAGACCCCTTTTCCCATTCCCCCCGCCCTTAACCTTCTCCCCCGTCTCGCCTCCCCGACCCACTGTAACCCCTCTTTCCCCTTTCCACCAAACTGCTCCAGCCAGCCCCCCTGTAAATTACCCCTCAACATTTGTAAATCCCGTATTTACACCAGCATGAGCACCCACGATCACACCCATATTCACGGTCACCGCACTAGATACGGTCACCGCACTAGATACGTCCACTGACATGGACATCTCACCACCCGTTGCACCATCACTCACTTCACTCCCGGCACAAACATTTTTAGGCACATCACAATTTTCAACAATCACTACATCATCCACCTTCCCATCCCCATTCCCCATTCCCGTTGCATCTACACCAACTGCATCTTCATTTAGCACCCCATTAATACTATCACCCACTGTAGATAATGCATTCCGACAGATGTTCATGTGTATGACGCAAGTAAGAGATGAGTTCACATCTCTTGGTGATAATTATCAGCAGCTGCAGAGGACAACCAATGACTTACAGTCGTAGCTTAATTTATTGTCTATTGAGAATGCCTCTCTGAACACCCGATACCAGGAATTACGCGAGGCTTATCACAAATTGGAACTAGAAAGCGAAGAAAAGACCAAGGAAGCAACTGCTGACCTGGATAACTTATTAAGAGCCCAGACAGTCCGCAATGCAACGCTAACACGAAACATGGGCTTACTACGAAGACACCTAGCAGCCGCCAAGGAAGAAAACCAGCGCTTACAGGATCAGAACCGAGAAAACTTAGAAGCAGCGCTCGACCACCCAGACCAACCACTCAGTCCTAGCAGGTTCAAAGCCATTCCTTCAGACTCGATGAGGATGCTGCTAGACGATCATGTAAGATTACTAGATGAATATGACCGCATGAACAAGGAGTTTCAGAAACTCAAAGAAGATCACAAATTACTCCAGTTACGAGAACCGGCACACCAAGACATACCAGCACCTGTGGACCCCTCTCCTGACCTCCTAGAGGAACTCAACTCATTACGGGCCCAGGTATCGACCCTTGAATCAAGGATTGCAGTATATGAAGCGCCACCAAGGCCAGATTCCCCACCTGAGCTTCCAGCTGAGGAAGAAACGGTCACCATCCTGGTGGAGGAAACGTTTGAAGAAGCATACGAGCCACAACCCATCCCAGGCGGACGCGTCACGGCCGAAGGTCAGATGACGTACGAACTTCCGACCCCCGCGTGGATGAAGACTATTGAGGAACTTGGAACAACGCACTCAGTGAGAGTAGAGGCACAATTACATGCCATGGCGATGATAGAAGAAAGAATATTACAGTCTCCATTCTTTGCTCATTTGGCCCCGCGACGATACATATTTGGGCATGAGCTATAGTATAAACCGTATTTCATGTTAATGGCCGAATACCAGTTAGCCATTGAGAAAGAGACAGGTAAAAAACCATCGCATGCAACTCAATTCGAGGCGGCTGATCTACCACCAGATGCACAGAAAGGAAGGATCTATCAACCAGAGTGGCGAAAAAATTTACTACAGCAGTATCCAGAGATGATGAGTACATGGGTAAAGGCACCTTTGCATTTGAAGTATAACCCGTGTTGGGGACCAGTGCCACGACGCCGCTCCTGGACTGCCTTTGCTATTAAGGTACAAAACAATAAGCAGTGCCAAGACTGGTTGAATTACCCCTATTTTAAGCCACCCATTGAGTTACCAACTGTTGGCTGCATGATGGCTACAATTCGCCACTGGCTCCCTAGATTAAAGCATATGGATGATATAGCAGCGCATATGACTGTCAAAATCTTTGACATGATGCAAATGATTTTTAAAGTCTTCCGACGCGTCAAGGCACCACATGTCAACACCCCGGGCTTTGAGCATGGCAATTTTGATCTGGTATATGATATGAGTACAACGCCATCGCTACGGGTATGTTATGCCTGGCACTGCAGAATAAAGTACCTACCGGCGTGCTACAAGCAGACGTTCGAAGAGATGTTCACAACCGGCTTCTGGGAATACCATTCAGAGGTATTCATAAGCAGGCCTACACATTTATTACACTTATTTGCCTGTGAACGAATGGTCTATTCCACACACTATCAGCTCCCGCCACCGGAAGAACCGCAACCAATCGACTGCGAGAAACTCGAGGCAGATCTGGCCCGAGGCATTCGTATCTCCGAGCACACCCTCGCTCAAGACCTCCTACAGAACTATATCCGGCAGACCTCACAGCAAGGTTCTGTTAGGGATGACAGAAGCGAGAGGGAGGGGGGTGTTGGAAGCAACCAGAGGCACAGACGACACGGAAGCATGTAACGACAGAGCTGGGAGCCATTCGAATCGTTTTTCAAATAATTATGTTTTCAAATACTTTCCAAAAACCTCTAACAGTGATTTTTATCACTATTGTAACATATGTAACATAGAAAACCCCATTTTGTAATCCATAGCTCCATTTTGTGCAAGCCGAGGAGTCCTCGAGCTTGAGGAGCTTAGGTAGAATGCGCGTACCAATTTTCGTTATTTTTAGACATCGTTTACCCTTCCAAATAGCATCTAGGACCTAATTTTTAACTATGCCGGTCACTAGATGTGAAACCGGTCAAAACTAGTCTAGAAACTATAAAAAGAGCTAGAGAGCTCATTTTTGAGGTTGGTTAGTGTTGGCTAGTGTGAGCTTAGAGTTCTTTTGAGCTTGTAATAGTGTTCTTGAGTAATAGAGTTGATTTCTCACCTTCCATTGTGTCTTGCTTGTCTCTTCGTAGTGTGTGTGTATGTGTGTGTGCATTTCTATGCTTCTCACCTTCACTCTCACTTCATCTCACATTCACGATCTTCATATCACTCCTATCTCTTCCGCGGATTGACATTAAGGAGGTGGAGCTTCTTAACGTGGTTCTCACTATTGTGCTAGAGCAACAGAAAGGCACAAACTCTTGGTCCTTCTAGGGGTACACATGAAGTTGACAATGCTATTCTTGTCCAAAACTATGTGATGCAGAGGGATGATTGTCTCAACAAAGAAGTTAAGGGTACAACGGAACTCCCTTCTTTCCCAAAAGCCACAGGGATGCAGCAACCAAAGGCGGATCAAATGCAGAAGAAGCAGACGACTTATGCTCGAGGCACAAAGAAAATGCGACGCACGGTGTCTCAACCACCAAAACAAGTGTGGCTACGGAAAAGCGAGCATCCTATTGCGGTCAAGCCAGAAGAACTGGCTCAACTTCCTATTAGTGATCAACGACACGACACTAATAAGAAGTCTATTTGGGTACCCAAGAAGGCAATGAAGGCTAGCCCACAATCAAGACAAATTTGGGTGCCTAAGGCTTGCTTACGCGCTCAAATAGCTACACCGAGACCACACCCTGTACAACATGGTTCACTCACTCGCACAGCCGATACCCACTTGTATTCAACACGCACGAACACACATTAGCCCATGAGCACGAGCAGAATCACTTGTAAATGGGTCCCTAAAAAGCCTCATCTCCAAGCGGACACTCTTATAAAGCCCTCCAGAGCCTCCACAAAATCAAGATCAACAGCCAATCAGTTTGTTTGGCAGCCCTAAGTGTGTAACAACCCCCTCGACCCCATTTGTAAATTCATTCCCATTGACTAACTGCATCACCCTTACATTGCACTTTTCCATTTAGCTCACAAGACTATCCATCCACTAATGGCACACTGGATCACCTAGCACGTATTGACCTACTGACCTCTCACTAACCTCATGTTAATGTTGTAACGGGGACAAAAATTTTTCTATCATGTCCATTACAATGTTAACACATGTTTCTATATTCTCACAGAGTCAGCAGGCAAGAAGTAACATGGCAGATATAGGAGGACCTAGTTCCCAGGCAGGCACCAGCCCTCAAATCGTGGACATTGAAATTCTTTCCATTGAGGAGGAATTGAAGGAGCGCCCAGTGGCATTGAGAGCATTACATGCCATAACGGTTCAGAATCCTCCACAGGGGCACACAATGCCAGTCAGCAAAAACTCACATTGGTTCAGTGAGGTGGCAGGACCTCTGGGAGAAGGCACTTACCTGTGGGAGGCAGAGATAGAGTTCAACGGGCGCTGGGGCAGGTATCACTTCTTCACTAGGGAATTTGAGAGACTTCAAAATAATGAAGGGCTGAAACCGATATGGAAGAAGGCGGGACTATATGATTACTTCAAAGCCCAATTGCCAAAGCCAGACTTTTTGAGGTGCTCGTATTTGATTAGCACCCTCACTCTGAGCAAAGAGAAAAAGGGATACATCACCTTTGTCGTCCCATCTCTCACAAGGGGCAATGAGCTGAAGCGGTTCAAATTGACGAACAACTTGGTGAGGGAAGCTCTCGACATGAAAGGTATGCACATTCTCACCGAGAAAGAGACTATGGTCCCCGACAACATGAAGAACAGGAATTTGATGAAACTAAAGGACATGGTGGCAATGACACCTACTATTGCCGTTCATCTTCGGATGTGCATGCAGCATTTCACATTCCCCGCGCAAGAGAGGTTCACAATGCCACCCAAGAAGATATGGTTCAATCTATATTTAGCAGATGCCTTCGATTTGACAATCAACATGCCTCACTCGATTATTGACCAAATCCACTTGGCTCATCAACGGTGGTATAAGAAGCAAAAGTCAGTACTGTATGGATGTTGTGCTCTCACAAGGATTGTTTACAGATGCTTGGTATGATGTGCCAGTTCAAAGGGCACTTATTTGGACCAGGGTGCAAGAATTCCAACGTAGACTATCCACCGTAGGGCCTCCATCCAAGAAAATAAGAGGTGCAGTTCAGATGCTCTATGCACAGGCCCGCGGTGCGACACTGACACCAGAGACAACTCCACGGCTTCCAAGGCGTGTGCAACCCTTCACTATCAGATTACCAAGACATAACACAAACAGACCGAATCTGGTGTTTCCACCTATACCAACCAACTTAGAGTTTCCTCATGGCTTTACATTGGAAGATCTAACTGATGAAGAGGTAGCCAGAATAATCAATGCTACAAATTTAGAAGTGGAGGCAGAGCAGGCAAGCGGGCAGCACACAGTCACAGACCAACCCCACCGAGTCCAACCAGACGTAGTCGAAGTGGAGGATGATAAAGAATACGAGCAAGAGGAGGATCGAGAAGGATTGTCCGACAAAGAAGAGTAGGAATATGAGCAAGAAGTTCTACAGGAACTTGAGGGTGCCCCGGCTTATACGAAGCAATTGAAAAAGCTGTATGATACCATCAACCGAGTTCAAGAACAACACAAACTATCCCTGGCAGCAGGAAAAGCCCTCATGAACCAAATCCTTGAGGAGGAAGGTGTGGATGAGCAATACTGAGCAACCCTTGACATGATATTTGATGCGTTGGGGGTACCTAAAATGGTGCATACCGCTCTTGCATATTCACGACAATCGGAACAACGATACGACAGACGCCCCCCTCGATCAGGAAAACAAATGAATGTATTAGTATCAAAACCACAGGGCACCACATCCACAACCACGGGCACAACTCATACCATTCATGACACTGAGGAAGCCCATACATGCAGTGCACCCCCGTCACCCCCCTTACCCCCTCTCCCTCCAAGTCCGCCACTTTCACCTCCCACTACTAGTGAAACCACTAATGTCACCGCCTCAGGGTCCACTTCCCATACCGAAGCACAAACCATTAGTCAACCCACACAACCTACACAACCGATCACCACCTCGCTTGTTTACACTACTACTGACTCTTTAATTCTAACTGTAGCCACGGAAAACCCCGTTCCCCCAATCACACTTCCTGGCGGTCCATATTCACAACTACACACACCACTTTACACCTTCACCACCATCACCGCACCCACAATTCCCATGTTCACAATCACTCCCACGACTATATCCACTTTTGATCTCATGGACATATCACCCACCTTCACACCTCTCCCTCCCCCCATACGTCCACAATCTCCCATTCCCCCACCACCAACTTCACCCTTTTCAAGCATAGCATACACGCTCCCATTCCCTTTTCCCTTCCCTTCTGCATTCAACACCTTTCCCGCATCCACTCCCATTAATAATGTATTTAATAATATGTACCAGTGTATGTCTCAACTGCAACAACATTACCAGCACCTAGACGCACATCATACGAGCCTCTTCAGAAACCATGAACAGATCCAAGCAAGATTCATTGATTTAGAGAAGGAGAAGTGGCTATTACAACAGCAGTATACTACATTGCAAGCACAACATGATCAATTAGTTGCCAATTCACCCCAGTCAGATGCTAAAGAAAAACAACAACTCGATGACATGTTACATGCTCAAATCATAGACAATCTCAAGCTTCGATGCAATCTCGCCTTATTACGGAAGCACATGTCCGCAGCACTTGAAGAGAATAAAAGACTGCAAAAACAGAATGAAGAAAACCTGGAAGCAGCAATGGAAGGTTCCCCGCATGAAATCGACCAAGAGAATTTCAAGGTCATCCCCTCGGAGAATATGCAAATTATGTTGGAAACCCATGCCGACCTCCTGGAAGCCCACACAGCATTAGAAAGAGAAAGAGATGACCTACTAAAGCAACTAGCAACTCAGCAGGATTCACCAAACAAAGTCACAATAGCAGCCGACACATCTGAAGAAGTCGCAGAACTCAGAGCAGAACTAGAAGAACTACGAAGTAAAGTTCTTCAATACGAGCATCAACCCTGTCCCCTGGTGGAACCGGAACCTGAAGACTTAGTGCCAATTGAAGTGGAGGAGACTTTTGAAGACCCATATGTTCCCATGCCAGCACTCGGAGGTAAGCAAACAGCAGAAGGAATGGACACGATTGAGATCGAAGCTCCTGAATGGATGCAAAGGTTAGAGAAGGTTGCTACAATCCATGATGAGAGAGTTGCAGTTCAGATAGCATCTATGTCACGATTGGAGGAAGTCGTCATAAAATCGGATTACTTCAGAAACCTCTCCCATCATAGGTGGATTGGCACATCCGATGCTCTATATGTTCCATTCTGTGTCTTAATGGCAGATTACAATGCTGAAATCAAGCAACGCACATCAAAAGAACCAACCTCGGCGACACAGTTTGCACCGGATGACATCCCTGCAAGTGCCACGCAGGGGAATATACATCAACCTACTTGGAGGATCCGTCTGCTTGAAACCTACCCTGAGATGGTACGCACGTGGAATAACATGCCTTTATATATCAAGTATAATCCCTGCTACTGCCCTGTCTTTCGAAGAAGGTCTTGGCCGGAGTACACAAAAACAATGCTGATAGTCAAAGGATGTGAAAAATGGCTCAATTATGTCTACTTAGCCCCACCTAGAGGCCAACCCACAATCAACTACATGATTTCAACCATCCGACACTGGGCAGTCTGATTCAAGAATATACTCGATATCATGGCATAGATGTGCCTCAAAATTTTTGAGCTCATGCTGGTTACATTCAGGACATTTAAGAATATCAAAGAACCTCATCTTTCGGCTCTCGGATTTAATGAAGGGAATCAGGACCTTGTCTACGATATGAGCACCACACCATCCATTAACGTCATATATGCGTGGCATGCTCGTATAAAGTATCTACCTGTCTGCTTCAAACAGATGTTTGAAGAAATGTTTATCACAGGGTTCTAGGAATATCATTCAGAGATATTCATTCCCAGACCATCTCACCTATTACAGTTATTTGCGGTGGAACAAGCTCTACATTCAGAAAAGCTACGTATGCCACATCCAAGGGCCAGTAGATTGGGATGCCCTACTCACTGATTTGGCCAAAGGATTGAGAATAGCCGAACAGCATTTAGCCACAGACGTTGTGGAGTACTACATCCAACGACCCACTCAACAAGGGTCTGTCAGAGACGACAGACGCAAGAGAGGGGGGGGTGTTGGCAGCAGTCAAGGAACTGAAGGACTCACAAGACAAGGAAGCCAATGAAGGGAGTCAGAGCGAAGAGAAGGCACAAGCAGACAGAGTAGTCAAAGAAGATCTGACAAGTAGGCCATCTAAATTTTTCATGCATCAAAGGGATGGGCACACAAGAAGAAGGAGCAAGTAGGGAGCTCCAAGAAATGTATGTCAAACTGCTAGAAGAAATCCCTACAAAATAGTGATTTTCATCACTAAAAACCATTGTAAATATCATTTCATATTTTTGTAGCTCCATTTTGTGCAAGCCAAGGAGTCCTTGAGCTTGAGGAGCTTTAGAAGTACCTACCTATCAGTTTTCACATTTTTTAGACTCTGTTTGGACCTCCAAATAGGCCAGAGAACCTAATTTTTAACTAGGCTAGACACTAGGTCTGGACAGGGCCAAAAACTAGTCAAAAACTATAAATAGATCTAGAGAGCTCATTTTTGAGGTTAGCTTGTAATAGATTTGAACTTGTATGAGCACTTTGGAAGTAACCTAAGAGAACTCCATTGTCCTTCTCTTTGTCTTGCTGTGTGTGCACGTGTGTGTATGTGTGTGCATGTTAGTGTGCTTCTCACTCATGCACTTGTGCCTTCACTTGCTCGAGGTCATCATACCATCCTCACGTCTTCCCGGATTGACATTAAAGGAGGTGCTACTCATCATTGAGCTACACAAGACCAATGTCAACAAAAAAAATCATGGACGAGCTAGAGGAGAGTTTCCAAGTAGGGGGCACCAAAGAGGTGGCATAAATGTCCAAAGGAATGATTTAGGTAATGACAATAAATGCTTTAGGTAAACTTGGTCACTTTAAATGTGATTGAAGGTTGAAGAATGAAAATAACAGAAGGAAAGAAAACAACTATGCATCCACAAGTGTAGATGACTCGGAGAAACTGTTCATGGTCCAACATCACATGATGAATAAAATGTCGTGATGTTTCAAAATCAAATGGTAATGTCTGATATGTTGATTGAGATGCCTCAAATCACATGACGAGCCATGCAAAATGGTTTGATAGATTGCAAAAATTATATGTTCTTGGATTTGTTGAAAAAGCGATGACACATCACATGCTATCGAGCATACATGAGACATATCATTATCTATGGAGAATGGGAATGTAAAACATCTTGCTTATGGGTTACATGTTTTGAATATAACAAAGAACAAGTTAGGTTCATTGTAGATGGTTTATATGTAGAAGAGTATAAAAGAATGGAAGGTTAGTCTCCAAAGGGAACAAAGTTTCTAGGATGTTCACCTTGACTGTGGAAATTCCTAAAATGAATTTAGCCATGTTTGCCAAAGGTGTAGGTGTTATTGATTATATAGAGAATTGGCACAAGCAAATTTGACATGAAAATTAGAGAGGTTGAAATTGATGCAATCAAAGGAGCTTGTCAATAAACTACCACATTTCAAGGTTACAGAGATGCAAAATGGATGTGAAGCATGTCAATTTGGTAAACAATCTAGGGCATCATTTTCGCATGACAAGCATGTTGGTGAGAATGTCCTAGAAATAATACACATAGATATTTGGGGTTCTACAAAGACCATATCTATGGGTAGATGTAGGTTTTATGTCACTTTCATTGATGATCATACATGGAAAGTATGGATATACTTTATGAAAGAGAAGAGTGAGGTGCTTACCCACTTTCAAAATTTTAAGGCTATGGTGGAAAGGGAAGTATTATTAAGACATTAAGATATGATGGAGGAGGTGAATACATGTTAAATAGTAGCTTTCTAAAAGTTAAATGATGGCATTGTTGAACCCAAAAATAGAAATATTATAGAAATAGAAAGAGCCTTGGTGGCTGAGAAAAATATGCCTCATTGTTGTTGGGTAGAAACTATGCACACTTTTGTATAACAAGACTCTCACTACTATTGTACATCAAGTTAAAAGAGAAGTTTTGTATAACAACACTCCCACTACTGCTATACATCAAGTTACACCTAAAGAGAAGTTTATAAGTAAAAAGGCAAACTTATCACATGTGAAAGTATTTGGCTATATTGCATATGTACATGTTCTAAATGAGTTGAAGGAAAAGCTTGATCCAAAAGGAAAAAAAATGTATCTTCATTGGGTACTCCCTTCAACAAAAGGGACATGGATGCTATAGTGAAGGTAAGCAGACATGTGGTGTTTGATGAAATGTCATGCTTTTATGCAAATGCCAAAGAAGGACTTAATCTTGAATCAAATGACAAGGGAAATGTTGAAAAATCAAGTGCAAAATATCAAGTTTTGAGTGGAAATGATGTGTCACCAAGAAATAGTTCCAACTCAAATCCATGGACTGGAAGATTGCATGGAAATTTCAATACAACAAATCATCAAACACATCCAGGAAAGATAAAGAAAAGATTTCTGCTAGTAGTAAAACATCTATAGGTTTTAAAGACATTGGTATAGATTCAAGTGGTTCAAAAAAGATCCTTGATGTGGAACTTGGATTGCCCTCTGTGAAGACTCTAGGAGTAAGAAAGGCAGTACATGTAGATGATACAAGGAGAAGTGACCTATGACCAAGAAGATATGGGAGGATGTGGAATTCAGTGCAACGATTGATGTATGAGAGTTACATGGCTCCTCATTGTGCCTACATGACCTAGGTAATACAAGATGTTGAACCTTCTTGTTTTGAAGATGCAATTGGAAATGTAGATTGGGAGAAAGCTATGGATGAGAAGATGGCTCCACTTAATGGAAATGAAACATGGAAGCTAGTTCCATTGTCATAAGGAAAGAAACCCATAGGCTACAATTGGGTTTATAAGGTGAAGGACAATGCTGATGGTAGCATAAGTAGGTACAAAGCACAATTTGTAGCAAAAGGATATGCACAAACATATGAAATTTATTATGAAGAAACATTTAGCCTTGTAGCTAAAATGGCCATTGCCAGAGCATTTTTTGCATTAGCTACAACAAAATGATGGATTTTGCATTAGATGGATGTGAAGAATGCCTTCTTACATGGTGAATTGTAGGAAGAAGTATACATGGACCAACCACAAGGATATGAGGATTCAAAGCACCCAAAATATGTTTGCAAGTTGCAAGAGGCTTTGTATGGGCTTAAACAAGCCCCTCATGCTTGGCATGCAAATATCTCTAATTATTTGACCACCATTGGATTTTTATGTGTGATTTAGACCACTCATTATACACAAGGGTGATGATGGCATCACAATTATGGCTATTTATGTTGATGAATTGATTGTAGGTGGTTATAATGAAGAAAACATTTAAGAGATAAAGAAACTACTTATGCAAGAATTCGACATGAAAGATCTTGGTGTGCTGCACTATTTTTGGGCATTGAGTTTATACATACAGAAACAGGTATATGTATGTTGCAAAGGCAATATGCATTGAGTATGATTCAAAAGTATGGTATGGATTACTGCAAGAGAATTTATATGTCATTAGTTTAGAATATTAAGTTGGATACTACATCAGGTGAAGCATTGGAAAATGTTACTATGTACAGGAAAATTGTGGCAAGTTTGATATACCTCACAATTACTAATGGACTATATTGTTGGCCTGATCTAAGCTATACTATTGGACTTGAAAGTCAATTTATGTAGGTTCTTGAAAATCCACATTTAGATGCTTTGAGATGCATTCTAGAATATGTGAGTGCTACTTTGGATTATGCATTGTTTTATGAAGCTGGTGCAAAATTGCATGTTCATGGATAGAGTGATGGAGATTGAGCAAGTAGTATTCTAGATAGAAGATCTACTAGTGAATTTCTCTTCTCATAGGAGTTTAACTATTGCATGGAGCAATAAGAAGCAAACCATTGTTTCTTTGTAGAGTACAGAGGTTGAGTATAGAGGTGATGTAATGGCAACATGTGGAGCATCATGGCTATACTTGCAAATTTAGGTGTGGAAGTGCAAAAGCCTATAATCATTTATTATGATAATCCTAGTAGCATACAATTATCACAGAATCCTATTTGTCATGCTAGAATGTCATATAACCTTACTAGGGATGGTTGAACCATACCTTAAGAGAGAGGATTAGGAAGTATTCCTCATCCATGGATTTTGGGGCTAGTGGTTAGCCCATTATACTCCTCGCTAGGAGGTTGTGAGTTCAATTCTCAACATGGGTATCAGATACTAGGAAATAGGCTTGGGCAAGGTGGATTGACCCAATGGCCTCTAAAAAAGGCACTTGGGCACTATAATATGTGAAAAGGTACTAATGGAGAAGGCTTCACTTTGAGAATTGTGTCCAACAAAGGTTGGAGTGTATCTCTCAATCCGTATGTCAGATTGAGGGCATGTAAGGTACCATTAGAAAGCTCCCAAAATGAAATTTCCAAATATAGTGGGCACTTGGGGAGCACTTGACCATGGTAAAGTCTAAAATTGTCCAAAAGCAGGAAGGCACATGGGCATTTGGTCACTAGAGAGAGGTGGTTTGGATAGGTCCAAAATAGGTGTAGGTGCTAAAATTTGAGGCTAATGGAGGTGTTCAAACATGAGAAAGGGCCCAAGCTAGATAGAAGTGTCCACAAGTGAGCATTGAGGGCAATGCTCAGTCTAAGGGGAAAGGAATGTCACATAACCTTAGTATGGATGGTTGAACCATACCTTAAGAGAGAGGATTAGGAAGTAATCCTAATACATGGCATTTGGGGCTAGTGGTTAGCCCATCATACTCCTAACTAGGAGGGTGTGAGATCAATTCCCAACATAGAACAAAGCATATCAAGGTACATGATCATTTCATCATGGAGAAGGTATTAGGAGGTGATCTTGATCTTGTTTATGTGAGGACAGATGAGCATTTTCACTAAAGCACTTGGAGTAGAGAAGCTAAAGAAGTTTCAAAGGCTGTTTGGATTATAGGACATGATGTTGAGCTTCAAGTGGAGTGTTGAGATATCAAGCTCAATATGTGATGATTGGGGATGACACGTATCACTTTTTCATTTCTTTGACATGTATAGTGGTCACACTAGTATATATAAGGTATACATTAGTAAGCTTTACTAGATTTATCTATCGAAAGTGATGGCACATTTGTTCCTTTCCATCTCACTCATTTGTAGACATTAGGATTTTCCTTATGTACTGTTCTTCATATACTGCACTAGTTGTATTATTGTTTAAGGGTCATTCTTGTATATTCCTTTCATGTAATAGAAGAAGAAGAAGAAGATAATTATTCCTTGCCTCAATCTACGTGCTCTTCTTTGAGCGTGTGTGAGATCTCTTCCTTATCTCCTTTCTCTTGACACCTCTGTGTTCACATATGAGTTTTTTCACTAGGGACACGACTCCATCCACACTCTTTTTTAATTCAATTATCTTTTCGGAGTGGGTTCCTTTGATCTACCATGTAACACTAGCATTCTCAAGTGGAATGAACATCTCTCTTCTTCCACCAGATCATCTTTAAGATCATTCAATGGTTGGCCCTTGAGTCCAACCAAATGCTCATCATATGTGTTCTTGATCTTTCTTCTTATTGCCTAGAGAAATTTATAGACATTCATGGTCTTCAGGTGGTTTCCTTGTATTGTTTCTATACTCTAGAGGCTATCATAGAGCATGACTTTTTCTTTTTTCTATGACTATGTTTTCATTCATTTTGGCCATGGAATTGAAGTTCTGTCTAATTACTTCCTTTAGCAAATTCTATTGCACATCTGTCAACTACAATGCATCCATTTCATCCTTCAATTTTTTGTGCTCTTCTTGGAGCCACTTTAGCTTCTTATCTCTATCCTTCACTTAGACTTCTAGGCTTTTAATATTCCACTAATGAATGTACATGTCTATCTTGGCTTTCTCATATGCATCTTTAGCTTTATTCTTTTGCGTTTGGAGTTTGTGATGCTTATAATGTTCTTGTGTTGACCTATTAATGTAGAATTTTAAATTTAATCTCTCCTTTTAAACTCCTCCTATAGAGAATCCATAATAGCTTTTAGTTCATCTAGATCATCTTGCAATTTTGTTATTCTTTGCGGGAGGTGTACAAACTAATCTTAGGTGTTATTCAAGTCCCTCTGCAACCCGTCTACCTACTCATATAAATTTTGATAATCATCTCGGAGCTGTGGACTAAGATACTATTAGCTTTGACCCAATGTTCTCTGTGGACCATCATTATCTCCTACAAAAAATTAGCAACATCATAAAGCTGCTCAAGGTGAAATCTTTGGGGGAACTAGATAGGTGAAAATGGGGTAGATGAGAATGGGGTTGATGAGCATTCTTTTGAGTAAATGGTAGGAGTTAAATGGAAATTCATTGGAGAAGCTTTCATGTAAATGAATCTCATATCATGACTCATAGGTTTGTGAGAGGGAGACATTGGTGTTGGGGGGGTTTGTTTGAATGCTTTGAATGGTAATTGGAGGCATGGTTGGATTGCTCCTTTAAGTTATCCTAGTCATCATCATGGGAAAAGGAAATCCTTTGCTTATCTTCTTCATTATCTATGTACTATGAGTTAGGCTACTCAGAGTGGCTTCTTGATTACCACTTCAACACTGTGGAAATGGATTGAATGCATGGAGGGCTGTCTTTCTTGTTGCTACTGTGTTTGAGTTTGGGGCCACTGATCTTGACATTGCTTCTCCATTTGCAGCTTCTCCTACTCATTCTATGTTGATCTTTGCCTTTTATTGAATAAACTCATAATTGATTTTGATGCACATCCTTAGCACCCTCATGCTCACCATCAACATTGAGTTGTGGTTTTGCTTGAGCTTGTGTGCCTATTGTTGCTATTGGTGCTATGAGCATTGGTCTAATGAAAATTGAGCTTATGTTAGATGGTAGCAAGAATAGAGAGAGAATCTAGCTAACATGAGTTTTGATTCTATTGAAGGTACATTATTGTTAGGAAAAAGGGATTTTGTACATAGTATTCCTCCGAATCTCTCAAAGCTTCCATCCTCTCATCAAAAGATTACTCATGTAGAAACATTTTTTTATTGCCACTTGCAAACTCAATACTAATCAATCATCTAATTTTGCATATATCTACTCATATATTTCTCTTACGCCTTGATATGCCTCATTGGACATGCTCCTTTTGTTTTTTATTAGTTTCATAGGACTCATTCACCAAAGGTTCCAAGTCTTTAATAAAATTTTTAAAATGTTTTTAGTTTTTTTAAGGTCCACTTTTAGGTGTGAAGCATTTCGATGGCGATGCACCACAGTGTGCTCTCCTTCTCGCGAGCTCCATGACGATATCCTCAGAGTAGAAAAACCGAGCTCCTAAGGCCGCACATGGTAGTCTGCACAGAGACTGCAAAATATGCAGAAAACATAGTACACAGGGAGCATGAAGACAAACTTCTTTGGTCTTACAAATGCGGTCGAACTTACAGTCTGTGACTGATCAAGCCACTATATGTTTTATTAAAGAACATATACAAAGAAGTGTCCGGTGTCCATTTGGCCTTTCACATGGACACTAACGGTAACAATCTCCGCCAAAGGCCAATATGGCCAAAGTAACTATGGGAGAAAAATAAAGAATGATAAAGAATACCCGAGTGTAAGTATACAAACTATACCTCCCACCTAATGGGCATGTTACATAGTATACAAGTGACAGTGTAAGATCATGAATCAAGTAATACCCATCAAGTGACAATAGTGTCAAAAGCTATCCTGTGGTAGAGCTTTAGTCAAAGCATCTGCAACATTATCTTGAGTGTGTACCTTCTCAAGAATAATGCGCTCAGTGGCTAAGCAATCTCTAATGAAGTGATACCTCACCTCAATGTGCTTGGTCTTTGCATGATAGACCATATTCTTAGCAAAAGCAATGGCACTCTGACTATCACTGAGCAAATGAGGTACATGCTGAGGTAAACCCATATCATAAGCAAGACAAGAAATCCACAATGCTTCCTTACATGCCTCACTTGCTGCAACATACTCTGCTTCTGTGGTGGAAACAACTGTACATTCTTGAAGACCAGATCTCCAAGAGATAGCACCTCCAACAAAATGAAAAATGTACCCTGATGTAGACTTACGATTGTCTACACAACTAGCATAGTCAGAATATGTGTAACCAATAATGGATGCTTTTCCTCTACCTAAGCATAGACACTTGTCCGTGTAGCTGAGAGGATGAATATAACTATTCAAGATAGAGTAGTCTCTATGTTGCCTCATGCAAACCTCTCACAAGGTTTTTGGGCAGAAGCAGTATTGACTGTAGTTCATGTGATTAACCTTTCACCTAGTATTGCGAAAGGTCTAAAAGTGGCACAAGAGTTATGGACAGGGAAGCCACCATATTATGATCATCTTCGAGTTTTTGCAGGTGAAGCATATGTTCATATACCCAAGAATCTTAGACAAAAGTTGGACCATAAGTCAAAGAAATGCATTTTTCTTGGATATGGTCGAGAAGGACAATTTGGATATAGCTTATGGGATCCTAAAACATGGTCAATGACCAAAAGTAGTGATGTCATTTTCAATGAGTCTAAGATGCATAAACAGCCCATTAAGGAGGTTGAAGTGAGAAGAGTGGTGTTTAAGGATACTAGGCCTCTAGTTAGCATTGTCAGGGGAGCACTAGATTGTGCTCTCTGACTACAATAGACAAGATTTTGGAAATACACTTTTGATTACAAGAACACCCACGAAGGGAAAACGATACAAGAAGACGTGACTGATACAAGATGTCCCACAACTCGGGACCAATAGGTATGGATAACTCGACTAGGGACGATAGAGTAGTTCCCACAACCCGGGATCGTAGGTATGGAACAAGATCTCTAGATTACAAGAATTCGCTTTTGGGAGATGAACTAGATACAAGAAAGAACTCGACAAAATCTTGTACTACGAGATTACAAGAGGACAAGACAGGATGTCCAAGAACTAGACTAGACAAGACTAGAACAAAGAACAAGACAAGAACTGGAACTGGAACTTGGAGAGTACTTACTTGGTGGTCACGACTCCTTGAGCTCCCAAGACTGGTATTGGCAAGACTGATTATGAATGTGGCCAACCCTTCCTTATATAGGTTTTCAAGGGCGGTTCCCAAGGCGGTTGCAAATTGATGATGTCATCATGATGTCATCGACTTGTAACAGGACCTCTTGATGTTAGAATTCAGCGAATAGATAGTCGATCTTGGGATTTTGGCACGTTCCGAACGCAATGGAGGCATTAGTTTCTCCAAAATCTAAACCAATAATGAGGTATTGAAAGTAACATGGAATCTAAGGTTTTATATGGTTTCCTTTGTGTCCATGACAAGCATGCATAAAAATGATGCACATAGGGATGTTCAAGAGAATGTCCATTCAGATCAGTCTGCGCATGTTCTTGTTCAACAACCATTGAGATGTTCTACACATGTTTCACATCCACGTGATAGATATGTTCCATGTTTAGATTTTGTTATGCTAATAGATACCATTGAGCCTTCTTGCTACAAAGAGGCTATGCAAATAGAGGATCATGTCAAGTGGGAGTGTGCCATGAAGAGTGAGTTGGATTCTATTCACAAGAATGGTACTTGGGATTTAGTACCTTTGCCAAAGGGCAGGAAAGCTTTACCATGTAAATGGGTATATAAGTTGAAGTTCACATCAGATAGTGCTTCTCCAAAGTATAAAGCATGACTTGTTGCAAAGGGTTTTAAGCAAAAACATGGTGTTGATTTCGAGGAAATATTCTCTCTAGTGGTCAAGATGACTACCCTACGCATGTTGCTTGGATTCGTTGCAATGGAGGACTTAGAGCTAGTCCAAATGGATGTGAAAAATGCTTTCTTGCATGGAGATCATACAGATGAGATCTACATGGAACAACCAGAGGGTTGTGTAGTTCCTAGCAAAAAAAGTCTAGTTTATAAGCTTAAGAAGAGCTTCTATTGTCTTAAACAGTCCCCTAGACAATGGTACCAAAAGTTTGATGCTTTTATGAAATCTCAAGGCTATCTTGAAGCAATGAGGATCATTGTCTCTACACAAAGAGATGCTCAAATGGCAGCTTGATATGCTTGATACTTTATGTTGATGGTATGTTGATTGCTGGGAAGTCCTCTTATGATTTTTCAATTCTCAAAAAGAAGTTAAGTCAGACATTTGATATGAAGGATTTGGGGATGCCAAACATATTTTTGGCATGTGCATTACTCGTGATAGGAGCAAAAGATGCATATACTTGTCTCAAGTGAGTACATATCCAAAGTACTTCACAGGTTCAATATGCAGGGTGGAAAGGCATTGAGTACACCTTTATCCACATACGTGAAATTGAGCAAGGATGATTGCCCTAAATCAGATGGAGAAAAGGAATTCATGACCAAATATCCCTATCAGTCTGTGATTGGTAGTCTCATGTATTCTATGGTAGCTACGAGACCAGACATTGCATTTGCAATGGAATTTGTGAGCAGATATATGTCTAATCCTAGCAAGAAACATTGGGAAGCAGTCAAGATGATTTTAAGATATCTGAGTGGCACAAATATACTCCTGAAGCAAGCCATTTTTTAAAATTAGGGAATACCTCATCCTTCGATTTGATAGGATATACCCAAACTTTTCTAGTAGCATCATCTATGAAAGTGACAAAGTAAAGATAACCCCCCTAAGGACCTAGTCATCATAGGACCACACACATCTGGATGAACAAGATCTAAAGGCTGAATTGAAGAGTCAATGTGCGTTTTGTGCACATTTTTGGTTTGCTTTCCATATTGACAATGCTCACAAAATGAAAAATCTGAGAAAGATAACACAGGTGAGTAGCCAGAACGAGAAAGATTTTCCATTCCACTACAAGATATATGGCCCAAATGACCATGCCAAATACAAGCCATAGGTTGTTCGGTAACAACTAACAAGTGTTCTTTCTGTGATACAAATAAAGGATAAAGTGAGCCAACTTTGCTTCCTTTTGCAATAACCATATTGACCTTTGATATGCAAAAGGACTGAGCATAGAAGACCACCTTGTAACCAAGGTCATAAAGTTGACCAACTGACATCAAACTACGTGATAACTGAGGTACATGGCATACATTATGCATAGTAAATTTTGAACCATCAATGAACTGCACAACCACATCTCCGATCCCCACAACATCACACTTGTAAGAGTCACCAAGTCTCATGGTACCAAGAGACTTTGCTGCATAATTAGAGAACCATTGTCTATGTGGTGTCACATGGAAAGAAGCACCAGAATCTAGCAGCCAGGTGTGGGAAAGGGAATCAGCCATAAGAGCCTCAATTGGCACAGTACTATCAAGTGTCAACACATCAGCATCATTAGAAATAGCATTAATTTCGTATTGATTTTCTTTTGGGATTAAAACAATCCAACTTGTTGGAAACTATATATGTAGTGAAAGATGCTCTTAATCACTTACAAATTCTTAACACCTAGGCTATGCATAAAACTACTCATGTGAGAAATCAAATTGAATGTCAAACTATGGAATAAATAGTAAGTCAAGCATCCAATAACTTAGTGATATATTGGATTCCATGTCACCTTGAGAGTGAGTACAAGATCAGCACTAAAGCATTGGCCCATTGGATTGCATGTCACCTTCAGAGTTGGTTGCATGAGGATCAAGAAGGCTTCATAAAAGGGAGGTTTATTCTTAAGGACACCATTGATATTTGGTAAGTTCTCAAATATGCCAAAGAGTCAAACCAAAACGTTCTCTTTCAAATGGTTGATTTTACAGAATCTTATAATAGGAGTGGGAATTCATTTTGCAATCCCTCAAGGATTTGGGATTCTGCTCAAATTTCATTAATCTTATCTTGAATCTCTTGGAAAATGCCTCTACATGGATGTATATCAATGGTCATCTCTTATTGCCTATTTTGTTCAAGAGGCCCCTCGACATGGCCTACACTTTGGCCCCGTGCTCTTTTCCATTGCTACAAATAGTCTCACTTGCTTGGTTAACAACGTTATAATAGGACAATTAAGAGGGCTCTCACATCCACATGAAAATGACTGGATGGTCCTCAAGCTTTTCATATATGTCACATATTCTTTTCTCCTAAAGGACCTAGATTTCTTGCTCATGGTTTGATGTTCCCTAGATTTCTTTTTCATGGCCTCAAGCTCTAGAATTAACCATGAAAAGAAGGATTTTAAGGCTATTGCATTAACCCCCACCTTAGTTTCTTTAGAATCAAGGTTGAAAAGAGCTTGAGATTTGCTAGGTCTTCCATGTATCACAGTCAAGTTTAGGATATTTATGGGTCAAATTTGGGACCAGACCCTTAATGAGCTCAAAACCAAGCTTTGATACTAAAAGGATATGTAGTAAAACATGGCTAGTAAAGTGATGGTAATAAATATCTTCTTGATTTCTACAATTACATACTTCATGGATTGTTGGATACTAATTGAGAATGAGTTGGTGAATCTTAAAAGATCATTTAGAAAGTTCCTCTCGAAAGTGGACCCTAATAGGTGGGATGCCCTGAAAATCAAGTGGGACATTTGTGCTAGCCCAAAGGATGTGGTTGGACTAGGCATTCTTGATGTTGGGGCTACGGCCAAAAAGCTTGCCACAAAGAGGATGATCAAAGCTTAAATGAATAATAGTGCTTCTTGATCAAAGCTGATTTTTAAGATCAAGCATAACTTATCACTCTCAGGTACCCCTAGGTGGAAAAATCATTGTTACATAGTGCTTCTCCTTTTCCTTATATTGGTGTTCCCCAAAGGATCTCTTCTTGGTGTCTCTTTGTGGAAAGCTTTGAGCAAGTTTAAGCCTAGTCATACTATTAACAACTAAAATTGGACAACATGGATTCAACAAAATGATTCTATCTAGTTCCCCATCATCAAATTTGTGGAGATTGAGGATGTAGATATCTAGAATGCCAAGATTCTTTGGTCTAAAGATTTTCAACAATGGAAGACCATTTGGAACTAGAAGAGGAGAGACTAGGTTATGCTGAGGGCCTTGATCCCAACCAGACTCTAGACAATGATGACTCGTACCTGAAATAGAGTGAATTCTTGGGATAGGTCATAGGTGTGACTTATCATCAATGAAGAGGCTTGTGATCCTTGTAGGATGAAAAGAGAAATGGCAATAAGATCAAATACATTTTGTGTCTCAAGAAGAATCATGAGGTGCACCATGATCTCAACAAGAGGTAGTACACTACTTGGCCCTAGATCATATGGAGCTTCAAGTTAATGGAGATTTAGAATGCTTTTTTGGAAAGCAAGAAAGTTTTCCTCTTATGGGAAACTATCAACTATGAGATATGTACCAATGCTAGGGCCAGAAAAATATATGGCAATTCTTTTGTGGTGTAAAATATGTAGTAGGGGAAGATAGGACATCCGCCACCGCTTGTTCTCTTGCCTCAAGAGTTCCATCATGGGGAGACAAGTTAGCAGTGCCCTCCAACTAGCTCCTATGATAAATTGGGACCAAGATCTCCTACGCAAGACCATTAAGTGTTCAAGGGCTCTCTAGAATGTAATTAGAAGCAAAGGCCTTTGGAAAATTTGGAAGGAAATGTCATCTTCATAGAGATTCCCAAAGAATGGAACATAGAAAAATACTTAGTTTTTATACGCAAAAAGATAAAAAATTGTAGTAGTACCCCCCTTTAAACACCATAAGATGATTTTTCTCAAGTGGACCGAGCATGAAGGGGATGATATATAAAGTGGGTCCAACATGAAGGGGATGATAAATCATCCATCTACTTTGTACCTCGCTTTAGCTATCTTGCATTTTTCTCTCATGTTTAATTTAAAGTAAAAGAAAACTTAGTGCTAGAGAATGACATCAAATGCATCTTTATTGTAATAGAAGCTCCATCATAAACCTATCTCCATGGGAGTTGCAATGATTTTAACTCCATCAAGAACAAAATATTGCACTAGAATTCCAAAAATGATGTTAATGAGACTTAAAATTAGTAATATGCATCTCATTAGGACTCACATCATTTGCATACTTTACGAACAAGTTTATTACAATTGGACTATTCTAATGGATACCTTTTCTTTTTTTAGCTTTGTGCCCAAAATCACAAGGATGGAAAATATATAGCCCATGCAATTCCCTAGTGAAAAATCTAGTGGCAATATACAACTTATGTGTATTCCAACCTCTATATGAGTTGCAAGTGCACAAGTGCTATGAACAATCATCATACCACAAGTAGCAGAAAATCTCTCATCAAAATCAATCCCTTTCTCTTGAGCATAATTTTTTCCTACAAGCCTAAACTTATAGCAATCAAGAATAACATCATGCTTTCATTTCGACTTGTAGACCCATTTAATGCTAATGAACATCTTTTGATGAGGATTCTTCAAAATACATTAGATTTTAATTCCACAACAATCATCCATTTTTTTAATTTATATGTTTCATCAAAGAAAACATGTTCATTCCGATCATAATGGTTAGAAATAGCCATTGCATAGCAATCATATAGAAAACACAAACCATGGGAACCTAAGCAAGCAAGATAAGGCAAGTTTATATCTAACTTATTGTCTCTCAGAGTTTGCACCAACCATTTTGGAATAGTCTTTTCCTGATTGATGTTTTTTCTCTCATTAATATGTGGATCATATACTTCTTGCATAAAAAAACTAATGATATATGTCCTCATTCAAAACTTGAATCGTTTCAAAAGTTGTCTCACTAGAATTACATTTGATTTCCAAGTAATGAGAAAAGGCAACAAAGCAATTTGAACATCTTTTGAGTTGATTGATGCTCATTGATACATGAAAGTACATTTTGAATGGCATCCTCCACAAAAATGTACATGTCTAACCAAGATATGTTTAGTACACAAAAATGTAATTTATCATGTTGCTTCTTAATAATTAATGCATAGTTTGGTCAAACAAAAACACAAAAAAGATCAACGAATGGCCTGCATCCATGCCAAGACTTATAAATATTGATAGGTTATAATGATTATGTGGGACACTTATTAAGCACAAATGCAAAACACACCATAGTCTCAATCTAGAAACTAAGATGTAATTCTTGACTTTTGGCCATGCATCTTGTCATTTCCATGAGAGATCCATTTTTCCTCTTGGAAACGCCATTTTATTATGGTGTAGATGGCACTATATGTTAGCTTTTAATCCCACATTCCATTAGAAATGCATTAAAATAAAAAGGCATATAATCCCCTTTGATAAAAGTGGAGGAGTCCATTTTACATGTTAATATATTTTTATCCATCACCAAGTCTTTTTAAAGCACATTACAAATCATACTTTGAGATGAGTGGATAGTTCCATGCATCCCTACAATACATCAAAAGTTATAAAGTACATGCAATTACCAAAAGATGGTGTCTCCATAGGAACACAAATATCATTGTTGATAAGTTGCAATTTATGCTTCACTCTCATTATAATCTTTGGTAAAGAAATAATTTTTCATTTGGCCCCAATGAATACCTTAAATACATGTTTAGAAGGTGCCTTAATATGCAAGCATTGAAAACTACAAAATCTATGATGGCCAAAATGTGCACGGAAAAGTTTTTCATATGAAATGTCTTGCGAATTATAAATTTCATATGCATACATCTTTTTTCTTTGATTGTAAGACATCTCTATTTGGTAGAGGAAGAGCCATTTTTGCCTTTGCTATTTAACTCAAAGAAAAATCTTGAACAGATTGTAAGAATCAAACAACCCACCAAGAATTCGACATAAGTGAGATGCCTAGCAGAATTTCATCCATACCAATATTTGTAAGAAAAATATCTATAGACTATTATCATTCATTTTCTCACTCTCCATGTCTTTTTATTGTTAGCAATAGGAGCTTCATTTTTGGCTTTATACAAGGTGGCAAGAGTATCATAAGCATCATTATCTTAGTTGCATGAGTGAATTGTTGGAGTTTGGGAACTTAGACTCAAGAAAGGAAATCACATTAGGAAGAAGAAGAAGAAGCATGGGATTAAAACATAGAGTGTATTATGAAGTGTCAAATGTACAAAGATAAGTATCACATTATGGGCATATATAAACACTAGGGGAAAAACCTCATAAAGAGAGAAAAAGGTGTTGAGATATCAAGCTCAACATGTGACGATCTAGGATGGCACATATCAGTTTTTTGTTTCTCTAACATGTATAGTGGTCATGCCGATATATGTCAGGGATACTTCATTGAGCCTTATTAGATTTATCTATCGAGAGTGATGGCACATTTGTTTGCTAGCTCACTCATTTGCGGACATTAGTTTTTTGCTTATGTATGAGTCTGTATATATTGCACTTGTTGTATTCTTGTTTTAGGTCATTCTTGTACATTCCTTTTTATGTAATAGAAGAAGAAGAAGAAGATCATTCTTCCTTGCCTCAATCTATGTGTGCTTCTCCTTGAGAGTGAGAGTGTGTGTGTGTGAGCTCTCTTTCTTATCTCCTTCCTCGTGACATGGTATCAGAGCCAACAAGGCTGTAGAGATCTCATGAAGAAGGCGATGGTGAAGAGTACGTGGAAAGGCACGGAGAAAATGCAATTCTCAAACGACCTCCATTTGCTACAAAAATCAACATGAAGGTAGAAGACCTCAAAATATTTTCGGGAGTTATCCCTTTAGGATCACTTGTTTTCGTCAGATCAAACTTTCGGAGCCATGTCGATCTCCATTTTAAACTCGCAAGGTGGAGCCCATAGAAAACCAGGTCAGTTTCAAAAACTGTAACTTGCATCATGTTTGGCAACACTCATATATTTCAGAATTTCAAGTGATTCTGTGTACTATTGATACATGAAAACTTTGTTTTTCTGAGATCGAACTGTCACGTCATAGTGCAATAGTGTTCAAGCAGAAGTGCTGCTTGTAATGTTTTGTAATGTTGTGAATTGCTGCAGAAATGGCAAACACAGATGGAATGAGTCAGCTTATGAGCCATAAGCTGGACAAGAAAAACTTCCATGCTTGGAGATTCAAAATGATGAATTTCCCGATGGGAAAAGGCTAGTGGAAGTACATCGAAGGAGAGAACGAAAATGCTCTGCAGTTACCAGAAAGGAATCAGACTGTAGAATAGTTAAGAGCATATGAGGAATGGAATCAAGGAGCATGAAAGGTAATTTATTGGCTATCTGTTAGCATACATGATAGCATGATTGGACACATACAAGATGCCAAGACTCCGAAAGAGGCTTGGAACAGTTTGGTCACATTGTATGAGATGAATACAAAGGCACGAAAATTGCAACTCAAGAACAAGCTGCATACATTGGAGAAGAAGAGCATGTCGGTAAGTGACTACACCTTGAAAATCAAAGGCATATGTGAGTCGCTTGCATCTATTGGCATGAATGTAGATGATGATGATGATAAGGTGGAAGTGTGCCTTCGTGGTTTAGGAGCTGCATATAAGCACTTCAGAACTTCTATATAGACTAGGGAAAATATTCGGAATTTTGTTGATCTGGTATCTATGCTGATTATTGAAGAAAATAATCTTGGTGAGGATTCAAACTCCCAAGGAAAATCTAGTTCTGAGCAGGTATTCTACTATGGCAGAGGAAGAGACAAAGGTAGAGGTTTCAGAAGTGGAAGAGGAAACAGTAACCAAGACCAAGGTCAACAACAGAATCATGCAGGACGAGGAGGACAATTTCGAGGTTGGGGGAGCCAAAGAGTTCGCAAAAATTTCCAAACAAATGATTCAGGTAATGACAATAAAGGATGCTGGAATTTTGGTAAACCTAGACACTTTGAACGTGATTGCAGGTTGAAGAATCAAAATACCAAAAGGCAGCAAAACAACTATGCATCCACGTGTAGATGATTATGAAGCTGTTCATGGTTCAACATCACATGATGAATACGATGACTGCTAGTGTCGAATAATAATGTCTGGTATGTTGATTCACGTGCTTCAAATCACATGACTAGTCACGCAGAATGGTTTAGTAGTTTGTAGAAATTGCAAGTTCTTGGATATGTTGAAATAGGTGATGATACATCGCATCCTATCAAGCATACAGGAAACATAGCATTGTCTATGGAGGACGGGAAGGTAAAACATCTTGCTGATGTGCTGCATGTTCCAAACGTAATAAAGAATCTGGTTTTTGTTGGACAAATGGTTGACCAGGGATTACAAGTCAATTTCAATGCTAATGGGTTATATGTAGAAGAGTACAAATATGGTGGACGATTGATTGCCAAAGGAAACAAAGTGGGTAGGATGTTCACCTTAAATGTGAAAATTCCTAAAATGAATGCAGCCATGTTTGCAAAAGGTGTTGGAGTTATTGCTGATATAGAGATTTGACACAAAAGAATCGGACATGCAAATCTGCAAAGGCTAAAATTGATGCAGTCAAAGGAGATCGTTCATGGATTACTAAATTTCAAGGTTTCAGAGATGCAAAAGGTATGTGCAACATGTTCAATTTGGTAAACAGTCAAGATCATCATTCCCACATAACAAGCATGTTAGTGAGAATGTGCTAGAAATAGTACATACAGATGTTTGGGGTCTTGTAAAGACCACATCTATGGGAGGTTGCAGGTTTTATGTTACTTTCATTGATGACCATACCCGAAAAGTTTGGGTATATTTCATGAAAGAGAAGAGTGAGGTGTTCACTCACCTCCAGAATTTTAAAGCTATGGTGGAAAAGCAGGCAGGGAAGTATATTCAAACATTAATGTCTGATGGAGGAGGTGAATACATGTCAAATGAGTTCAACAACTTTCTTAAAAGTCATGGAATTCGACGTCAGTTTTCATGCATGTACACACCACAACAGAATGGTGTTGCTGAACGCAAAAATAGACATATTGCAGAAATAGCAAGAGCTTTGGTGGCTGAGAAGAATATGCCTCATTGTTACTGGTCAGAAGCTGTGCATACGACTGTATACATTATGGACAGAACTCCAACTGCTGCTATACATCAAGTTACACCTGAAGAAAAGTTCACAGGTAAAAAGCCGAACTTATCACATATGAATGTTTTTGGTTGTATTGCATATGTACATGTTCCAGATGAATTGAGGACGAAGCTTGATCCAAAAGCAGAACAATGTTTCTTCATTGGATACTCCCTTGAGCAAAAGGGATATACATGTTATAACCCACTCACATGACAGGTGAAGGTGAGCAGAGATGTGGTATTTGATGAAGTGTGAAGCTTCTATGGAGATGTCAAAGAAGGACTAAATCTTGAGTCAAATGACAAAGAAAATGCTGAAAAATGAAGTGCACAATCTCAAGCTTTGAGTGGACCTGATGCATCACCAAGCAATAGTTCCAATTCAAATCCATGGAGTGGAAGATTGTGTGGAGATTTCAGTCTAGCAAACTCATCAAATACATCCATGAAAGGTAAAGAAAAGCTTTCTACTGGTAGTAAAACATGTGCAGTTTTTGAAGATGTTGATGGAGATTCAAGCGGTTCTTGATGAGGAACTTGGATTGCCCTCTGTGAAGACTCTAGGAGTAAGAAGGGCACATGTAGATGATACAAGGAGAAGTGACCGAGGACCAAGAAGATTTGGGAGGATGCGGAATTAAGTGCAACGATTGACGTATGACATTTATATGGCTCATCTGTGCCTACATGACCAATGTAATACAAGATGCTGAACCTTCTTGTTTTGAAGATGCAATTGGAAATGCAGATTGGGAAAAAGCTATGGATGAGGAGATGGTTGCACTTCATGGGAATGATACATGGAAGCTGGTTCCATTACCACAAGGAAGGAAACCCATAGGCTACAAATGGGTTTACAAGGTAAAGCATAATGCTGCTGGTAGCATAACCATGTATAAAGCATGATTGGTAGCTAAAGGATATGCACAGACATATGGCATTGATTATGAGGAAACATTCATCCCTGTAGCCAAAATGTCTATTGTCAGAACACTTGTTGCATTAGCTACAACTTAAGGATGGACTTTGCATCAGATGGATGTGAAGAATGCTTTCTTACATGGTGAGTTACAGGAAGAAGTATACATGGACCAACCACAAGGATATGAAGATTCAAAGCATCTAGAATATGTTTGCAGGTTGCAAAAGGCTTTGTATGGGCTGAAGCAAGCTCCTCGTGCATGGCATGCATGGATTGCTGATTACTTAACCAGCATTGGGTTTTCTATTTGTGATGCAGATCATTCACTATATGCAAGGAAGGCTAATGATGGCATCATGATTGTGGCTATTTATGTTGATGACCTGATTGTAGGTGGTGATAATGAAGAAAACATCAAAGAGGTAAATCAACTTCTTATGCAGGAATTCGACATGAAAGATCTTGGTGTGCTGCACTATTTCTTGGGCATTGAGTTTATTCATACAGAAACAGGTATATGGATGTCACAAAGGCAATATGCCTTGAATATGTTGCAAAAGTATGGCATGGCTGATTGTAAGCCGATTTATATGCCATTAGGTTAGAATTTGAAGTTGGATACCACATCAGGTTAAGCATTGGAAAATGCTACTATGTATAGGAAAATTGTGGGAAGTCTTATATATCTCACAATTACAAGGCCTGATTTAAGCTATATTGTTGGACTTGAAAGTCAGTTTATGCAGGTTCCCAGGAAGCCACATTTGGATGCTTTGAGGCACAGCCTACGTTATGTGAGTGCTACATTGGATTATGCATTGTTTTATGAAGCTGGTGTAGATTTGCAGGTTCATGGATATATCGATGCAGATTGGGCTAGTAGTACTCCAGATAAAAGATCTACTAGTGGCTTTCTATTCTCACTTGGAGGTGCAGCTATTACATGGAGCAGCAAGAAGCAACCTACTATTTCTTTGTCGAGTACAGAGGCTGAGTATAGAGGTGTTGCAATGGAAGCATGTGAGGCATCATGGTTGGAGATGTTACTTGCAGATTTAGGTGTGGAAGTGCAAAAGCCTATCACTATCTATTGTGATAATCTTAACAACAAATAGTTAGCATGGGGCCCTATTTTTCATGCTAGAACAAAACATATCAAGGTACATTATCACTTCATTAGAGAGAAGGTATTAGCAGGTGATATTGATCTTCTTTATGTGAGAATAGATGAGCAGGTTGCTGATATTTTCACCAAAGCATTTGGAGCTGAGAAGTTGAAGACGTTTCGGGAGATGCTTGGATTACAAGATATGACGTTGAGCTTGAGGGGGAGTGTTGAGATATCAAGCTGAACATGTGATGATCCAAGATGACACGTATCAGTTTTTCATTTCTCTGATATGTATAGTGGTCATGCCGATATATGTCAGGGATACTTCATTGAGCCTTATTAGATTTATCTACAGAGAGTGATGGCACATTTGTTTCTTGCGAGCTCACTCATTCGCGGACATTAGTTTTTTCCTTATGTACCGATCTTTATATATTGCACTTGTTGTATTCTTGTTTTAGGTCATTCTTGTACATTCCTTTTTATGTAATAAAAGAAGAAGAAGAAGATCATTCTTCCTTGCCTCAATCTATGTGTGTGCTTCTCCTTGAGAGTGAGAGTGTGTGTGTGAGCTCTCTTTCTTATCTCCTTCATCGTGACAAAAGCTGAATTGGTTGTCTTGAGTGTGTTAAAACACATCACAAATATACTACTAATAAAAGACCCCTAGGCGTGATGTAGTGAACAAGGGGTTGAAAATCACATATAAGAAAGTCCCAAAAAATGTGGAATAGGGTCAATATTGCAAGAAGCTTCAAATTTCTCATGTGGTATTTGTGGAACATTATCATGTGTGGGAACATATGACAAAATCATCCCCCCAATAGAGATTCTCTCCCTAGCACAATGATAGTGAACCTCAATGGGCTTACTATGAGTGTGGAACACTAGGTTCCTTGCAAAGTACTAATGTGCTCAGATTGATAGTAAGTATGGTGGTGTTAGAAATGTGGCCAACACCCAAACCATCCATAAGGAATTTCAGCCACACACACCCAACAATAGTTATGGAATTTTCCCTTTATTAAACCTCAAAAATAGAGGTGGAAATACTAGGTTTTGTCTTTCTTAACCAAGATATACATGATCTACAAAGAATGAAGAAAAAAACACCTATGGACATACAAGTGCCATAAAAACCAACTTGATATGATTCAAAAAAGCATGTAAATCTAGTGTCCCTCTTGGGATACAACAACCAAAGATATCAAGTAGTAGATAAGTAGCAAAGGATACTCTTAAATGCTTGCCAATGCTTAATTCCTAGGCTATGCATAAACCTACTCATATACGAGACAAAAAATTGAATATCAATTTGAGTGACACATACATAAATATGGCATCCAATAGCTTGCTGATAGAGATCAACATCAAAATCATCTCCAATATAATAGAGATTCAATTGTAAACCTATTTCCATGGAGTGGTAATAGGTTTATATTCCTTAAGGCTAAAATGTTGCAATAGTGTGTCAATTTATGTCCTCCACTGCTTGTTGTTGACACCTTATGTAGCTTTGATAGATAGTTTTTTCACATTGGTTATTTTCTACTACGTATTTTAGCATTGACTCCTTCCATTCCTATAGTCAAACTAGATCATGAAGTGCTACTGTATTTGAAGCAAAAGAATCAAGTTCTTATGCTATCATGTATGCATTGATATTGGAGTTCATTTTCAAGAAAAAGAATCAAGTTCTTATGCTATCATGCATGCATTGATATTGGAGTTCATTTTCAAGAATATCTCTGAGTCTTGCTAAAAAAAGCCTATGAAAAAGTTTTTTTTTTAACATCTATAAGTAGTGATTTGGCAGAAATATTATTTTCTTTAGAAATATTATTTTATTTAGAAATAAGCCATTAATGTCACTCTACTTGGCGTTATAGATAGATAAAACAATAGTTCCTCATTTCCTTGTGAAATTTCATATAAATTTAAAAGTGAATATTTAGCATGCTTGAAAACCTTTAGAGCTATGAGAAGTAATGTTAAAACTATAATGGTCACCTTGACTACTAGATGTGGAATACTTTTTTGAACTTTAAGGCAACATTCAATGGTTTGAATCATGTATTCCTTTGTAGGGATGAACCTTGGGGGTAGACTAGGTAACACCAAATAGATGAGCGATCTTTGCGCAATCTTTACTTTCCTTTGAAATTCCCAAAACCCACGCCAAACTCTCTTGTGTGGCATGGAAGAAAAAGAAGGATTTGCTTGTAGTAAAAAGGGAGCAATGACCTAGTGGGGTATCAAAGCATTATCTTTTTCCAAAAAAAATTTCCTCCATTCCAAATTAGCTCTATTGAAGTATTCTTTTGAATACTTGAAACTGTCACATGCAAAATTCATATCATCATATGTGTTCTTCATAGTTAGTAGCTTCATATATCTTTGTATCTACTTCATTATTCCAAAAGGTAGAGGATAGGATGCAAAATTAAAAGAAGATCCCTTGAATTTATTCTGGCCTCCATGCAATGAGATTCATAGATTTGTCGAACACATAGGTGAGTTCTAATCATGGGGAACATAAAATGCTAGAAGCAATAACGTCATCACCATTTGACAGATCATGAATTGTACATTTGTCGTCAACAAATTTCACAACCAAGCTGATCTTGGCTGATGCTTGTTATCAAGGAAAAATTAGATGTGTTTTGATGCTTTCAAAAGTTTAGGTCCCTTGTTGAGAAAGAATGTGATGCACACATCAAGACATTGAGGTCAGATGGAGGGGGACAATATTTTTCCAAGGAATTCACAAAGTACTTTCAAGAAAATGGCATAAAGAGGCACTTAACATGTAGGTACACCCCTCAACAAAATGGTGTTGGAGAGAAGGAAAAATAGGCATTTGGCTAGATGTCTCATAAATGAAAGTGCCCCCATTTCTGATCTTTTGTAGAATCTAAGTAGCTTACATATTATTTCACCTAGATCACTATAATTGGGCATCATCTCTATGCCAATGATCATGTATAGCATTGTTCTATAATACATTTAAATCATTGAGGGTATCTGTCTACTCTGCCATGTCCACTCAGTATAGTGAATGTTGAATGCTCATATCTCAGTCATCTCTCAACCATTTTCAGTGTTCTATAGCTTGTTGGAACCCACTAAAAGTCTATTATAAGCTATCAGATTTTGAAATCATTTGATTTAGACAATTTGGAGAAATATGTGTCGAAGTGCTCTCTGGTCATTCTCTGCTCAGTCCCAAAAAAGTTGGGTGGAAGCATCTAGTTGCTAAAGTGATTGCTCATTGTATGGTTCGTCATTTTATGTGATTCCACTTGCAACTATTAGATGTGCAAGCTAATTAGATACCCTCAAAAGGAAGTTTCCTAATTGCTACTGTATTGGGAGCATTGAGCACAATATCTAGCAGGTGTAAAGACCAAAATAGCAAGTTTTTGGTCACTAACTAATTGCAAAGTTATCTATTTTGATGTAATTGTTTGGAGCATCATCTCCAAAGTACATAGGTACTTATTTGGTGTCATTTTCAAGGTAAGAGGGCCTAATTCATAAACCTAAAGTGAAATAGGTCAGATACTAAGGAGATTTTGGCAATACCACCTCACTTCCTAGAGGTATCCATCCATCTCTTCCAACAATGGTATCTGAGCAACTTGAGGTAAAATGGGAGATGGTTTCCCTTCTTTTATTGACAAATTGGACAGGAATATGTACCCATCATGGTCCTTGAGGATGAAGAAATATTTACAAGGAAGGAGTCTCTATGGATACATATCAGGAGATGAGGAAATGCCCATTTTCAGAAGCAAAGGACAACCTACAAGAGAGGAGCTTGAAAGACTCAACTTAAGGTGTGCCAAAGATGGACTAGCAAGGTGATATCTAATTAAATCTATCTCTGACTTCCTTCTTCCACACATTAGGAATTGTAAAACTTCCCAAGAGACGGGATACATTGTTTTCATTGTTTTCTTCCAATACAAGGGCTAGAAAAAATCAATTGTGGATTGAGTTTACTACTCAAAGGAAGCAACCCAAGCAGAATGGTTTAGAATTTGTGACCAAAGTCAAAGATGTGGCTGAATAATTGGTGATCATAGGAGAGGAGATTGAAGAGGAGCAAATAGTGATACAAATAATCAATGTCATCAAAGCAGATGATAAGTGGGAAGCTTTCACAACTGCTATGGACTTATACATGGACATGCAAATTCCAGACCTTACCACACTCATGGGACAACTCTTTAACCATGAAGCCAAGGTCAACAAAAATGGAGAACCATCAAGAGGTAACAACTTTTATGCCCTATACACAAATAAAGGAAAAACTAAAGAGAAAGGGAAAAGCAAGAAAGTAGAGGATGAAGGTACTACTTCTCAAGCTAACTATGCAGGGAGAGGTAGGAACTCAAGAGGAAGGGGAAGAGGAGGTAAGCAAGGCAAGGGGAGACCTTTCAACTCTTCCCCATGCAACATATGTGGATTGTCTAATCACACTACAGATGAGTGCTATAGGCACTTCAACAATCAGAGAGGAAGAGGATATCAAACAAGTGGCTACTCACAATCAAGAGGAAGATTCAACCATAATCAAGGCTACAATCATGGACACAACAACAATTACAACAACAATTATCAAGGAGGATACAAAACAAGAAAGGACTTCAACAATTACACAGAAGATCAATATGATTCTCTTCTCATTATGAATATGACTTCAAAATAAGGTATGAATGATGAGCACCTCTTCTATATTGACTCAGGTTGTTCAAACCATGTAGCAGACAATGTAGCTCTTCTCTCTGACCATGAGGAACCCAAGGGAAAGCACCAAGTGCAAACAGGTGATGACACCAAGAATTCACTGGTCAAGGTAGGAAATGACAAAACATCTAATGGAAATAAAAATATGTTGAGCAGGGTTGTTTATGTCCCTACAATCACCAAGAGTTTGATGAGTGTTGGGCACATAGTGAAAAAGGTTTTGCAGGTTAGGTTCAACAAGTATGGAGCCTTTGTGGAGGGCCCCCAACATGGACTCAAGAGAATTGCCAAGGGAGAAAACTCAGGTAGATTTTTTACATTTGAACTTGAGGACACTAGAAATATTGCACTTTATAATTACAAAGATCAAACATTTCTTGATATATTTAGATAGTGATGTGTGTGAACACTCTAGGACCATCAGGGTACTTTTTTTCCTCTCTAGGAAGTTTTTTTCCCCTGGCTTGTATATACACCTATTGCCCTAATGGGCTACTCATCTTTATACATTTTTAGTGGTACAATATTGTGTGTTGTGCTCCAAGATTCTTCTTCTTCCTTGTGTTGTTCGTGTGCTTCTATGGACATAACTCCAACAATTGGTATCAGAGCAGGTCGTCACTTCATCTAGGGCGTCGTTGACACCTCTCGAGTTGCAGTCTTAGAATTGCACGAATTTTGGTGAGCGTACTCAACGTGTTTTTGAGATCAAAACCGCTTCGCTTTGTGGTGCCAAAATGGCAATCTGAGCTCGTTTTGGCATCAAATGCACTATTGTAGCGCTTGTGCAGGCTATTTCATCTTTTTGTGCCAAATGTATATACTAGTTTTGGTTTGCCAGTATAAGCATCTCGAAGTCTGCTACATGTTTATCAGAATTTGTATGGGCAGTTCTGTTCAACTTTTTGAGATACAATCAATTTTCTGCATCAAGGTATTTTAGTCGTCGGCCATGTCTGAAAGCAGTGATGTATTTTGTATGTTGGCTATTGAGGATAAGTTGGATGGTACCAACTACCCATTGTGGGATTATATGATGCGACATGTATTGGTTGCAAGAGGACTGTGGAACATTGTGCAGGGCATTGAAAAACATCCTATCACACCTGCAACTTTTACAATTGCAAGTACTGAAGCTGATGTAGAAGGTGTCGAAGATGATGATATTCTGCATATTCCTGTTTTTGTTGTGGTTTTTGTTGCACCCACTATAGAGCAAATTTGTTGGGATGGCATAGATGCCTAGGCACATGCATTGATAGCTTTGGATGGCATATGCCCAAGCACATTGCAGAACAGCTAAGGATGCTTGGGATACACTTACCACATTGTACCAAGCTAGGAATGAGGCTTGTGTTGCTTACCTCCGAAAACAGTTAGAGAGTGAGCACATGAATGAAGGTGATTCTATGGAAAATTTTCTAACAAAGATCAAAGACTTGAAGGAACAGTTAATTTCTGCTGATGAGGTTATACCAGATAGCTCACTTGTGCACACCGTTCTGAATGGTCTTCGTGATTCATATCAGAGTTTTGCTTCTACTCTTTGGTTGATCATGAAAGGCAATCCAAATGCCTTGTCATTTGAGAAGTTAGTGTCTGTTCTGTTACAAGAAGATCACTCCAAGTAGAACAGGTCCATTATGTGTGTTGTAGATCAAGCTTTCCTGGCCAATCAAAACAGCAAAGGAAAATGGAGCTCTTCAACTAGTAAGCAAAAATCTGCTAATTCTACACAATCAAAGAGGGAAGACAAAGATGAAAAGAAATCAGAAAACCAAAATTGTTTTGCAAGTAGTGTGAAGGAAATGATCATATCATAAAGAACTATCCAAAACTGGCTACTAAAGAGGCAAAGAAGAAAGAGGCTGGAATGGCTGTTGGCAGTTGCAGAGGCCTCTACACAAAAAACAAAGTTTGCTAATCTTGTGCAGGAAGAAAAATGGGTGTTTACTACTGTTTGTAGTTTTGACCCATCTTCTCATGAGTACTGCATGTCTATAGTAGACTCAGATGTTTGGTACTTTGATAGTAGTGCGACCAAACATATTACCTCACAGTGCAGTTTCTTCTCTTCACTCGAGCCTGCCCCCACAGGGAATACTGTTACATGCACCAACAACTCCTCTTATCCTCTTATGGGAGTTGGTAAGATCATTTTGACTACTGCTGATGGTAGTTCTTTCACTTTGTTAGATGACAAATTTGCATTGACAAATTTGTTGATGACATATGTACAGTTCATGATCTGTCAAATGGCGACATGATTATTGCTTCTGGCATTTTATGTTGTGGGCTATATAAGATCATAGAGTATGAAAGATCTATAAATGATTTGGCATGTGCAATACATCATTCACAGGCTATGTCAAATGCAAACCTTTGGCATGCACGCTTTGGTCATCTGAATTTTGCTAGTTTGCTATGCCTGTAGAAATCTAAAATGGTGTCCTCTTTGCCCAAATTTGAGGCACCCGGAAAACATGTTTGTGAAGGCTATATTTTGGGCAAAATGCAGCATTCCTCCTTTCCAAAAGATGGTTCAATTCGGGCTACTCAGAAATTGTAGCTTGTACATAGTGATGTCTGTGGTCCTATGTAGACACCTTCTTTTGGAAATTATCTTTACTTCATGACTTTCATCGATGATTTTTCCAGGCATGCATGGGTATATCCATTGAAGGCAAATTCTGAAGTGTTCATGTGCTTCAAATAGTTTTTGGTTTTGGCTAAAAATATGTCAGCATGTAATATGGGCACCCTCCGTTTTGATCGAGGGGGAATATATGTCTTCTAATTTTAATGCATTTTTGGTTGAACATGGGATAAACACCAATGTACAATGACATATACACCTCAATAGAATGGAGTTGCTGAATGAAAGAACATGTCACTCATGGAGATGGCGAGGTGTATGGTTAAGAGTCAATCTTTACCACATAGTTTCTAGCTTGAGGCTGTCATGTGTGCAGCATATGTACTTAACGGGTATCCCACTAAAGCACTATAGTCTATCACTCCATATGAGGCTTGGCATGATTGCAAGCCATCTGTTGCTTATCGCGTGTTTTTGGTTGTTTGGCATATGCATTAGTGCTTGAACAACATCGCAGAAAATTGGATGATAAAATAGTACAATGTATTTTTGTTAGGTATGATTCTGAAAGTAAAGGCTATCGTCTATCTCATCCACAAACTAAATGCATTCTGGTTATTCGTGATGTTGTTTTTGTGGAAGATGTTATTCAGCCATTGCTTTCATGTACTAAAGAGACATCTGTTAGCTCCAAAGACATGTATGATACTAATTTGTTGCCTCTTTTTATAGGTGGATAGTCTAATGTTGGTCTGAATGAGGAAACTTCTCAGCCTTTGCAGGTTTCATGTGATGATGCAGATCATCCCATTTCTGATGCAGATTTACATGATGCACTTGTTGATGAGAGAGTTGATATTGAGGAGGCAAAAACTATGCCAAAATGACTGGTGGAGACTTTGTGTGACAGCAAATTAGATGCACCTCTATCATATCATACTTGATCAGCTCTCATAGTGCCTCTTTTGCATTAGATTGCTATGCTATGGCTGCACTAGTCTCTATGATGAGAATGAGCCTATTTCATTTGATGAAGCAAAAAGTTCAAAAAAATTGATGGCTGCTATGCAATTTGAATATGATGCTATAATGAAGAACAGTACTTGGCCTTTATGTGACTTGCCTCCTGGCAAGAAAGCCATTTTCCCTAAGTGGGTTTACAAGGTGAAGCGTAAGCCTGATGGAACAATTGACAGGTATAAGGCTAGGCTTATTGCAAAGGGTTATGCACAAGAAAGGGGCATTGATTTTGATGAGACCTTTGCACCTACATGACGTATGATTATTGTTCGGAGCATCTATGCACTTGCAACCCATCATGGTTGGAATGTACATCAGTTGGACATTAAAACAGTATTTCTGAATGGTGACTTGCATGAAGAAGTGTATGTTTTTTAGCCATGTGGCTTTGTGTAGAAAGGGCATGAAAACCAGGTGTACAGGTGAAAGAAAGCATTATATGGTTTAAAGCAAGCACCATGTGCTTGATATGAGAAGATACATGCCTATCTGATTATACATGGTTTTCAAAATAGTCCAATTGAAAGCACCTTATATGTTGAGCATGCTAATGATGTGCTTCTGATAATTGTTGTCTATGTTGATGACATGCTGCTCACTGGTCCTATTGAGAAGCATGTTGCCGATTTTAAGGCTCATTTGCATGCCTCATTTGAGATATCTGATTTGGGGCATTTGTGTCACTATTTGGGCATTCAATTTATGCAAGTTGATGGTGGAATGGCTTTGTGTCAAACGAAATACATTGATATATTATTGTAGCATTTTGGCCTTGAAGACCATAAGCTTATTGCCACTCCTATGGAGGCAAGTTTACGATCGAGTCTTCATGATGCTAGAGATGCATTTGATGTTTTATCCCAAGGGGGATCACTACTGCCAAATCATCCTGTAGAAAATCCATAATAGCTTTTAGTTCATCTAGATCATCTTGCAATTTTGTTATTCTTTGTGGGAGGTGTACCCACTAAAGTTAGGTGTTATTCAAGTCCCTGTGCAACCTGTCTACCTACTCATATAAATTTTGACAATAATCTCAGAGTTGTGGACTAAGATACTATTAACTTTGACCCAATGTTCTTGGTGAACCATCATTATCTCCTTTCAAGCCCTCTACAAAAATCAACATCAACTCTATTCTGTTGAGGTGTATGCGGCACTGTACACTAGTGTTTTATCCCATGTTCAGCGAGAAATGCATTAAAATCAGAAGGCATATATTCCCCCCCTCGATTAGAACGGAGGGTGCCCATTTTACATGCTGACAGATTTTCAGCCAAAACCAAAAATTGTTTGAAGCACATGAACACTTTGGACTTTGCCTTCAATGGATATACCCATGCATGCTTGGAAAAATCATCGATGAAAGTCACAAAGTATAAGGATAATTCCCAAAAGAAGGTGTCTACATAGGACCACAGACATCACTATGTACAAGTTGCAATTTTTGAGTAGTCCGAACTAATCTGTCTTTTGGAAAGGATGAATGCTGCATTTTGCCCAAAATACAGCCTTCACAAACATGTTTTCCAGGTGCCTCAAGTTTGGGCAAAGAGGACACCATTTTAGATTTTTGCAAGCGTAGCAAACTAGCAAAATTCAGATGACCAAAGCATGCATGCCAAAGCTTTGCATCTAACATAGCCTAAGAATCATTTACTGCACATGCCAAATCATTTACAGATTGTTCATAGTCTATGAGCTTATACAACCCACGACATAAAATGCCAGAAGTAATAATCACATCGCCATTTGACAGATCATGAACTGTACACCTGTCATCAACAAATTTCACAACCAAGCCAATCTTGGCTAATGCAGAGACTGATAACAGGTTCTTCTTGATCCCTGGCACAAATAAAGATTCTGACAAAGTGAAAGAACTACCATCAGCAGTAGTCTAAATGATCTTACCAACTCCCATAACACGATGAGAGGAGTTGTTGGCACATGTAATAGTATTACCTGTAGGGGCAGGCTCGAGTGAAGAGAAGAAACTACGCTGCGAGGTAATATGTTTGGTCACCCCACTGTCAAAGTACCAAACATCTGAGTCTACTGCAAACATGCACTGCTCATGAGAAGAACACCCATTCTTCTTCCTGCATAAGATTAGCAGACTCCGTTTTTGGTGTAGAGGCTTCTGCAACAACCATTCCAGCCTCTTTCTTCTTTGCCTCTTTTGCAACCAGTTTTGGACAGTTCTTTATGATATGATCATTCCCTTTACAGTACTTACAAAATAGTTTTTGCTTTTCTGATTTTTTTCTCATCTTTGTCTCGATTCTTGGAATGTGCAGCATTTGCAGATTTCTACTTACTAGTAGAAGAGCTCCATTTTCCTTTGCCCTTCTGAATAGCCAGGAAAGCTTGATCTGCAACACAGATAATGGACCTGTTTTGCCTGGACTGATCTTCCTGCAACAGAACAGAGACTAACTCCTCAAATTATAAGGCATTTGGATTGCCTTTCATCATCAACCCAAGAGTAGAAGCAAAACTCTGATATGAGTCAAGAAGACCATTCAGAACAGTCTGCACAAGTGAGCTATCTGGTATAACCTCATCAACAAAAATCAATTGTTCCTTCAAGTCTTTGATCTTTGTTAGGAAATTGTCCATAGAATCACCTTCATTCATGTGCTCACTCTCCAACTATTTTCGGAGGTAAGCAACACGAGCCTCATTGCTAGCTTGGTACAATGTGGTAAGTGTATCCCAAGCATCCTTAGCTGTTCTGCAAGAGCGAATATGAGGAATAATGGCATGTTTGAGAGACAAAGCTATCAATGCATGTGCCTCGGCATCTCTGCCATCCCAACGAATCTGCTCTACAATAGGTGCAACAAAAACTGCAGCACGAATAGGAATATGCAGAATACCATCATCTTCGACACCTTCTGCACCAGCTTCAGTACCTGCAGTTGTAACAGTTGCAGGTGTGATAAGACGTTATTCGACACCCTGCACAATGTTCCACAGTCCTTTTGCAACCAACACATGTCGCATCATATAAGCCCATAACGGGTAGTTGGTACCATCCAACTTATCCTTAACAGCCAACATAGGGAATACATCACTGCTTTTAGCCATGGCCAGTGACTAAAACACCTTGATGCAGAAAATTGACTGTGTCTCAAAAAGTGGAACGGAACTGCCGAGACGAATTCCACTAGACTTATAGTTGACTTCGAGACGCTTATACTCGCGAACAGAAACTGGTATATACCTTTGGCACAAAAAGATAAAATAGCCTACACAAGCACTATGACAATGCGTTCAGAGGCCGAAACGAGCTCATATCACAATTTTCGCACCATAGAGCAAAGCAGTTTTGATCCTTGAAACAGCCTAAGTATGCTCACCAAATTTCGTGCGAATCTGAGACTGCAAACGGAGGAGTGTCGACAATGCCCTGGATGAAGCGATGACCTGCTCTGATACCGATTGTTGGATATAGACATCTACGAAAGCATGCGAACAACACAAGTAAGAAGAAGAAGCTTGGAGCACAACACACAATATTGAATGTATTACTAGAGAATGTACAAAGATAAGTAGCCCATTAGGGCAATAGGCATATATACAAGCCGGGGGAAAAAAACCTCATAAAGAGGGAAAAAAGTGCCCCGGCGGTCCTAGTGTGTTCACACACATCACTACCTATAAATATATCAACAATGTCACCTTCAGAGTTGGTTGCATGAGGATCAAGAAGGCTTCATAAAAGGGAGGTTTATTCTTAAGGACATCATTGATATTTGGGAAGTTCTTCAATATGCCAAAGAGTCAAACCAAAACTTTCTCTTTCAAATGGTTGATTTTATAGAATCTTATAATAGGTTGGAGTGGGAATTCATTTTGCAATCCCTCAAGGATTTGGGATTCTGCTCAAATTTCATTAGTTTTATCTTGAATCTCTTGGGGAATGCCTCTGCATGGATGTATATCAATGGTCATCTCGTATTGCCTATTTTGATCAAGATGCCCCTCAATTTGGCCCCCGTGCTCTTTTCCATTGCTACAAATAGTCTCACTTGCTTGGTTAACAACGTTATAATAGGACAATTAAGAGGGCTCTCACATCCACATGAAAATGACTAGATGGTCCTCAAGCTTTTCATATATGTCACATATTATTTTGTCCTTAATGACCTAGATTTCTTGCTCACGGTTTGATGTTCCCTAGATTGCTTGAAGCATGGGATTAAAACATAGAGTGTATTATGAGGTGTCAAATGTACAAAGATAAGTATCACATTATGGGCATATATAAACGCTAGGGGAAAAACCTCACGAGAGGAAAAGGTGTATTGGTTGTCTTGAGTGTGTTAAAACACATCACAAATATACGAATAAAAGACCCCTAGGAGTGATGTAGTGAACAAGGGGTTGACAATCACATATAAGGATGTTTCAAAAAATGTGGAATAGGGTCAATATTGCAAGAAGCTTCAAATTTCTCATGTGGTAGACCCTTTCCAACTTTGAAATTCCCAAAACCCACGCCAAATTTCTCTTTTGTGGCATGGAAGAAAAAGAAGGATTTGCTTGTAGTACAAAGGGAGCAATGAGCCAGTGGGGTATCAAAGTAGTATCTTTTTCCAAAAATGTTTTCCTCCATTCCAAATTAGCTCTATTGAAGTATTCTTTTGAATACTTGAATCTGTCACATGCAAAATTCATATCATCATCTGTGTCTTCATAGTTAGTAGCTTCATATATCTTTGTATCTACTTCATTATTCCAAAAGGTAGAGGATAGGATGCAAAGTTAAAAAAAGATCCCTTGAATTTATTCTGGCCTCCTTCATGCAATGAGATTCATAGATTTCTCACACACATAGGTGAGTTCTAATCATGGGGAGCATAAAAATGAACTGTGTATACAAAGCCATCACCTTATAATCATCCTTACTTCAAGCTCCATCATCTAGGCAGATAGAACACGATGCAAAAAATACATTCCATTTAATGAGCATAAGAGATAAATAAAGAGTAATGGGAATTTCATTCTTCTCTCATCCTTTGAGTGATTACGAGAGATATCACATGATAGTATGTAGTTCCCAATCAACAAAGATGCGGCATTTCTCATATATTAGCATCCATCACCTAGGACAATAGAGCATCAAGTTAGCTTTTCATGAATGATAAAAGAAGCCAAGGGCTTTGGTCGTTTTGCCCACTATCAATTGTCAAAGATAGTGGTAGTAGCAGCCACATCATCATGCTTCAACCATCAATTCCTTTATAATATTTTTTTTATGCTTATTTGGATATGGTGCCAAGGATGTTAATGAGGTGAGCATGTTCATTGACTTCTCACAAGCAATGTGGATGAACAAAATGGGTGGTGCATTATTAGCAGCAAGGGTGGACTAAGCCTTCAAGGGAGTACGAGATAAGGAAGTCCAAGACAAGAGAGCTAAAGAGAAGAAATAGAAGGACCAAGCAGATAGAGGAGTCAATGGGGATTAGGCAGGGAATAGGCATAAACACAATTTTCCCACAATCCATCATTGTGAAAAAATAATTATCACTACCCTCATTGTAAATATTTGTTTTTGGTAATGTAGAATCCATTTTGTAAAAGAGAAGGATTTTTTGAGCTTGAGGAGTATTAGAAGAACATGTGTATCAATTTTTATAATTGTTAGAGCTCATTTGAGCCTCCAAAATAGCCTAGTAATCTTTTCTTTTAACTAAGCTAGAGACTAGGTTTGAACTAAGCAAAAACTAGTCTAGAAACTATAAAAAGATCTAGAGAGATCATTCTAGAGGTTAGAAATTTTAGAAATTTAAGATGACCAAAGCATGTATGCCAAAACTTTGCATCTAATATAGCCGGAGAATCTTTAATTGCACATGCTAAATCATTCACAAATTTTGCATAATTGTAGCTCAGTTATGAGTAGCACCTCCTTTAATGTCAATCCGGGAAGACATGAGGATGGTATGAAGACCTCGAGCAAGTGAAGGCACAAATGTGTGAGTGAGAAGCACACAAACATGCACACACATACACACACACACGCACACACACGGCAAGAACAAAGAGAGTAAGACAACGGAATCACTTCTATTATAACCAAGTTCTCATACAAGCTCAAAACTACAATAAGCTAACCCAAAAATGAGCTCTCTAGCTCTAATTATAGTTTTTGACTAGCTTTGGCCCTGTCCAGACCTAGTGTCCGGCCTAGTTAAAAATTAGGTTCCACGGCTTATTCGAGGGATCAAACGAGATCTAAAAAATATGAAAATTGGCAGGCAACTACTTCTAAGGCTCCTCAAGCTCAAGGACTCCTCGGCTTGTACAAAACTACAAAAAGGTGAAACGATATTTACAAGGGATTTTAGTGATGAGAATCACTTTTAAAATGATGTAAGGTTTGGAAAAATTTAATGGGTTGCCTTAGTGCTAGATCTGCATGTATGCCGTACTTGTTTCTCCCCATATGATGCCAACACTCTCCCCCCCCTAGCGTCTGTCGTCTCTGACAGACCTCTGCTCCACGGTTTGATCAATGTACTGTTGTAATACGTCGGTTGCCAATTCTTGTTCCTTAATCCGTAGTCCCCGGACCAAATCTCTTTGTAGGGCATCCCAATTTACTGCTCCAGGCATGTCAGGTTGTGGCGTGGTGTAGAGCTCTGAGTGCATTGTTTGTTCACATGCGAATAGTTGTAGTAGGTGGCTTGGGTGTGGCGCGAACACTTCTGAGTGTGCTTCCCAGAACCCCGTGGTGAACATGTCATCAAATGTTTGCTTGTAGCAAGCAGGGAGATACCTGATTCTTGCGTGCCATGCATAAGCGACTTGTATGCTCGGGGTTGTGCTCATATCATAAAGTAGGTCATAGTTACCGTTGATGAAGCCTGGAATTGGCGGCTGGATATTACGTACATTTCAAAAAGTCTTTAGCACCACTTGCATCATTTCCAAAATTTTGAGCATCATCTGTGCAGCGACATCTGGCATGGGGTGGAGGTGTGGCATCCAATGTCTGATGGTAGCTATCATATATGCTACTGTAGGTGTGCCTGTTGGTGGTGCGATCGAGGGGTAATTCAGCCATTGTTTGCAATTTGCGTTGTTCCGAACCTTTATAGCAAAGCTTTCCATGATCGTCTCCTTTGTACTGGTCCGAAGCAAGGGTTATACTTCAAATGCATGGGAGCGTGGTCCCATGTTCTAAGCATTTCCGGATAGGTTTTGAGTAACTTTTGCCTCCAGATGGGTTGGAATATGGCCCCTTTTTTGGCTGCCTCTGGAATATCCTCTGGTTCGAATTGTGTTGCGAACGTGGGATACCTGTTAGTGATTCTTTTGATTTCTGCGTTGTAGTCGGCCAATAATACAAAATAGGGTTTATATTGTAATTCAGAACTAGTTATCAGTCTTCTAGGGGCCAGGTGTCTGAAATACTTTGATTGAAGTATGGTTTCTTCAATGGTCCTCATTGCCAACATCTGAGTGGAGATACATTCCTCCTGAGTTGTCCCCATTTCTTCTACCTTTTCATCCATGCCGAAGGGGGCTCTTCATAAGTGTCTTGTCCTTCCTCCGTGATTCTACCTCCTGGAAGGGGTTGAGGCTCATAGTTGTCTTCAAATGTTTCCTCCATTGGAATGATTATTGCTTCTTCTTCTAGTGGTTGATCAGGTGGAGAAGGGGGTCGTTCATACTGTAACAACTTGATCTTTAATTTTGCCACTTGTCGTCATAGCTCAAGTACCTCATTGGTTGTTGAAGATTCGGGCTCAGGAGAAGTGGCTGCATGGACCATCTTTTTAGCTTCTGGTGGTTGTGGTGTAGGCACTTGGGATCTCTGTAGCTCTTTTACTTGGTCAACCAGCTGATCATGTGCTTCTAAGAGGTTGGCATAGGTTTCCAAGATTTGTTGTATGCTTTCTGAAGGGACGGCCTGGAAGCTAGCAGGGTCAATGGGTGCCCCTGGAGTACTTTCTATGGCGGCTTCGAGGTTGTCTTGATTTTGTTGCTGTAATCTCCTATTTTCTTCTTGTGCAGCTGCTAGGTGGCGTCGGAGTAGAGCCATGTTTCGTTGTAGTCTAGCATTACGGGCTAGCTGATCTCTGAGTTGTTCTTCTGCTGCCCTATCGCCTCTGTATGTTTGGCTTCGAGCTCCACCTGAGATTGTTGGAGGGTGGTCACCTCATGTTGTAGTGCTGTATTACTTAGGTCCAAGGCATTGAGACGTGCCTGGAGTTGAGCCGAGATATTGCACAGCTCTGTGTTATTTTCTTCCAGTAATCTATACTCTTGCTTAAGTTGAGTGGCCGCTTCGAACATGGTGTCTAGTGCATGACTAAATGATGTGGATGCAGTGGTAGAGGTGGAAAATGCAAAGGGTTGGGAAATGGGGAAGGGAAAAGTGGATGATGTGCCTATAAGTGAAGTGAAATGTGAGGATGTGGGAACAACTGTGGTGGTGGGTGCTCCTGTGGATGGTGAAATGTCCATGGGATCGGATGTGATTGTGTGTGTTGTGTGAATTGTGAATACGGGAATGGTGGGCGGTGTGTTAGTGGTGGGTGTGAATGTGGGTGAGGTGTGCTGGGAAAGGGAATTTCTCTTATAATCATCAATTTGTCGCATCATATTTACAAGGTTTGCCAACAATGGAGTTAGGGTGGCTTGTGTTGGTTCTCAGGGGGTGAAGAGGGGCTCAATGGTCTGAGGTTGGGAAAGAGGAAATGTATCAGTGACTGGAATTGGGTGTGTTAAGGTTTGGCTAGTGGCAAGTGGCTGTCCGAGGGCTGGGAGATATGAAGGGTGACCTATTATAGTTTGATCGGTGGTAGGGTGACCTATATGGGGTTCAAAAAATTGGCTGGAACTAGTGGAAGGAGGTAAAGGGGCAGATGGGGAAATGGTAGTGCGTGGTATAATTTCACTAAGACTTAATGCTGATTGTTCAGGAATACTGGTGGTGAGGGTTTCAGAGGGCTGGATGGGAGGTGATGGTGGAGATGGTACCTGTGTATTTACATCGGGTTCCTCACTGTTGGTTGGGCTGGCCATGTGGACATCTTCTTGAGTGGTGGTAGGGAGGGCGGTAGAAACTTCCATTTGAATCATCTTCCCCCTTCGTGGTCGTGTATCGATCCTTCGTTGATCATATTGAGGAGGGTTGCGATGTAACATGATCCTCATAGCTTCTATAATCCCATATGTCTCCGCCAAAAGGTTCAATGATTCGACAAAATGGGGGTCCACGTTCTCTGCTTGAAGCATTTGATTCACCATCGCTCTATTTGCCTCCTCTGATAGCTTATGCCTCTTTTGTACCTGCTTGATCGTTTTGTAGAGCCGTTTAAGTTATGCGGTCTAAGCAGGGGCATCCTCCTCACTCTCCTCCGATTCATTCTTCTGCATCTCCACTTGTTCATGTGTGCCTCCCGCCTGCGTGCGTTGTGCCTCATCCTCCCAATGTACTCTTCGTGCTTCACCATGTGGTCGTGCTCTCTGGGATGAAGATTCAGGGCCGTCGGTCTCAGAGAAACACTCACTCTCAGATAAGTGGGCTGTCTGCAGGAAGCTTTCAAAGTCAAAATTTGGATCCTCTGCCAAAGTAGCCATGGATGCAAACTCAGCATCTGTGGGTAGTGGAGGGGCTGATGGAGTGGGTTGTACCATACCCCCTGATTGTGGTCCTTGGAGATGGATAGTGAATGGGGCTACTTGTTCCTCTTCTCTGAGGGAAGCTTTTGTGGTGGCCTCACGAGGGATTAGAACCTGTGAAAGCAAACCACGCATTCTTTTTGCGGGTTGCACCCCTGACTTCTGCCCTTTGAAGAATTCCAGTTGTGAGTACTTAAGGGCCCTTGCGATCGGTACATCATAGGCAAGGCATCTGTAGATAATTCTTGTAATGGCACAACAGCCATTCAAAGTAGGCTTCCGTACTCCTCGCTTGCCTACTTCATATAACTGGTCCAGGATCCACACGGGCATTTTAATTGGTAAGCTCCCAATCTCTGCTAGGTATAATCCATACCATATCTTCTTATGAGGCTGGGTGAACCGGTCTTGCGCCGGAAATGCGAAGTGTTGAAGGCACATCCGTAACGGTATGGCGATGTTGGGGGTGAGAGCACATATTTCCTTCAACTTCTTGATTTTATTGTTCTTCATAGAATCCGGTATCAAAGGGTCTCGATCGGAAGGTACATTGGTGCCATACATCTGAAGGGCTTCCCTGATTAAAGTAATATTCAATTCAAACTTCTTCATTTCCTCCTGGTTTGATAGAGAGGGCACCAGGAATGTGCTTGAATGATCTTTATCTCCCGTCGCCTTCAGTGTGGCAATCAAGTAGTAGCACCTAAGAAAATCAGGTCTAGGCAAAGCTTCACTGAAATAATCTTGCAATCCCGCTTTTAGCCAAATATCCTGAAGAGGGGCTGCATTCTGTAATGTTTCAAATTCCCTTGAGAAGAATTGAAATGTCCACCAGATTCCTCCGAATTCCAACTTGGACTCCCATATGTGGTCTGCATCTCCCAAATCTCCTGGCATCTCGTTGAACCAATGAGAATGCCCCTTCACTCTTTCTGTTAGGCCACTTGGAGGATCCAAGATAGGAATTCTTCTCACATTCAAAAGCTCTTCCGGCCTTGCTGTCAGTGGCGCTTTCACAGGCATGGTATCCCAATTGCTTTGAGTATTAGTGCCCGCCTGGGAGCTTGTTCCTGCTACAGCTGCCATGACACTTCTGATGCTTATCTGCTAGAAGAAGGAAGGCACATTAGTGTTGCATAGGAAATAGGATGTAATAGTGTTCCCTCCACAATCCTAACATGACAATCGAGATGGTTAGTGGTTAGAGATGAAGTGTTTGTGATAGATGTGAGTGGGGATTAGTGGTTAGTGTCATTCTAGATGCATACTTTGGATATGCAAGGTACTCAAAATGCATCTACTTCAGAGTGGATGGATTTACAAAATGAATCTGGGGGTTTGATACAGGGTTTAATTCTCTAGACTTTGTTTGAGGATTCGTGGCTCCTTGAGCTGATGACGGTTAAAGGTTCATGGACTAGATTGTGCTGGATTTGGGACCTTTTGGGTACCCATTTCCAGACATTCCTAGGTTTGACCGAGTGCGTGTTAGAGTGGGATGTAAGTAGAGTTCCTGAGTTGTTTGCCAAGAGGACTTGTGAGTGTTGAATTGTGCTAGTGACTAGGGTGGGAGCTATTTGGGCTCGTAAGCAGGCCTTGGGCACCCATATCTGCCTAGCATTGGGGCTAGCCTTCATTGACCGCATAGGGACCCAAATAGACAAGGTATGGCTAGAGTGTTGACTAGGGATCTCCTTCGTTCTAGTCCTTGACAGTGTGGCTTGCTTGATGCTCTTTTGAGACCCTGTCTTTGGGGCCGTGATTTTTTCCCCCTTGCGTATCCATATCTGTTTCATGCCACGAGGCACTTCATACTGCCGAAGTTGGTGCTCATGCTTCTTGTTCATCGGTCTCCTTAGTGTCGGGTGTTGCTGGGCCTTCCCCTTGACATTCTTCTCTGGAACACATGGGAGTTCCTCCTTGACTTCTGTACCTTTGGCAAGAGTGACAATCCTCTGCACCATAGAACTTTGGACAAGAATAACATTATCTTCATGTGGGTTCCTGGAGGGACCAGGAGTTGGTGTCTGTTCTAATGGTTTGAGTGCTTGCTTTTCTAATTCAATCATAAGGCGGCTTTAGCCTACCCAAGCCTGAAGAAGTCCACTTCTTAGGTTGAGGTTGACTGAGTGATCATAGATCCAATCTTGGCCCAGGATGAGAGATTCGGTAAGATCCTCGTCTTCACATACTAGTACTTTTGTTGGCATGAGGACCTCTTGAATGTAGAGGGGAAGTTCCACCTCTCCCATGCAAGGGGTTTCAACACCTCCTAATCCTATCAGATATGCTTCTAGGGGTTTTACCTCCAATTGCAGCTGTTGGCAATACGAAAGCTGAACTGCACTAGTGGTAGCTCCTGAATCAATTGAAGCTCTCACGGTCCTTGCACTCTCTGCTTGTCCTACTTCTAGGGTCACAAAAGGTCGTCGATCAACTATCTTACGGGCCAGTTCACTCAAAGCCTCGCACATGGCCATGTGATAACCTAGAGCTTCATGAGCGTCAGTCATGGGTTGATCTCTACCTTGCCTTCTCAATTTCATTCGTCGAATGCGTTCTAAAGCTTCAGCCTGTGCTTCTTCTCGAATTCTCTTTTCCTCATCCTTACGTTACTTTGCAGTAACGAGTCGATTGAGCATTTCTTCCGTTAGGGGTTCTTGATATAACTTGACTCTACATCCGCTTATGTAACTTGGTAGTATGTCACCCTCTAGAGTGGCTAGTTGTACTGCTCCACTTGTGGAGATCCTATTGATAATCATTGGTCCATAGCCGCTTTTCTCTAATTTTCATGCATGTTGCTTCAAGGTGTAGACTAGGACTAGGTCTCCTGCTTTCAACCCTTTATCCTTCACATGTGTATCAAAATATGCCTTTTGCCTCTTCTTCGCTGCATAGATTCCTGCTGTAGCTCTCAATCGTGTCTCACCTAGACGTTCAAGATCAAAGATTCGACAGGAGAGTTCATGGCCTATCTAGTCATGCTCTTGTGCTACTTTCAATGTAGGTATCAAAAAGTCCAAGGGTAGCACCGCATTCTGACCAAACACCATCTGAAAGGGTGTGACTTGGAGTACCGTTTTATAGGCAACTCGATATGCCCAAACAACGTGGTGTAGCTGTTTGTCCCAATCAGAGCGTTTGTTATTCACCAATTTAGTCAGCACATTGCATAAGATCTTATTTGTGCTCTCGGCCTGACCATTAGCTTGTGGATGATAGGGAGCAGACTTCTTATGTATCACCAAGAATTCTTGGAGAAGGTTTTCTATGACTTCATTCAAAAAGTGTGTGCCTCTATCACCTACTAATTCTATTGGAAATCCGTATCTAGTGAACACATTTTCAAAAAACAACTTTGCTGTTGTTTGAGCATCATTCTTCGTAGTGGATTTCACTTCTACCCACTTGGTCAGATAGTCTGTGGCCACAATGATGTACTCAGCATGTGAACCCTTAGCTAGGGGATTAATAGGACCCACAAAGTCTATTCCCCACTTAGAGAATGCACATCCACCCATCATAGGCTTCAAAGGCATCTCATCCTTGTGTATGGGATATTGGGTTCGCTGACAAACCTCACACCTCTTCACATAGGTATGTGCATCCATGTGAAGGGTGGGCCACCAAAATCTTGCAAATAGAATTGCCTTGATCACCCTATCTGGACCGAAGTGTCCTCCTGCTACACCTTGGTGAGCAGTCTCTAATATCTTGAGGTATTCACTCTCATGAACACACAGTCTTAGGTAACCATCTTTACCACGTTTGTATAAATTATCACCAATGATTGTGTAATCCAAGGCTTCTTGTTCTAAACTTCTTTGTCTGGCCAAAGTCATATCTTGAGGGAATGTTTTCGTCCTCAAGAAGGCTACTAATGGTTCACTCCAATCTGGCACTAAAGACACTCGATAAAGAGTGGCATGTTCCACTGGTGGTTTAGTGCAGCAGATTGGGCATTCTTTGCACATTCTATGGACATCAACTTCCATGGTTGGCCAATGCACTCCTATTCTCCTCAGGGTCTGTAGGGTTCGTTGTTTTGAGTAGTGTTGCTCTAATGCACCTACATGTGCTAATTGCAACAACTTCGCGTACTCGTCCTCTTCCACACAACAGGCTAATACCCCGTGATCTGTATGCTTGTACACACTTCCTGCCATGATATGATACTTCTGGGCTTTTACTATCTCCCTATCTTGGGTGTTTATTATTGGGTGGTTAGGCCCATATGTCAATAATGGCACTAATGGCTTAGCCCACTGAGGTACAACTTCCAAATTAAACAAGTAAGCATCAGGTAAGTCATCTGACACTCCTTGTGGGGCCTCTCCAGATGTGAGCCTAGAGAGATGGTCTGCTCTCAAATGAATCGTGCCTTTCCTCACTACTACCTCAAAGTCATATTCCATTAGTAAGATAAACCATCTTACTAATCTGCCCGTATTACATGGCTTGTTTACCAGGTACAGTAGAGCTTGGTGATCAGTAAAAAATTTGAACTTATTTGCAAGCAAATAGTGTCTAAACTTTTTAACTGCGTACACCATGCCTAATCCTTCTCGTTCGGTGGTTGTATAGTTCCGTTCAGCAGCATTCAACTGTCTACTGGCATAGGCAATAGGAAGATCCATATTACCTTCACCGGTAGGTTGTGCGGGTACACACCCAATAGCATAATTGGATGCATCTACATGAACATGAAAAGGCTTATTCCAATCTGGTGTGGTCAAGATTGCTGTTGAACATAATCGCCGATTAAGCTCATTGAAGGAATTCTCACATTCATCAGTCCACTCAAAGTTAGTCAGAAGTCCGTACATGGGCTTTGCAATGACATCATACATGTGAATGAACCGGTGGTAGTAACCACAATGCCCCATGAAAGCCTGTACTTCCTTGACATTCTTTGGCCTAGGTAGTTCTGCGATGGCTCTCACTTTTTCTTCGTCAGTGGATATGCCGTTCTTAGACACTATGTGTCCTAGAATTTTGCCTTGCGTGACCATGAAAACACACTTTTCTGGGTTCAGGCAGACTTGATATTCTCTGCATTTATCAAAGATTTGTCTGAGTTCAGGTATATGGGTCTGTCTAATGTTGGAATGAGCGCAAAGATCATCAACATAGACTTCCAAATTCTTCCTCAGGAACTCTTTAAACACGTGACACATTAATCTTTGAAAGGTCACAAGTGCATTGGTAAGCCCGAATGGCATTACCCAAAAGGCAAATATGCCCCACTCTGTGGAAAAAGCTGTCTTATGCTGATCTTCTGGTGCAATGGCTACCTGATTGTAGCCAGAGAATCCATCCAGGAAGCTGTACACTTCCTTGCTTGCTACCCTTTTTAATAGATGATCAGTAATAGGAAGCGGATAATTGTCTCTAATCGTGGCGGCATTAACTTTTTTAAGGTTAATACACACATGCAATTTTCCATTCTTCTTGGGCACAACCACAATGGGGGATACCCATTCAGTGTGCTCAATCTCATAGATAAACCCAGCTTCTACCAATCTATCTATCTCCTCCTTGATCTTAGCATCGTAGTTATCATTGTATGTATAGGGCTTCTGCTTAGATGGTCTGGCATCTGAGGTCATGGGAATCATGTGTGAGCATATGTCTCGGTTGACACCTTTCAGGTCCTTGTAGCTCCAAGCGAATACATCTCTGTACTCTCTTAGCAAAGCTACCAACTCTTGCTCTTCTTCTTCCGTCAGGTCATGCCCTATGTAGGTGCATCTTTCTTCTCCCTCTTCTATGGCGACAACTATTTTCTTGGTAGTTTCCTTGCTATCATAGGCCTCTCCTGCTTGTGCCTCACGTTTAGGAATTCTTATCATGACTCTCCTATCGTCTATCTCATATTTTTTAAAGTTTTCAGGGACCTCGAACAAGGATTCTTCTGCCTCCGGACTGACTTCCTTCTTCTTTCTTTTCTTTCCTCCACTCTTAGTGGCTACTTGTGTGGCTAACCTCACATCATTTGTGATTTCTCCGTGTCTCTGGGGGTAAGCTTCAACTTCATAGAAGTATTCTTCATCTGATGCAAAAGGTGGGTCCATAATGATTGACTCTAAGTCGGAGTCACTTGCATCCTCAAATGTATCAGGGCTAGGTTCGCATTCCTCTAAAACTGCATCTCCCATGATTGGCTCTATTGAGAAGACTGGAATGTCATAGCCATCCTCATCACAGTGGGGTGTCCACTACTCTTCATTGATGGCTACATCCATTGTTGCTAAATTTTTTGCCCAGCCGTGAGGTTCAAACTCTTCATCGGGAAATACTACAGGTGCATAGGCTGGGTCTTGAATTGATCTATGTGTCTCTTTCACACCTACCTCTCTGGCTTTTTCTCTTTTCTCTTCTTCTACTGCCACTCTGCACATCCATAAGTGGGTGTCTTCATGCATCCATGAGGATCCTGATCCTATGGAATGCACTGACTCCGTGTCATCCTTGGCTCTATGGATGGGATTCCATTGAATGGGTGGTACGTCTCTATGAGAGTAATCCTTGAGATTGACTTTGGTTGTAACACCTAAGTGTTGCAAGTATAAGGAATTGGTTCCCCAGTCCTGTACTACTTGCAATTGCCGCATAAATGGCCTTCCCAAAATCATCTCGTAGGCTTGGTTTCTGCTAAAGTCGCATATAGCAAAAGTATGTTCGAACTCAACACCACATGTAGTGAGAGTTATGCCTTCTAGCAATCCCAAGGGCCTCTCAATATGGCCATCGGCCATCTGTAATTTCATTCTCGTCGGTCGGAATGCTGGCTTGCCCCAATGCTTCCATAGGGAAGTTGTAGCAATTGCAACTCCTGCACCTGAGTCCAAAATTGCCTTGGTTGTGTATCCCTGATGGGTAACTGGGAGATAGGTATTTCCTTCTTCTCCTTCACTCATGTCTCCTATCTTATCCAATAGTATTTGAGGCACTGTTCTATGAGATCCTACCTGGAAACACGATTTTGCTATGTCTGGCACTTGTTTGGCTACGTGTTTCCACACTTCTGGCTTAACTTTAAGTAGCTCTTCTAAAGTGAGATTGCATTGCACTTTAGTGTTCTTTATTACCTCTGTATTCCTAAGTATGATTGAATCTTCGTTTCTTATCATGACTGTGGGTGCCCTCAGGCAAGTAGACTTGGTTTCCCATGGGCTTGTGAAATGTGGTAACTCTTGCAAGGAATTAGACTCAAAGTCTAACCTCTCATGAGAGTGGGCACTTTCCTGTTCTTCATAAATAGAAGGGATGTCCTATGGGAACTGATCATGTGCGTCATCCACGAGTTCAATGGGAGGAGGGACTTCACTCTCCTTTGCCCACTTCTCTTCTTGAATCTCTCTCTGGAACTCTGGTGAATACCTATTCATAGAAGAAGAGGTGTCTGGTTCAGTGGAGTTAGGCACATAAGCTCCCTGGGGAGGAATGCTTATTCTATCACTTGCCCTCTCCTTAGCCTGGGAGGTGGCTCCTTTTCCAGACTTTGCAAGTAACCTCTCCAATCTATCCAATAGTTCATTCTTCTCTCATCCTTTGAGTGATTACGAGAGATATCACATGATAGTATGTAGTTCCCAATCAACAAAGATGCGGCATTTCTCATATATTAGCATCCATCACCTAGGACAATAGAGCATCAAGTTAGCTTTTCATGAATGATAAAAGAAGCCAAGCGCTTTGGTCATTTTGCCCACTATCAATTGTCAAAGATAGTGGTAGTAGCAGCCACATCATCATGCTTCAACCATCAATTCCTTTATAATCTTTTTTTTATGCTTATTTGGATATGGTGCCAAGGATGTTAATGAGGTGAGCATGTTCATTGACTTCTCACAAGCAATGTGGATGAACAAAATGGGTGGTGCATTATTAGCAGCAAGGGTGGACTAAGCCTTCAAGGGAGTACGAGATAAGGAAGTCGAAGACAAGAGAGCTAAAGAGAAGAAATAGAAGGACCAAGCAGATAGAGGAGTCAATGGGGATCAGGCAGGGAATAGGCATAAACACAATTTTCCCACAATCCATCATTGTGAAAAAATAACTATCACTACCCTCATTGTAAATATTTGTTTTTGGTAATGTAGAATCCATTTTGTGAAAGAGAAGGATTTTTTGAGCTTGAGGAGTATTAGAAGAACATGTGTATCAATTTTTATAATTGTTAGAGCTCATTTGAGCCTCCAAAATAGCCTAGTAATCTTTTCTTTTAACTAAGCTAGAGACTAGGTCTGAACTAAGCAAAAATTAGTCTAGAAACTATAAAAAGATCTAGAGAGATCATTCTAGAGGTTAGAAATTTTAGAAATTTAAGATGACCAAAGCATGTATGCCAAAACTTTGCATCTAATATAGCCGGAGAATCTTTAATTGCACATGCTAAATCATTCACAAATTTTGCATAATTGTAGCTCAGTGATGAGTAGCACCTCCTTTAATGTCAATCCGGGAAGACAGGAGGATGGTATGAAGACCTCAAGCAAGTGAAGGCACAAATGTGTGAGTGAGAAGCACACAAATGTGTGAGTGAGAAGCACACAAACATGCACACACATACACACACACGCGCACACACGTCAAGAACAAAGAGAGTAAGACAACGGAATCACTTCTATTATAACCAAGTTCTCATACAAGCTCAAAACTACAAGAAGCTAACCCAAAAATGAGCTCTCTAGCTCTATTTATAGTTTTTGACTAGCTTTGGCCCTGTCCAGACCTAGTGTCCGGCCTAGTTAAAAATTAGGTTCCAGGGCTTATTCCAGGGATCAAACGAGATCTAAAAAATATGAAAATTGGCAGGCAACTACTTCTAAGGCTCCTCAAGCTCAAGGACTCCTCGGCTTGTACAAAATGGAGCTACAAAAAGGTGAAACGATATTTACAAGGGTTTTTAGTGATGAGAATCACTTTTAAAATGATGTAAGGTTTGGAAAAATTTAATGGGTTGCCTTAGTGCTAGATCTGCATGTATGCCGTACTTGCTTCTCCCCATATGATGCCAACACTCTCCCCCCCCTAGCGTCTGTCGTCTCTGACAGACCTCTGCTCCACGGTTTGATCAATGTACTGTTGTAATATGTCGGTTGCCAATTCTTGTTCTTTAATCCGTAGTCCTCGGACCAAATCTCTTTGCAGGGCATCCCAATTTACTGCTCCAGGCATGTCAGGTTGTGGCGTGGTGTAGAGCTCTCAGTGCATTGTTTGTTCACATGCAAATAGTTGTAGTAGGTGGGTTGGGCATGGCGCGAACACTTCTGAGTGTGCTTCCCAGAACCCCGTGGTGAACATGTCATCAAACGTTTGCTTGTAGCAAGCAGGGAGATACTTGATTCTTGCGTGCCATGCATAAGCGACTTGTATGCTCGGGGTTGTGCTCATATCATAAAGTAGGTCATAGTTACCGTTGATGAAGCCTGGAATTGGCGGCTGGATATTACATACATTTCAAAAAGTCTTTAGCACCACTTGCATCATTTCCAAAATTTTGAGCATCATCTGTGCAGCGACATCTGGCATGGGGTGGAGGTGTGGTATCCAATGTCTGATGGTAGCTATCATATATGCGACTGTAGGTGTGCCTGTTGGTGGTGCGATCGAGGGGTAATTCAGCCATTGTTTGCAATTTACGTTGTTTCGAACCTTTATAGCAAATGCTTTCCATGATTGTCTCCTTTGTACTGGTCCGAAGCAAGGGTTATACTTCAAATGCATGGGAGCGTGGTCCCATGTTCTAAGCATTTCCGGATAGGTTTCGAGTAACTTTTGCCTCCAGATGGGTTGGAATATGGCCCCTTTTTTGGCTGCCTCTGGAATGTCCTCTGGTTCGAATTGTGTTGCGAACGTGGGGTACCTGTTAGTGACTCTTTTGATTTCTGCGTTGTAGTCGGCCAATAATACAAAATAGGGTTTATATTGTAATTCAGAACTAGTTATCAGTCTTCTAGGGGCCACGTGTCTGAAATACTTTGATTGAAGTATGGTTTCTTCAATGGTCCTCATTGCCAGCATCTGAGTGGAGATACATTCCTCCTGAGTTGTCCCCATTTCTTCTACCTTTTTCATCCATGGCGAAGGGGGCTCTTCATAAGTTTCTTGTCCTTCCTCCGTGATTATACCTCCTGGAAGGGGTTGAGGCTCATAGTTGTCTTCAAATGTTTCCTTCACTGGAATGATTACTGCTTCTTCTTCTAGTGGTTGATCAGGTGGAGAAGGGGGTCGTTCATACTGTAACAACTTGATCTTTAATTCTGCCACTTGTCGTCACAGCTCAAGTACCTCACTGGTCGTTGAAGATTCGGGCTCAGGAGAAGTGGCTACGTGGACCATCTTTTTAGCTTCTGGTGGTTGTGGTGTAGGCACTTGGGATCTCTGTAGCTCTTTTACTTGGTCAACCAGCTGATCATGTGCTTCTAAGAGGTTGGCATAGGTTTCCAAGATTTGTTGTATGCTTTCTGAAGGGACGGCTCGGAAGCTAGCAGGGTCAATGGGTGCCCCTGGAGTACTTTCTATGGCGGCTTCAAGGTTGTCTTGATTTTGTTGCTGTAATCTCCTATTTTCTTCTTGTGCAGCTGCTAGGTGGCGTCGGAGTAGAGCCATGTTTCGTTGTAGTCTAGCATTACGGGCTAGCTGATCTCTGAGTTGTTCTTCTGCTGCCCTAATCGCCTCTGTATGTTTGGCTTCGAGCTCCACCTGAGATTGTTGGAGGGTGGTCACCTCATGTTGTAGTGCTGTATTACTTAGCTCCAAGGCATTGAGACGTGCCTGGAGTTGAGCTTAGAGATTGCACAGCTCTGTGTTATTTTCTTCCAGTAATCTATACTCTTGCTTAAGTTGAGTGGCCGCTTCGAACATGGTGTCTAGTGCATGACTAAATGATGTGGATGCAGTGGTAGAGGTGGAAAATGCAAAGGGTTGGGAAATGGGGAAGGGAAAAGTGGATGATGTGCCTATAAGTGAAGTGAAATGTGAGGATGTGGGAACAACTGTGGTGGTGGGTGCTCCTGTGGATGGTGAAATGTCCATGGGATCGGATGTGATTGTGTGTGTTGTGTGAATCGTGAATACGGGAATGGTGGGCGGTGTGTTAGTGGTGGGTGTGAATGTGGGTGAGGTGTGCTGGGAAAGGGAATTTCTCTTATAATCATCAATTTGTCGCATCATATTTACAAGGTTTGCCAACAATGGAGTTAGGGTGGCTTGTGTTGGTTCTCAGGGGGTGAAGAGGGGCTCAATGGTCTGAGGTTGGGAAAGAGGAAATGTATCAGTGACTCGAATTGGGTGTGTTAAGGTTTGGCTAGTGGCAAGTGGCTGTCCGAGGGCTGGGAGATATGAAGGGTGACCTATTATAGTTTGATCGGTGGCAGGGTGACCTATATGGGGTTCAAAAAATTGGCTGGAACTAGTGGAAGGAGGTAAAGGGGCGGATGGGGAAATGGTAGTGCGTGGTATAATTTCACTAAGAGTTAATGCTGATTGTTCAGGAATACTGGTGGTGAGGGTTTCGGAGGGTAGGATGGGAGGTGATGGTGGAGATGGTACCTGTGTATTTACATCTGGTTCCTCACTGTTGGTTGGGTTGGCCATGTGGACATCTTCTTGAGTGGTGGTAGGGAGGGCAGTAGAAACTTCCATTTGAATCATCTTCCCCCTTCCTAGTCGTGTATCGATCCTTCGTTGATCATATTGAGGAGGGTTGCAATGTAACATGATCCTCAAAAATTTGGATCCTATCCCAAAGTAGCCATGGATGCAAACTTAGCATCTGTGGGTAGTGGAGGGGCTGATGGAGTGGGTTGTACCATACCCCCTGATTCTGGTCCTTGGAGATGGATAGTGAAAGGGGCCACTTGTTCCTCTTCTCTGAGGGAAGCTTTTGTGGTGGCCTCACGAGGGATTAGAACCTGTGAAAGCAAACCACGCATTCTTTTTGCGGGTTGCACCCCTGACTTCTGCCCTTTGAAGAATTCCAGTTGTGAGTACTTAAGGGACCTTGCGATCGGTACATCATAGGCAAGGCATCTGTAGATAATTCTTGTAATGGCACAGTAGCCATTCAAAGTAGGCTTCCATACTCCTCGCTTGCCTACTTCATATAACTGGTCCAGGATCCACACGGGCATTTTAATTGGTAAGCTCCCAATCTCTGCTAGGTATAATCCATACCATATCTTCTTATGAGGCTGGGTGAACCGGTCTTGCGCCGGAAATGCGAAGTGTTGAAGGCACATCCGTAATGGTATGGTGATGTTGGGGGTGAGAGCACACATTTCCTTCAACTTCTTGATTTTATTGTTCTTCATAGAATCCGGTATCAAAGGGTCTCGATCGGAAGGTACATGGGTGCCATACATCTGAAGGGCTTCCCTGATTAAAGTAATATTCAATTCAAACTTCTTCATTTCCTCCTGGTTTGATAGAGAGGGCACCAGGAATGTGCCTGAATGATCTTTATCTCCCGTCGCCTTCAGTGTGGTAATCAAGTAGTAGCACCTAAGAAAATCAGGTCTAGGCAAAGCTGCACTGAAATAATCTTGCAATCCCGCTTTTAGCCAAATATCCTGAAGAGGGGCTGCATTCTGTAATGTTTCAAATTCTCTCGAGAAGAATTGAAATGTCCACCAGACTCCTCCGAATTCCAACTTGGACTCCCATATGTGGTCTGCATCTCCCAAATCTCGTGGCATCTCGTTGAACCAATGAGAATGCCCCTTCACTCTTTCTGTTAGGCCACTTCGAGGATCCGAGATAGGAATTCTTCTCACATTCAAAAGCTCTTCCGGCCTTGCTGTCAGTGGCGCTTCCACAGGCATGGTATCCCAATTGCATTGAGTATTAGTGCCCGCCTGGGAGCTTGTTCCTGCTACAGCTGCCATGACACTTCTGATGCTTATCTGCTAGAAGAAGGAAGGCACATTAGTGTTGCATAGGAAACAGGATGTAATAGTGTTCCCTCCACAATCCTAACATGACAATCGAGATGGTTAGTGGTTAGAGATGAAGTGTTTGTGATAGATGTGAGTGGGGATTAGTGGTTAGTGTCATTCTAGATGCATACTTTGGATATGCAAGGTACTAAGAATGCATCTACTTCAGAGTGGATGGATTTACAAAATGGGTCTGGGGGTTTGATACAGGGTTTAATTCTCCAGACTTTGTTTAAGGATTCATGGCTCCTTGAGCTGATGACGGTTAAAGGTTCATGGACTAGATTGTGCTGGATTTGGGACCTTTTGGGTACCCATTTCCAGACATTCCTAGGTTTGATCGAGTGCGTGTTAGAGTGGGATGTAAGTAGAGTTCCTGAGTTGTTTGCCAAGAGGACTTGTGAGTGTTGAATTGTGCTAGTGACTAGAGTTGGAGCTATTTGGGCTCGTAAGCAGGCCTTGGGCACCCATATTTGCCTAGCATTGGGGCTAGCCTTCATTGACCGCATAGGGACCCAAATAGACAAGGTATGCCTAGAGTGTTGACTAGGGATCTCCTTCGTTTTAGTCCTTGACAGTGTGGCTTGCTTGATGCTCTTTTGAGACCCTGTCTTTGGGGCCGTGATTTTTGCCCCCTTGCATATCCATATCTGTTTCATGCCACGAGGCACTTCATACTGCCGAAGTTGGTGCTCATGCTTCTTGTTCATCGGTCTCCTCAGTGTCGGGTGTTGCTGGGCCTTCCCCTTGAGATTCTTCTCTGGAACAGATGGAGTTCCTCCTTGACTTCTGTACCTTTGGCAAGAGTGACAATCCTCTGCACCATAGAACTTTGGACAAGAATAACATTATCTTCATGTGGGTTCCTGGAGGGACCAGGAGTTGGTGCCTGTTCTAATGGTTTGAGTGCGTGCTTTTCTAATTCAATCATAAGGCGGCTTTAGCCTACCCAAGCCTTAAGAAGTCCACTTCTTAGGTTGAGGTTGACTGCGTGATCATAGATCCAATCTTGGCCCAGGATGAGAGGTTCGGTAAGATCCTCGTCTTCACATACTAGTACTTTTGTTGGCATGAGGACCTCTTGAATGTAGAGGGGAAGTTCCACCTCTCCCATGCAAGGGGTTTCAACACCTCCTAATCCTATCAGATATGCTTCTAGGGGTTTTACCTCCAATTGCAACTGTTGGCAATACGAAAGCTGAACTGCACTAGTGGCCACTCCTGAATCACCTGAAGCTCTCACGGTCCTTGCACTCTCTCCTTGTCCTACTTCTAGGGTCACAAAAGGTCGTCGATCAACTATCTTACGGGCCAGTTCACTCAAAGCCTCGCACATGGCCATGTGATAACCTAGAGCTTCATGAGCGTCAGTCATGGGTTGATCTCTACCTTGCCTCCTCAATTTCAGTCGTCGAATGCGTTCTAAAGCTTCAGCCTGTGCTTCTTCTCGAATTGTCTTTTCCTCATCCTTACGTTTCTTTGTAGTAACGAGTCGATTGAGCATTTCTTCCGTTAGGGGTTCTTGATATAACTTGACTCTACATCCGCTTATGTAACTTGGTAGTATGTCACCCTCTAGAGTGGCTAGTTGTACTGCTCCACTTGTGGAGATCCTATTGATAATCATTGGTCCATAGCCGCTTTTCTCTAATTTTCATGCATGTTGCTTCAATGTGTAGACTAGGACTAGGTCTCCTGCTTTCAAGCCTTTATCCTTCACATGTGTATCAAAATACGCCTTTTGCCTCTTCTTTGCTGCATAGATTCACGCTGTAGCTCTCAATCGTGTCTCACCTAGACGTTCAAGATCAAAGATTCGAGAGGAGAGTTCATGGCCTGTCCAGTCATGCTCTTGTGCTACTTTCAATGTAGGTATCAAAAAGTCCAAGGGTAGCACCGCATTCTGACCAAACACCATCTGAAAGGGTGTGGCTTGGAGTACCGTTTTATAGGCAACTCGATATGCCCAAACAGCGTGGTGTAGCTGTTTGTCCCAATCAGAGCGTTTGTTATTCACCAATTTAGTCAGCACATTGCATAAGATCTTATTTGAGCTCTCGGCCTGACCATTAGCTTGTGGATGATAGGGAGCAGACTTCTTATGTATCACCAAGAATTCTTGGAGAAGGTTTTCTATGAATTCATTCAAGAAGTGTGTGCCTCTATCACTTACTAATTCTATTGGAAATCCGTATCTAGTGAACACATTTTCAAATAAGAACTTTGCTGTTGTTTGAGCATCATTCTTCGTAGTGGATTTCACTTCTACCCACTTGGTCAGATAGTCTGTGGCCACAATGATGTACTCAGCATGTGAACCCTTAGCTAGGGGATTAATAGGACCCGCAAAGTCTATTCCCCACTTAGAGAATGCACATCCACCCATCATAGGCTTCAAAGGCATCTCATCCTTGTGTATGGGATACTGGGTTCGCTGACAAACCTCACACCTCTTCACATAGGTATGTGCATCCATGTGAAGGGTGGGCCACCAAAATCCTGCAAATAGAATTGCCTTGATCACCCTATCTGGACCGAAGTGTCCTCCTGCTACACCTTGGTGAGCAGTCTCTAATATCTTGAGGTATTCACTCTCATGAACACACAGTCTTAGGTAACCATCTTTACCACGTTTGTATAAATTATCACCAATGATTGTGTAATCCAAGGCTTCTTGTTCCAAACTTCTTTGTCTGGCCAAAGTCATATCTTGAGGGAATGTTTTCGTCCTCTAGAAGGCTACTAATGGTTCACTCCAATCTGGCACTAAAGACACTCGATAAAGAGTGGCATGTTCCACTGGTGGTTTAGTGCAGCAGATTGGGCATTCTTTGCACATTCTATGGACATCAACTTCCATGGTTGGCCAATGCGCTCCTAGTCTCCTCAGGGTCTGTAGGGTTCATTGTTTTGAGTAGTGTTGCTCTAATGCACCTACATGTGCTAATTGCAACCACTTCGTGTACTCGTCCTCTTCCACACAACAGGCTAATACCCCGTGATCTGTATGTTTGTACACACTTCCTGCCATGATATGATACTTCTGGGCTTTTACTATCTCCCTATCTTAGGTGTTTATTATTGGGTGGTTAGGCCCATATGTCAATAATGGCACTAATGGCTTAGCCCACTGAGGTACAACTTCCAAATTAAACAAGTAAGCATTAGGTAAGTCATCTGACACTCCTTGTGGGGCCTCTCCAGATGTGAGCCTAGAGAGATGGTGTGCTCTCAAATGAGTCCTGCCTTTCCTCACTACTACCTCAAAGTCATATTCCATTAGTAAGAGAAACCATCTTACTATCTGCCCGTATTACATGGCTTGTTTACCAGGTACAGTAGAGCTTGGTGATCAGTAAAAAATTTGAACTTATTTGCAAGCAAATAGTGTCTAAACTTTTTAACTGCGTACACCATGCCTAATCCTTCTCGTTCGGTGGTTGTATAGTTCCGTTCAGCAGCATTCAACTCTCTACTGGCATAGGCAATAGGAAGATCCATATTACCTTCACCTGTAGGTTGTGCGAGTACACACCCAATAGCATAATTGGATGCATCTACATGAACATGAAAAGGCTTATTCCAATCTGGTGTGGTCAAGATTGCTGTTAAACATAATCGCCGTTTAAGCTCATTGAAGGAATTCTCACATTCATCAGTCCACTCAAAGTTAGTCAGAAGTCTGTACATGGGCTTTGCAATGATAGCATACATGTGAATGAAGCGGTGGTAGTAACCACAATGCCCCATGAAAGCCTGTACTTCCTTGACGTTCTTTGGCCTAGGTAGTTCTGCGATGGCTCTCACTTTCTCTTCGTCAGTGGATATGCCGTTCTTAGACACTATGTGTCCTAGAATTTTGCCTTGCGTGACCATGAAAACACACTTTTCTGGGTTCAGGCAGACTTGATATTCTCTGCATTTATCAAAGATTTGTCTGAGTTCAGGTATATGGGTCTGTCTAATGTTGGAATGAGCACAAAGATCATCAACATAGACTTCCAAATTCTTCCTCAGGAACTCTTTAAACACGTGACACATTAATCTTTGAAAGGTCACAGGTGCATTGGTAAGCCCGAATGGCATTACCCGAAAGGCAAATATGCCCCACTCTATGGCAAAAGCCGTCTTATGCTGATCTTCTGGTGCAATGGCTACCTGATTGTAGCCAGAGAATCCATCCAGGAAGCTGTACACTTCCTTGCTTGCTACCCTTTTTAATAGATGCTCAGTAATAGGAAGCGGATAATTGTCTCTAATCGTGGCGGCATTAACTTTTTTAAGGTTAATACACACACGCAATTTTCCATTCTTCTTGGGCACAACCACAATGGGGGATACCCATTCAGTGTGCTCAATCTCATAGATAAACCCAGCTTCTACCAATCTATCTATCTCCTCCTTGATCTTAGCAGCGTAGTTATCATTGTATGTATAGGGCTTCTGCTTAGATGGTCTGGCATCTGAGGTCATGGGAATCATGTGTGAGCATATGTCTCGGTCGACACCTTTCAGGTCCTTGTAGCTCCAAGCGAATACATCTCTGTACTCTCTTAGCAAAGCTACCAACTCTTGCTCTTCTTCTTCCGTCAGGTCATGCCCTATGTAGGTGCATCTTTCTTCTCCCTCTTCTATGGCGACAACTATTTTCTTGGTAGTTTCCTTGCTATCATAGGCCTCTCCTGCTTGTGCCTCACGTTTAGGCATTCTTATCATGACTCTCCTATCGTCTATCTCATATTTTTTAAAGTTTTCAGGGACCTCGAACAAGGATTCTTCTACCTCCGGAGTGACTTCCTTCTTCTTTCTTTTCTTTCCTCCACTCTTAGTGGCTACTTGTGTGGCTAACCTCACATCATTTGTGATTTCTCCGTGTCTCTGGGGGTAAGCTTCAACTTCATAGAAGTATTCTTCATCTGATGCAAAAGGTGGGTCCATAATGATTGACTCTAAGTCGGAGTCACTTGCATCCTCAAATGTATCAGGGCTAGGTTCGCATTCCTCTAAAGCTGCATCTCCCATGATTGGCTCTATTGAGAATACTGAAATGTCATAGCCATCCTCATCACAGTGGGGTGTCCACTACTCTTCATTGATGGCTACATCCATTGTTGCTAAAATTTTTGCCCAGCCGTGAGGTTCAAACTCTTCATCGGGAAATACTACAGGTGCATAGGCTAGGTCTTGAATTGATCTATGTGTTGTATATTATTGAACAAGGCATTGTTAAAATGTTAAATTATTAATGTATTAATATGTTTTTGATGTTTTTGATATAGCAGCTGAAGGTTCGTGAGGAGCGTGCAAGGCGTGAAAGGGCGGACATAAATAATCCGAATAATTATTATTTATTTTGTAAATAAACCTGCGTAGAAGGTTCTATTGTTAGAAAAGTAATGGTTAGAATAAGGGTCGTTGAAGACCACAGTTTCTATTATTTAAAGTAATGGCTTTCTGTAAAAGTTACCAACTTTTAGTTTCACGCCTGCTTTTCGAAGCCGCCCTCATGTAACCACTATTTTCGACGTAATCAAAAGTCCTATAAATACATGCACTCTGTGGACTGTCGAAACAGAGTGCGTGGGGGGAGATTGCACCCAATACTACGTTGTGTCTCGTCTCTTGTTGCATCTATTCTCTGTGTGTTTTCTGTGTCCGTAATCTCTGTATGCGCGTGAGTAAGATCCTGACAACAGTGGTATCAGAGCACTGCACGCATCAATACAAAGGGTTCTGTTCTCTGTTCGCGATTCCAATTTCGTTTTCGTTTCCTGTTCCTGTTTCGATTTCGATTTCTGCTTCGGCTTCTGTTTCTGTTTCTGATCCAGAACGAGAACCTACGTCTTCACCTACGTCGACTAAGGCAAAGAGCTTAGGCAATAACTTAGGCAATACATTGGCAACATTGGCACCCAAGGCTCCCTTGGCGACCGTTGGCAGCCGTTGGCTACGCGCGAGACAATTTTAATTTTTGAGTGGTAATAGAGAGGTTTAGAGTCCCTAAGGTAAGAGGATTTGAACCCACAACCTCCTACTTTCAAGGGAAGTACTTTGACCACTCCACCATCTCTTGGAGTTGTACTCAAGTCTCTCTCTCTCTTTCTTTGGTACTTGTGCAAGGCGCTCGCGGCAATTTCTAGGATGGACCCAACAAAGAATCAAGTGTAACTTTCAATCCGTAGGTCGGATTGAGATGTGTAATATACCGTTGGAAAGCTCTCGGAACAAACTTTCCAATGAGTTACCTTGCAAGGGTGAAATCCTTGGTCATATTTTGGTGGCACTTGATTGAGTGTTCAAGATACCAAGCAAAGTTGAGAACACGGGATCGAGACACCAAGGTTGCAAACGAGAAGGTTCAATACACCAAGGTTGAGAGCAAGGGTCCAAGAGCACCATGGAGGATTACAGTAATTCACCTCTACCTGCGGCAACACTTGAACAGCAACTAGAGCTTTTGCGGCATGAGCTTCAAGGAGCTCAGAACGAGATCCAACAACGTGATGAAATCCTCCAAAAGATGCAAGCTGAGGAAGACAACCTTACGAGAGTAGTAAAAGCTATTGTGTCTGCCCAATCTGATGTTACTCATTCAAAGATTGGTAATAGAAACTACCAGTTTCTACGATTTGATGGCCGAAAGGATGGGCCTTTAGTACTTTCTTGGTTGTCGTAGTTTGATGATTTTTATACCGATGAAATGTATGCTGAAAGTGAAAAAGTTAAATTTGCAACTAACTATTTAGTTGGTAAAGCACAACTCTGGTGGAATGTCCTGCGGCACAATACGGAGCGTCCAACAACTTGGAAGGCTTTTCAAGAAAACGTGAAGGATTCATTTCTTCCTCCTCAATACCATTTGCATGTTCGACGTGCATGGACGACCCTTACATGGAAGGAGGGTGATACGGTTACTACCTACACAGAGCGGTTCTGGCAAAATTTACTACTTGTACGAATGCTTGAAGATGTATCAGAGGATATCTTGCAGCAGAAATACGAAGATGGTTTGGAAGTGGGTATCCAAGCCAAGCTTCACACCCTACGACCTACAACCCTCAATGAGGCTATATCTTTTGCTTATGATGCAGAAAAAGAATTCCAGTCCATAACCAAGTCACTCCGTCTACAACAACCACATCCACGACCATTTCCTGTTAAACCTTCATTTCCTATGAAGCGTAATTTTAATGCCCCATCTTACCCTAGCTTTCCTCGACCTCTACAATCCAATTACTCAACTTCACCCGTTGCTTCATCACTCCAACCAACCAAACCACCTACCTTTCAAACTTCAGCAGTGAATGCCCAACAGAAGCGACCACGAATCACCTGCTGGAATTGTGGTAAACCTGAACATACAAAAATAAGGTGCAGATTACCACCTCTTCATATGAAACAGGCTACAGCTCGATTGCATAACATGGAGGTTTATAATGAAGAAATTCCTCCTGTTTGGACAGAGGAATCACTGGAGAAGGACTTAAGTACCTTGGGTAACGATATCTCTCTGCACTCTCTTCTTTGCATGCAGGGTACAATAAATAACAAACTAGTTAAAATTCTACATGACGATGGTAGTTCACATGACTTCATTTCACATTTATTAGTACAAGAACTTAAATTACAAACGTTTCCTTCTTTGTATAAAGTGAAAGCTGCATTTCAAGGTAGTCGTTATAATGTAACACGAGAAGTGCAAGATGTTACGATTAGCATAGGCCTATGTTGACTCACGAACATTTTTAATTGCACCTTTGCAATCTTATGATGTTATACTAGGTATGCCTTTTCGTCACCATTATAACCCACGTATTGACTACCATACTCATACCTTTAAGTTTGTTTTCAAAGGTCAAATCATTACTTTGTCTGCACGGCATGATTTCCAGCCATTTCCATTGATTAGTCACACTCAAGCAAAGCGTGCATTTAGGAAAGGATTTAACTCATGCATTGTTTTTGTTAATGTCATCAATGATTATACTCATACACTTTCAGATGCATATAAACCTTTCATGAGTACTTATAAGGATTGTTTTATGTCTGAATATCCCTCTGAACTACCACCATCTCGAGGATCCTTTGACCATAGCATAGACTTAGTCCGTGGTAGTTCTCCTCCTCATAAAGCACCTTATAGACATGGCCCATTACATCAAAAGGAAATAGAAAATCAAGTAAAAGACCTACTACAAAAAGGACTTATAAAGCCTAGTTCTTCCCCATTTGGAGCACCCGTTCTCTTAGTAGAGAAGAAGAGTAAAACTTATCGAATGTGCATTGATTATAGAGCCCTTAACAAGATCACGATCAAGAATAGATACCCTATTCCTCGAATAGATGATCTCTTAGATAAGTTACGAGGAGCTCGTGTCTTTAGTAAAATTGATCTTAAATCGGGTTACCATCATATTCGTATGACACAAAGTGATATTTTTAAGACTGCATTTAGAACTCAAAATGGCCATTATGAATTTATGGTAATGCCCTTTGGACTTACTAATGCCCCTGCTACATTTGCGCGAATGATGAATAATATTTTTCTTGATTACCAAGCTTTTGTTCTTGTATTCTTTGATGACATACTTGTTTACAGTAAGAATGATAGTGAACATGAAAAGCATCTTGAAACAGTTTTTCATTTGTTACGAGAAAACACACTTTATGCTAATCCTGAAAAGAGTTATTTCTTTCAGCGTAAGCTAGAATATTTAGGACATATTATTTCAAGTGAAGGTGTGCATGTGGATCCGAAAAAGATTAGAGTTATCATAGAATGGTCTACACCACAATCAGTCAATGATGTTCGTTCTTTTCTTGGGTTGGCTAGTTTCTATAGGAAGTTTGTTCGAAATTTTTCTTATTTAGCATTGCCTCTTACTTTGTTGTTGAAAAAGAAAATAAAATTTGCATGGGGATTTACCCAACAACAGTCCTTTGACAAACTTAAACATGCACTTTCACATGCACCTGTTTTACAATTACCTGATTTCTCACAACCCTTTCATGTTGTTACTGATGCTAGCGGTTCAGGAATAGGTGCTGTTCTGATGCAAAATGACCATCCCATTGCATTTGAGAGTAGAAAGCTTAAACCCTCAGAACAGAATTATAGTACGTATGATAAAGAACTGTTAGCAGTTGTGCATGCTTTGCGAATTTGGAAACACTATCTTATGGGCTCTGAAGTATTAATCAAAACCGATCAACAAGCTATTAAGCATTTATTAAGTCAGAACTTAATCTCTGATAGACATCTTAAATGGGAGTCATTCATTCAAAATTTCCAACCCATGATACAATATCAACCTGGTAAAGCTAATGTCGTAGCTGATGCTCTTTGCCGTTTTCCTTCGAATTCCGTTGTTTTGAATAATATTTCTGCCATTCAAATTCATTCTTTTCAAGACATGGTTTCCACTTATGCATCTGATTTGTATTTTTCACATGCATGGCATGACTTCAACAATGTTGCATCTTTATCTGATGAACATTATACATTTCATAATGGTTTTCTCTATTTTCAACATAGATTGTGCATAACCCAAGCTTTTAAAGATTTTGTCATTAAAGAAATGCTGAACCATCTTACATGGGTCATAGAGGCATACAAAGCACCATTTCTGCTTGCAAAGATTTCTTCTTTTGGCCACACATGGAAAAAGACATTGCACATTATGTTTCTCAATGCATTGTCTGTCAGTGTGTCAAACGTCATCATGGTAAACCATTTGGATTATTAATGCCCCTTCCTATTCCAAATGAACCATGGGAACAAATCTCTATGGATTTTATCACAGGTCTTCCTATCACTTCATCACATAATGATATGATTTGGACAATAGTTGATAGGTTTAGTAAATATGCATATTTCATTCCATGTAGAAAAACTTTGACTGCACCTCAAGCTGCAAAATTATTCATTAAATGCATTTTTCCACATCATGGATTTCCTAAAGTAATGTTATCTGATCATGATGTTAGGTTTTGCAATCATTTTTGGGTTGCCTTATTTCAACATTTTGGTTCTAAAATAGATTTTAGCTCTGCATTTCATCCTGAAAGTAATGGACAAAGTGAGGCTACAAATAGTACTATTCTTGATTTATTGCGTTGTTATTCATTAGATAATCCTAATAATTGGGATGAAAAGTTGCCATTGCTTCAATTTGCTTACAATAACACTTCACATACCACTACTGGTCGTGCACCTTTTGAAATAGTTTTTGGTAAAAAGCTTCCCATTCCCATGTCCCTCACCCAAACTGACATTCCGATGGCTGATTCTATTGCTCAAGATCACGTTTCTATACTTCATGATGTTCACGAGCACATCAGGAAAAGTCAAGAGCGATATACACGTATTATCAATACTAAACGATTAGCCAAAGAATTCAGGGAAAATGATTTTGTATGGTTGCGAATAATTAAAAGACATCTCAAAAATATTTTGCAGCATCCTAAAATTAAACTTGCACCACGCTATTATGGACCGTTTCGCATTATAGAAAAAATTAATGATAATTCATTTCGATTAGATATTCCATCCCATTGGACTATACATAATTCTTTTCATATTAGCTTACTTAAATCCTTTAAAGGAACTTTACCCCTTGCTCCACTTCTTGATGATCCTCCTTTAATTGAAGAACAATATGAAATCTTAGTTCCTGAGAAAATCATTGATCATGATGTCACTACTACACGCACAGGTACTCAATATCATTGATATTTGGTTAAGTACAAAAATCACTCTATTGAAGAATGTCAATGGATACATAAAACACAATTAACACCTCATTATGACCACTTAATTTCTGCATATCATAACACAAACACATTAATGTAACAGCTCCATGAACATTTCCATGCATGTATTTTTACATGGCACATGCCTATTTTCTTTATTCAGTGATGAAACATGTGACTGGCCATCCATGTTTATTCTTTTATCACCTGAGGTCAGTTGCTTGTTCAACTGAGGGGCATGTTATACCTTATGGAATATGTTGAACAATGCATTGTTGGATTGAAATATGGAATAGCCAATGCATTGTTGGATTGAAATATCGAATAGCCAATGCATTGTTGAACTGTAACATGAAATATGTTGGCCAATGCATTGTTGGATTGAAATATCGAATGCCAATGCATTGTTGGATTGTAACATGAAATATGTTGGCCAATGCATTGTTGGATTGTAACAGTAATATGGAATATGTTGAACACTGCATTATCATTGTTAGAGTGTTGAAATATTTTATCAACTGAGGTCAGTTGCTTGTCAACTGAGAGGCATGTTGTATATTATTGAACAAGGCATTGTTAAAATGTTAAATTATTAATGTATTAATATGTTTTTGATGTTTTTGATATAGCAGCTGAAGGTTCGTGAGGAGCGTGCAAGGCGTGAAAGGGTGGACATAAATAATCCGAATAATTATTATTTATTTTATAAATAAACCTGCGTAGAAGGTTCTATTGTTAGAAAAGTAATGGTTAGAATAAGGGTCGTTGAAGACCGCAGTTTCTATTATTTAAAGTAATGGCTTTCTGTAAAAGATACCAACTTTTAGTTTCACGCCTGCTTTTCGAAGCCGCCCTCATGTAACCACTATTTTCGACGTAATCAAAAGTCCTATAAATACATGCACTCTGTGGACTGTCGAAACAGAGTGCGTGGGGGGAGATTGCACCCAATACTGCGTTGTGTCTCGTCTCTTGTTGCGTCTATTCTCTGTGTGTTTTCTGTGTCCGTAATCTCTGTATGCGCGTGAGTAAGATCTTGACAACACTATGTGTCTCTTTCACACCTACCTCTCTGGCTTTTTCTCTTTTCTCTTCTTCTACTGCCACTTTGCACATCCATAAGTGGGTGTCTTCATGCATCCATGAGGATCCTGATCCTATGGAATGCACTGACTCCGTGTCATCCTTGGCTCTATGGATGGGATTCCATTGAATGGGTGGTACGTCTCTATGAGAGTAATCCTTGAGATTGACTTTGGTTGTAACACCTAAGTGTTGCAAGTATAAGGAATTGGTTCCCCAGTCCTGTACTACTTGCAATTGCCGCATAAATGGCCTTCCCAAAATCATCTCGTAGGCTTGGTTTCTGCTAAAGTCGCATATAGCAAAAGTATGTTCGAACTCAACACCACATGTAGTGAGAGTTATGCCTTCTAGCAATCCCAAGGGCCTCTCAATATGGCCATCGGCCATCTGTAATTTCATTCTCGTCGGTCGGAATGCTGGCTTGCCCCAACGCTTCCATAGGGAAGTTGTAGCAATTGCAACTCCTGCACCTGAGTCCAAAATTGCCTTGGTTGTGTATCCCTGATGGGTAACTGGGAGATAGGTATTTCCTTCTTCTCCTTCACTCATGTCTCCTATCTTATCCAATAGTATTTCAGGCACTATTCTATGAGATCCTACCTGGAAACGCGATTTCGCTATGTCTGGCACTTGTTTGGCTACGTGTTTCCACACTTCTGGCTTAACTTTGAGTAGCTCTTCTAAAGTGAGATTGCATTGCACTTTAGTGTTCTTTACTACCTCTGTATTCCTAGGTATGATTGAATCTTCGTTTCTTATCATGATTGTGGGTGCTCTCAGGCAAGTAGACTTGGTTTCCCATGGGCTTGTGAAATGTGGTAACTCTTGCAAGGAATTAGACTTAAAGTCTAACCTCTCATGAGAGTGGGCACTTTCCTGTTCTTCATAAATAGAAGGGATGTTCTGTGGGAACTGATCATGTGCGTCATCCACAAGTTCAATGGGAGGAGGGACTTCACTCTCCTTTGCCCACTTCTCTTCTTGAATCTCTCTCAGTAACTCTGGTGAATACCTATTCATAGAAGAAGAGGTGTCTGGTTCAGTGGAGTTAGGCACATAAGCTCCCTGGGGAGGAATGCTTATTCTATCACTTGCCCTCTCCTTAGCCTGGGAGGTGGCTCCTTTTCCAGACTTTGCAAGTAACCTCTCCAATCTATCCAATAGGTCATTCTTCTCTCATCCTTTGAGTGATTACGAGAGATATCACATAATAGTATGTAGTTCCCAATCAACAAAGATGCGGCATTTCTCATATATTAGCATCCATCACCTAGGACAATAGAGCATCAAGTTAGCTTTTCATGAATGATAAAAGAAGCCAAGGGCTTTGGTCATTTTGCCCACTATCAATTGTCAAAGATAGTGGTAGTAGCAACCACATCATCATGCTTCAACCATCAATTCCTTTATAATCTTTTTTTTATGCTTATTTGGATATGGTGCCAAGGATGTTAATGAGGTGATCATGTTCATTGACTTCTCACAAGCAATGTGGATGAACAAAATGGGTGGTGCATCATTAGCAGCAAGGGTGGACTAAGCCTTCAAGGGAGTACGAGATAAGGAAGTCCAAGACAAGAGAGCTAAAGAGAAGAAATAGAAGGACCAAGCAGATAGAGGAGTCAATGGGGATCAGGCAGGGAATAGGCATAAACACAATTTTCCCACAATCCATCATTGTGAAAAAATAACTATCACTACCCTCATTGTAAATATTTGTTTTTGGTAATGTAGAATCCATTTTGTGAAAGAGAAGGATTTTTTGAGCTTGAGGAGTATTAGAAGAACATGTGTATCAATTTTTATAATTGTTAGAGCTCATTTGAGCCTCCAAAATAGCCTAGTAATCTTTTCTTTTAACTAAGCTAGAGACTAGGTCTGAACTAAGCAAAAACTAGTCTAGAAACTATAAAAAGATCTAGAGAGATCATTCTAGAGGTTAGAAATTTTAGAAATTTAAGATGACCAAAGCATGTATGCAAAAACTTTGCATCTAATATAGCTGGAGAATCTTTAATTGCACATGCTAAATCATTCACAAATTTTGCATAATTGTAGCTCAGTGATGAGTAGCACCTCCTTTAATGTCAATCCAGGAAGACAGGAGGATGGTATGAAGACCTCAAGCAAGTGAAGGCACAAATGTGTGAGTGAGAAGCACACAAACATGCACACACATACACACACACACGCGCACACACGCAAGAACAAAGAGAGTAAGACAACGGAATCACTTCTATTATAACCAAGTTCTCATACAAGCTCAAAACTACAAGAAGCTAACCCAAAAATGAGCTCTCTAGCTCTATTTATAGTTTTTGACTAGCTTTGGCCCTGTCCAGACCTAGTGTCCGGCCTAGTTAAAAATTAGGTTCCAGGGCTTATTCGAGGGATCAAACGAGATCTAAAAAATATGAAAATTGGCAGGCAACTACTTCTAAGGCTCCTCAAGCTCAAGGACTCCTCGGCTTGTACAAAATGGAGCTACAAAAAGGTGAAACGATATTTACAAGGGTTTTTAGTGATGAGAATCACTTTTAAAATGATGTAAGGTTTGGAAAAATTTAATGGGTTGCCTTAGTGCTAGATCTGCATGTATGCCGTACTTGCTTCTCCCCATATGATGCCAACACTCTCCCCCCCCCTAGCGTCTGTCGTCTCTGACAGACCTCTGCTCCACGGTTTGATCAATGTACTGTTGTAATACGTCGGTTGCCAATTCTTGTTCTTTAATCCGTAGTCCTCGGACCAAATCTCTTTGCAGGGCATCCCAATTTACTGCTCCAGGCATGTCAGGTTGTGGCGTGGTGTAGAGCTCTCAGTGCATTGTTTGTTCACATGCAAATAGTTGTAGTAGGTGGGTTGGGCGTGGCGCGAACACTTCTGAGTGTGCTTCCCAGAACCCCGTGGGGAACATGTCATCAAACGTTTGCTTGTAGCAAGCAGGGAGATACCTGATTCTTGCGTGCCATGCATAAGCGACTTGTATGCTCGGGGTTGTGCTCATATCATAAAGTAGGTCATAGTTACCGTTGATGAAGCCTGGAATTGGCGGCTGGATATTACATACATTTCAAAAAGTCTTTAGCACCACTTGCATCATTTCCAAAATTTTTAGCATCATCTGTGCAGCGACATCTGGCATGGGGTGGAGGTGTGGTATCCAATGTCTGATGGTACCTATCATATATGCTACTGTAGGTGTGCCTGTTGGTGGTGCGATCGAGGGGTAATTCAGCCATTGTTTGCAATTTGCGTTGTTCCGAACCTTTATAGCAAATGCTTATAGCTTGGCTTTTATAGTAATGGTTGAATGTGTGTGGCTTAGATGCTTTATGGTTGATTCAAGTTTTGGGTAGACTTCTACCACCACGTACATTATTGACAGTTAGAGTGCATCGAAAGTTGTGACACATCCAACACTCTAGGCTTGTACAAAGCACACTAAGATGCATTTTCACTATGTGAAGAAGAGACTATCTATAAGAAATATTAGTTTGGATTGTGTACCCTCATACAAGAATGTTGCAATTTTTTTTACAATGGTTGGGCCTCATGAGAAATTTGAAGATTTTTGTAGATCTTTAAGTTTACTCCATTTTGTTGATTGATCTTATTCCACATAGTTTGACACTTCCTTATGCATGAGTGCCTACTCTTTATTTATCCCATCACTCCCAGGTGAGTGTCTTGTTAATGATAAGTTTGAACACACTTAGGACTCAAGAGACATCCATTTCCCTCTTTATGAGTGCCCCCTACTTGTATATACCTTAGAACTCTAGAAAGCTACCTATAGTTTTACATTGTGCACTTATTAATACATTGTATGTTGTGATTCCAAGAATCTTCTTGTTGTCCGTTGTATTTGTGTGTGTTCTTGCTCCCTCAAACTCCACCAATCTATTTGATTGCACATGATGTATTTTCTTCTTTATTTATACTATTTTAATGTTCATGCAACAAAACATTCTATCTGATTGCACATGATATGCTAACTTCTTTAATTTATAATATTGTAATATTTGTGCAACAAAAATTATATCTTGAGCTCATCTAGTAACATCATCATATTATAAGGTAGTCTTATTCTTGTGTTATATATATATATATATATATATATATATATATATATATATATATATATATATATATATATATATATATGTGTGTGTGTGTGTGTGTGTGTGTGTCCCTTTTAACGTGAATAATTACTTGAGTACAAGTTTTCAAGTTTTAATTTGGAATGAGATCATATAATAGCTGCGATATCAAATATTTTTCAAGATATAAATTAGAAAGGTAAAATGATGTGATGGATACGAGCCTGAGGAGGAAACAATATTGTCCAAGGGACCATTTTTAATTGTACAATGCGGGGAATATATACAATCGACGAACAAAGAGCATGATTCTTTAATTGTAAAGATGAATCGTATGTGTGACAAATATTGTTGATATTGATTTATTTTTTTATTATACATTGATATGGAATTTTCCAAAGTATTATACATTGATATGGAATTTTCTTAGGAGAATTCTTCAAAGTACAGAATTTCACTATGGGATCGAATAATCAAGCACATGATGTGATATTATGAACTGCACCTTGTTACCGTTAGTGTCCGTGTGAAAGTCCAAATGGCCACCAGACACGTCTTTGTATATGTTCTTTAATAAAACATATAGTGGCTTGGTCAGTCACAGACTGTAAGTTCGATCGCATTTGTAAGACCTAAGAAGTTTGTCTTCATGCTCCTTGTGTACATAGTAGATGTATGATAGTTGTTCATAGGTGCTCGATAAGCCTAGTTGGCTTCTATTGGGTAACTGATTATATGCAGTGGAGTCAGTGATTCACTATGTAGGTAGACATGTCAGTACTTGTAGTTTTATGATATTTTGACATTGGTCATATGCTCATTTTGGAGAGGATACTCTGGAAAAAAATTTCCAGATTTTTTGTTTTATCAACTATACAGTGGTCAATTTACTCCTTGATACAGTTATTCGTTGGTGTTCAGACTCTTCTAGCTCCATCATCATTCTATTCAGTTCTCTACCATCATGGCATCAAAGGTCTCAGGCACATCCGATGGATCAGGGTCTAGTGCTATTGTTCTGAGGAGGAGCTATAACTTGTATGGCAAAGATCATTTTGAGATCCAAAAATTTGATGGCACAAACTTTGCTCTATGGAGGAATCAGATTAGAGATGTGTTGATTCAAAGGAGGCAATGGAAGCCAGTAAATGGAATTTCAAAGAAGCTTGGTGACATGGATGAAGATAATTGGGATGAGTTATATGAAATGGCTAGGTCTACCATTTGCTTGCACCTGGCAAAGGAGCTTTGGAAGAAGTTATGCAATACATATGAAAAAGAGATGGCATCAAACAAAGTGTATCTGATGAGAAAATTATATGACCTTCGTATGAAGGACACAGATAGTGTTGTTGCTCATCTAAATGAGTTTGCTGCTATATTATCCCAGTTACAGGCTCAGAAAATGGATATGGATAATGATGAAAGCAGTATTGTTGTTATGCACCTTGCCATCATCATGGGATACGTTTTTCACAGCTATTAGCAACAGTTCACCTGGTGGTAAACTCATCTATGATGACATATGTGGAGCACTCTTGAGTGAGGAGATTCGTACAAAATCTATGGTTGGCACTCAAAGTGGAGATGCATATAATGTTCGTGATTCTTACCAAGGAAAGAATCAACAACATGGCAGGAGTAAGAAAAAGGAAAAGAATGGTCAATGGAATAAGGGTAGAAGTAAATCAAGGAAGAGGGATATCGAATGCCATTATTTTCATAAGAAAGGACACATGAAGAAAGACTATTATGCATTAAAGAATGCTAAAGGTAAAGAACAGAATGTTGATGGGCATGTTAAACAATTACCTCCACCATCTACTTTGGTTGTGAAGATTGAAGCTGGGAAAGGGAATTTCTCTTATAATCATCAATTTGTCGCATCATATTTACAAGGTTTGCCAACAATGGAGTTAGGGTGGCTTGTGTTGGTTCTCAGGGGGTGAAGACGGGCTCAATGGTTTGAGGTTGGGAAAGAGGAAATGTATCAGTGACTGGAATTGGGTGTGTTAAGGTTTGGCTAGTGGCAAGTGGCTGTCCGAGGGCTGGGAGATATGAAGGGTGACCTATTATAGTTTGATCGGTGGCAGGGTGACCTATATGGGGTTCAAAAAATTGGCTGGAACTAGTGGAAGGAGGTAAAGGGGCGGATGGGGAAATGGTAGTGCGTGGTATAATTTCACTAAGAGTTAATGCTGATTGTTCAGGAATACTGGTGGTGAGGGTTTCGGAGGGCTAGATGGGAGGTGATGGTGGAGATGGTACCTGTGTATTTAAATCTGGTTCCTCACTATTGGTTGGGTTGGCCATGTGGACATCTTCTTGAGTGGTGGTAGGGAGGGCGGTAGAAACTTCCATTTGAATCATCTTCCCCCTTCGTGGTCGTGTATCGATCCTTCGTTGATCATATTGAGGAGGGTTGCGATGTAACATGATCCTCATAGCTTCTATAATCCCATATGTCTCCGCCAAAAGGTTCAATGATTCGACAAAATGGGGGTCCACGTTCTCTGCTTGAAGCATTTGATTCACCATCGCTCTATTTGCCTCCTCTGATAGCTTATGCCTCTTTTGTACCTGCTTGATCGTTTTGTAGAGCCGTTTAAGTTATGCGGTCTAAGCAGCGGCATCCTCCTCACTCTCCTCCGATTCATTCCTCTGCATCTCCACTTGTTCATGTGTGCCTCCCGCCTGCGTGCGTTGTGCCTCATCCTCCCAATGTACTCTTCGTGCTTCACCATGTGGTCGTGCTCTCTGGGATGAAGATTCAGGGCCGTCGGTCTCAGAGAAACACTCACTCTCAGATAAGTGGGCTGTCTGCAGGAAGCTTTCAAAGTCAAAATTTGGATCCTCTCCCAAAGTAGCCATGGATGCAAATTTAGCATCTGTGAGTAGTGGAGGGGCTGATGGAGTGGGTTGTACCATACCCCCTGATTGTGGTCCTGTCCTTGGAGATGGATAGTGAAAGGGGCCACTTGTTCCTCTTCTCTGAGGGAAGCTTTTGTGGTGGCCTCACGAGGGATTAGAACCTGTGAAAGCAAACCACGCATTCTTTTTGCGGGTTCCACCCCTGACTTCTGCCCTTTGAAGAATTCCAGTTGTGAGTACTTAAGGGACCTTGCGATCGGTACATCATAGGCAAGGCATCTGTAGATAATTCTTGTAATGGCACAGCAGCCATTCAAAGTAGGCTTCCGTACTCCTCGCTTGCCTACTTCATATAACTGGTCCAGGATCCACACGGGCATTTTAATTGGTAAGCTCCCAATCTCTGCTAGGTATAATCCATACCATATCTTCTTATGAGGCTGGGTGAACCGGTCTTGCGCCGGAAATGCGAACTGTTGAAGGCACATCCGTAATGGTATGGTGATGTTGGGGGTGAGAGCACACATTTCCTTCAACTTCTTGATTTTATTGTTCTTCATAGAATCCGGTATCAAAGGGTCTCGATCGGAAGGTACATGGGTGCCATACATCTGAAGGGCTTCCCTGATTAAAGTAATATTCAATTCAAACTTCTTCGTTTCCTCCTGGTTTGATAGAGAGGGCACCAGGAATGTGCCTGAATGATCTTTATCTCCCGTCGCCTTCAGTGTGGCAATCAAGTAGTAGCACCTAAGAAAATCAGGTCTAGGCAAAGCTGCACTGAAATAATCTTGCAATCCCGCTTTTAGCCAAATATCCTGAAGAGGGGCTGCATTCTGTAATGTTTCAAATTCTCTCGAGAAGAATTGAAATGTCCATCAGACTCCTCCGAATTCCAACTTGGACTCCCATATGTGGTCTGCATCTCCCAAATCTCCTGGCATCTCGTTGAACCAATGAGAATGCCCCTTCACTCTTTCTGTTAGGCCACTTGGAGGATCCGAGATAGGAATTCTTCTCACATTCAAAAGCTCTTCCGGCCTTGCTGTCAGTGGCGCTTCCACAGGCATGGTATCCCAATTGCTTTGAGTATTAGTGCCCGCCTGGGAGCTTGTTCCTACTACAGCTGCCATGACACTTTTGATGCTTATCTGCTAAAAGAAGGAAGGCACATTAGTGTTGCATAGGAAACAGGATGTAATAGTGTTCCCTCCACAATCCTAACATGACAATCGAGATGGTTAGTGGTTAGAGATGAAGTGTTTGTGATAGATGTGAGTGGGGATTAGTGGTTAGTGTCATTCTAGATGCATACTTTGGATATGCAAGGTACTCAGAATGCATCTACTTCAGAGTGGATGGATTTACAAAATGGGTCTGGGGGTTTGATACAGGGTTTAATTCTCCAGACTTTGTTTGAGGATTCGTGGCTCCTTGAGCTGATGACGGTTAAAGGTTCATGGACTAGATTGTGCTGGATTTGGGACCTTTGTTGGTGCAGACCAATCACCAATTGAAGGCTTGGAAGATCAAATGATGAAGGAAGAATCAATTCCTAAAGTGTGGAAGAAGGTTATATTCAGAGGACAAGAGAAGTGTACACATATGTACATTAGTATAGTCATAGATGACTTAGATCTTTTTGTTCAGTAAGAATCATGTACAAATTATCTATAAATACCTTGAGAAAAGTCGGGGCATGTATGAGAGCATATGTGACAATAGTTAGAAGTCAAGAATGAGGGAGATAGAAGTTATGAGATAGAGGAAAGTGAATTTGAGTTAGCTCTCATCACTCAGTTGTAATTTTTCTGAGTAAAGAAAAATATTTGCGCCCGATGTTTCTGCGTGTTCTCCTTCTACAGTAGATCAATTGTAGAATGCTTTTGTACAAGTCTAAGTTGAGAGTTGCTTGACCTCTGTGCAAAGTTTTAGCTTCCAATTGTAATCAGGCTGAGTAAATTAAGTGTAGGAACATTTATATGTGAAGTGTATTCACTGGTTCCTAAAACAGGCGCATATTTCGAAGTCAATGTTTTGCATGAGTGAAGGCTTAATCTTTAAGTTGGAAGATAAGCTACTTATGTCTAGAAGCATTTTGTAAAACGGGTTCTATTCAAGGAGAACCAAGTCTTAAAAGTTACAGGTGTAAAGTCGACTGTTCTGAGTAACAGTTTCTGACATAGGTAACTTGAGAAGTTGATTTCTCAAGTTATACTTAATCTTTTGAAGAGATTCAACTTGGAGTAGATGCGCAATCTCTAGGAGATATTTCATACAAAGTTTCATAAAAAACTTTACACGTTTGATAGGTCAATGTGGAGAAATAGTGCAGCAGACTTTTCTGTGTTTCATCTTCTTCACAGATTTGTTAATCTTTTGATAATTAGCAATTGATCCTCTAAATTAGTGGAGTGTTTGACTTATTCTTGGTATAGAGGTGCTCTAATCACAAGAGTAAGTTGTTCTTTTGGAGATTAACATTCTCCATCAGTGGTATCAGAGCAGGAGACATCAATTTGAAGAAATTTGAAGAAAGGAGGATCCCGACTGCTGCAGATTCAAGAAATTCAACACTTGAAGGACTAAGAAGTGAAAGCTTGGAGTCAAAGTTTGAGGAGAAGACTATTTGACATCAAGAAAGGCAAAAGGAGTTCAATTCGAAGTAAAGGTACATACATTGTTTGTAAAGCTTGAAGATTTCAATACACAGGTGGATACAAGATGGGAGAAAGCTTGTAGATTGATAAGCTAGATAGGGAGAACTATCCAGCATGGTCCATGAGGATGGAAGCACACCTCATGAGCAAAGATCTTATATCATTTATTACAGGAGATGAAGAAAAACCTGAGTTTGCAGATCCAAGTATTCCTACTAGGGAAGAACTTGCAATGTTGAAGACTTGGATGAGAAAGGATGCTCAAGCAAGGAGCATCATCTACATGGCTGTAAATGATTACCTTTTACCTCACATCAGAGGTTTGGAAAGTGCTACAGATGTTTGGAATGCCTTGGAAGAGCATTTCCAAAATACTACTAAGTCAAGGAAGTCCTCACTATGGGCTGAGTTCACAACCCTCAAGAAGAAGAGTTCACAATCAATTTCAGATTATGTGGCAAGGATGAAAGATATTGCAGATAGCTTGGGAGCAGTGGATGAAGACATTGAAGAGGACAAGTTGGTAAGACAAATACTTACAGGTTTGAGAGGAGATGAGAAGTGGAAGCCTTTTATATTGTCCATAGAATTGTCACTTGATCACTTTACTCCTGATCTTAATCAATTGCTAGGACACATGCTAACCTTTGAGCAGGATCTTAAAGGAGACAATGATAGAAGTACAAGTCAAGCTATGTACTCTAAGGATAAGAAAAAGAATGGCAAGGGAAAGCAATCAAATGATGATGAAGGGAATTCAAATCAAGCTAACTTCACAAAAGGGAAGACAAATTTCAGAGGTAAAGGAAGAGGAGGTAAGAACAAAGATAATGCTAAAGCTTGTTGGATTTGTGGCAGAACAAATCATTTGGCAAATGATTGTTGGTATAATAATCAAAATGGAGGATACAACAATCAGAGTTATAGTCAAAGAGGTAGAGGAGGCAGAAACCAAAGAGGCAACTTCAGAGGAAGAGGTGGTAGGACATCATATGGTAGAGGAGGTGGAAGAAACTTCCAATCTCAGTCCTACAACAATAATTATTACAATTATGCATCAGATCAGAAGGATGACATGACTCTTATCTTGAATGCAACTCATGAATCAATGGGAGAAGATCAAAGAGTGTTTTATATTGACTCAGGGTGCAGCAACCATCTGAGTGGGAATCTATCTTTGATGACTGATATGGAAGCAAGGGTGAATGGACATACAGTTCAGACAGGTGACAATACCAAACATAAAGTGGAGAGCATTGGATCAGTGAAGACAAAGAGTGGAAGTACACTTCTGAGCAAGGTACTTTATGTTCCTACTATTCCTAAAAATTTGATAAGTGTAGGGCAAATTGTGGAGAAAGGATATGAAGTAAGATTCACAAATGATGGTGTCTATGTACAAGATCCAAATCAGGGATATAGAAACATAATTGCAGGTAAAAAGGAAGGAAGATTGTTCACTCTCAAAGTCCAAGGTAATGTGGGACATGCATTGTTTACCTATGGAGGTCAAAAGGTGTTTGAATTAGACCTATGGCATAAAAGGCTAGGTCATTTCAATGAGAGAGCTATAAAGGAGATGTCAAAGAATCAGGTGGTGCTTGGATTGCCAAATATTGAAGGGCAACATATGGTGTACAAGTGTGAAGCTTGTCAATTAGGTAAAGCACATAAGAGGTCTTATAACAAATCAGGGTACAAGTATTCAAATATGCTTGAATTGGTTCATACAGATGTATGGGGACCCTCAAGGGACTATAGCATAAATGGATCCAGATATTATGTGTTGTTTGTTGATGATGCAACCAGGTGGATTACTTTGTATGTAATCAAGGACAAATCAGAAGTTTTCAAGACATTCAAACACTTTCATGCCTATGCAGAAAGGATCACAGGACAAAAGCTAAAGAGGTTAAGATCAGATGGAGGGGGAGAGTATTTCTCAAAAGAGTTTGATGATTATTTGTGGAATGCAGGTATCAAAAGAGAAGTAACTTGCAGGTACTCCCCTCAACAGAATGGAGTAGCAGAAAGGAGGAATAGGACTCTTGTAGAGTTTGCAAGAGCCATGATGAAGGAAAAGAATTGTCCAAATTACTTGTGGGCAGAAGCCATTAACACTGCAACATACCTTGTGAATAGGTTGCCTTGCAAAGCTTTGGATGGAGGAACCCCTTATGAAGCATGGTGGGGTAAGAAGCCTAGTCTTGATCATTGTAAAGTATTTGGATGTATTGTATATGCTTATGTTCCTTCACAATTAAGACATAAGCTAGAACCAAAGGCAGAGAAGTATGTGTTTATTGGATATGATGATAGACAGATGGGTTACAGGTTGTGGAGTCCATCCACAAAGCAATTTCTTGTTACTAAAGATGTAACATTTGATGAGCAAAATGTGTGGTATTCAGGATCACCAAATGAGTATACAGGTATTGAAGAAATTCAAAGGAAAGGAAAGGCAAAGGTAAAAGTTTGTGAAGAAATTGTTGATGAAGTTGACTCTAGATGTAGAGTGCAGGATCATGAAGAAGAAGGGCCAAGATTTGATCCAGAATCAAATGAGGCTGAAACTTCAAGAAGTGCAGAAATCAGAAGATCTACAAGGGAAAGGAAAGAACCTATAAGGTATAGTTATGATACATCTTTCCTAACAACAAAAGATTATGCCTACATTGTGAAAACAGAAGAAGATCCAACCACTTATGAAGAAGCCAAAGGGAAGCAGAATTGGGAGAAGGCAATGCAGGAGGAGTATGATGCTCTACTTGAAAATGAAACTTGGGAACTAGTACCAAGACCAAAGAATCAAAAGGTCATTGAATGTAAGTGGGTATATAAAACAAAGAGGTTTGCAGATGGTAAGGTGTCTAGATATAAGGCTAGACTTGTGGTCAAAGGTTATGCCCAAACTTATGGGGTAGATTATGATGAAACCTTTAGTCCTGTTGCTAAGATGTCTACAATTAGGACATTGATTGCTATTGCTGCTTGCAAGGGATGGAAATTGTCACAATTGGATGTGAAAAATGCATTTCTAAATGGATACATTGCAGATGAAGTATATATGGAGCAACCAGAAGGCTTCATGGAATCAAATGGATCAGATTATGTGTGTAAGCTCAGGAGAGCTTTATATGGGTTGAAGCAAGCCCCAAGAGCTTGGAATTACAGATTGGTCAAGTTCTTGAATGAATGTGGATTTCAAGCATCAAAGGCAGATAGTAGCTTGCTAGTGAAGGCAAGTGAAAATGGATATATTTACATGTGCATTTATGTTGATGATATTATTGTTACAGGAACAGATGCTCAAGGAATCAATGAACTCAAGAGGCAAATAGAGAAGGAGTTTAAGATAAGTGATTTGGGAAACTTATCTTATTTTCTAGGAATGCAGATTGTGTATACTCAACATGGAGTATATGTGTCACAAGAGAGATACTTGAAGAATCTTTTAGTCAAATTTAACATGGAGGATTGCAGGACCTCAACCACACCATTGGAGGTAAATCATAAATTAAGCAGGTATGGAGGTGAAGAGTTCAGTGACATGAAGAAATATCAGAGTTTGGTAGGTAGTCTAATCTATGCTACCTTGACAAGGCCAGATCTATCATATGCAGTAGGTGTGTTGTCACAATTCATGCATTGTCCAAAGAAGGCTCATTGGATTGCAGCCCAAAGGGTACTCAGATATATCAAAGGAACCCTAAGTGAAGGTTTGTATTATGGTTTCACTTCTGACACAAGAATCAAAGTATTTAGTGATGCAGATTGGGCAGGTGACTCAGATGATAGAAGGTCTACTCATGGATATCTATGTTATGTTGGAGACAAGTTAGTGTCTTGGTGTTCAAAGAAGCAACATACAGTTGCTTTATCATCCACAGAAGCTGAGTATAAGGGAATGGTAGAAGCTGCAAAGGAAGTGATATGGTTGAAGACCTTGATGAAAAGTTTTGAGTTTGATCATAGTACTCCAATAATTTTTGGAGACAATATGAGTTCTTTGTATTTGGCAGCTAACCCTGTTTTTCATGCCAGGACTAAGCATATAGAGATTCAGTATCATTTCTTGAGGGAAAAGGTACTAGATAAAGAGATTGAAGTGATGTACACTCCAACAAAAGAACAAGTAGCAGATATGATGACAAAGAGTCTGGATGGACCTAAGTTACAAAGGTTCAAAGACATGGCAAGTATAAAGAAGACAGAGAAAACCTCAATTGATGATTGAGGGGGAGCTGTTGGTGCAGACCAATCACCAATTGAAGGCTTGGAAGATCAAATGATGAAGGAAGAATCAATTCCTAAAGTGTGGAAGAAGATTATATTCAGAGGACAAGAGAAGTGTACACATATGTACATTAGTATAGTCATAGATGACTTAGATCTTTTTGTTCAGTAAGAATCATGTACAAATTATCTATAAATACCTTGAGAAAAGTCGGGGCATGTATGAGAGCATATGTGACAATAGTTAGAAGTCAAGAATGAGGGAGATAGAAGTTATGAGATAGAGGAAAGTGAATTTGAGTTAGCTCTCATCACTCAGTTGTAATTTTTCTGAGTAAAGAAAAATATTTGCGCCCGATGTTTCTGCGTGTTCTCCTTCTACAGTAGATCAATTGTAGAATGCTTTTGTACAAGTCTAAGTTGAGAGTTGCTTGACCTCTGTGCAAAGTTTTAGCTTCCAATTGTAATCAGGCTGAGTAAATTAAGTGTAGGAACATTTATATGTGAAGTGTATTCACTGGTTCCTAAAACAGGCGCATATTTCGAAGTCAATGTTTTGGTCATTTCTCCTAGCACAGTTTAAAGTTTTGCATGAGTGAAGGCTTAATCTTTAAGTTGGAAGATAAGCTACTTATGTCTAGAAGCATTTTGTAAAACGGGTTCTATTCAAGGAGAACCAAGTCTTAAAAGTTACAGGTGTAAAGTCGACTGTTCTGAGTAACAGTTTCTGACATAGGTAACTTGAGAAGTTGATTTCTCAAGTTATACTTAATCTTTTGAAGAGATTCAACTTGGAGTAGATGTGCAATCTCTAGGAGATATTTCATACAAAGTTTCATAAAAAACTTTACACGTTTGATAGGTCAATGTGGAGAAATAGTGCAGCAGACTTTTCTGTGTTTCATCTTCTTCACATATTTGTTAATCTTTTGATAATTAGCAATTGATCCTCTAAATTAGTGGAGTGTTTGACTTATTCTTGGTATAGAGGTGCTCTAATCACAAGAGTAAGTTGTTCTTTTGGAGATTAACATTCTCCATCAACCTTTTGGGTACCCATTTCCAGACATTCCTAGGTTTGACCGAGTGCGTGTTAGAGTGGGATGTAAGTAGAGTTCCTGCGTTGTTTGCCAAGAGGACTTGTGAGTGTTGAATTGTGCTGGTGACTAGAGTTGGAGCTATTTGGGCTCGTAAGTAGGCCTTGGGCACCCATATCTGCCTAGCATTGGGGCTAGCCTTCATTGACCGCATAGGGACCCAAATAGACAAGGTATGCTGTTGGCATACAAAGCAACAGAGGAGTCATGCACAATACGGCAACAAGGCCAAATCATTTTTTTTCCATGGACCATTTACAACTCAAGTGATTTTAATCACTACACAAACATTGTAAATTCCGTTTTTGGTAGAATAGACTCCATTTTGTGCAAGCCGAGGAGTCCTCGAGCTTGAGGAGTATTAGAACTAGCTACATATCAGTTTTCATAATTTTTAGACTTTGTTTGAGCCCTCAAATAGGCTCTAGAACCTAATTTTTAACTAGGCCGGACACTAGGTCTGGACAAGACCAAAGCTAGTTAGAAAACTATAAAAAGAGCTAGAGAGCTCATTTTTGGGGGTAGATTGTTTGTGAATTGAGCTTATGAAAGAGACTTTTTGACTAATGCAAAGAACTCCATTGTTCCTCTCCTTGTTCTTGCCTTGTGTGCGCGTGTGTGTGTATGTGTGTGCATGCTTGTGTGCTTCTCACTCACACGCTTGTGCCTTCACTTGCTCATAGTCTTCATACTAGTCCTCACGTCTCCACGGATTGACAATTATGAGGTGAATCTTCTCACGTTGGTACTCACCATTGTGCTAGAGTGACACCAAATTTGGCGCCGTTGCCGGGGAGAGAGCTTCGAGGACGAGCGTGTGATGGTAAGACGTCGAGTTGAGACATTGGAGTTATAGGTAATATCCTTCCTTCTCTTTATTTTTCTTCATGTTTTCCTTACTTTCGCATCACCATCATCACCATCATCATCCCCACCATCTCCCACCTCCATCTCCATCTCCAGAAAAAATTTCAGTTTCTTGGTCATATTACACTCCCCACCTCATTTCCCTCATTTCATTGTGAGAGAGAGCGAGAGAGAGCTTGTATGCTATCTGTTTTTGGTGTGTTTTTGAGCTTTTGTTGCAGGAACTAGCTATACCACCTTCTCCAGCAGTGTGCGCAGGTACGACAGACTCTGCACAAGTCCCGGGACGACGACCTCTGTCTGTCGCGACAGATAGAAAAACTTAATATTTTGTGAATGCGTGTTTGGCACGGTCACCTACACCATTAGAGCACTCCAAATCACTAGAAGTTTCTCAAAAATTTGCGTTTTTTCAGTCTATCGCGACAGACACCGTCTATCGCGACAGACACCGTCTATCGTGACAGACACCGTCTATCGCGACAGACACCGTCTATCGCGACAGACACCGTCTATCGCGACAGACAGAGACCCACGATAGACCCCGTCTATCGCGATAGACACTTGTCTATCGCGACAGAACAAATTCCACGATAGATCCAGTCTATCGCGACAGACCAAATCATGACAGACGACAGACACCGTCTATCGCGACAGACCACTCTATCGTGACAGACACCGTCTATCGCGACAGACACCGTCTATCGCGACAGACCAAATCACGACAGACGACAGACACCGTCTATCGCGACAGACCAAATCACGACAGACGACAGACACCGTCTATCGCGACAGACCACTCTATCGCGACAGACACCGTCTATCGCGACAGACACCGTCTATCGCGACAGACCACTCTATCGCGACAGACACCGTCTATCGCGACAGACCACTCTATCGCGACAGACACCGTCTATCCCGACAGACGGCCCCCACGATAGTTTGTGTCTATCGCGACAGACACCGTCTATCGCGATAGACAGACATTTTCGGCAAAAATTAAGGGGTAAATTTTTTGGAAATTTAAGCTAAATTTTGGGCATATTTGCATTCTCAAATACTCACACACTTGCAAAGGCCTTAGAAAAATGCATTAAAACTCCTGAAAGGTTCTGTTTGTCTGGTTAACCCCCTAAACCCTGAACGGTCATAACTTTTTCATACGAAATCCATTTTTTGAGCTCTAGGGCTTGTCGGAAAGCTCGTGGCACACTGAGGGGTAGGAACACCAAGGGAGCTCTAGAGGAAAGTTTTAGCAATACAAAAGGGGGAACAAGGGTCATTAAGAAAGTGTCTGAAATAGATTGTCTGTCAATTGAAGGATCAACTTGAAGCTAAACTTGGGATTCTTACAAGATCATCGAGAGCTCTTGGAGAAAGCAAAGTAAGTGCCAAGGAGAACAAGCTCGGGAACGTGCTTCCTGGGTAGACCAGCATCGCCAGGAGGAGCGACTTGAGGATCATTGAGAGCTCTTGGAGAAAGCAAAGTAAGTGCCAAGGAGAACAAGCTCGGGAACGTGCTTCCTGGGTAGACCAGCATCGCCAGGAGGAGCGACTTGAGGTTGGAACATCACTTAACCCCCTCAGTCTATTCTTAGCATAGGCTAAGTGCGAGTAGTTGTTCTGATTGACTAGGGGTACGATAGGAACACTCAAGTTTGAAGAGCCCTTAATTTCTCAAGTGCAAGGGTAGGCAAAATTGTAGTCAAGGGATAACTTAAAGGAAAAGAACTTAAACTAAGCAGACATAGAACATCAAGTACGACCCACAAAAGTGCTCCTGATGACGCTTAACTAAAAACAAGAAAACACATCCAAAGGAACTTAAAAGGAACAAGTGATTGGTACCAAAGAATCAGCAACGTACAAAGGGCATATGAACCTTAGGTCAGGTAGACACGTAGGGAGAGACAGACAAAGTCTTAGATCTTCAGACGCTAGTGTCAATCATACTGCGAGGTCTTGGGCCCAGCAGTTGAGCCATCATTCGTATTACCCTAGTTCTGAGACTAGCGAGTCTGAGATGTCCCACGGTATGGAGAGACCTATAGGAAGTTCTGGGGTGCCATATTTACATAGGGTGGAAGGCCCTTACAAGATGCAACTCGAGTACCTTAGGACCAACCGATTAGGTGCTAGCATCTATGAGGACGGCCTAGGAAGAGCGGTGGTCCAGATTAAAAACCCTGACCAATCCATTGGACTAGAACGCCCAGCTGTCAAGTTTGAAAATGGAGCATACTTGGACAAGGAAGGGACAATATATGTAGTCACCAGTCATCCCGATAGGACAGATGAATTTGGGAATGTGGTCCCGGAAACGGACTTAGGTGACCTAGAGCAAGGAAACATGGGCGAAGAACCTAGAACCCCCCGAGGCAAATCTGTTCTCACGAGGATTATCACACCAGAGTGGATTCCCCAAGATAATAAGAGCATAGATCTCCTCTTGAACCGAGAGACGGATGAAGCCTTTTGGAGATATAGACCTAGTCAACCGAGTGAGGTAGGAACAATCATGATATATGAGTTCAAAGATCCTGATATTCCAGGAAGAGTGACCTACTTAGATCACTCTTCAGAGAGGATCTTTGGGGTTACAGAAAATGATAGGCATGCTTACACTTGGAAAGGAGAATTTATCTTCCCCCAACCAAGATCGAATGTGTCCGTTGGTCGCCAAGGAGCTGGAACATCTCAAGCTCAGGGGACTCAAAGAGAAAGGAGTCGAGAGAGACCTAAGGTAAGCTTTGCCAACTCTTGGGGAAGAGAAAGAACGAGAATGGACACGAATAGAGGGGAACTTGAGGGACATAGAGCCCAGGGAACCGAAGAAATGCCGATGATTTCCCTTTGCCAAGACCAAGAGAGCACACGAGGACCTTGAGACCAACTCAACTGGTGAAGTCCATGAAGAATTACTTCGATGGCACGGGTGACCCTTATGACCATGTGGCAGAGTTTAGGCAAGTCTTGAAAGCTGAACAGGTAGAGGACCTATTCACACAATATAATGCTTTTGGTCTAACCCTTAGGAACACTGCCCTTACGTGGTTTCAACCACTGAACGAGAGGCATTTCAGAAACATAGACCAGCTCTTAGAGGCATTTATCATTGAGTTTTCTAAGAGTGGAATCAGGCACAATACTTCCTCACTAATTCATAGCTTCAAACAAACACCTCAAGAGACGGTCAGACTAGCTGGAAGAAGATTTAGGCAGTACCTGGAGAGATGCCCGATGCCGGAGTTACCCACACCAGCCAAACTAGTGGCCTTGTTCTTAGATGGATTGTTGAGCACCAAGCTCAGGTCATATGTGTATCTGAAGGACCCCAGAACGATAGAAGAGTGCGTGCGCATGTGCATATACATTGAGGACAATCTAGGTGAGGAATTAGAACTATCAAATATCTATAAGGATTCTGATAGCTCTAGTAGCCTCACATCTGGTCAATCCAAATCCATTGAGGAACTTGCAGAGAAGGTAGCTCAAAAACTAGGTGTCTCTAGCAAACAAATTCCGAGATTTGCCCCAGTTAAGCGGTGTTACACTTGTGGCGGTGACCATTGTTGGAAGTGAGGTAGGCCCTTAGGCTCATGTCACAGGTCCATGGTTCCATAGTTCCAGTCATGTACAACATTAATTCCAGCAATCTTCCATATTGACAAAACATGAACATACCACAACTTAATCATACAAATGATGAGAAAAAGATAGAGAAAGAATAGACAACATGTGTAAGGTTTTACGTAAGCCATTGCTTACTCATAGTATCATATATACCAATGTTCAATGTACAATGTGGGAGCAAAATTCTCAACCACTCTATGTGATGAGAAATAGATGAATGAGTGAATGTACAATGTAACAAACATATTCAGATGTGTGGGCAGTAATCTGAATATACATGAGATGTGTGACCTAATAGGTTATAGAAGAGTGAATATGAGTGACTGAATGAGGAAGGATCAGTGTGAAAATGATGGTCAACAAACCTACATCTAAACTTAGGCTATGGAAGACCCTAAGTCAGATACGTGTGTGAAAAGATCACATACTTATAAAGTAGCATAGAATGCTAACAAGATTGTTGCCGGAAATCCTCAAACTCATGTGAACACATCTTCTCAAACACCTCATAAAAATATGCATAAAGCATATAAGTACTGATTCTCTTGTACCTATGCCGAATAGGACTCCTTCTGATATGAAGGCCACAGCCTCCATAAACTTCTAGTACATGTGTGCATAAAGAGAATATGTACCTGAATACTTAACATAAGATGTGAATCTTATGTTAATCACCATCTAATGTCTTTGAAGTAGCCCGATATCTTCTTGTAGAAGACAATCTTCAACCTAATATCTTCCTATAGAAGATAATCTTCAAAATCATGTAGATGGTCCCATCCAATTTCTTTGAAGTAGCCAGACATCTTCTTGTAGAAGATAATCTTCAACCTAACATCTTCTTGTAGAAGATGATCTTCAAATACATCATGTAGATGGGCGATCCTCACCATCAAGCTGCTAATAATCAAGTCTTCTTGCCATGAACAAGAGATAACCTCCTCTCCATGAGGTAGAGTGTGAGCACACCCTTCATCTTCTCCAAGAAGAATCACCAAGAAGAACTCCATAGCTGCTCCTCAACATGCTTCAAGTTAGCACCATGGCTGCCCCATGTGCTAAAAGAAACACCACCTCTACTGAGGTCCAAGCTCTAGAAAGCTTGTGTTGATCCTAGGTGAAGGATGCAAGACAATAAGCCAAGCTTGTCTTATATAGGATTTTGTGTCCCTTGAAAAGCTGATAATAAAGCAATTGCTCAATAAATCATAAGCGATCGTTCTTCAAAATCGTAATCCGGAGGGAAAAGCACAAAAACGCACTCCCGTTAGAATCCGTCGCTGATTACTTAAAATCATATTAAATGATATGATAAAAAATAAGCTTTCACGTGCTGCCGCCTATGGGAATCGAACTCGGGTGAATACTTTGGGAGGATAGCGACCTATCCACGCCGCCAAAGCTCTAGTGTGTAAAGGATGTGAGTTTGACAACTATAGATGCTGGTACGCGGCCGTCAGCTTGAAGAAGTATAGAAGCTTTGTACACATCCTGTAAATTCTAGATAGAATGGACCAATAGGAACATTGTTTATCCAACAACCATATGGCAAATGCATGTCCCATTATGGCCCAACCCCAGGCGAATCCTAGTAGCCAGTACTGCATCATAGAGCGCAGGTACACCAACCACACTGCACAAGACTGCCCATATAACAAACAAACTGTTAGGCAAAATTACCCTCAGCCATATCCACAACAGGGTAGATACCAGAATTAGTACCCACCACAAGAATACAACAAACCACAACAAACTTATCAGCCACCTTATCAAGGGCAACTGAGACCCCAGCCAGTGCTAGCACAGCAACCACCTGCTCCTACTAATGTGATTCCGGTCAAGTATGCTGCTGCAGAAGAAAACCTGAATAGAGCGATAGTCCCAGTAACACCATTAATCTCAGAAAGTGATCCCAATGACCATAGCTTTGATTCTACACATGTTGATAGTCCCCAGGCTTACTACATGCAGTCTCCTGAACATGGTGAGTCTTACTACAGTGAGGAACCGAGTGAACCTATTTGGGAGCCTGAATATGCTAATGTCATGTACACAAACCCCAACTCTAGACCTCAACCTAGGCAGATACAACCCCCTTTTCCTAGAGGACCTTGCTTCAGATGCCAGGGTGATCACCTCATACGTGATTGCCCCATGCCTGCACCTACACAACCCCAATCAGTGACGATCCAAGGCGTTTGCCAGGAGTGCGGAAAGGAACATCTCTTACGAGATTGTCCCAAGAATCCCAGCAATATGCCAAAAATCACTCCGATTAATGTTATTGGGTTTGTGGTCAATTCCACAGGAAGTGTCACTTCCACTGCACCAGTGCAGGTAATCACTAGAGCTCAAGCATTGCAGCAAAACCAAGGGGTAAGCCAGGAAAAGAGCCCAGATGCTAGTGATACTGAGAACCAAAATAAGAAGAGAACAAGAGCTTGGAGAGATAGCCGTGAACGTATGAAAAGGCAATGGGCAAAGAAGATGAGTGAACTTGAGGAAAGTCTACGAGAAACCAAGGCCAAAATCATAGAGATCACATCTCAACCACACTCTCACACATTCCCACCGCTACCATCCCAATCACCCTCCATCCCTCCACCCTCTAATACACCCCACGTAACCCACCCACCACCCCAAGCAGGATCAGTATTAGCTGATCCCACTCCTGGAGACATAGACATTATGCTTAAAGCATATCAGGCCAGAATCCAAGAAGGGCCAAATGTAACGAAGCATGACAAGTGCTACCCTAGAGCTGACCTAGAGATAGAAAGAACCAAGCTTTGCACGAAAATGGTCGCATTGGCTCAGACTATGTTTGAAGCTAGTCGCCTTTTCAATTACTCGGGCTCAGCCAAGACGCAATTACACTTGGATGGACTTCTAGAGAAGTTAGAGGGCATAATTGCAAGATCTGCCAAGGAAGAAAAAAATCAAGAAAGAGACATAGCAAGCAAAAACATGACCCATCCCCCACCGAAAGCTTATGTGCCCAATTCCTCTGAACCAGACAACCCCCCCTCCCTAGAAAGAATAGAGAATCTAATTGCACAATCACAAAAGGAACCCGCCCCTCAACACCATGACAAGGCAAGTGAAAGAGCAGGTCTTCCTACCCAGAAAGCCTATGTGCCTGAAGCTTATGTGCCTAACTCCACTGAACCAGACACCTCTTCTTCTATGAATCAATACATACCAGAATTCTTGCGAGAGATTCAAGAAGAGAAATGGGCTAAAGAGAGTGAAGTTCCTCCTCCCATTGAACTTGTGGATGACACACACGATCAATTCCCACAAGACCTTCCTTCCCTTTATGGAGAGCAGGAGAGTGCCCAATCTCAAGAAAGATTAGACTTCGAGTCTAATTCTTTACAAGAACTACCCCATTTCACAGGCCCATGGGAAGCAAAGTCCACCTGCATGAGAGCACCTACAGTCATGGTAAGAAACGAAGATTCAGTCATACCTAGGAACACGGAGGTAGTGAAGAACACCAAAGTGCAGTGCAATCTCACTTTGGAAGAGCTGCTTAAGGTTAGACCAGAAGTGTGGAAACATGTAGCCAAACAAGTACCAGAAATAGCAAAACCTCATTCCCACGTAGGATCCCAGAGAACAGTGCCAGAGATACCCTTGGATAAGATAGGAGACATGTGTGAAGGTGAAGAAGGGAACACCTATCTTCCCATTACCTACCACGGGTACACCACCAAGGCAATTTTGGACTCAGGTGCAGGAGTGGCAATTGCCACCACTTCCCTATGGAAGCATTGGGGCAAGCCAGCACTCAGGCCAACGAGAATGAAATTGCAGATGGCCGATGGTCATATTGAGAGACCCTTAGGATTGCTAGAAGGAATAACTCTCACCACCTGTGGTGTCGAGTTCGAGCATACCTTTGCCATATGTGATTTTAGCAAGAACCATGCCTATGAAATGATCTTGGGACGACCCTTTATGAGACAGTTGCAAGTGGTACAGGATTGGGGAACCAATTCTTTGTACCTGCAGCACTTAGGTGTTACAACCAAAGTCAATCTCAAGGATTACTCTCATAGAGATGTCCCTCCTATCCAATGGAACCCCATCCATAGAGCCAAAGATGATACAGAATCGGTGCATTCCATAGGATCAGGATCCTCATGGATGCATGAAGACACCCACTTATGGATGTGCAAAGTAGCAGTAGAAGAAGAGAAGAGAGAAGAAGCCAGAGAGATAGGTGCAAAAGAAACACATAGATCAATTCAAGACCCAGCCTATGCACCTGTAGTTTTTCCTGACAAAGAATTTGAACCCCACGGCTGGGCAGAAATCCTAGCAACAATGGATGTAGCCATCAATGAAGAACAATGGACACCTCACTGTGATGAAGATGGCTATGACATTTCAGTCTTCTCCATAGAGCCAATCATGGGAGAGGCAGTTCTAGAAGAATGCGAACCTAGCCCTGATGCATTTGAGGATGCAAGTGACTCCGATCTAGAGTCAATCATTATGGACCCACCTTTTGCATCAGATGAAGAATACTTCCATGAAGTAGAATTTCAACCCCAGAGGCATGGAGAGCTTACAAATGATGTAAGATTAGCCACACATGTGACCCCGAAGGAAGAAGGACAGAAACAAAAGAAGAGAGAAGTCTCACCAGAAGAGGAAGAATCTTTGTTTGAGGTCCCGGAAAATTTTAAGAAGTATGAGATAGATGACAGGAGAGTCATGATTAGAATGCCTAAACGAGAGGCGCAATCGGGAGAGGCCTATGATAACAAAGAAACCACCAAGAAAATAGTAGTGGCCCTAGAAGAGGGAGAGGAGAGATGCACGTACATAGGCCATGACCTAACAGAGGAAGAAGAGCATGCGTTAATAGCCTTGCTAAGAGAATACAGAGATGTATTCGCTTGGAGTTACAAGGATTTGAAAGGTGTTGATCCAGACATATGCTCACACACTATCCCCATGACCTCAGATGCTAAACCCTCTAAGCAAAAGCCCTATACATATAACGATAATTACGCTGTCAAGATTAAAGAAGAGATAGATAGACTGATTGAAGCTGGATTCATCTATGAAATTGAGCACACTGAGTGGGTATCCCCCATCGTAGTGGTGCCCAAAAAGAATGGTAAATTACGTGTATGCATTAACTTGAAGAAGGTTAATGCAGCCACAATTCGAGATAACTATCTGCTTCCTATCACAGAGCATCTCTTAGAAAGAGTAGCAGGCAAGGAAGTGTACAGCTTCCTCGATGGATTTTCGGGCTACAATCAAGTAGCCATAGCTCCAGAAGATCAGCATAAGACAGCTTTTGCCACAGAGTGGGGTATATTTGCTTTTCGTGTAATGCCATTTGGGCTTACCAATGCACCAGCTACCTTCCAAAGGCTGATGTGCCATGTATTTAAAGAGTTCCTGAGGAAGAACTTAGAAGTCTATGTTGATGATCTTTGTGCTCATTCGAACATTAGGCAAACCCATAATCCTGAACTCAGACAAATCTTTGACAAATGTAGAGAATATCAAGTCTGCCTAAACCCAGAAAAGTGTGTCTTTATGGTCAGGCAAGGCAAGATTCTAGGACACATAGTGTCAAAGAATGGCATATCCACCGATGAAGAGAAAGTGAGAGCCATAGCCGAGTTACCTAGGCCAAAGAACGTCAAGGAAGTGCAAGCCTTCATGGGGCATTGTGGTTATTATCGCCGGTTCATTCATATGTACGTTGTCATTGCAAAGCCCATGTACGGACTTCTGACTAACTTTGAGTGGACTGATGAATGTGAGAATTCCTTCCAAGAGCTTAAACGAAGATTATGTTCAGCACCAATCTTGACCACACCAGATTGGAACAAGCCATTCCATGTTCATGTGGATGCATCCAATTACGCTATTGGGTGTGTGCTTGCTCAACCTACTGGTGAAGGTAATATGGATCTTCCAATTGCCTATGCCAGTAGACAATTGAATGCAGCTGAACGAAATTACACCACTACTGAGAGAGAAGGCTTAGGCATGGTATATGCAGTTAAGAAATTTAGACACTATTTGCTTGCAAACAAGTTTAAATTTTTTATTGACCACCAAGCATTGTTATATCTCGTGAACAAGCCATGCAATACAGGAAGGTTAGTAAGATGGTTTCTCTTACTAATGGAATATGATTTCGAGGTTGTGGTAAGGAAAGGGAAGACTCATTTGAGAGCAGATCACCTTTCTAGGCTCACATCGGGAGAAGCCCCACAAGGAGTGTTAGATGATCTTCCTGATGCTTACTTGTTTAATTTGGAAGTGGTGCCGCAGTGGGCTAAGCCATTGGTACCAGTGTTGACATATGGACCTAACCACCCAGTAATAAACACACAAGATAGAGAGGTAGTAAAAGCCCAAAAGTATCACATCATGGCAGGAAGTATGTACAAGCACACAGATCAAGGGATCTTGGCTTGTTGTGTAGAAGAGGACGAGTACACTAAATGGTTGCATTTAGCAGATGTAGGTGCATTAAAGCAACACTACTCAAAGCAACGAACCTTACAGACACTAAGGAGACTCGGAGTGCATTGGCCGACTATGGAGGCTGATGTCCAAAAGTTGTGCAAGGAATGCCCAATCTGCTGCACTAAACCACCTGTGGAACATGCCACTCTTTATCAAGTGTCCATAGTGCCAGATTGGAGTGAACCTCTAGTATCCTTCTTAAGGACGAGAACATTCCCTCCAGACATGACTCTGGCTAGGCAAAGGAGTTTAGAACAAGAAGCCCAGGATTATTCACTCATTGGTGATAATCTATACAAGCGTGGTAAAGATGGTTACCTGAGACTATGTGTCCATGAGAGTGAGTATCTCAAGATCTTGGACACTGCTCACCAAGGTGTAGCAGGAGGACACTTTGGACCAGATCGGGTGATCAAGGCAATACTATTTGCGGGCTTCTGGTGGCCGACCCTTCACATGGATGCACATACCTATGTGAAACGCTGTGATGTCTGTCAGAGAACTCAATATCCTATACGTAAAGATGAGATGCCACTGAAACCTATGATGGGTGGACGTGCATTCTCTAAGTGGGGAATAGACTTCGTAGGTCCTATTAATCCCCCAGCTAAGGGTTCCCATGCAGAATATATCATTGTTGCGACAGACTATCTAACAAAGTGGGTAGAGGTAAAAGCCACAACGAAAAACGATGCTCAAACAACAGCTAAGTTTTTATTTGAGAATGTGTTCACTAGATACGGGCTACCTATAGAGCTAGTTAGTGATAGAGGCACTCACTTCTTGAATGAAGTTATTGAAAATCTGCTCCAAGAATTCTTGGTAGTACATAAGAAGTCTGCCCCCTATCACCCTCAAGCAAATGGCCAGGCTGAGAGCACCAACAAGATCTTATGCAATGTACTGACGAAATTAGTGAACAATAAACGCTCTGATTGGGACAAACAGCTACACCATGCTGTTTGGGCATACCGAATTGCCTACAAAACGGTACTCCAAGCCACCCCCTTTCAGATGGTATTTGGCCAAAATGCCGTGCTACCTTTGGACTTCTTAATACCTACATTGAAAGTGGCACAAGAGCACGAATGGACGGGTCATGAACTCTCCTCTAGACTGTTTGACCTTGAACGATTAGGAGAAACAAGACTAAGAGCAGCTGCAGGGATATATGCAGCTAAGAAACGACAGAAGGCATACTTTGATGCCCACATTAAGGATAAAGGTTTGAAGGCAGGCGACTTAGTTTTAGTCTACACATTGAAGCAACATGCGAGAAAACTGGAGAAGAGAGGCTATGGACCCATGATCATTAATAGAATCTCAACAAGTGGAGCAGTGCAACTAGCCACATTAGAAGGCGATGTTCTCCCAAGTTATATCAGCGGATGGAGAGTCAAGTTGTATCAGGAACCTCTCACAGAGGAAATGCTAAGTCGACTCAATACTGCTAAGAAACGCAAAGAGGAAGAAAAGCGAATTCGAGAAGAAGCTCAAGCAGAAGCCCTAGAGCGGATACGGAGAATGAAATTAAGAAGACAAGGTAGAGAGCACCCTAGGCAAGGTGCATATGCAGACCAAGGATATGACGTGGCTATGTGTGAAGCTTCAGGTGTTAGCTCACATAGGATAACTGATCGACGTCCTTTCATAACCTTAGATATAGGACAAGGAAAGAGTGCAAGGACTGTAAGAGCCTTGATTGACTCAGGTGCAGCCACTAGTGCTGTTAAATTGTCTTACTGTCAAGAGTTGCAATTAACTGTCAATCCTGTGGAAGCATATCTCATAGGATTGGGAGGCGTGGAAACCCCTTGCATGGGCGAGGTGGAACTTCCCCTCTATATTCACGATGAGGCAATGACAGTTAAAGTACTAGTATGTCAAGATGAGGACCTCACTGAACCCCTTGTCTTGGGTCAAGACTGGATCTATGACCAAGCAGTCAACTTAAACCTAAGAAGTGGACTTCTTCAGGTATGGGTGAATCAAATTAGAATTACAATTGAGTTAAATAATGGAGCACTCAAGGAACTAGGAAAGGCACAGATTCCTGGTCCCTCTAGGGGTACACATTAAGTTGACCATGCTGTTCTTGTCCAAGGCTATGTGATACAGAAGAACGAAGATCTCAAAGAAGGAGTCAGAACCACAATGGAACTCCCTTCTTTTCCAAAGGCCAGAAGGAGGCAGCAACTAAGGGCAGATCAGTCACTGAAGATTCTCCAGGCGAGAGACCAAAAGAACGCGCGAAGCAGAACAACTCAGCCGATGAAACAAATGTGGGTGCGGAAATACGAGCGGCCGACCGTAACTAAGTCGCAACAACGGTCTCAACTTCCTATTAGTAATCAACGACTGGATGCTAATAAGAGGACTCCTAAAACCTCTGTTGAGAAAGTGAAATCCATTTGGGTACCCAAGAAGTCGATGAAGGCTGACCCACAATCAAGACAAATTTGGGTGCCTAAGGCTTGCTTGCGGGCTCAACTAACCCCACACAATTCACATCATACACGACAGGGTTCACTCGCTCAAGCAGCCGCCACCCACTCTTGTCTGATACACTCGAACACACTGCCACCTAGAAGCACGCACAGACTCACTCGTAAATGGGTCCCAATGACACAACAACTCCCAGCAGAATTACTCATGCAACCCTCCCGAATCTCCACAAAACCAAGACCCAAAGCCATCCACTGTATTTGGAAACCTAAAACTTGTAATAAACCCCCGGACCCCAGTTGTAAATCCATGCCCACCTACTAACTACGTCACTCTCACACTACATCATTCCACTTAGTTCTTAGGTCCAACCAATTCCTAACTACACACACAAGCACCGAGCACTTATTAACCTACTAATCTCTCCCGAACCTCATGATAATGTTGTAATGGGGACAAAACCAATTCTAATTTGTCCTTTACAATATTAACACATGTTTCTATATTCTCACAGAATCAGAAGGCAAGAAGTAACATGGCCAAAGCGACAGGTCCGAGCTCACAAGTAGGAATACTTACTGCAGGAATCGATGTGGATAGTCTACCTGTGGATGTGCCACCAACTGAACGACCTGTGGAGCTGCAACACCTTCAGCAAATCCCGGTACCGGATCCACCCACAGGGATCACAGAAAGAGTCCATGCCAATTCTCATTGGTTCAATGGCATGCCAGGTCCATTAGGAGAGGCCAAGTATATATGGGAGTCTAAGTGCGAGTATGACAGATCATGGGTTCGATTCCAATTTTTCTCCAAGGAGTTTGAGACTCTACAGAACGCCGAGGATCTCCAGACCATATGGCAACCTGCAGGGCTAGCAGAATACTTTGAAGCACCACTACCTAAACCGGATCTCCTCCGATGCTACTATTTGGTCTCCACATTACAAGCTAATGAAGAAAAGGACAAACCAGGATCATTTGTTCTTCCTTCCTTGCTGGGCAACAACGAGTTGAAGAGGTTTGAACTTATTGTGGAGTTGGTGAGCGCTGCTTTGAATATGCAGGGCACACATGTACCTTCTGAGAAGGATGCTCTCATTCCTACTAACATGAAGGATAGGAAACTATTGAAGCTTAAAGACATGGCAGCACTCACACCAAACGTGTCCATCCCTCTCCGTATGTGCATGCAACATTTTGCTTTCCCCGGCCAAGACCGCTTCACACAACCACACAAAAGAATCTGGTTCGCTCTCTACTTAGCGGAGGCAGGTGCGTTACCAATTAAGCTACCGGTATGGATTATAGATCAATTGTATGAAGCAAATAAAAGGTCTTCTAGGAAATTAGTGGTGAACGGTTGCTGTGCAATCACACGCATTATTTACCGGTGCCTAGCATACGATGTTCCCATTGAACGTGCCTTAACTTGGGCACAATTACAAATGTTTAAGAAGCTCAAGACGTCCACACATCAATCCAAGCGCATGAGGGGTGCGATCCCTTGTGTCCAGACAAGGGAAGTTCTGACTACTCCTGAAGTATCGCCACGAAGGGAGACCACTGTACCTCCCTTTACCATTAGGATACCCAGGTGTGGATCTGAAACTACGGTACAAGCTACCCCTTTAGCTCCTCCTGCTCCATCTGAATTTGAATTTGCTACAACTAGAGATGCTGAAGGAATGGATCCCCAGGACTTCGAAGCATTCTTACAAAGTACACAACTCTCTGATGTAGAGTTTTATTCAGATGCAGAAGAACAAGGCACATCTTCACAAAGAAGAAGAAAATCTACAGACGGCCGCCATGTACATTGGAGTGACGCTCAGCAAGGTCAACAACAAGGACACCTAGAAGAAGAAGGAGCATATGAAGAGGAGACCACTGAAGCCCCAGCCTATACAGCAGAACTCTGAAGGCTGTATCAAATTATGGAAAGAGTGCGATCGCAACAGCTGCTCACCGAACAGAGCAGTAGAGTACTCATGACTCAGCTATTGGAAGAAGCAAGAGTTGACTCAGAATATAGTGAAGGTCTCTTATTGATGGCAGAAACATATGGGGTAGTGGAAGCAGTGCCGACCGCCATTAGGAGGTCTCCAGTTCAATATGATCCACGAAGATTCCAGACACGACCACGCTCAGGTAAGAATATCCAGATCCCCATTACAACGGCAGAAGAGCCAATCGCTCATAGAGCCTGCCCTAGGACAACCATCCCCCATGCCCTCCGCCATAGGTCATCCTGACCCTAGATCCACATTCATGGGTTTCCCTGCTACCACGCAACCCTTCATGCCCTCCTCAAATCTACAACCTCAACCCCCGACCTCCATCTCTCCACTTCTCCAATCCCTCCATAACTTCCTTGCTAGAACTTTTCAACCCAGGTCTCAACCATTCCCTTTCTTTTCAGCTCCCCACCCCACTTCTCATCTATTCACCACTTTCACACACACACCACCTACCATTCCAATGTATATGGCAGACCCCACACTCGCACCCACTCCTGAAAGTATGGACATTTCACCACCCACGGCACCTCCCCCCACGCTTCCACCTCCTCCCATTCCCCCTCCACCAATTTCACCCACACACACGTCTTCAATAGACACATCATTCACTCTTCCCCTTCCCCAATTCCCTTCCCATGCATCTTCCACTGTAGGAAACGCATTGGACACCATGCTAGCTTGTATATCAAACTTAAGGACAGATTACAATCAGCTCCAGCAACAGAATGAACGCCTGCAAGAGCACTCGGAGACACTACAACGCCGCCTTGCTGCACTAGAGGAGGAAAATGCTCGCCTCCACACACAATTCCAAACTCTCCAAGAGGCTCATAGCATATTGGAGGTACAGTTACAGAACACAGATAAGGAAGCAATACAAGTGGTAGAAGGTCACCTACGGACATAGCTGGAACGCAATTCAAAGTTTCAGCGAAATATGGCCCTACTCAAGCGACATCTTGCGGCCGCTCAGGAAGAGAATCGACGCCTGCAAAGTACAAAATCAAGAGAACCTAGAAGCAGCTATCGAAAGCACACCTGGGGCACCCATCAGCCCATCAAAGTTTCAAGCAGTGACCCCCGATAATATCAAGATCATATTGGAAGACTATGCCATGCTGCTTGAAGCACATGACCTACTATCAGAAGAACTGGGTCAACTGAAGCAGAAACACCAAAAAGAAACAACAGCAGCCTCTCAAACCACCTCCTCCGTGGCTTCACTTCTCACAGACTCAGAGGCCTTAAAAGATCTCCAGAAACAGGTCACCGAATTGCAAGCACGTCTACTATAATATGAGAGACCACCTTCCCCTCCAGAGGCTCCCACCGACGAAGAAGTAGTACAAATTCCTGTGGAACAGACATTTGAAGAAGAATACGACCCACAACCCTTCCCAGGAGGCCAACAAACGGAAGAAGCTCAGGACACATTCGAGGCACCACGGCCTCCATGGCTACGTCAAGTGGAGGAAATCGGGAGTTCCCACGAAGAGCGCACAGTAGTGCAAAATCAGGCCATGAGGGTCATAGAGGAAATTGTGCTACAATCTGCTTACTTCAAGAACCTGTCATCGAGACGCCTTATCCTGTCATCTGAACTCCAATACAGGCCTTATTATATTATCCTGGCTGATTATAATGCAGAAATACAGAGAGTCACGGGTCAGATTCCTACCTTTGCTACCCAATTTCAACCCGAAGACCTTCCTCCAGAGGCGCAAAAAGGCAAAATTCGTCAACCCACCTGGCGCCAGAAACTTCTAGAGACATATCCAGAAATGCTACGCACATGGAACAACGCACCTTTACATCTTCTATACAATCCATGCTACGGTCCAGTTCCACGCCGCAGGTCTTGGAAAGCATTCAATATCAAAGTGCAGAACAACACGCAATGCAAGGAATGGCTAAACTACCCGTACATTGCGCCACCACAGGGACCACCGTCGGTAGCATACATGATGGGAACAATTCGCCATTGGATGCCGCGATTGAAGCCCATGCCAGATGTAGCAGCTCAAATGATGCTTAAAATTTTAGATATGATGCAGGTAGTCCTAAAAACTTTTAGGAATGCAGCCGCACCACAGGTACGTCTCCCGGGGTTTACCAATGGAAATTATGATTTGGTGTATGACATGAGCACCACCCCCAGTATTCGTGTGGCTTACGCCTGGCATGCATGCATCAAATACCTCCTTGCATGTTACAAATAGACCTTCGAAGAAATGTTCAGATCAGGTTTCTGGGAGTATCACTCGGAGATCTTCGCACCAAAGCCAACACACCTGCTCCATCTCTTTGCTTGTGAACAAGCAATGTACTCTGACTACTACACCACCCTGTAACCAGAGGTCCCTGGCGCAATAAATTGGGATGCATTGGAAGCTGATCTAGCAAGAGGCTTAAGGATAGGAGAACACGAACTTGCCACCAATGTCATCCAGAACTATATCGACCACCCGATAGAACAGAGGTCTGTCAGGGGCGACATACGCTAGGAAGGGGGGCGTGTTGGCATACAAAGCAACAGAGGAGTCATGCACAATACGGCAACAAGGCCAAATCATTTTTTTTCCATGGACCATTTACAACTCAAGTGATTTTAATCACTACACAAACATTGTAAATTCCATTTTTGATAGAATAGACTCCATTTTGTGCAAGCCGAGGAGTCCTCGAGCTTGAGGAGTATTAGAACTAGCTACATATCAATTTTCATAATTTTTAGACTCTGTTTGAGCCCTCAAATAGGCTCTAGAACCTAATTTTTAACTAGGCCGGACACTAGGTCTGGACAAGACCAAAGCTAGTTAGAAAACTATAAAAAGAGCTAGAGAGCTCATTTTTGGGGGTAGATTGTTTGTGAATTGAGCTTATGAAAGAGACTTTTTGACTAATGCAAAGAACTCCATTGTTCCTCTCCTTGTTCTTGCCTTGTGTGCGCGTGTGTGTGTATGTGTGTGCATGCTTATGTGCTTCTCACTCACACGCTTGTGCCTTCACTTGCTCATAGTCTTCATACTAGTCCTCACGTCTCCACGGATTGACAATTATGAGGTGAATCTTCTCACGTTGGTACTCACCATTGTGCTATAGTGACATATGCCTAGAGTGTTGACTAGGGATCTCCTTCGTTTTAGTCCTTGACAGTGTGGCTTGCTTGATGCTCTTTTGAGACCCTGTCTTTGGGGCCGTGATTTTTTCCCCCTTGCGTATCCATATCTGTTTCATGCCACGAGGCACTTCATACTGCCGAAGTTGGTGCTCATGCTTCTTGTTCATCGGTCTCCTCAATGTCGGGTGTTGTTGGGCCTTCCCCTTGAGATTCTTCTCTGGAACAGATGGAGTTCCTCCTTGACTTCTGTACCTTTGGCAAGAGTGACAATCCTCTGCACCATAGAACTTTGGACAAGAATAACATTATCTTCATGTGGGTTCCTGGAGGGACCAGGAGTTGGTGCCTGTTCTAATGGTTTGAGTGCTTGCTTTTCTAATTCAATCATAAGGCGGCTTTAGCCTACCCAAGCCTGAAGAAGTCCACTTCTTAGGTTGAGGTTGACTGCGTGATCATAGATCCAATCTTGGCCCAGGACGAGAGGTTCGGTAAGATCCTCGTCTTCACATACTAGTACTTTTGTTGGCATGAGGACCTCTTGAATGTAGAGGGGAAGTTCCACCTCTCCCATGCAAGGGGTTTCAACACCTCCTAATCCTATCAGATATGCTTCTAGGGGTTTTACCTCCAATTGCAACTGTTGGCAATACGAAAGCTGAACTGCACTAGTGGCCGCTCCTGAATCAATTGAAGCTCTCACGGTCCTTGCACTCTCTCTTGTCCTACTTCTAGGGTCACAAAAGGTCGTCGATCAACTATCTTATGGGCCAGTTCACTCAAAGCCTTGCACATGGCCATGTGATAACCTAGAGCTTCATGAGCGTAAGTCATGGGTTGATCTCTACCTTGCCTTCTCAATTTCATTCGTCGAATGCATTCTAAAGCTTCAGCCTGTGCTTCTTCTCGAATTCTCTTTTCCTCATCCTTACGTTTCTTTGCAGTAACGAGTCGATTGAGCATTTCTTTTGTTAGGGGTTCTTGATATAACTTGACTCTACATCCGCTTATGTAACTTGGTAGTATGTCACCCTCTAGAGTGGCTAGTTGTACTGCTCCACTTGTGGAGATCCTATTGATAATCATTGGTCCATAGCCGCTTTTCTCTAATTTTCATGCATGTTGCTTGAATGTGTAGACTAGGACTAGGTCTCCTGCTTTCAAGCCTTTATCCTTCACATGTGTATCAAAATACGCCTTTTGCCTCTTCTTCGCTGCATAGATTCCTGCTGTAGCTCTCAATCGTGTATCACCTAGACGTTCAAGATCAAAGATTTGAGAGGAGAGTTCATGGCCTGTCCAGTCATGCTCTTGTGCTACTTTCAATGTAGGTATCAAAAAGTCCAAGGGTAGCACCGCATTCTAACCAAACACCATCTGAAAGGGTGTGGCTTGGAGTACTGTTTTATAGGCAACTCGATATGCCCAAACAGCGTGGTGTAGCTGTTTGTCCCAATCAGAGCGTTTGTTATTCACCAATTTAGTCAGCACATTGCATAAGATCTTATTTGTGCTCTCGGCCTGACCATTAGCTTGTGGATGTTAGGGAGCAGACTTCTTATGTATCACCAAGAATTCTTGGAGAAGGTTTTCTATGACTTCATTCAAGAAGTGTGTGCCTCTATCACTTACTAATTCTATTGGAAATCCGTATCTAGTGAACACATTTTCAAATAAGAACTTTGCTGTTGTTTGAGCATCATTCTTCGTAGTGGATTTCACTTCTACCCACTTGGTCAGATAGTCTGTGGCCACAATGATGTACTCAGCATGTGAACCCTTAGCTAGGGGATTAATAGGACCCGCAAAGTCTATTCCCCACTTAGAGAATGCACATCCACCCATCATAGGCTTCAAAGGCATCTCATCCTTGTGTATGGGATACTGGGTTCGCTGACAAACCTCACACCTCTTCACATAGGTATGTGCATCCATGTGAAGGGTGGGCCACCAAAATCCTGCAAATAGAATTGCCTTGATCACCCTATCTGGACCGAAGTGTCCTCTTGCTACACCTTGGTGAACAGTCTCTAATATCTTGAGGTATTCACTCTCATGAACACACAGTCTTAGGTAACCATCTTTACCACGTTTGTATAAATTATCACCAATGATTGTGTAATCCAAGGCTTCTTGTTCCAAACTTCTTTGTCTGGCCAAAGTCATATCTTGAGGGAATGTTTTCGTCCTCAAGAAGGCTACTAATGGTTCACTCCAATCTGGCACTAAAGACACTCGATAAAGAGTGGCATGTTCCACTGGTGGTTTAGTGCAGCAGATTGGGCATTCTTTGCACATTCTATGGACATCAACTTCCATGGTTGGCCAATGCACTCCTAGTCTCCTCAGGGTCTGTAGGGTTCGTTGTTTTGAGTAGTGTTGCTCTAATGCACCTACATGTGCTAATTGCAACCACTTCGTGTACTCGTCCTCTTCCACACAACAGGCTAATACCCCGTGATCTGTATGTTTGTACACACTTCCTGCCATGATATGATACTTCTGGGCTTTTACTATCTCCCTATCTTGGGTGTTTATTATTGGGTGGTTAGGCCCATATGTCAATAATGGCACTAATGGCTTAGCCCACTGAGGTACAACTTCCAAATTAAACAAGTAAGCATCAGGTAAGTCATCTGACACTCCTTGTGGGGCCTCTCCAGATGTGAGCCTAGAGAGATGGTCTGCTCTCAAATGAGTCCTGCCTTTCCTCACTACTACCTCAAAGTCATATTCCATTAGTAAGAGAAACCATCTTACTAATCTGCCCGTATTACATGGCTTGTTTACCAGGTACAGTAGAGCTTGGTGATCAGTAAAAAATTTGAACTTATTTGCAAGCAAATAGTGTCTAAACTTTTTAACTGCGTACACCATGCCTAATCCTTCTCGTTCGGTGGTTGTATAGTTCCGTTCAGCAGCATTCAACTGTCTACTGGCATAGGCAATAGGAAGATCCATATTACCTTCACCCGTAGGTTGTGCGAGTACACACCCAATAGCATAATTGGATGCATCTACATGAACATGAAAAGGCTTATTCCAATCTGGTGTGGTCAAGATTGCTGTTAAACATAATCGCCGTTTAAGCTCATTGAAGGAATTCTCACATTCATCAGTCCACTCAAAGTTAGTCAGAAGTCCGTACATGGGCTTTGCAATGATAGCATACATGTGAATGAAGCGGTGGTAGTAACCACAATGCCCCATGAAAGCCTGTACTTCCTTGACGTTCTTTGGCCTAGGTAGTTCTGCGATGGCTCTCACTTTCTCTTCGTCAGTGGATATGCCGTTCTTAGACACTATGTGTCCTAGAATTTTGCCTTGCCTGACCATGAAAACACACTTTTCTGGGTTCAGGCAGACTTGATATTCTCTGCATTTATCAAAGATTTGTCTGAGTTCAGGTATATGGGTCTGTCTAATGTTGGAATGAGCGCAAAGATCATCAACATAGACTTCCAAATTCTTCCTCAGGAACTCTTTAAACACGTGACACATTAATCTTTGAAAGGTCACAGGTGCATTGGTAAGTTCGAATGGCATTACCCGAAAGGCAAATATGCCCCACTCTGTGGCAAAAGCCGTCTTATGCTGATCTTCTGGTGCAATGGCTACCTGATTATAGCCAGAGAATCCATCCAGGAAGCTGTACACTTCCTTGCCTGCTACCCTTTTTAATAGATGCTCAGTAATAGGAAGCGGATAATTGTCTCTAATCGTGGCGGCATTAACTTTTTTAAGGTTAATACACACGCAATTTTCCATTCTTCTTGGGCACAGCCACAATGGGGGATACCCATTCAGTGTGCTCAATCTCATAGATAAACCCAGCTTCTACCAATCTATCTATCTCCTCCTTGATCTTAGCAGTGTAGTTATCATTGTATGTATAGGGCTTCTGCTTAGATGGTCTGGCATCTGAGGTCATGGGAATCATGTGTGAGCATATGTCTCGGTCGACACCTTTCATGTCCTTGTAGCTCCAAGCGAATACATCTCTATACTCTCTTAGCAAAGCTACCAACTCTTGCTCTTCTTCTTCCGTCAGGTCATGCCCTATGTAGGTGCATCTTTCTTCTCCCTCTTCTATGGCGACAACTATTTTCTTGGTAGTTTCCTTGCTATCATAGGCCTCTCCTGCTTGTGCCTCACGTTTAAGCATTCTTATCATGACTCTCCTATCGTCTATCTCATATTTTTTTAAAGTTTTCAGGGACCTCGAACAAGGATTCTTCTGCCTCCGGAGTGACTTCCTTCTTCTTTCTTTTCTTTCCTCCACTCTTAGTGGCTACTTGTGTGGCTAACCTCACATCATTTGTGATTTCTCCGTGTCTCTGGGGGTAAGCTTCAACTTCATAGAAGTATTCTTCATCTGATGCAAAAGGTGGGTCCATAATGATTGACTCTAAGTCGGAGTCACTTGCATCCTCAAATGTATCAGGGCTAGGTTTGCATTCCTCTAAAACTGCATCTCCCATAATTGGCTCTATTGAGAAGACTAAAATGTCATAGCCATCCTCATCACAGTGGGGTGTCCACTGCTCTTCATTGATGGCTACATCGATTGTTGCTAAAATTTTTGCCCAGCCGTGAGGTTCAAACTCTTCATCGGGAAATACTACAGGTGCATAGGCAGGGTCTTGAATTGATCTATGTGTCTCTTTCACACCTACCTCTCTGGCTTTTTCTCTTTTCTCTTCTTCTACTGCCACTTTGCACATCCATAAGTGGGTGTCTTCATGCATCCATGAGGATCCTGATCCTATGGAATGCACTGACTCCGTGTCATCCTTGGCTCTATGGATGGGATTCCATTGAATGGGCGGTACGTCTCTATGAGAGTAATCCTTGAGATTGACTTTGGTTGTAACACCTAAGTGTTGCAAGTATAAGGAATTGGTTCCCCAGTCCTGTACTACTTGCAATTGCCGCATAAATGGCCTTCCCAAAATCATCTCGTAGGCTTGGTTTCTGCTAAAGTTGCATATAGCAAAAGTATGTTCGAACTCAACACCACATGTAGTGAGAGTTATGCCTTCTAGCAATCCCAAGGGCCTCTCAATATGGCCATCGGCCATCTGTAATTTCATTCTCGTCGGCTGGAGTGCTAGCTTGCCCCAACGCTTCCATAGGGAAGTTGTGGCAATTGCAACTCCTGCACCTGAGTCCAAAATTGCCTTGGTTGTGTATCCCTGATGGGTAACTGGGAGATAGGTATTTCCTTCTTCTCCTTCACTCATGTCTCCTATCTTATCCAATGGTATTTCAGGCACTGTTCTATGAGATCCTACCTGGAAACGCGATTTCGCTATGTCTGGCACTTGTTTGGCTACGTGCTTCCACACTTCTAGCTTAACTTTGAGTAGCTCTTCTAAAGTGAGATTGCACTGCACTTTAGTGTTCTTTACTACCTCTGTATTCCTAGGTATGATTGAATCTTCGTTTCTTATCATGACTGTGGGTGCTCTCAGGCAAGTAGACTTGGTTTCCCATGGGCCTGTGAAATGTGGTAACTCTTGCAAGGAATTAGACTCAAATTCTAACCTCTCATGAGAGTGGGCACTTTCCTGTTCTTCATAAATAGAAGGGATGTCCTGTGGGAACTGATCATGTGCGTCATCCACGAGTTCAATGGGAGGAGGGACTTCACTCTCCTTTGCCCACTTCTCTTCTTGAATCTCTCTCACAAACTCTGGTGAATACCTATTCATAGAAGAAGAGGTGTCTGGTTCAGTGGAGTTAGGCACATAAGCTCCGTGGGGAGGAATGCTTATTCTATCACTTGCCCTCTCCTTAGCCTGGGAGGTGGCTCCTTTTCCAGACTTTGCAAGTAACCTCTCCAATCTATCCAATAGTTCATCAAAGTGCAATGGTGTTCTGATGGGGTTAGAGCCATTGAACAAGCAACTGGCTTCAAACATGGCTTGCGCCAATTCGACCATTTTAGCACAAAGCTTGGTTTGCTCTATCTCTAGATCGGCTCTTGGGTAACATTTCTCATGATCTGTTACATTGGGCCCTTCTTGGATTCTGGCCTGATATGCTTTAAGCATCAAGTCTAGATCTTCAGGAGTGGGATCGGCTAGGACTGATCCTACTCTGGGTGGTGGGTGGGTTAAGGGTGGTGTATTGAAAGGTTGGGGAATGGAAGAAGATGGATTGGCGGGTAAAGGGAAAGGTGGTGGAGGGGTGGTGTGAGAGTGGTTTTGAGATGCGAGTTCACTTATCTTTGCTTTGGTTTCTCTCAAGCTTTCTTCAAGTTCGCTCATTTTCTGTGACCATTGTCTTTTCATTCTCTCCCGGCTATCTCTCCATGCTCTTGTCCTTTTCTTGGTTATACTCTCTGTCTCACTAACCTCAAAACTCTTTTCCTGCCCTACTCCTTGAGTTTGCTGCAAGGCTTGGGCTCTAGTGACCACATGCACTCGGGCTGTGGATGTTATACTTCCCGTAGAGTCTACCACTAACCCAATGACGTTGATAGGAGTGATTTTAGGCATGTTATTAGGGTTCTTTGGGCAATCTCGTAGGAGATGCTCTTTTTTGCAGTCTTGATAGAAACCCTGAATTGTCACTGGTTGGGGTTGTGTAGGGGCAGGCAGTGGACAATCACATATAAGGTGATCTCCCTGACATTTGAAGCATGGTCCTCTAGGAAATGGGGGTCGTACCTGCCTAGGTTGAGGTCTAGAGTTGGGGTTTGTGTACATGACATTAGCATACTCAGGCTCCCCACTATTTTCACTTGGATCCTCATAATAGTATGACTCGTTATGCTCGCATGACTGCATGTAGTAAGCCTGTGGGCTATCAATATGTGTGGAGTCAAAACTATGGTCACTTGGATCACTGTCTGATAGCAATGGGGTGACTGGGACTATGGCTCTGTTCGGATTTTCTTCAGCAGATGCATATTTCACTGGGATCACATTGGTTGGAGTAGGGGGTTGTTGCACTAGGACTGGTTGAGGTCTCTGCTACCCTTGATAAGGTGGCTGATAAGGTTGCTGTGGTCTGTTGTATTGTTGTGGTGGGTACTGATTCTGGTATCTACCCTGTTGTGGATATGGCTGAGGGTAATTTTGCCTAACAGTTTGTTTGTTATATGGGCAGTCTTGTGCAGTGTGGTTGGGGTACCTTCGCTCTATGGTGCAGTACTGGCTACTAGGATTCACCTGGGGTTGGGCCATAATGGGACATACATTTGCCATATGGTCACCTCCACAAGTGTAGCACCGCTTAACTGGGGCAAATCTTGGAATTTGTTTGCTAGAGACACCTAGTTTTTGAGCTACCTTCTCTGCAAGTTCCTCAATGGATGTGGACTGACCAGATGTGAGACTACTAGAGCTATCCGAATCCTTATAGATTTTTGATAGCTCTAACTCCTCGCCTAGATTATCCTCAATGTCTATGCACATGCGCACGCATTCTTCTATAGTTCTGGGGTCCTTCAAATACACATATGACCTAAGCTTGGTGCTCAACAAGCCATCTAAAAACAAAGCCACTTGCTTGGCTGGTGTGGGTAACTCAAGCATCGGGCACCTCTCTAGGTGTTGCCTAAACCGTCTTCCTGCTAGTCTGACCGTCTCTTGAGGTGTTTGCTTGAAGCTATGAATTAGTGAGGAAGTGTTGTGCCTTATGCCACTCTTAGAAAACTCAATGATAAATGCCTCTAGGAGCTGGTCTATGTTTCTGAAATGCCTCTCGTTCAATGGTTGAAACCACGTAAGGGCAATGTTCCTAAGGGTTAGACCAAAAGCATTATATTGTGTGAATAGGTCCTCTACATGTTCAGCTTTCAAGACTTGCCTAAATTCTGCCACATGGTCATAAGGTCTCCAGTGCCATCGAAGTAATTCTTCATGGACTTCACCAGTTGAGTTGGCCTCAGGGTCCTAGTGTGTTCTCTCGGCCTTGGCAAAGGAAAATCATTAGTATTTCTTTGATTCCTTGGGTCTCTAAATCTCTCGGTTTCTTCTCTATCCGTCCCTGTTCTCCTTCTTTCTCTTCCCTAGGGGTTGGCAAAGCTTACTTCAGGTCCTTGAGCTCCATGAGCCTGGGAGGTGCCAGCTCCTTGGTGACTGTAGGACATATTGGACCGTGGATGGGGAAAAACAAATTCACCCTTCCATGTGTAGGCATGTCTGCCATGCTCAGTGACCACGAAGATCCTCTCTGATGTATTGTCTAGGTAGGTTACTTTGCCTGGGCTATCAGGGTCTTTAAACTCATAGATTGTGAGAGCACTTACTTCCTGAGGCTGGGCAGGTTTATACCTCCAAAAAGCCTCATCAGTTTCTCGGTTTAAAAGCAAATCTATGCTTTTATTATCCTGTGGAATCCACTCTGGAGTCATGATTCTGGTCAAGACGGATTTACCACGGGGAGTTCTTGGCTCTCTCTCTAAATTCCCTTGCTCTATATCACCCATGTCGGTCTCCGCGATCACATTTCCAAACTCATCTGTTCTATCAGGAAGAGTGGTGACTACATATATAGTCCCCTCTTTATCTAGGTATACTCCATTCTCAAACTTGACTACTCGGTGTTCTAGTCCATGGGGTTGATCGGGGTTCTTAATCTGGACCACAGATCTTCTCAGGCCGTCTTCGTAGATGCGAGCACCTAGACGATTAGTCCTGCTGTATTCCAATTGAGTCTTGTAAGGTCCTTCTGGCTTTTCTAGATAAGCCACCCCTGAACTACCTACAGGTCTCTCCATGTTATAGGACATCTCAGAATCACTTGTTTCTGATCGGGGAGTGTATGGGTAATCACTCAACTGCTGGGCCCAAGACCTAGCAGTGTGATAGACACTAGCTTCAGAAGATCTGAGGCTTTGTCTGTCTCGGCCTAAGTGTCTGCCTGACCTCAGGTTCATATGCCTGGTTTATCTACCCCCTTGGTCCCAAGTACACCCTCGTTGCAGGTGAATTTGTACCAATCACTTTGTTCTTTTTAGTTGATTATTATGTTTATGATCTTGTTTGATATCACATCGTCAGGAATACTTAAGTGAATTTCACACTTGATAAGTGATCGATTCAAGTTTACTTTTGTCCCTTAGGGTTTTCGCACTTAAGACCTACTTAATGCTTGCACTTGGTTGATTAGTTCCCTTGGACTTAATTTGTGCCTGACGTTGCCCTAATTAATTACAACACCTAAGTCGTACTTAGCCTAGGCTAGGAATTGACAAAGGAGGGTTGAGAGAACTTCCAACCTCAATCCTCTAGTTGCTCAGACTGCTGCACAAGCCCAGGAAGCCTTCTCCCAAGCTTGGTACACACCCTTGCTAGCTTGCCTTGGAATGCCTTGCTTGCACACAATGTTCTTGCAAAAGTTCTCAAGTTAATATAGCTCCTTTACCACCATGGATTGACTGACACACATCAACAATTACAGGCCCCCCTTGGAGTAACTCACTGTACCCCCAAAATCTTATGACCACGTAGGATTCTCAACAAGCTTTCCAACGAGACCAAAATCTCATCAATCGGAGTTCATATGGTGAAGTTATGACCATTCAGGCACCTAGGGGTCAAAACAGGCTCTCAGGGTTCAGGAAATTCCTCCCTGGTTTCTAGGTCTTTTGCCCACTCCTAAGGCTCTAATGTTATCCCAATGTATCCAAAATTAAGCCCAAATATACCTCAATTCACTCAATTAATTCACTCTAAAATTTTATGTGTTAAGCCCATGTATCGCGATAGGTCGGGTCGAGGTGTCGCGATAGGTCGAGGTGTCACGATACTTGGGAGTGTCGCGATACTTGGAAGTGTCGCGATACCTGGGAGTGTCGTGATACCTGGGAGTGTCGCGATACCTGGGAGTGTCGCGATAGGTCGAGGTGTCGCGATACTTGGGAGTGTCGCGATAGGTGGAGGTGTCGCGATACCTGGGAGTGTCGCGATACCTGGGAGTGTCGCGATACCTGGGAGTGTCGCGATACCTGGGAGTGTCGCGATACCTGGGAGTGTCGCGATACCTGGGAGTGTCGCAATAGGTCGAGGTGTCGCAATACCTGGGAGTGTCGCGATAGGTCGAGGTGTCGCGATACCTGGGAGTGTCGCGATACCTCGAGGTGTCGCGATAGGTTGGGATATGGTGAATTTTTATGTTCTGTCTAGTGATCCTAGGAGCTCTAGGGTTGCGCAGTGTCGTGGTGCACTCAGAATTGTGGTTGGGGCAACTTTTCGGTGTGTCACGATAGCTCGAGCTCGACGCCTCGGAGTTTGCACAGACAAAATCCGTACCTGCTGAGCTTGCTGGAGATGATGATGAAGTTGAAACCTGCAAGAAACATGTAAAAACACACACAAACAAGAACACACACTCGCTCTCTCTCAAACTCGCACAAAGCAAATGAGGGAAATGATTTGGAAGTGGGAATATAAGGTGGAGAAGGAGATGGGGATGGAGATGAAGATGGAGATGGAGATGGAGAAAAATCAAAAATTTACCTACTACTTACCATTCCAACGCGTTCTCTCTACGTCTTACCATCACACACTCGTCCTCAAAGCTCGTTCCCCGGCAACGGCGCCAAAATTTGGTGTAGCTCAGTGATGAGTAGCACCTCCTTTAATGTCAATCCGGGAAGACATGAGGATGGTATGAAGACCTCGAGCAAGTGAAGGCACAAATGTGTGAGTGAGAAGCACACAAACATGCACACACATACACACACACATGCACACACGGCAAGAACAAAGAGAGTAAGACAATGGAATCACTTGTATTATAACCAAGTTCTCATACAAGCTCAAAACTACAAGAAGCTAACCCAAAAATGAGCTCTCTAGCTCTATTTATAGTTTTTTACTAGCTTTGGCCCTATCCAGACCTAGTGTCCGGCCTAGTTAAAAATTAGGTTCCAGGGCTTATTCGAGGGATCAAACGAGATCTAAAAAATATGAAAATTGGCAGGCAACTACTTCTAAGGCTCCTCAAGCTCGAGGACTCCTCGGCTTGTACAAAATGGAGCTACAAAAAGGTGAAATGATGTTTACAAGGGTTTTTAGTGATGAGAATCACTTTTAAAATGATGTAAGGTTTGGGAAAATTTAATGGGTTGCCTTAGTGCTAGATCTGCATGTATGTCGTACTTGCTTCTCCCCATATGATGCCAACAATAATCTATGAGCTTATATAGCCCATGACATAAAATGCTAGAAGCAATAATGACTTGCCATTTGACAAATCATGAACTGTACATTTGTCATCAACAAATTTCACAACCAAGCTGATCTTGACTGATGCTTGTTATCAAGGAAAAATTAGATGTGTTTTCATGCTTTCAAAAGTTTAGGTCCCTTGTTGAGAAAGAATGTGATGCACGCATCAAGACATTGAGGTCAGATGGAGGGGGACAATATTTCTCCAAGGAATTCACAAAGTACTTGCAGGAAAATGGAATAAAGAGGCACTTAACATGTAGGTACACCCCTCAACAAAATGGTGTTGGAGAGAGGAAAAATAGGCATTTGGTTAAGGTAGGTAGATGTCTCATAAAGAAGGTATGCTACCATTCTCTTATTGGGTTGAGGCTATGAATATAGCTTGTTACTTGATAAATAGGGTTCCAAGAGGTGGTGTGCACAACTTGACTCCACACAAAGTCTATTATGGCAAGAAACCAGCCATGGAGCACCTCAAGGTATTTGCATGTGTATGATTTGTTCATTTTCCTAGTGAAGTGAGAACAATGTTAGAGCCCAAGAGTGAGAAATGTGTGTTCATTAGCTACTCAAATGAGAAAAAAGGTTGCAGGTGCTACACCCCTCTCTCAAAGAAGCTATATGTGTCAAGAGATGTTATGTTTGATGAGTCAAGGTCATGGTATGGAGACAAGGGCAAGGCAAAGTTGGATGAAGAGGATCAAGAGGAGTATGTAGACTTTGATGTGCAAATTCAACCTCAAGAGTCAATCACAATTAGTAAACCAGAGGCTTCTACATCTAAGGTACACTCATATAATCACTCTTACACTTATGATTATGAAGGACCATCCCCTACTTCAAAGTATAGAAGATTGCAAGAGACAGACTATGACACTAGCAAAAGTCAAGAGGAATCAAAACAGGAAGAGTTTGAGGAGGTCAGTACTCCTAATGTAAAGTTCAATAGACTCAAGAAGCAAAATCCCAAAGGTCAAGAGAGGAGGTATACAAGGAAGAAGGCACCCCCACAAAGGTATAGATATGGTTCATTCATGTCAAAGCACTATGCATATATGATGAATGTCATTGCATATCAAGAACCTGATTCTTATGAGGAGGAAAATATGAAACGAAAGTGGAGGAAGGCTATGTATGCAGAGTTCAAAGCTCTTAAAGAGAAAAAAACTTGGGAACTAGTACCCAAGAAGGAAGGCATGAAGATAGTCCAAAACAGGTGGGTGTACAAGACCAAGAGGAATGCAGATGGCAGCTTCGCAAGGTACAAGGCTAGACTAGTAGCCAAAGGCTTCAATAGACACAAGGGGTGGATTATGAGGAGAAATTTAGCCTTGTGGCAAACAAGGTGTTGGAACTGAAGGACTCACTAGGCAAGGAAGCTTACGAAGGGAGTCAGAGAGAAGAGAAAGTACAAGCAGACAGAGCAGTCAACGACGATCTGGCAAGTAGGCCAATATTTTTTCAGGACACTAACGCATATAAAAGAGGTGGACACACAAGGAGAAGGAGCAAGTAGGGAGCTCCAGGAAATGTATGTCAACATATTAATAGAAAATCCCTACAAAAATAGTGATTTTCATCACTAAAAACCATTGTAAATACCATTTCACATTTTTGTAGCTCCATTTTGTGCAAGCTAAGGAGTCCTTGAGCTTGACGAGCTTTAGAAGTATCTACCTGTCAGTTTTCACATTTTTTAGACTTCGTTTGAACCTCCAAATAGGGTAGAGAACCTAGTTTTTAACTAGGCCGGACACTAGGTCTGGACAAGGCCAAAACCTAGTCAAAAACTATAAATAGAGCTAGAGAGCTCATTTTTGGGGGTTAGCTTGTAATAGTTTTGAACTTGTATGAGCTTTTTGAAAGTAATCTAAGAACTCCATTGCTTCTCACTCTTTGTCTTTCCGTGTGTGCGCGTGTGTGTGTATGTGTGTGCATGTTTGTGTGCTTCTCACTCACGCACTTGTGCCTTCACTTGCTCGAGGTCTTCATACCATCCTCACGTCTTCCCGGATTGACATTAAACGAGGTGCTACTCATCACTGAGCTACACCAAATTTTGGCGCTGTTGCCGGGGATCAAGCTTTGAGGACGAGCGTGTGATGGTAAGACGTAGATGTGAGACGTTGGCGTTGTGGGTAATTTCTTTACTTTTCTTATTTTTCTCTTTCTTACCTCACCACCATCATCATCCTCACCATATCCGATCTCCATCTCCATCATTGCGAAAATTTTCAGTTTTTTATCATATCACCTTCTCCACCTCATTTCCCTCATTCCACTTGTGAGAGAGAGCGAGAGAGCAATATTGTGTGCATTTTTTTGCATGTTTTTTTGAGCTTTTTTGCAGGTACTTGCTGCATCATCATCTCCAACACTCCGTGCAGGTACGGAAAACTCAGAAACTGTCTTTGTGTCACCGACCTCTGTCCATTGCGATCGACAGAAAAAACGCCCGTTTGGTAAAACAAAGTGCACCACTAAGACCAGCACAAAGAGCACATTCCAAATCACTAAACAAAATTGAAAAATTCCTTGTTTTTTTGTCAATCGCGACCAACACCATTGATCGCAATCGACAGCCACGATCGACAGCATCTGTCAATCGCGACCGACAAACCTATCGATTGCGACCGACAGACCCCAGGACCGACTGATTGCCACGTAGGACCCTGTCAATCGCGACCGACACCGTCGATCCCGATCGACAGCCACGACCGACACCTCTGTCAGTCGCGATTGACACCGTCGATCGCGACCGACTGAATTTCAACGATTGATTGACTTTTTCACGTAGCCACGTGTCCATCGCGACGGACACATCCCCGATTGACTGAAATCACGGCGAAAATCCCGGAAAAAGTGTCGATCGCGATTGACACCATCGATCGCGATTGACAGGACTCACGACCGACTCTGTCGATCGCGATTGACTCTGTCGATCGCGATTGACACTGTCAATCGCGACTGACATGTCGATCGCGACCGACAGGCCCCGACGGACACCTCAGTCAATCGCGATTGACAGACCTGTCGATCGCGATTGACAGGCTTCTCGGCCAAAAAATTAGGGTTAACTTTTACAAGTCCTTGGGGAAATTTGGGCATAATTAGAGAGTCATTAGTGATTTGTGAGGTCCCTACACATGTGATTTTGAGAAAAATCTTGTGATCTGTCAGCCTGTTTGAACCCTGTTTTAACTCCAAAACCCTGAATTGACATAACTTTTTCATACGAAATCCGTCTACTGTGATTCTTGTCTTGTTGGAAAGCTCGTGGGGTGTACAACCAAAACATCCACTGGTTACGGTTAAATTAAGGTCAGGATTATTAGATAGGGTATTTTGAAGTTGACCATACCCAAGGAAACAGAATTTAGGGATCTCTAGAATTGTTTTCCAAAAAAGAATCACTGTGCAAATTGGTGTTTGTGTTACATGAATGAAAGTGATTGGTTCTGTCTTTGGAATCTAAGTCTTGAGCTAACTTGGGAACTCTTATAGATATATTGCGAGCATTGAAGAGCAAGAGGAAGTGCAAGCTTGGGAACACGCTTCCTGGGCATTCAAGGGCAACCAAGAAGGAAACAAAAGGTTGGAAACTCTCAACTCCCCTTTGTCAATTCCCAGCTTAGGCTAAGAACGACTAGTGATAGGAGTAGGCCAGGGCGACGATAGGCATTTATCAAGTTGAAGAATACCTAAATATTCAAGTTCAAGCTAACGACATAATCTTTGTACGGTCGAGAACTTTAAAGGAAAAGAACTTCGGATGATAGGAGGAGTACCTCTGTATATTTGTCTTTTGCAGGTGATAAGCCCATTTCATGGTCATCCATGAAGCAACCTGCTATTGTTCTATCTTCAAAAGAGGTTGAATACAGGGGATTAGCCAATGCTACACAAGAAGCACTGTGGATTAGATTGCTATATTAAGATTTGGGACTTCCTACTCACTCACCTATGATCTTTGGTGACAACACAAGTTCCTTGCATCTTGTAGCCAATCCCATTTATCATTCAAGAACCAAGCATATAGAAGTACACTATCACTATTTTAGAGAGAAGTTATTGAGCAAGGAGATTCAATTGGCATATGTATCCACAAATATGAAATGTGCATATTTATTGACCAAAGCAATTGATGATACTAAACTTTGCAGGTCCAAATCTATGATTGGATTGCAGAACATTCAAGAAGACTCATGAAAGCAAGCCAAGATGTTTGGCTTGAGGGGAAGATGTTGATGCAAATCCAAACCTTCACATTTGGCTAGATCTTGAAGAAGATTTTGATGGCTCATATGAACCATACCTTGTATTAGCTTAATGATTTACCATTGTAAAAGGGTTTATACCTTTGATGAATTACAAACTCATTGAAGTACATAGATCATTAGTTATGAATTTGGGTTGAGAGAATATCTCCTAACTTAATGGGATCACTTTTCTGTGAGAGCCAAACTTGAATTCAAATTCAAATTTGGAAGAAGATAGTTATAAAAGGACCTTGTAATCTTGCGGGATATGTGCCCCCATTTCTGATATTATTGATGACCTTTTGTAGAGTCTAAGTAGCTTACATCTTAGCTCACTTAGATCACTATCTTTGTGAATCATCTCTATGCCAATGGTCATGTATAACATTGTTCTATAATACCTATCACAATCTTCTTCAAGACCTAGCCAAATGTGAAGGCTTGGGTTTGCACCACCAACTCCCCCTCAAGCCAAAAATATTGGCTTGTACTTCTTCATGAGTCTTCTTGAATGTCGTGCAATCCAATCATAGATTTGAACCTGCAAAGTTTAGTACCATCAAGTGCTTTGGTCAATAAATCTACACATTGCATATTTGTGGATACATATGCCAATTGAATCTCCTTGCTCAATAACTTCTCTCTAACATAGTGATAGTGTACTTCTATATGCTAGGTTCTTGCATGATAAATGGGATTGGCTACAAGATGCAAGGAACTTGTGTTGTCACCAAAGATCATAGGTAAGTGAATGTGAAGTCCCAAATCTGAATATAGCAATCTAATCCATATGGATTCTTGTGTAGCATTTGTTAATCCCCTGTATTCAGCCTATGTTGAAGATAGAGCAATAGTAGGTTGCTTCTTGGAAGACCATGAAATGGTCTTATCACCTGAAAAAGAAAGATAACTAGAGGTACTCCTTCTGTCATCCTTACAACCTGCCCAATCTACATCTAAGGAAAGCTTGATGTCCAAATCTGATGTGTATGGAAATATAAACCTTGATTTTGAGTACCCTTGAGATACTTCAAAATCCTTTTGGCAGCTTCCAAGTGAGGTGCTCTATGTTTATGCATGAATTGACTTAAAACACTTACTCCATATGCTATGTCAATCCTTGTCAATGTTGCATAGTTTAAGCTTCCAACTATGCTTTGATATCTTGCAATGTCTTCAAGCAAATCACCTTCATGCGCACTCAATTTATGATTTACCTCCATAGGGGTGCTAGCTACCTTTGCATTCTCTAAGTGGAACTTCTTCAACATGTCATGCACACATTTCCTTTGAGTTATGTAAATTCCAGAATTTGTGTATGTTGGGAAAGATGGATGGATGCTCCAAGAGACTGAGTAGGTACTGCTAAACCTGCTTTGTACCAGCCCTCTTTTTCTTCAGAGTTGATAAGTAGACCTTCTCAGCTTTCCAATAACACCAAAAAATGGCCTATGTACTTTGGAAGTGATGTGTGTACTGATTGAACCAAAACAGATAACTTTGAAGTTCACAAACTCAAGAAAACCTTCTATTTATGTCTTGACACCTGCTGGATGTTTTACTCAATGTGACCAGCACAGTAGAAATTGATAAAATTCCTTCTAGGGGTATTTAATTAGCTTAGTAAGCTATCATTTTCAAGTGGAATGATGTAAAAAGATAAACTATGCTAAGAGAAATCAATTTAGCAAGTTTAGCTATACCCCCGACTTTTTAGGGACTGTAACAGAAATTGAACAGAGTTCACCTTGATGCAGATTTCTCTAAAATGGCAAAATAGAATCACTTAAAATTTTGAAAGCATGTAGATGACTTTCAGTTGAATCCAACAAGCCTTGAATCACTTGATTTGGTGAAGAATTGACCGAGATATGCCCTTGACAAGTTGACAGACTTTTGAGTAGACTAACAGAGAAGTCAGAGATGAATGATATAAATGTATCTATTAATGAACACTTGTATACAATCCCATTGGCATGAATAACATTGCCTAATGGTGTAGAGAGGTGTAGGCTATAGTATAGTCCTCACACACACTCAGAATCAGTAGAATTGAGGCTCGGGGATGATCTCTCATGCCCGCGACTTTTCATGTCCACTTTTATATGTAATGAGCAAAGATTTGAATTCAAATTCAAATTTTGGCTCCCTATGATCAAGCTCCTAAATGCTTGGAGATATTCCTTCAATCAAATGAGCTACTTTTTCCACGACTCACTTTGGTAGGTGATTACAAAAGATTCTAAGTCAATTTGACTTTTACAATGAGGTAAAGTGGTAATTAACCACTAGCATATGTTCCTATGCTTCTTTATGTTTGTGTAGACTTCAATGCATCCTCTAAGCCAAATGTGTAGGCTTGCAATTTACACAAGCCAAACATTTTGGCTTAAGTCTTCATCTTCAATCTTCAAGTATATCCTGCAATCCAATCATGGATTTGAACATGCAAAGTTTTGTTCCATCCAAAGCTTTAGTCAACAAATCTGCACATTGCATGTTTGTTGATACATAGGTAAGCCTTTCTTATCACCTTTTCTCTCACATAATGATAATGGACCTCTATGTGTTTGGTCCTAGCATGATAGATAGGATTAGCTGCAAGGTGAAGAGAACTTGTATTATCTCCAAATATAATTGGTGACCTAGTAAACAAACCCAATTTTGTATACAAAAGCTTAATCCAAATTGCTTCTTGTGTGGCATTAGCCAGTCCTCTGTACTCTACCTCTGTGGAAGACAAAGCAACAGTAGGTTGCTTCTTTGAGGACCATGAAATTGGTTTGTCACCCGCAAAGGAAATATATCCAGAAGTGCTCCTCCTATCATCCTTGCATCCTGCCCAATCTGCATCTGAATAAATTTTGATATCAATATCTGAAGTGTAAGGAAAATACAAACCATGGTTATGTGTACCCTTGAGATACTTCAAGATTCTCTTGGCAGCCTCTAAGTGAGGTATCCTTGGCTTGTGCATAAATTGACTTATCACACTTACACCATATGCAATATCAATTCTTGTAAGAGTAGCATAGTTCAAGCTACCCACCATACTTTGATAACCTGTAATGTCTTTGACTTCATCACCTTCATGGGCACTTAGCTTTAGGTTTACCTCCATTGGAGTGCTTGCTACTTTAGCATCCTGCAAGTGAAACTTCTTCAACATATCCTGAACATACTTTTTCTAAGTAATGTATATCCGTTAGTGTAAACTAATTCAAGCCCTAGAAAATACTTCAATAAACCAAGATCATTGATCTTGAATTCCTTCATCATCTGGCTTTTGATATACCTGATTCCATTGACATCATTACCTGTAATGATGATGTCATCAACATAAACACAGATATATATTACCTCTGAATTACTTCTCTTAATGAACAGAGAAGTGTCAGCCTTGCTCATGACAAAACCTTGGTCTTGGAGGTATGTAGTTAACTTGTAATTCCATGCCCTAGGTGCCTGCTTCAATCCATATAAAGCCTTTTTTAATTTGCAAACCTAAGTTACCTTCTTAGGGTCCTCATAGCCAGGAGGTTGTGACATATAAACTTCTTTTGAAATCCATCCATTCAAGAAAGCATTCTTGACATCCAATTGGTACATGTTCCAACTCTTTGATGCAGCCACACTTACCAACACTCTGATTGTTGGCATCTTGGCCACAGGAGAAAATGTCTCTTCATAATCAATGCCTTGGGTTTGTGCAAAACCCTTGGCTACCAATCTGGCTTTGTACCTATTAATTGGTCCATCAAAATTTCTTTTCAACTTATAGATCCATCTGGATCCTATTACCTTCATAGAATCCTTCTTGGGTACTAACTCCCATGTGTCACTCTCCTTGAGTGCTTCAATTTCCTCATCCATAGCTTCTTTCCATTCTGATTTGGTTATTGCTTCTTCATATGAACATGGTTCTTCATTTGACAAATCTTTGGCAAGATAAATTGAATGTTTAGTAACAAGAGATGTATCATACCCATATCTGATAGGTTTCTTGCTTTCTCTTTGAGATCTTCTGATTGATTGAGTTGATGATTCAGGTATGTCTTCAAGCTTCTTCATCTTCATTTTGCCCTTGGACTTCCATGCCTTGAATTCTTCAAGGTTGATAGTTTCTTCATCATCTGAACTTGAGTCTTCATTCTGAGTAGGTTCCTCCTTTGCAAGTTTTGGAAATTCCTCTTCCAAGTCATAGGGTAGTTTAACCTTCCTGCATTCATTCTCATACCAAGAATCATTTTCATCAAAGATCACATCTCTGCTTACCATAAGTCCCTTATTGGTAGGATTATAGAACCTATAACCTTTTTTATTTAAATCATACCCAATGAAAATGCATTTTTCAGCCTTTGGGTCTAGCTTACCTCTTATCAGAGAAGGAATGTACACATATGCTACACATCCAAATATTTTGCAGTGATCTAATGATGGTCTCTTACCATGCCATGCTTCATAGGGTGTCATACCATCAAGTAACTTAGATGGTAACCTATTTATGAGGTAAGTGGCAGTAGAAACACTCTCTGCCCATAGATAGTTAGGTAACTTCTTCTCATTAAGCATAGATCTAGCTGTCTCAACAATTAACCTATTTCTTCTCTCAGCTACCCCATTCTGTTCACGAGAATACCTTGTGGTTATCTCTCTTTTGATGCCTCTGTCCTGCAAGAAGTCTTCAAATTCATTTGAGAAGTACTCACCTCCTCCATCTGACCTTAGCCTCTTCAAATTCCTTCGTGTCTAGTTTTCAACCAATGCAAGATATTTCTTAAAATAATTCAATACCTCATCCTTGTTCTTCATGAAGTATAATACAGTCCATCTGCTATAATCATCAATGAAAGACACATAGTACCTTGATCCTGAGAGTGAGGGGTCTTTGCTAGGTCCCCAAACATCTGTGTGTACAAGCTCTAGGTAGTCTTCATGCATATATCCTTTCTTGGAGAAGGGTAACCTGTGAGACTTACCAAATTGACAAACACCACACTTGTAAACCATATGTTGCTTGGATACATTAGGTATCCCAAGCACATATTGGTCCCTGCACATTTGCTTCAAGGTTCTTTCTCCTATGTGCCCTAATCTTTTGTGCCAAATCTCAAGCTCTAAAAGTGTTTGATCTTTATAACTGTATAATGCAATATTCTTTGTATCTTCCAACTCAAAAGTAAAATCTCTACCTGATTTTTCTCCTTTAGCAATCCTTTTGAACCCATGTCTTGGGTCTTCCACAAATGCTCCATATTGATTGAATCTGACCTGCAAACCTTTCTCCACAATCTGACCAACACTCATCAAATTTTTGGTAATGGTTGGTACATAGAGTACCCTGCTCAACAAATTTTGATTACCATCACAAGTCTTAACATTTCCAACTTTAACTACTGAATGCTTTGTATCATCACCTGTTTGGACTTGATGTTTACCTTTTGGTTCCTCAAGATCAGAGAGTAGTGCCACATTGCCAGCCACATGATTTGAGCATCCTGAGTCAATGTAGAATAAGTGGTCATCATTTGTACCTGACTTTGAAGTCATGTTCATGATCAGAAGAGAGTCATCTTGCTCCTCTGTGTAGTTGTTGTAGTCCTTTCTGGTTTTGAATCCTCCTTGGTAGTTGCCATTGTAATTGTTGTTGTAATTGTTGTTGTGGTCTTGGTGATTGTTAAACCTTCCTCTTGACTGTGAGTGTCCACCTCTTTGGTAGCCTCTTCCTCTCTGATTTTTGTAATTCCTGAAACACTCATCTGTAGTATGATTTGATAAACCACAAATGTTGCATGGTGATGAGTTATAGGGTCTCCCCCTACCTTGCTTACCTCCTCTGCCCCTTCCTCTTGAAGATCTACCTCTCCTTGCATAGTTGGCTTGGGAGGTAGAGCCTTCATCTTCCATTTTTTTGCTCTTGCCTTTATCCTTAGACTTCTTATCAGTGTATAGGGCAGAAGAGTTATTACCTTTGGATGTATCTCCATTTTTGGTGAGCTTTGCTTCATGTGTAAATAGTTGTCCCATGAGAGTTGTAAGATCTGGAGTGTGCATGTCCATGTAGAGATCCATTGCAGTGGTGAAGCTTTCCCATTTGTCATCAGCCTTGATTCCATTGATCACTTTTCCTTACAATTTGTTCTTCTTCAATCTCTTCTCCTATGCTTGCTAACTGATCTGCAACATCTTTGATCTTGGTCACAAATTCTGAAACAGCTTGCTTAGGTTGCTTCCTTAGTGTTGTGAATTCAATCCACAACTGATTTTTCCTAGCCCTTGTATTGGAGGAAAAGTATGATGACAAGGTTTCCCAAGTTTCTTGGGATGTCTTACAAATTCTGATATGTGGCAAAAGAAAGTCAGAGATAGAGTTGAGTAAATAAGACCTTGTCAATGCATCCTTAGCACACCATGTGTTGAGTTTTTCTTGTTCTTCCTTGGTTGGCAATCCTCTTGCTTTGAATGAGGGCAATTCCTCATTTCCTGAGATGTATCCATATAGACTCCTTCCTTGTAATTAGGTATTCATCCTTAGAGACCAAGCTTGATAGTTGTTCCTGTCCAATTTATCAATAAATGAAGGGAAACCATCTCCCATTTTACCTCTATTGCTCTGATACCACTGTTGGGAAAGATGGATGGATGCTCCAAGAGACTGAGTAGGTACTGCTAAACCTGCTTTGTACCAGCCCTCTTTTGCTTCAGAGTTGATAAGTAGACCTTCTCAGCTTTCCAATAACACCAAAAAATGGCCTATGTACTTTGGAGTGATGTGTGTATTGATTGAACCAAAACAGATAACTTTGAAGTTCACAAACTCAAGAAAACCTTCTATTTATGTCTTGACACCTGCTGGATGTTTTACTCAGTGTGACCAGCACAGCAGAAATTGATAAAATTCCTTCTAGGGGTATTTAATTAGCTTAGTAAGCTATCATTTGCAAGTGGAATGATGTAAAAAGATAAACTATGCTAAGAGAAATCAATTTAGCAAGTTTAGCTATACGACTTTTTAGGACTGTAGCAGAAACTGACCAGACTTCACCTTGATGCAGATTTCTCTGAAATGGCTGAATAGAATCACTTAAAATTTTGATAGCATGTAGATGACTTTGAGCTGAATTCAACAAGCCTTGAATCACTTGATTTAGTGAAGAATTGACTGAGATATGCCCTTGACAAGTTGACAGACTTTTGAGTAGACTAACAGAGAACTCAGAGATGGATGATGTAAATGTATCTATTAATGAACACTTGTATACGATCCCATTGGCATGAATAACATTGCCTAATGGTGTAGAGAGGTGTAGGCTATAGTATAGTCCTCACACACACTCAGAATAAGTAGAATTGAGGCTCGGGGATGATCTCTCATGCCCACGACTTTTCATGTACACTTTTATATGTAATGAGCAAAGATTTGAATTCAAATTCAAATTTTGGCTCCCTATGATCAAGCTCCTAAATGCTTGGAGATATTCTTTCAATAAAATGAACTACTTTTTCCACGAATCACTTTGGTAGGTGATTACAAAAGATTCTAAGTCAATTTGACTTTTACAATGAGGTAAAGTGGTAATTAACCACTAGCATATGTTCCTATGCTTCTTCATGTCTGTGTAGACTTCAATGCATCCTTTGAGCCAAATGTGTAGGCTTGCAATTTACACCAACAGTGTAGACCAATTCAAGTCCAGGAAAATACTTTAGAAACCCTAGGTCGTTGATTTTGAACTCCTGCATCATTAGGTTCCTAATTTGGTTGATGCCATTGGCATCATTACCTATAAGTATGATGTCATCAACATACACACACAAATACATCATCTCTGAATTACTTCTCTTGAAAAATAGAGAAGAATCTACCTTGCTCATCATGAATCCTTGATCTTGAAGGTATGTAGTTAACCTATGGTTCCATGCCCTAGGTGCCTGCTTCATTCCATAAAGAACTTTGTTCAATTTGCACCCATAATTTACCTTGATTGGGCCTTCATAGCCAGGAGGTTGAGCCATGTAAACCTGCTCTGAAATCCAGCAATTAAGGAAAGCATTTTTCACATCCATTTGGTACATATTCCAATTCCTAGATGCATCCATACTTACCAATACTCTGATGGTTGGCATTTTAGCCACGAGTGAAAATGTCTCTTCATAATAAACTCCTTGGGTTTGTGCAAAACCCTTAGCCATAATTCTAGCTTTATACCTGCTTATGGATCCATATGAGTTTCTCTTGATTTTGTAAATCCATCTAGAACCAATTACCTTCATTGATGCCTTCTTGGGTACTAGCTCCCAAGTATCATTCTCTTGGAGTGCTTCTATTTCTTCATCCATAGCTTCCTTCCATTCTGCCTTGGTCTTTTCTTCTTCATAAGTAGAAGGCTCTTCAAGTGATAAATCTTTAGCAAGATGAATGTAATGCTTAGTAACTAATGAAGTATCATACCCATATCTAATTGGCTTCTTGCTCTCCCTTTGTGATCTCCTTAGAGCTTGGCTGGATGATTCAGGTAAGTCTTCCAACCTCTTCATCTTGGCCTTTCCTTTTGACTTCCATGCTTTGAACTCTTCTAAATTGATGGTGTCTTCATCATCTCATTTGATGTCTTCAATTTGTATTGGCTCCTCCTTGGTGAAGCTTTGAAATTCCTCTTCCAAGTCATATGGAAATTTGACTTTTATGCATTCACTTTCAAACCAAGAATCATTCCCATCAAACACATCTCTACTAGCCATAAATCCTTTGTTGGATGGATTATAAAAACTATATCCTTTCTGATTTAAATCATACCCTATGAATATGCACTTCTCTGCCTTAGGGTCTAGCTTACCTCTGAAACATCCAAATATTCTACAATGAGCAAGTGATGGCCTCCTATTATGCCATGCTTCATATGGGTTCATCCCATGAAGTGATTTGGAGGACAACCTATTAATAAGATAAGTGGCAGTAGATACACTTTCTGCCCACAAGTAATTAGGTAATTTCTTTTCATTAAGCATTGATCTAGCTACTTCCACAATCAACCTATTTCTCTGCTCTACTACCCCATTTTGCTCAGGGGTATACCTTTTAGTAATCTCCCTTTTGATACTTGTGTCCTACAAGAATGCATCAAATTCATTGGAGAAGTACTCACCTCCTCCATCTGACCTTATCCTCTTCAGACTCCTTCCTGCTTGATTTTCCACAAGTGCAAGATACTTCTTGAAGCAACTGAACACTTCATCTTTATGTTTCATAAAGTACAAGAAAGTCCACCTACTGAAATCATCAATGAATGACACATAATACCTTGAGCCTGAAATTGAAGGGTCCTTGCTTGGTCCATACACATCTCTGTGGACAAGTTCCAAGTAATCCTCATGCATGTAGCCTTTCTTTGTAAAGGATAGCCTGTGTGATTTACCAAACTGATAAGCACCAAATTTATAGATCATGTGTTGCTTGGATACATTAGGTATCCCAAGCACACATTGATCTCTACATATTTGCTTCAAGGTTCTCTCACCAATGTGCCCTAATCTTTTATGCCAAATCTCAAGCTCAGACAATGTTTGATCCTTGTAAATATAAAGTGCAATGTTTCTAATGTCCTCAAGTTCAAATGTAATCAATCTACCTATTTTTTCTCCCTTGGTAATTCTCTTGAACCCATGTTGGGGGTCTTCCACAAAGGCTCCATATTTGTTGAACCTAGCCTGCAAACCCCTTTCCACTATCTGTCCAACACTCATCAAATTCTTGGTGATTGTAGGTACATAAAGAACCCTACTAAACAAATTTCTATTTCCATCAGAAGTTTTGACATTTCCTACCTTGACCATTGAATGCTTGGTTTCATCACCTGTTTGCACTTGGTGCTTTCCCTTGGGTTCATCAAGGCCAAAGAGAAGAGCTACATTGCCTGCTACATGGTTTGAACAACTTGAGTCAATATAGAAGAGGTGCTCATCATTCATACATTGTTTTGAAGTCATATTGAAAATGAGAAGAGAATCCTCTTGATCCTCTTTGTAATTTTTGAAGTCCTTTCTTGATTTGTATCCTCTTTGATAATTGTTGTTGTAATTATTGTTGCAGCCATAATTGTAGCCTTGATTATGGTTGAATCTTCCTCTTGATTGTGAGTAGCCAACTCTTTGATATCCTCTTCCTCTCTGATTCTTGAAGTTCCTGTGGCACTCATCTATAGTGTGATTAGACAGTCCACATATGTTGCATGGGGAAGACTTGAAAGGTCTCCCCCTGCCTTGCTTACCTCCTCTTCCCCTTCCTCTTGAGTTCCTACCTCTCCCTGCATAATTAGATTGAGAACTAGTACCTTCATCCTCTAATTTCTTGCTTTTCCCTTTCTCTTTACTTTTTCCTTTATCCGTGTATAGGGTAGAAGATTTGTTACCTCTTGATGGTTCTCCATTTTTGTTGACCTTGGCTTCATGGGTAAAGAGTTGTCCCATGAGTGTGGTAAGGTTTGGAATCTGCATGTCCATGTATAAGTCCATAGCAGTTGTGAAAGCTTCCCACTTATCATCTGCTTTGATGCCATTGATTATTTGTCTCACTATTTTCTCCTCTTCAATCTCCTCTCCTATGCTTGCCAATTGGTCAGCCACATCTTTGACTTTGGTCACAAAATCTGAAACACTATGCTTCGATTGCTTCCTTTGAGTAGTAAACTCAATCCACAATTGATTTTTTCTAGCTCTTATATTGGAAGAAAAATATGAAAACAATGTATCCCAAGTCTCTTGGGAAGTTTTACAATTCCTAATGTGTGGAAGAAGGAAGCCAGAGATCGAGTTAAGTAGATATGACCTTGCTAATGCATCTTTGGCACACCATGAGTTGAGTCTTTCAAGCTCCTCTCTTGTAGGTTGTCCTTTGCTTCTGAAAATGGGCATCTCCTCATCTCCTGATATGTATCCATAGAGAATCCTTCCTTGTAAATATGTCTTCATCCTCAAGGACCATGATGGGTAGTTATTCCTTTCCAATTTTTCAATGAAGGAGTGGAAACCATCTCCCATTTTACCTCGAGTTTCTCTAATACCACTGTTGGAAGGGATGGATGGACCCCTCTAGGAAGTGAGGTGGTACAGCCAAAACCTACTTTGTACCTACCCTATTTCACTTCAAGATTATGTAGTAGGCCTTCTTAGCTTGAAATTGACACTAAATAAGTACCTATGTACTTTGGAGATGATGCTTCAACCAATTAGATCAAAATAGACAACTTTGCAAATAGCTGGTGACCAAAAAAACTTGCTATTTTGGTCTTGACACCTGCTAGATATTTTGCTCAGTGCTCATAGTATAGTAGCAATTAGGAAAATTCCTTTTGAGGCTATCTAATTGGCTTAGATAGCCAATGATTCCAAGTGGAATCACGTAAAATGATGAAGCATACAATGAGAAATCACTTTAACAACTAGATGCTTACCCCCGACATTTTAGGGACTCAATAGAAAATGATAGAGAGCACTTGGACATGGGTTTCTCCACATTGGCTGAACCAAATGCCTTCAAAATTTAATACCTTATAGTAGACTTTGAGACGGTTCCAACAAGCTATAGGACGCTGAAAATGGTTGAGAAATGACTGAGATATAACATTCAAAGTTCACAGTACTGAGTGGACATAGCAGAGAAGTAGAGAGATATACTCAATGATGTAAATGTATTATAGAACAATGTTATACATGATCATTGGCATAGAGATGATGCCCAATGATATTGATCTAAGTGAGCTAAGATGTAAGCTACTTAGACTCTACAAAAGATCATCAATAAGATCAGAAATGGGGGCACACAGGCTGCGAGATTACAAGGTCCTTTTATAACTATCTTCTTCCAAATTTGAATTTGAATTCAAGTTTGGCTCTCACTAAAAAGTGATCCCATTAATCTAGGAGATATTCTCTCAATCCAAATTCATTACTAATGTTCTATCTACTTCCAGGTTTTTGTAGCCTTTTACAAGATTTCTCAAAGGTATAAAACCTTTTACAATGGTAAATCATTAAGCTAATACAAGGTATGGTTCATATGAGCCATCAAAATCTTCTTCACGATCTAGCCAAATGTGAAGGCTTGGATTTGCACCAATAGTATGGAGTCACAAAACATAGTAGAAACACCTACACATGGAAGGGCGAACCTATTTTCCCCTCACACAAGTATGCAAAATCCCATAGTTAACATGGAGACAGATCTTTTCATGTCCTAGGAAATCAGAAGGTACAATCCATGCGTGACTAGAAGTGAGCTTTGTGCACACTTTCCAAAGAGAAAGATCAGAGCTGAATACAAACTAAGTAGAACAAGAAAGACCTAGAGTGTCACGAGGAAGGAGATAAGGAAGAGATGTCACACACACACTCTCACTCTCAAGGAGAAGCACACACAGATTGAGGCAAGGAAGAATGATCTTCTTCTTCTTCTTCTTCTTCTATTACATAAAAGTAATGTACAAGAATGACCTAAAAGCAAGAATACAACAAGTGCAATATATAAAGACCAGTACATAAGGAAAAACCTAATGTTCGCGAATGAGTGAGTTGGCAAGAAACAAATGTGCCATCACTCTCGGTAGATAAATCTAATGAAGCTCAATGAAGTATCCCTGACATATATCAGTGTGACCACTATACATGTCAGAGAAATGAAAAACAGGTACGTGTCATCTTGGATCATCACATGTTGAGCTTGATATCTCAACACTCCCCCTCAAGCTCAATGCCATATCAAGTAATCCAAGCATCTCTCGAAACTTCTTCAACTTCTCAGCTCCAAGTGGTTAGCTTAAAATATCAACAACTTGCTCATATGTTCTCACATAAACAAGATCAGTATCACCTGCTAATACCTTCTCTCTTATGAAGTTATAATGTACCTCCATATGCTTTGTTCTAGCATGGAAAATAGGGTTCCATGCTAATTGTATGCTGCTAAGATTATCACAATAGATAGTGATAGGCTTTTGCACTTCCACACCTAAATATGCAAGTAACATCTCGAGCCATGATGCCTCACATGCTGCCATTGCAGCACCTCTATACTCAGCCTCTATACTCGACAAAGCAACAGTGGCTTGCTTCTTACTGCTCCATGTAATAGCTGCACCTCTAAGTGAGAAAAGAAAGCCACTAGTAGATCTTCTATCTGGGGTACTACCATTCCAATCTGCATTGGTGTATCCATGAACTTGCAAATCTACACCAACTTCATAAAACAATGCATAATCCAAAGTAGCACTCACATAACGTAGAGTGTGCGTCAGAGCATCCAAATGTGGCTTCCTAGGAACCTGCATAAACTGACTTTCAAGTCCAACAGTATAGCTTAAATGAGGCCTTATAATTGTAAGATATATAAGACTTTTCACAATGTTCCTGTACATAGTAGCATTTTCCAATGCTTCACCTGATGTAGTATCCAACTTCAAATTCTGATCAAATGGCACAAAAATTGGCTTACAACCAGTCATACCATACTTTTGCAGCATATTCAAGGCATATTGCCTTTACGACATCCATATAAATGTTTCTCTATGTATAAACTCAATGCCCAAGAAATAGCACAGCACACCAAGATCTTTCATGTCAAATTCTTGCATAAGAAGTTGCTTTACCTCCTTGATGCTTTCTTCATTATCACCACCTACAATCAAGTCATCAACATAAATGGCCACAATCATGATGCCATCATCAGCCTTCCTTGCATATAGTGAATGATCTGCATCACACATAGAAAACCCAATGCCGGTTAAGTAATCTCATCAATGGAAGTAACATAAAACCTGCAATTGCCCATAGATGTGGTCTTTGTTGGACCCCAAACATCTGTATGTACTACTTCTAGTACATTCTCACTAACATGCTTGTCATGTGGAAATGATGCTCTTGACTATTTACCAAATTGACATGCTACACATACCTTTTGCATTTCTGCAACTTTGAAATTTGTTAGTCCATGGACAATCTCCTTTGACTGCATTAGTTTTAGCCTTTGCAAGTTTGCATGTCCAATCTATTTGTGCCATATCTCTATATCTGCAATAACTCCTGCACCTTTTGCAAACATGGCTGCATTCATTTCAGGAATCTTCACATTTAAGGTGAACATCCTACCCACTTTGTTTCCTTTGGCAACCAATCGTCCATCTTGCTTGTACTCTTCTACATATAATCCATCAGCATTGAACCTGACTTGTAATCCCTGGTCAACCATTTGTCCAACAGAAACTAGATTCTTTGTTATATTTGGAACATACAACACATCAACAAGATGTTTTACCTTCCCATCCTCCATAGACAATGCTATGTTTCCTATATGCTCAATAGGATGCAATGTATCATCACTTGTTTCAACATATCCAGGAACTGGCATTTTCTGCAAACTACTAAGCCATTCTGCATGACTGGTCATGTGATTTGAAGCACTTGAATCAACATACCAGACATTATCATTCCATTTTGAAACACTAGCAGCCATCGTATTCATCATGTGATGTTGAACCATAAATAGCTTCTTAGAATCATTTGTACTTGTGGATGCATAGTTGTTTTGTTGCCTTATGTTATTTTGATTCTTCAACCTACAATCATGTTCAAAGTGTCCAAGTTTACCACAATTCCAGCATCCTTTACTATCATTACCTGAATCATTTCTTTGGAAATTTCTACCACCTCTTTGGCTCCCCCTACCTCGAAACTTTCCTCTTCCTCTTGCATGATTCTGTTGTTGACCTTAGTCTTGGTTACTATTTCCTCTTCCACTTCCAAAACCTCTACCTCTACCTCTTCCTCTGCTAGAGTAGAATACCTGCTCAGAATTGGGCTTTCCTTGGGAGTTTGAATCCTCACCAAGATTCTTTTCTTCAATAATCAGCATAGATACCAGATCAACAAAATTTGGAATATTTTCCGTGGTCTGTATGGAAGTTCTGAACTGCTTATATGCAGCTTCTAAACCACGAAGGCACACTTCCACCTTATCATCATCGTCGTCTATATTCACACCAATAGATGCAAGTGACTCATATATGCTTTTGATTTTTAGAGTGTAGTCACTTACTGACATGCTCTTCTTTTCCAATGTATGCAGTGCGTTCTTGAGTTGCAATTTATGTGCCTTTGTATTAGTCTCATACAAAGTGACCAAACTGTTCCAAGCATCTTTTGGAGTCTTCGCATCCTGTATGTGTCCAATCATGCTATCATGTATGCTAACAGATAGCCAATACATTACCTTTTGTGTGCTCCTTGATTCCATTCCTCATATGCTCTTAACTGGTCTGCAGTCTGATTCCTTTCTGGTAACTATGGAGAATTTTCATTCTCTCCTTCAATGTACTTCCAGTAGCTTTTTCCCATCAGGAAATTCGTCATTCTGAATCTCCAAGCATGGAAGTTGTTCTTGTCCAGCTTATTGCTCATAAGCTGACTCATTCCATCTGAGTTTGCCATTTCTGCAACAATTCACAACACTGCAAAACACTACAAGCAGCACTTCTGATTGAACACTGTCGCACTATGACGTGATAATTCGATCTCAAAAAAACACAATTTTTGTGTATCAATAGTACACAGAATCGCTTGAAATTCTGGACCTGGAATATATGAGTGTCGCCGAACACAACGCAAGTTATAGTTTCTGAAACTGACCTAGTTTTTCTATGGGCCCCACCTTGCGGGCTCGAAACAAAAATATTTTGAGGTCTTCTACCTTCATGCTGATTTTCGTAGCAAACGGAGGCCGTTTGTGAAATCGCATTTTCTCCATGCCTTGCCGCGTAGTCTTCACCGTCGCCTTCTCCACGAGCTCTCTATAGCCATGCTGGCTCTGATACCATGTCACGAGGAAGGAGATAAGGAAGAGAGCTCACACACACACTCTCACTCTCAAGGAGAAGCACACACAGATTGAGGCAAGGAAGAATGATCTTCTTCTTCTTCTATTACACACACAGATTGAGGCAAGGAAGAATGATCTTCTTCTTCTTCTATTACACACACAGATTGAGGCAAGGAAGAATGATCTTCTTCTTCTTCTATTACACACACGGATTGAGGCAAGGAAGAATGATCTTCTTCTTCTATTTCTGCATTTCTAAATGGTTGGATAAGTGAAGAGGTATACATGTTACAACCTCCAGGTTTTGAAAACCTTAATCATGCATCTTATGTTTGCAGACTTAAGGAAGCATTGTATGGATTGAAACAAGGTCCTAGAGCTTGGAATTATAGGTTGGGTATATACCTTCAAGATCAAGGGTTCAAACCTAGGAACTCATATCCTTCTATATTCATAAAAAAGGATCATAACGAGGTTATCTATCTATGTGTATATGTAGATGATATTATTGTGACAGATGATGATTTGAATGGCATTCAAAGGATCAAGAAACACATGCAAGAGGAGTTCAAAATCAGTGACTTAGGTGAGCTCACATATTTCCTAGCTATGTAGGTGATATACACAGATGAAGGAATGTATTTGACTCATAGAAGATACATTCAAGATCTACTTCTTAAGTTCAAAATGGAAAACATGAAACCTCTAGGTACACCTTTGGAGATGAATCATAAAATTAGTGTTTATGAAGGTGAGAAAATTGAAGACATTAAATAATATCAAAGCTTGGTAGGTAATTTGATATATGCTACTCATACAAGAGCAGACATCTCATATAGCATAGGAGTGTGAAGCCAATTCATGCACTCTCCAAGTAAACCACACATGGATGCAGCTAAGAGAGTACTTAAGTATCTCAAAGGTACAATCAATGAAGGTATATTGTATCCTAACTCTTCATATTTGGATATCAAAATCTATTCAGATGCAGATTGGGCAGGAGCTAAGGATGATAGAAGAAGTACCTCTGGTTACTTAGCATTTGCAGGTTCAAAGCTAGTGTCTATTGATATATTTAGGTAGTGATGTGTGTGAACACACTAGGACCGCCGGGGCACTTTTTTCCCTCTTTCGGAGGTTTTTTACCCCCGGCTTGTATATACGCCTATTGCCCTAATGGGCTACTTATATTTGTACATTCTCTAGTAATACATTCAGTATTGTGTGTTGTGCTCCAAGCTTCTTCTTCTTCCTTGTGTTGTTCGCGTGCTTTCGTAGACGTCTAACTCCAACAATTGGTATCATACTTAGGGTGTTTTCGAGATCAAAACTGCTTTGCTCTGTGGTGCCAAAATCGCGATCTGAGCTCGTTTTGGCCTCCGAACGCACTATCACAGTGCTTGTGTAGGCTATTTTGTCTTTTTGTGCCAAAGGTATATACCTGTTTCTGTTCGCCAGTATAAGCGTCTCGAAGTCTGCTACAAGTTTAGCAGAACTCGTCTGGGCAGTTCCGTTCAACTTTTTGAGATACAGTCAATTTTTTGCATCAAGGTATTTTAGTCACCGGCCATGGCTGAAAGCAGTGATGTATTCCGTATGTTGGCTGTTGAGGATAAGTTGGATGGTACCAACTACCCATTATGGGCTTATATGATGCGACATGTATTGGTTGCAAAAGGATTGTGGAACATTGTGCAGGGTGTTGAAAGATGTCATGTTACACTTGTAACAACAGGTACTGCGAATATAGGTTCTGGAGTTGATGAAGATGGTGTCGAAGATGATATTGTGCAGATTGTTGTCCGTGCTACTGTTTCTGCTGCACCTACTACAGAGCAGATTCGTTGGGATGGTAGAGATGCCCAGGCACATGCATTGATAGCTTTGTCTGTCAAAGGTGCCATTATTCCTCATATTCGCTCTTGTAGAATAGCTAAGGATGCTTGAGATACACTTACCACATTGTACCAAGCTAGGAATGAGGCTCGTGTTGCGTACCTCCGAAAATAGTTGGAGAGTGAGCACATGAATGAAGGTGATTCTATGGACAGTTTCCTAACAAAGATCAAAGACTTGAAGGAACAATTGATTTCTGCTGATGAGGTTATACCAGATAGCTCACTTGTGCAGACCGTTTTGAATGGTCTTCCTGATTCATATCAGAGTTTTGCTTCTACTCTTTTGTTGATGATGAAAGGCAATCCAAATGCCTTGTCATTTGAGGAGTTAGTCTCTTTTCTGTTGCAGGAAGATCAGTCCAGGCAGAACAGTTCCATTATGTGTGTTGCGGATCAAGCTTTCTTGGCTAGTTAGAAGGGCAAAGGAAAATGGAGTTCTTCTACTAGTAAGCAAAAATCTGCAAATGCTGCACATTCGAAGAACCAAGACAAAGATGAGAAAAAATCAGAAAAGAAGAAATTGTTTTGTAAGTACTGTAAAGGGAATGATCATATCATAAAGAACTGTCCAAAATTGGCTGCAAAAGAGGCAAAGAAGAAAGAGGCTGGAATGGTTGTTGCAGAAGCCTCTACACCAAAAATGGAGTCTGCTAATCTTGTGCAGGAAGAAGAATGGGCGTTCACTACTGTTTGCAGTTTTGACCCATCTTCTCATGAGCAGTGCATGTCTGCAGTAGAGTCAGATGTTTGGTACTTTGACAGTGGGGCGACCAAACATATTACCTCGCAGCACAGTTTCTTCTCTTCACTCGAGCCTGCCCCTATAGGGAATACTGTTACACAACTCCTCTTATCCTGTTATGGGAGTTGGTAAGATCATTTTGACTACTGCTCATGGTAGTTATTTCACTTTGTCAGATGCTTTATTTGTGCCAAGGATCAAGAAGAATTTGTTATCACTTTTTGCATTAGCCAAGATTGGCTTGGTTGTCAAATTTGTTGATGACAGATGTACAGTTCATGATCTGTCAAATGGCGATGTTATTATTGCTTCTGGAATTTTATGTCATGGGCTGTATAAGCTCATAGACTATGAAAGATCAGAAAATGATTTTGCATGTGCAGTAAATGATTCTCAGGCTATGTCAGATGCAAAGCTTTGGCATGCACGCTTTGGTCATCTGAATTTTGCTAGTCTGCTACACCTACAGAAATCTGAAATGGTGTCCTCTTTGCCCAAACTTGAGGCACCTAGAAAACATGTTTGTGAAGGCTGTATTTTGGGCAAAATGCAGCATTCCTCCTTTCCCAAAGATGGTTCAGTTCGGGCTACACAGAAATTGCAGCTTGTACATAGTGATGTATGTGGTCCTATGCAGAAACCCTCTTTTGGAAATTACCTTTACTTCGTGACTTTCATTGATGATTTTTCCAGGCATGCATGGGTATATCCACTCAAAGCAAAGTCTGAAGTGTTCATGTGCTTTAAACAATTTTTGGTTTTGGCTCAAAATCTGTCAGCATGTAAAATGGGCACCCTCCGTTCTGATCGAGGGGGGGAATATATGTCTTCTGATTTTAATGCATTTCTGGCTGAACGTGGGATAAAACACCAGTGTACAGTGCCTTATACACCTCAACAAAATGGAGTTGTTGAACGAAAGAACAGGTCACTCATGGAGATGGCAAGGTGTGTTGGTGCAGATCAATCACCAATTGAATGTTTGAAGACTAAAGAATGAAGGATGAGATCAACTCTTGAAGCTTGGAAGGAAGATACATTCAGAGTATGTGAGGAATGTACACATATGTACATAGTTCACTTAGATCTTTGATTAGTCATAGACTTGTACAAATTTGCCTATAAATACTTTTGGAAAATGTCGGGATATAGAGAGAAGACAAGGAGAGACTATGTATGAGCATAGGAATAGAGATATTAGTGATTGTAAATGTCAATAGACAGATGAGAAAGGAGTTGAAGTCTCTCTCACTTTTCAGTTGTAGTCTTCTCCTGAAATGGAAGAAATGTTGCGCCCGATGTTTCTGCGTCTACTCCGTCTGTGGTAGATCATTTGTGAAATCCTTTTGAGGATATCTAAGTTGTTAGTTAATGAGTTTGTGACTTGAATTTCAGAGTCTAATTGTAAACAGGTTAAGAGAATTGCTAGTAGGAACATTTACATGTGTTGAGTGTTCACAGTTCTCTGAAACAGGCGCACATTTCGAGTTCAAAGAAATGAGTAGTGCTCAGTGCACAGTGTAAAGTTTTACACATATGATAGCTCAAAATCTAAGTTGAGAGATAAGCTATCTTCAGTCAAAAGGATTTGGTAAAACGGGTTCGACATTGTGAGAACCAAAGTTAAGAAGTTAGGGGTGTCAAATCGACTTCTCAGAAGTACAGATTTGGACATAGGTAACTTGTGAAGTTGATTTCTCAAGTTATACTAAACTTTTTTGAGAACTTTAACTTGGAGGAGGTGCGCAATCTCTAGGCGACACTCCATACAAAATTTCATAGAAAACTTTACATGTTTGATAGGTCAATGAGAAGAAATTGTGCAGCAGACTTTCTGTGTTTTATCTTCTTCACAGAATTTGTTAACTTTTGATAATTTGGAGATTGGACCTCTAATTTAGTGAAGGTTTTGACTTACTCTTGATATAGAGGTGTTCTAAATTCAAGAGTAGGTTGTTCTTTTGGAGATTAACACTCTCCATCAGTGGTATCAGAGCAGGAGACATCAAATCAAGGAAAGGAAGGTCCCGACTACTGCAGATTCAAGAAATTCAACAATTGAAGAACTAAAAGGTGAAAGTTTGAAGGCAAAGCAAGAGGAGGAGACCATATGACATCAAGAAGGACAAAAGAAGTCTAATTCGAAGTAAAGGTACATATATTGTTCATAAAGCTTGAAGATTTCAATACACAGGTAGACACAAGATGGGAGATTCTCTACGGATAGAGAAATTGGATAGGGAAAACTATCCTGCATGGTCAATGAGGATGGAAGCTCATCTTATGAGCAAAGATTTAATTGGTTACATCACAGGAGAAGAAGAGAAGCCACAGTTCAGAGATCCTAGTGTTCCAACTAGGGAAGAGTTAGCAGATTTGAAAAATTGGATGAAGAAAGATGCTCAAGCTAGGAGCATTATCTATATGGGAGTCAATGATTACTTGTTACCTCATATTCGAGGTCTTGAAAGTGCAATAGACATATGGAATGCTTTGGAGGAGCATTTTCAGAATACTACAAAGTCAAGGAAGGCATCCTTATGGGCAGAGTTTACAACTTTTAGGAAGAAGGCTTCTCAATCCATCTCAGACTATGTGACAAGGATGAAAGATATTGCAGATGCTTTAGGAGCTGTTGATGAAGACATTGAGGAAGATAAGTTGGTAAGGCAAATCCTTACAGGTTTGAGAGGTGATGACAAATGGAAGCCATTCATTTTGTCTACAGAATTATCACTTGACCATTTCACTCCTGATTTAAATCAATTGCTAGGTCATATGCTAACATTTGAGCAGGATGTTAAAGGAGATGGTGACAAGAGTGCAGGTAATGCAATGTACTCAAAGGACAAGAAGAAGAATAGCAAAGGAAAACAACAAGCAGGTGAAGATGAAGGAACAACTACTCAAGCCAACTTCCTAAGAGGAAGAGGAGGTGGCAAAGGTAGAGGAAGAGGCAGGAACAACAAAGATGGAGGCAAAGCTTGCTGGATTTGTGGTAAGACAAATCACTTAGCTAATGATTGTTGGCATAATAATCAGAACAATGGTGGATACAATCAAAATTATAATGCAAGAGGAAGAGGTGGCAGAAATCAAAGAGGTAATTTCAGAGGTAGAGGTGGAAGGAATTACTTTGGAAGAAATGCAGGTAGAGGATTCCAAAGTCAACAATATAACAACACCTACTACAATTATGCTTCAGATCAAAAGGAGGATTCAACATTGATAATGAATGCAACTTGTGAAAGGCAGAGTGAAGATCAAAGAGTCTTCTACATTGACTCAGGGTGTAGCAATCACCTGAGTGGTAATATATCCTTGATGACTAACTTGGAGAATAATGTTTTTAATCATGTTGTTCAGACAGGTGACAACACAAAGCACAATGTGAAGTCAATTGGATCAGTGAAGGCCAAGGATGGAAGCACCTTATTGAGTAAGGTCTTGTATGTTCCTACAATCCCTAAGAACTTGATAAGTGTAGGACAAATTGTTGAAAAGGGATATGAAGTAAGGTTCACTAATGATGGAGTATATGTGGAAGACCCTAGCCAAGGGTATAAACAGATTGTTTCAGGAAAAAAGGAAGGAAGATTATTTACATTGAAGATTCAAGGTAATATTGGTCATGCTATGTTCACATATGGAGGACATAAGATTTCTGAGTTAGATCTTTGGCACAAGAGGCTTGGACATTTCAATGAAAGAGGTATTAAAGATATGGTTAACAATGGTTCAGTGCTTGGATTGCCTAATGTTGCAGGTCAACATATGACATACAAATGTGAGGCATGTCAATTAGGTAAGGCTCATAAGACTTCTTATTCCAAGCATAGTTTTATGCACTCAGAGAAGCTTGAGTTGGTACACACAGATGTGTGGGGACCATCAAAGGATTTCAGTATAAATGGATCAAGGTATTATGTGATTTATGTTGATGATGCTACTAGATGGATCACTATCTATGTGATCAAAGATAAGTCAGAAGTGTTTAATACATTTAAACACTATCATGCATATGCAGAAAGAATCACATGTCATAAGTTGAAAAGACTAAGGTCAGATGGAGGGGGAGAGTATTTCTCTAATGAGTTCAGTGATTACTTATGGAATGCAGGTATAAAAAGGGAAGTTACTTGCAGGTACTCTCCTCAACAAAATGGTGTTGCAGAAAGGAGAAATAGAACACTTGTTGAGTTTGCAAGATCTATGATGAAGGAGAAAAATTGCCCTAATTACTTGTGGGCTGAGGCTGTAAATACAGCCACTTACTTGGTCAATAGGCTACCATGTAAAGCCTTGCAGGGTATGACACCATATGAGGCTTGGTGGGGTAAGAGACCTACCTTAGATCATTGCAGAATTTTTGGGTGTGTGGCATATGCATATGTGCCATCACAATTAAGACACAAATTGGAACCCAAAGCTGAAAAGTATGTTTTCATTGGCTATGATGACAAGCAGATGGGCTATAGATTGTGGAGTCCATCTACAAAGCAATTTATGGTTTCTAAAGATGTTACATTTGATGAACAAAGTACTTGGTATGCAGGTACAATCAAAATCAATACAGATGGTGAAGAAGAAGTGAGTCAAAGAAAAGGTAAATCAAAAGTTCAGATATTTGATGAGCAAGAGAATAATGAAGTGCAGGTTGAAGTGGAAGAAGCCCCAAGATTTGATCCTGAACATGAAGAACCAGAAACCTCAAGAAGTGGAGAACTCAGAAGGTCATCGAGAAATAGGTGGCAACCTACAAGGTATAGTTATGATACTTCATTTTTGGCCACAAAAGATTATGCTTATATGGTGAATACAGATGAAGACCCTTCTACATATGAAGAGGCAAAAGGTAAGGAAAAATGGGAGAAAGCTATGCAGGAAGAATATGATGCACTATTGGAGAATCAAACATGGGATTTGGTTCCAAAGCCAAATAGTCAGAAAATCATTGGATGCAAGTGGGTCTACAAGACCAAGAGATTTGCAGATGGAAGTGTGTCTAGATACAAAGCTAGACTTGTTGTCAAAGGGTTTGCTCAGACTTATGGTGTTGACTATGATGAGACTTATAGTCCTGTGGCTAAGATGACAACCATCAGGACTCTTATTGCTATTGCTGCATGTAAAGGTTGGAAGTTATGTCAACTTGATGTAAAAAATGCTTTTTTGAATGGTTATATTTCAGATGATGTATTCATGGAGCAACCTCAAGGATTCAGAGATAAAAGGTATCCAGATCATGTGTGCAAGCTCAAGAGAGCTTTGTATGGTTTGAAGCAGGCCCCAAGGGCATGGAACTATAGACTTGTGAAGTTCCTAAAGGAACTTGGATTTCAAGTGTCTAAAGCAGATAGTAGCTTGCTTGTCAAAGCAAGTGATAATGGTTTCATATACATGTGCATATATGTTGATGATATAATTCTCACAGGTACAGATGAAGAAGGAATACAAAGACTCAAGAGGCAAATGGAAAAGGAGTTCAAGATTAGTGACTTGGGAGACTTGTCATATTTTTTGGGCATGGAGATTACATATACTCAACATGGAGTATTTGTGACTCAAGAAAGGTACTTGAAGAATTTGTTAATCAAGTTTAAAATGGATGATTGCAGGATAGCACCTACACCTATGGAGGTGAATCACAAATTGAGTAAGTTTGGAGGTGAAGAACTCAAAGACATGAGACAATATCAGATTTTGGTTGGTAGCCTTATCTATGCTACTCTAACTAGACCTGATTTATCATATGCAGTAGGGGTTTTGTCTCAATTTATGCATTGCCCAAGGAAAGAACATTGGATTGTAGGACAAAGGGTGTTGAGGTACATTAAGGGTACACTCAATGAAGGTTTGTATTATGGGTTTACCTCAGATACAAATATCAAAATTTATAGTGATGCAGATTGGGCAGGTAATCCTGATGATAGAAGATCAACCTATGGATACATGTGTTATGTGGGAGATAAGTTAATCTCATGGTGTTCTAAGAAGCAACATACAGTTGCTTTGTCTTCTACAGAAGCTGAGTATAAAGGCATGGTTGAAGCTGCAAAATAAGTGATTTGGCTCAAGACCTTGATGAAGAGTCTTGACATTATGCATGGGGTACCAATTATATATGGAGATAACATGAGTTCATTGTATTTAGCTGCTAATCCTATTTTTCATGCCAGGACCAAACATATTGAGATTCAGTATCACTTTCTAAGAGAGAAGGTGATGGATAAAGAGATTGAAGTAATCCATACTTCAACAAAAGATCAGATAGCTGATATGCTTACAAAGAGCTTGGATGGACCAAAGCTACAGAAGTTTAAAGACATGGCAGGTATAAAGAAGAAAGGAGAAAACCTCAATTGATGATTGAGGGGGAGCTGTTGGTGCAGATCAATCACCAATTGAATGTTTGAAGACTAAAGAATGAAGGATGAGATCAACTCTTGAAGCTTGGAAGGAAGATACATTCAGAGTATGTGAGGAATGTACACATATGTACATAGTTCACTTAGATCTTTGATTAGTCATAGACTTGTACAAATTTGCCTATAAATACTTTTGGAAAATGTCGGGATATAGAGAGAAGACAAGGAGAGACTATGTATGAGCATAGGAATAGAGATATTAGTGATTGTAAATGTCAATAGACAGATGAGAAAGGAGTTGAAGTCTCTCTCACTTTTCAGTTGTAGTCTTCTCCTGAAATGGAAGAAATGTTGCGCCCGATGTTTCTGCGTCTACTCCGTCTGTGGTAGATCATTTGTGAAATCCTTTTGAGGATATCTAAGTTGTTAGTTAATGAGTTTGTGACTTGAATTTCAGAGTCTAATTGTAAACAGGTTAAGAGAATTGCTAGTAGGAACATTTACATGTGTTGAGTGTTCACAGTTCTCTGAAACAGGCGCACATTTCGAGTTCAAAGAAATGAGTAGTGCTCAGTGCACAGTGTAAAGTTTTACACATATGATAGCTCAAAATCTAAGTTGAGAGATAAGCTATCTTCAGTCAAAAGGATTTGGTAAAACGGGTTCGACATTGTGAGAACCAAAGTTAAGAAGTTAGGGGTGTCAAATCGACTTCTCAGAAGTACAGATTTGGACATAGGTAACTTGTGAAGTTGATTTCTCAAGTTATACTAAACTTTTTTGAGAACTTTAACTTGGAGGAGGTGCGCAATCTCTAGGCGACACTCCATACAAAATTTCATAGAAAACTTTACATGTTTGATAGGTCAATGAGAAGAAATTGTGCAGCAGACTTTCTGTGTTTTATCTTCTTCACAGAATTTGTTAACTTTTGATAATTTGGAGATTGGACCTCTAATTTAGTGAAGGTTTTGACTTACTCTTGATATAGAGGTGTTCTAAATTCAAGAGTAGGTTGTTCTTTTGGAGATTAACACTCTCCATCAAGGTGCATGGTCAAAAGTCAGGCTTTACCACATAGTTTCTGGCTTGAGGCTATCATGTGTGCAGCATATGTACTGAATAGGTGTCCCACTAAAGCGCTACAGTCTATCACTCCATATGAGGCTTGGCATGACCGCAAGCCATCTGTTGCTCATCTGCGTGTTTTTGGTTGTTTGGCATATGCACTAGTGCCTGAACAACATCGCAGAAAATTGGATGACAAGGCAGTAAAATGTATTTTTGTTGGGTACAGTTTTGAAAAGTAAAGGCTATCATCTGTATCATCCACAGACTAAACACATTCTGGTTAGCCGTGATGTTGTCTTTGTGGAAGATGCTATTCAGCCATTGCTTTCATGTACTAAGGAGACATATGTTAGCTCCAAAGACATGTATGATACTTTGATGCCTCTTTTTACAGGTGGACACTCTAGTGCTGGTCCTAATGAGGCAACTTCTCAGCCTTTGCAGGTTTCATATGATGATGTAGATCATTCCATTTCCGATGCAGACTTACATGATGCACTTGTTGATGAGAGAGTTGATATTGAGCAAGCAAAAACTATGCCGAAATGGCTGGTGAAGATTTTATGTGACAGCAAATTAGATGCACCTTTGTCATACGGTACTCGTTCAGGCTCTCATAGTGCCTCCTTTGCATCAGATTGCTATGCTATGGCTACGTCTAGTCTCTGTGATGAGAATGAGCCTGTTTCTTTTGATGAAGCACAGAATTCAGAAAATTGGATGGCTGCTATGCAATCTAAATATGATGCTATAATGAAGAATGGTACATGGTCTTTATGTGACTTGCCTCCTGGCAAGAAGGCCATTGGCACTAAGTGGGTATACAAGCTGAAGCATAAACCTGATGGTACAGCTGTCCGGTATAAGGCTAGGCTTGTTGCAAAGGGTTGTGTGCAGGAAAGAGGCATTGATTTTGATGAGACCTTTGCACCTACATGCCATATGACTACTGTTCGGAGCATTTGTGCACTTGCAGCCCATCATGGTTGGAATGTACATCAGTTGGACATTAAAACAGCATTTTTGAATGGTGACTTGCATGAAGAAGTGTATGTTTTTCAGCCCCGTGGCTTTGTGCAGAAAGGGCATGAAAACCAGGTGTACAGGTTAAAGAAGGCATTATATGGTCTAAAGCAAGCACCACGTGCTTGGTATGAGAAGATACATGCCTATCTGGTTGCACATGGTTTTGAGAACAGTCCAGCTGAAAGCACCTTATATGTTAAGCGTGTTAATGATGTGCTTCTGATCATTGTTGTCTATGTTGACGACATGTTGCTCACTGGTCCTATTGAGAAGCATATTGCTGATTTCAAGGCTGATTTGCATGCCTCATTTGAGATGTCTGATTTGGGGCATTTGCATCACTATTTGGGCATTCAGTTTATGCAAGTTGATGGTGGAATGGCTTTGTGTCAAACGAAATATATTGATATATTATTGCAGTGTTTTGGCCTTGAAGATTGTAAGCCTATTGACACTCCTATGGAGACAGGTTTACGATTGAGTCTTCATGATGCTGGAGATGCATTTGATGCTGTTCTCTATGAGCAGGCTGTTGGATGCTTGATTTACTTATGCATTACTCGGCCAGATATTCAGTTTGTTGTCTCACAGATGAGCAGGTTTATGCATTGCCCAAGAGTCACGCATTGGAAAGCGATTAAGCGCATCTTTTGCTACTTGAGTGGTACTGGGTTACTTGGGTTGTTTTATCCCAAGGGGGGATCACTACCGCCAGATTTGCATGCTTTTCTAGCTCAGATTGGGCTGGTTGCTACGACACTCGTGTGTCCACGAGTGGTTTTTGCTTCATGCTTGGTAGCTCATGTATATCTTGGTTGAGCAAGAAGCAGCCTACTATGGCCACTTCTAGTTGTGAGGCTTAGTATAGGGCATCTTTCACAGCGATTGTTGAGTGTGTGTGGCTCAGACGCCTTATGGCTGATTTGGGTGTTGGCCAGTCTTCTGCCACCACCATCTTCACTGACAGTCAGAGCGCATTGGCAGTTGCAAGGAACCCTGTGTTCCATGCTCGCACTAAGCACATTGAGGTGCATTATCACTATGTCAAGGAGAGGTTCTCTGCTAGGGAGATCAGCTTGGCATATGTGCCCACGCAGGAGAACATAGCAGACCTTTTCACGAAGGCTCTGCCTAGGGAGAAGTTTGAAGCTTTCCACAAAGCTTTGGGCTTACTTCCTTTTGTGGAGTGATTTCCACATAGCTTGGCACTTCCTTATACATGAGTGCCAGCTCCTTGTTCACCGCATCACTCTCAGGGGGGATTTGTTGATATATTTAGGTAGTGATGTGTGTGAACACACTAGGACCGTCGGGGCACTTTTTTCCCTCTTTAGGAGGTTTTTTTTCCCCCGGCTTGTATATACGCCTATTGCCCTAATGGGCTACTTATATTTGTACATTCTCTAGTAATACATTCATTATTGTGTGTTGTGCTCCAAGCTTCTTCTTCTTCCTTGTGCTATTCGCGTGCTTCCACAGACGTCTAACTCCAATAGTGTCATGGAGTTCCAAGAAGCAACCAACAGTTTCTTTGTGCTCAACTGAAGCAGAGTACAAAGGTTTGACCATACAAACTCGAGGCAATATGGTTAAAAGCATTGTATATAGATTTGGGACTATTGAGATCCAAACCTCACATATTTGGAGATATTCTAAGTTCCTTGCATCTAGCAACAAACCCTATTTTCCAAGAAAGAACCAAACACATAGAAGTTGATTAGCACTTCATCAGGGAGAAGCTCATGGCAAAGGAGATTGACATTTCATTTGTTCCAACTGAAAAGCAAGTAGTAAATATGATGATGAAGGCACTTGATGGAATAAAGCTTTGTAGATTCAAAGCTATGGCAGGTATTCAACATATTAGAGAATGAAGACTCAAGCACACTTCAGCTTGAGGGGGAGCTATTGGAACATCAAGCTTACACTATGCTTGAGGTGGATTTGATCTGCATCAAAAGCTATCGCTTGAATTACGACGAAAGAATATCCGTTGGAGAGTTCTTTCACTTATGCTCACTTATTGTATGTTTTTAAAAGATTTTTCATGGATAGTTGACTATTGTAAAAGCCTAGAGCTTTACCTAATTGAAGCTTCATCTGTGTTGGTCGTAGGGCTGGCTTTCCCCACTTTTCCCAAATCTCTTTGGTGGCAATACCTACTCCTGCTCCTATGTCTAGTATAGCCTTGTTCATATATCCATTGTATATGATGGGTAGGCATGTGTTTCCCTCATCTCCTTTGCTAAATTCTCCAACCTTATCCACTGGGATTTGTACAATACAAGGGTTTTCATTTTCCTTGCTTTCCTTTTCGTTCTTCCCTTACTCTAACTTCAATCGTCTCGCTAATTGCTTCCATAATTTTGGTTTGACACGAAGTAATTCTTCCATAGTCAACTGACATTATACTTTGGTCTTTTTAAGTTCTACTAGATTGTGTGAGGTTTTGTCCGAAGGCTCCTTTTAAAATACTCCAACATAGACTCCTTCAAGAATGTAGATATATCCAGCTTTTTCCATAACTTTGTCATTGCACATGGCTTTGAAGGACATTGATGAAGTCAAATTGCTCCCACATCATTTTTCCAAATATCCCAAATCATGTTTTTAGAATATTTGGATTTACTATTCCTTCTATAATATTATTTCCCATATATGCATTCTTTCCAAAATGATCAGATAATATTTGGAGCTTGCTTTTAAAGTCATTTGCCATTAAGCTCTTGTATTTTGCATGATTCCAATACAAAGTATGAACTATGGAGAAAATCAATTTCTTACATATGGATCTTAAGCCTTGTTTTACACCATCCTCTAGGATAGGAAAGTTTGCTTGATTAACTTTTTTTCTAGGGCATACTCCCTATATTTTTCTTGATATATAAACAGGAATCTGCTTGTATTTCACAAAAATGCACAACCAAACTTTTTTATATATTGCAAATAACTATTTTCTACACGAACTTGTAGTAAAGACCCTTGAACCCTAATTTGTTATGTATTTATGTATATATACTTATCTAGATCATAGAACCCTAATTGTATATCTACATATGTATGTGGAAACCCTAACTTTATTTAATGTATTTATACATATATATTTAATATGCGTCTTAAAATCATAATTTTCTCATGAATTTATTCATATACTATCTATGTAGACATACGATCTTGTATGGATACTAATCGAGACCTTAAGATCCTAAGTCTCTACATTTGTATGTATATAAACCTAAAATCTAATATTAAAAACGTTTATGCATATATACTAATCCAAAATTATTAAACCCTGAGTTATATATATATATATATATACTATTCTAAATCATAAAACAATAATTTTATATGAATCTATGCATGTAGAAATATGAAGACTTAAAACTCTATTTTCTAATGTATGTATACTAATCTAGATCTTAAAATCTTAAGTCTCTATGTCTATATATATATATATATATATATATATATATATATATATATATATATATATATATATATATATATATATATATATATATAAACCTAAAATCTAATATTCTAAGCCTTTATGCGTATATGTTACTCTAAATTATTATATACAAATCTATGCATATAGAAATATGAAGACTAAACCTCTATTTTATAATAAATATATACTAACATTTGCATATCTATGTTAAAAGGCATTTTATCCCTAAACCTTAAATTAAAATGTATTTATATATACATATACTAATTTGAATCCTAAAACCCTATTTCTATACCTACCTATTTATGTAGACATAAAAACCCTAATATCTATGTACTTATGTATATGTTTATCTAAACTCTAAAACCTTATATATATATACATACACATATATATATATATATATATATATATATATATATATATATATATATATATATATATATATATATATATATATATATATATATATATATATATTCTGAGTCATAACAAACGAGAACAAAGACATGACTCAACTACCAAAAGTTACGAGATTATATGCTTCCTAACTCCTCGTGGGTTTAATGTCCTTTTACAAATGTAATTTATAAGCAAAGTTATAAGAGGTTGTACATATGTAGCCTTCCAAGTGTAATGCTAATACATCAAGCTTATCTGAGGTGATCAAGTATGTAGGCTTGGGCTTAATTGCACCAACAGCTCCCCCTCAAGCCTAACATGCTTGATCTTCATTTCTCCTTGATTTCTTGCAACCCAATCATCAGTTTGAACATGTTCATCTTTGATCCATTCAATGCTTTGGTGAGTATATGTGCACATTGCAAATGAGTTGATACATAGGATAATTGGATATCCTTGCTTAGCAATTTTTCCCTAACATAAGGATAGTGCACTTCAATGTGCTTAGTCCTTGCATGGTACAGAGGATTAGTAGCCGAATGAAGTGAAATAGTGTTATCTCCAAAGATAATTGGAGTGTAGGAATGTATCTCCAAATTTGCATACAATTTCTTAAGCCACATAGCTTCCTGAGTTGCATTTGCCAAACTTCTATATTTTGCTTCTGTGGAAGATAAGGCCACAGTTGGTTGCTTCTTGGATGACCAAGATATGAGTTTTAAACCTGCAAAGGATAGGTACCCTGAAGTGCTTCTCCTATCATCTTTGGAGCCAGCCCAATCTGCATCAAAATACATATTTATATCTATGTCAGAAGTAAAGGGATAGAACAATCCCTCATTCATTGTATCCTTTAGATACTTAAGTACCCTCTTTGCAGCTTCCATATGAGGTTTCCTTGGTACATGCATGAACTAACTTAATGTACTTACTTCACATGCAATATCTACTCTTGTCAAAGTAGCATAATTAAGAGTACCCACAAGTTGTTGATATCTTGTAACATCTTCAAGTAGTTCACCTTCATGTGAACTTAGCTTATGGTTTATCTCCAAAGGAATACCTACAACTTTAGTGTTCTCCATTTTAAACTTTATCAACATATCATTTATATACTTCCTTTGTGTGCTGAATATACCGGAATCTATATACACAAGTTCTAAACCAAGGAAGTAGGTTAATAACGCTAGATCACTGATTTTGAATTCCTTCATCAATTGAGCCTTAACCTGCTTGATACCATCATAATCATTACATGTGATAATGATATCATCTAGATAGACACATAAGTAGATGACCTTTGATTTTTTCTTCTTAACAAATCAAGAAGAGTCTGCCTTGCTTGCCACTTGATCCTGCAAATAGGTAGCAAGCCTATGGTTCCAAGCTCTAGGAGCTTGTTTGAGACCATAGAGTGCTTTTCTAAGCTTGCATACATACCCTGCTTTTTCTTCATCTTCAAAACCTGGTGGTTGTGCCATATACACTTCTTCTGATATCCAACCATTTAAAAATGCATTCTTGACATCTAACTTATATAAATTCCAATTTTTGGATACAGAAAGACTTACCAATACTCTGATTGTTGGCATTTTTTCCAATGGTGAAAATGTTTCTTCAAGTCTACTCCATGTGTTTGGGAAAATCCCTTTGCCACTAACCTTGCCTTGTACCTGTTTATAGAACCATCAGAGTTCTTTTTAGTTTTGTATATCCACCTTGAACCAATTACCTTCATATCTGGCTTCTTGGGAACTAGATCCCAAGTGTGATTTTCTTGCAATGCTTCCACTTCTTCCTGCATAGCTTCTCTCCACTCTTTCTTCTTCTTGGCCTCTTCAAATGAAGAAGGCTCCTCTGCCATAGAATCTTTTGTGATATATGTTGGTGTAAATTGCAAGCCTACACATTTGGCTCAAAGGATGCATTGAAGGTTACACATACATGAAGAAGCATAGGAACATATGCTAGTGGTTAATTACCACTTTACCTCATTGTAAAAGTCAAATTGACTTAGAATCTTTTGTAATCACCTACCAAAGTGAGTCATGGAAAAAGTAATTCATTTGATTGAAGGAATATCTCCAAGCATTTAGGAGCTTGATCATAGGGAGCCAAAATTTGAATTTGAATTCAAATCTTTGCTCATTACATATAAAAGTGGACATGAAAAGTCGCGGGCATGAGAGATCATCCCCGAGCCTCAATTCTACTGATTCTGAGTGTGTGTGAGGACTATACTATAGCCTATACGTCTCTTCACCATTAGGCAATGTTATTCATGCCAATGGGATTGTATACAAGTGTTCATTAATAGATACATTTACATCATTTATCTCTGAGTTCTCTGTTAGTCTACTCAAAAGTCAGTCAACTTGTCAAGGGCATATCTCGGTCAATTCTTCACCAAATCAAGTGATTCAAGGCTTGTTGGATTCAGCTCAAAGTCATCTACATGCTGTCGAAATTTTAAGTGATTATATTCAGCCATTTCAGAGAAATCTGCATCAAGGTGAGCTCTTGTCAATTTCTGCTATAGTCCTAAAAAGTTGGGGGTATAGCTAAACTTGCTAAATTGATTTTTCTTAGCATAGTTTATCTTTTTACATCATTCAACTTGCAAATGGTAGCTTACTAAGCTAATTAAATACCCCTAGAAGGAATTTTATCAATTTCTACTGTGCTGGTCACACTGAGTAAAACATCCAGCAGGTGTCAAGACATAAATAGAAGGTTTTCTTGAGTTTGTGAACTTCAAAGCTATCTGTTTTTTATTCAATCATTACACACATCACTTCCAAAGTACATAGGCCATTTTTTGGTGTTATTAGAAAGCTAAGAAGGTCTACTTATCAAGTCTGAAGCAAAAGAGGGCTGGTACAAAGCAGGAGTAGCAGTACCTACTCAGTCTCTTGGAGCATCCATCCATCTTTCCCAACAATATACACAGAGTGCTTTGTGACTAAGGATGTACCATATTCATACCTTATGGGCTTCTTACTTTCTCTTTGTGATCTCCTTAAAGCTTGATTGGAAGACTCGGATAGATCCTCTAATTGCTTGTATTTGAACTTGCCTCTTGACTTCCAAGCTTTGAAGTCAATATGCTCCTCATCTTCCGAGTTGATGTCCTCTGCTTGGTGTTGATATTCTTGAATTAGGGTTGGAAAATCATTTTCCAACTCATATGGTAGCTTGAATTTCCTGCAATCATCTTCAAACCTTGAATTATTCTCATCAAATAGTACATCCCTACTAACTATGAATGCCTTGTTAGTGGGATTGTATAGTCTATATCCCTTTTGATTTTGATTATATCCATTGAATATACATTTCTTAGCCTTAGGGTCTAGCTTCCCTATGATTTGTGATGGGATGTGTGCATAGGCAATGCACCCAAATATTTTGCAATGATCCAATGAGGGTCCTCCTACCATTCCATGCTTCATATGGTGTCATACCATCCAATGATTTGTATGGAAGCCTATTGACCAAATAGGTAGCTGTGGATATAGCTTCTCCCCGTAAATAATTAGGTAATATTTTCTCATTTAACATAGACCTAGCTGCTTCAACAATTAACCTCTTCCTTCTCTCTGCCACTCCATTCAATTCAAGAGTATACCTAGTTGTTACTTCCCTCTTTATGCCTCTATCTTGTAGAAATAGATCAAACTCATGTGAAAAGTACTCACCCCCTCCATCAGACTTGATTCTTTTCAAGCTCCTTCCTATTTGGATTTCAACTAGTTCCAAATACTTCTTGAAACATGTAAATACCTCATCCTTATGCTTCATGAAATAGAGAATTGTCAAGCTATTGTACTAAATCAATAAATGAGACATAGTACCTTGAGCCTGAGATGGATGGATCTTTGCTAGGACCCCACACATCAGTGTGTACAAGCTCCAAATAATCTTCATGGATGTATCCTTTTCTGTTAAATGGTTGCCTATGAGCTTTGCCAAATTGGCAAGCTCCACATTTGTATATCATGTGCTGCTTGGTCACATTGGGAATGCCAAGCACACTTTGATCCCTCCAAATTTGCTTCAGAGTTCTTTCTCCTATGTGCCCTAGCCTTTTGTGCCATATTTCCAACTCAGATAAGGTTTGATCTCTATAATTGAATAGTGCTATGTTCCTTGTGTCTTCAATTTCAAAAGTAAACAATCTACCTAACTTCTCACTTTTGGCAATCCTTTTGAATCCTTGTTGGGGGTCTTCCACATATGCTCCATGCTTAGTGAACTTGACCTGTAGACCTTTCTCTACAATCTACCCAACACTAATTAGGTTTTTGGTTATAGTAGGCACATACAAAACTTTGCCCAAAAGGTTCATACTACCATCATATGTTTTGACATTTCCAATTTCCTTGACTGAATGATTAGTGTCATCACCTGTTTGTACTTCATGCTTCCCCTTGGGTTCTTCAAGATCAGATAATAGAGCTACATTTCTTGCCACATGATTGCAACAACTTGAGTCAATATAGAAAAGATGCTCATCATCTTTAGCTTGCTTGGATGTCATGTTCATGATGAGTAGAGAGTCTTCTTGATCTTCAGTGTAGTTGTTGAAGTCCCTTCTTCCTGTAAAGCCTCCTTGATAGTTGTTGTTGTTGTAGCCTTGATTGAACTTATGGTTGTAGTTGCCTCCACCATTGTTGTACCTGCCTCTTTTTTGGTCATAGCTTCCTCTACGGAAGCCTCTTCCCCTTTGGTTCCTTGTATTTTTGTAGCATTCTTCTATAGTGTGGTTGTTGAGACAACATATGTTGCATGGTGAATTGTTGTAGGGTCTCCCCCTACCTTGCTTACCTCCTCTGCCCCTACCTCCAACACCTCTTCCTTTTCCTGCTTAGCTTTATTACTATCTATATAAAGGGTAGAAGATTGATTACCTCTTGAGTTGTCACCATTTCTATTGAGCTTTGTCTCATGGGTGAAGAATTGTCCCATCAAGGTGTTGAGATCAGGCATTTGAATATCCATGTAGAGATCCATTACTGTGGTGAAGGACTCCCACTTGTCATCAGCCTTAATTCCATTGATGATGTGCCTCATTATGTGCTCTTCCTCTATCTCTTCTCCAATGCTTGCAAGTTGGACTGCAACATCTTTCATTTTGGTCACATAATCAACCACTCCTTGCTCTGGTTGTTTCTTGAGGGTTGTGTATTCCATCTACAATTGATTCTTCCTAGCTCTTGTGTTGGAGGAGAAGTATGATGAAAGCACTTCCCAAGTCTCTTAAGAGGTCTTACCATTTCTAACATGTGGTAACAAGAAATCAGAGATTGAGTTTAATAGATATGACTTGGCAAGAGCATCCTTTGCACACCATGTGGTTAGCTTCTCTTGCTCTTCCCTTGTTGTTTGATTCTTCCTCGTGAAGATTCACATGTATTCATTTCTTGAGATGTATCCAAATAAGCTTCTCCCTTGAATATAGGCTTGCATCCTTAGGGACCATGCTAAGTAGTTGTTCCTGTTCAATTTGTCAATGAAGGATGGAAATCCATCTCTCGTCTTGATTATGTTTGCTCTGATACCACCGTTGGAGGAGATGGTTGATAATTTAGGAGATGAGTTGGTGTAGCTAAAACCTACTTCACACCTACTATAAGTGATGGATGAGAGTGTTGTGGACCTCTTTGTCTAGCCAACAAACATAAGTAATCACATATGTTGCTTGGAAGATGATGCACTAATGATAGGATCAAAACAGATAGGTAGGCATATGATCCAAGATACAAAACTTGTTATTTTGGTTGAGACACCTACTCAGAGTTTTGCACCATTCTTTGACTACAGTAGCAATTAAATGATCAACTATATAGTGAGAACCAGCTCAGACAAATTCACTATTCTAATGAAGTATGACTGAGATATGAGAGTAGGAAGTAATGAACATGTATGTATTAAGTCATGTAAAAGTACAATGTCATTGGCAATAAGTCATTGCTCAATGAGTGAGAAATGAGTGAGCTATGAGGTGAGCTCCTCTTCTCAATGAAGGTGCATGAATATGATCTTTGAACCTCGATATACACGCGAGCATTTCATATCCTCTTTTATAGCTTTTGTTGGAGCCAAGGATTTGAATTCAAATTCAAATCTCTACCAATAAAATGCATCCTAAAGTATAGGATGAATTCTCTCTTGACTCAAGTACCAAAAGTTATGAGATTATATGCTTCCTAACTCCTCGTGGGTTTAATGTCCTTTTAAAAATTACATTAGAAGCAAAGTTACAAGAGGTTTTACATATGTAGCCTTCCAAGTGTAATGCTAATACATCAAGCTTATGTGAGGTGATCAAGTATGTAGGCTTGGGCTTAATTGCACCAACACGCTTGGCACTCTTGATGCTAAGATATATGTTTTCATTGTTACTTACAATTTGAGTAACTTGACATGGAAAAACAAAATAGTATTTTCAAGGCTCAACATATATAATACCACATCATTTGGCACTAGTACATACATTACAAGAAGCTTTTTTGCATAGTGATATTCTAGCTTGCAAAGCTGTTTCGATTACCACTTCAAGAATACGAGCTTAACCAGCCATAAATGTAAAGGAAACCACACACCAATCCAACAAAACTAAGCACAATGTGGATAAAGTTAAGCCCAAATAGAAAGAAACTTTGAGCATTATATTCCAATGATTAAATCATTACAAAAGTGTATGTTTACAGAGTTCAATAGCCCTTCCACAATAGGAGCTGATCATATGTTTGCTCCAAGGCATCAACTTGTCCCACAAACTCATTGCCTAGCATCGACTTGACCCACAACATCGATGCCTGGCATCAACTTGGCCCAAAAAGTTAATGTCTAGGATCGAGTTGGCCCACAAGGCTGATGCCTGGTGTTGACTTGCACCAACGTGTCCTTGGACATAAATTTGAATTCATTCAAACAAAATACAAAAATTTCTAGGGTTTTACAAGGAATTTGTTTGGAATCTTTATTTGCTAGGTAAATTTGGGTTACCCATGAGACATTTTGCCAGCACTCTTCTTCTCCATTGTTGACTTTCTACTTTTCATGTGCTTTCTCTACTATTTCTCTCTCTCTCTGTGTGATCTTTTGCTCTTTGTGTTCTTTCTCAACTCACAAATGTGAAAAATGAGACTCAAATCACCTCATCTATTTCTAAACATTTGGAAAAGTTGAACCAAGAACTTACTTGATATAAATGAGTCAAAGTAGGTCTACTTGATGGCACAGTTGAACTGTAGAGTTGAAGCAAGAAGCAACCAATTTTTGTGAGATCAAACTTGGTTATCCAAAAAGAGTGTTGGACACTTGATCCATTCTTTTGGCTAGAGTTGGTTGGACATTTCTTGGAGTTTGTAGGACATCTATTTTGGCTAGATTTGTCTAGACATAACTAAAAAAGGACTTAGCGTCCATGAGAAAAACATATTTGTGATGAGAACCTTTCCATGGAGAATGAGAAAGTTTCACCTTTCACTATCATTAAACTATCATTATGCTTCTTCCCTCATCACATTTTCTCCTCAGTCCCGATCATTAGTTCGACTAAATCATTCCAACTTCTCATTCATTATCCTTACTTCACCATTTTTTTTCTACCTTCCACCTTTCATCATTCATTTCCTTCACTTCTTCCCTCATCCCATTTTTTGCACTGAGCAGATCGTTAGTCCCACTTCATCATTCAAATTTGCCATTCCACAAAGTTCATCATCCTACACTTCATCCCTCCTAATCACATTTACTTATCACTTCACTATTCTCCACATAAGTCTCTCATCCTAGTCTCTCATTACTAGGAGAACAAAAAGAGTGCAATGTAATTGATTTCAACTTTTTCTCATTGCTATTGGTTTTATCTTCCATTCTAAATGAGAAATAAAGTTTTGGTCCGTACTCTACAAGAGTCATTATTTCTATTGGTTTTAGTCCCCAATATAAATGAGGAATTAAAGTTTAAAGTGTGACTTCAATTGAATTATCATATGGTGTGCCCCTTCCATTCCTATCTTTGGCCACAAGGACTTGAATTAAAGTGCGGCTTCAATTGAATTATCATATGGTCATGTGCTCATATGTTGTGCCCCTTTCATTCCTATCTTTGGCCATATGGAGTTCAATTAAAGTGTGGCTTCAATTGAATTATCATATGGTTGTGGGCTCATATGGTGTGCCCCTTCCATTCCTATTTTTGGTGAGGGAGTACTGAGACTCTCCACATTCCACCCAACTCCAACAAAGGTCCAAGAAACTCCAAACTTAGAGAATTTAACATTTATTTATATCCATAAGTGTGTGTTGGACATTTGATCCATTCTTTTGGTTATCTCCACAATCAAATATGTGAACAATGTGGCATTATGGGAAATGTAATTTGGAGGTTTGCTATCTTGTTTTCTAGATATTGGTGGATATCCTATCATGTAGCTCTTCTCCAATGTTTAATTAGAAATCAGATCGTACCTCTTCATGATTCTTGATTGTGACACTGGATCATAAAGTCAAGACATAAAGTCAAATCATACTTCTTAATCTTGGTTGTAGAACCCATAATAATGGGCACAATCTGTCTTCATAATTATCTAGGTATGTGATTTGGGAGATATAATCACTTGGTGTTACACTTCCATTGTTTATATATTATAAAGGGAATGCTCCAACACTTTCATTGTTAATGAAGATGAGCCTGTGTAGCACCTGTGTTTAGTGATCTTGATAGACTTTCAAATTTTTTGTTTTTAGTTGATCCTTTCATGAACGATGTCCATGGATTAGAATGTATCAATGATTTTGTGTTCTCAATTGAGTCATTTAAGTTAGATTCTCAATGCAACAATACTGAATCTGATCCACCTATTAATCCCAATCCACCTATTGATCTCTCTTTGGATTCAAGTGCATGTGGAGCAAAGGATGTCAGCACAGAGAGACAGAGAGAGTATACAAAGCATGTGGCATTTTAAGCAAAGGCCTAGTGAAGTACATCAAAGAAGATTTCAATTCCTTACTTCAGATAGACAAATTGCATTGAACATTTGAATTTTTTGTATAAATTAGGAATGAAGAAACTAAAGCAGCTAAGAGAGAAATTCTTCCATTTGGATAGTGAAAGGAAAGATATATACCTTGTTTCTCACATGCAAATGATTGAGGATAACATGTCAATAACACATGTTGGTTTTGAATATTAATTTAGTCAAGGTATCCGACATTATAGGGATCCATTTAAAATTGCAATGGGTGTGGGGAATTGCAAAATACATAAGATTCAGCAAGGGATTATGAGTGGAGATCTCATTTTTTATACATATTAGGGATTTGAAACCAAAGGATCTATTGTTTTTCATGCAATGAGTTGGATGATGAACTATTTTAATTTGCATTTTGAAGTTATGCCTACAACTGGAAGGTTACACTTGTCAAATAACTTTACTCATGGAGAAGTATTTCAATTCTATAAAGGAGAGATGGAAAGTAAAAATTAGAAGTATGTCCTATATCAACATTTTAATCAATTATGGAAAGAAGAATTTAACAATGTGAGTATTCCATGTAAAGTTAGAGTGGCTGAATGTTCAGTTTGTGCCACTTTGAAAAACATGGTAAAAGGGGCCACAACACCACAAGAAAAGGGTAATTTTAAAAGTCTTCTAAAGAACCACCATGAGAGTCAAGCTTTAGATAGAAATAAAGAAATTCATCATCAAAATAAAGCACTTAGAAATCCAGAGTGTTGTATGTGGTTGTTGATTGATGGTATGGATCAAAACAAAACATGTCTCCCTCATTTTGCTTGCATTCCTAAGGACATTGGAAATGAAGTCCTTGTGCAAATGCATTTGGTATACAAAAGAACCATGAATTTGAAGGTCTTCTTCACATATCCCAACATGCATAATGATCCAAACCTTATGGTTACTGCGACTCATAAAGCTTTGCAATCATGGGAGGGTCTTTTGCCACCAAGTCTGTATTTGCAGCTTCATAATACTCCAAGAGAGAATAAAAAGTCTACAATCTTTGGATATTTATGCATGCTTATTGATAGATAAGTGTTTCAAAAGGTTAAGGTAAATTTCTTTTTGATTAGGCACACTCATGATCACATTCATCAAATGTTCGGTACGATCTCTAAGAGGTTGGCATGCCATAATGCTTTTACTTTTCCAATATTATCTATATTTATTTCTGACGCATATACTCCAAAGCCTAAAGTTCAACACCCTACACATATTTATGACTTTAAGCAGTTTTGCTTAGTAGGTATAAATAACAGTACTAAGTTTTTGGCTCCATTACACAACATTAGTTTCAACCACGTATTCTTGATGAGGAGGCTTGATGACATATCAAAAAGTGTACTCCTAGCAAGCTAATCCATACGTTTAGATTAAAACAATGATCAACTTTGATGTATGCATTCCAATCGATGCATGTACATATAGAACATGCCATAACATAAAGTAAAATGCATGAAAATATAAAGCATACATCCTTGAATAATTTGGTATTGGAATTGCATGCATCCAATCCTTTTTGATGAGCTTCAAGACCTCTACACCTTCCTCCTTAGGTCTTAATATAAACTTTGAAGTGTCCAAAAACATAGGATCACTTCCCAAAACATAAAGCATGGTCAGATGATTAGCAAAATTATGCAAATTTATCCAAATAATGGATTTTTAATTCCCCTTAAGACATGCAAGAACCTTCTTAGGACCTGCAAATAATCATAAAATGAAATATATATCATGTGCAAGTGGCTCTAAGTGAAATTACTTCAATCGCCTTCCCGGTTTGTAAGATATGGCTCTCGGAATGTAGTTGCCAAAAATTATCCAGAACTTGCAAACCTGCACAAACCTACAAAAGACATAATTTCCAAACAAAATCTTTCGTTAAACTGAAAATAGACCTTGTGCTCTTTGAAACAAGAGATAGCACGTCCAATTTGGAATCTTTTGGCCCAAGATATGGCCTTTCCAAACAAGACATGCCAAACTAGTGGACTATTGGAGGGGCTAGAAAAAGTGTGAAAATGTGATTTTTAGAGTGCCCAAAAGCATTATTCCATCAAGAAAATCCTAAAATTCTCTCCATAACCTCAGAGAGTAGTATGTGAACATGCGTGGGCATATTTTTGCCTTTCAAGGAGATAGGCATTGGAAGGTATGTAGTTGGAGTTTTTAGAAATTTGTTATCATTTTTGTGTTGTTTTTGTTTAATTTCACTTCCCCTACATCCACCATCCATAGTTAGGCATTCCCAATTTTTTCCATATTCACCCACATTCATCCCATTTCCCTCATTTGCATGAGAGAGAGAGAGACAAAGAAAGTGATTGCTGATTTTGTGAGTGTGAGAGCCTACGTGCACGATTTTCATCTACTATTGTGCATAGCTATTGCTACAAGTAAGATATTTGTGTAATTTTCCCATCGTCATGTTCGTATGATCAGACCATCACAATAGGCCTCCAAATCAAGATTTTTTAGAGCACGTCTACAGAAGCATAAATAGCATCCTCATGCATCCCTTGAACCGCAAGAGATTTGTTAGTGTTCCTTATTATTCATGCCATCATGATTGGCTCAAGCCTTCATGATTAGCTGACACTATTGCGATTGGCCCATGCCATCATGATAGCTTGAGCCTATCACGATTGCCCCATGCCATCATGACAACTTGACCCTATTGTGATTGTCCCATGCCATCCTGATAGCTTGACCCTATCGCGATTGGCCCATGCCATCATGACAGCTCGACCCTATCGTGATTAGCCCACATGATTGCAGTTGGCTTATGCCATCATGATCCTTTGGACCATCGTGATGCTTGCACCATTGCGATCCTTTGGACCATCATGACTCTTGTCGAACATCATGAAATCATGCACTTGAGACCATCACAATTAGCCCACATCATTGTGACTGACCCCACCCCATCATGATTGCCCCACACCATTGCAATTGGCCTGGACCATCATGATAGTCTCCTTGTTTGACAAAAACTAGGGTTTGCAAATTTTGATCATATTTTCCATTTCTTTGAAGTATTTTAGGTGGCTACAAGGCATTCGTACAAGAGGTGACAGATATCACAAAGTTTCTAGGCAAGGAACGGTGCTTGGAAGATGCCCCAAGCTAATCGGAAGCATATTGGGGACGTACAAAGAGTTGGACTTACAAATTGGGGACACATATTGGGGACGTACAAATTACTATATCCCCCTACTATCAATTCAATTTTTTGTCAAAGGCATAGCCCTAGTAATCAAACTTAAGCGGTGATATGAACATGATTCCAAGATATTTAATGGATTTGAGTACAAGAGTAGGATATGATATTGACACGATAACTATACAAGAAAGAACATAAGTTGATGCAACAAGAACTAATGAAAGAAATGAAAAGTTATTCTTGACTAGCATCTTTGTGACAAGACAAACATTAAATGTATTAAACGGTATTAAAAGGGACAAGTAATTGATACCTAAAGGAAAATTGCAACATGGGTGTACATTAGGTTAGGAAAGGAAACCAAATTCATGAACCTTAGTTCAAGAAGAAACATAGGCAAAACATCTCAATGGAGTGTTAGATCATCTAATGCCAATGTTAATCACACTACAAGATTGTGGGCAAAACACTTGAGTGACTACCCCTACATGGTGATCTCACATACTAATGAGTTCGAGATGTCTTTTAGCATGGAGGAAGCAAGTGGAGTACATCAAGACCAAGCAACTAGGTGTTTGCATCTACGAGGATGGTCTATGTAGGTCCATAATTCAATTTAGGAATCTAGAACAACCCCTATGAATTGAATACCCTATGGTGAAGTTAAAAAATGGGGCATATATAGATAAGCAGGGAACCATCTATGTGGTAACCAACTTACCTAACAAAATGGATGAATTCAGGATCCATTGTACCTGAATCAGACTTTGGGCACATAGATTATGAGAACAAGGAACAAGAACCTAGAATGTCTCGAGGCAAATTAGTTTATCAAGGATCATCACTCTTGATTGGATGCCTCAAGACAATACTAGCATAGATCTTTTCATAATGAGAGAGACTGATGAGGCCTTTTGGAGGTTTTGACTTGACAAGCCTTGTGATGTTTCTCAAATCATTATCTATGAATTCAAAGACCCGAAAATCTCAGGAAAGATCATATACCTTGAAAAAACTTTTGAGAGGATGTTTGTAGTTATTGAACATGGTAGACATGCATATACGTGGAAGACCAAACCAATATTTCCTTCACCTAAGTTTACTAATCCTCATAATCAAACTAGGGTTGGATCATCACATACACTAGGTGCCTAGAAGGAGACATCCAAAGAGTGAAAAAAAGTAAGTTTTGTACACATTTTATGGAAAGAAAGACAAGGAATCGATGTAGAGAGAATAGAACAAGAAAGGATTAGAGGAAATAGGTCTCAAAGAGGCATGGATGAATTTCTCATGCCTAGACCAAGAGAGCACCCAAGAATTTTTAGGCCTTCCCAACTAGTAAAATCCATGAAGAACTACTTCGATAGTACCAATGACCCCTATGATCATGTTGCGAAGTTCAAACAAGTAATGAGGGTGGAAAACGTGGAGGACATGTTCACTAAATACAACCCTTTTGGATTAACCTTGAAGAATACCACTTTAACTTGATTCCAACCTATGCATCAAGGAAAATTTAGGGACATCCATCAATTGTTAGAATCCTTCATTATGCAGTTTTCTAAGAGCATAATAAGATATAATGCCTCATCTTTGATCCATAACTTCAAGCAGACACCACAAGAAACTGTGAGGCTAGCAACACATGACGTTAGGCAAGAGATGCCCAATTCCACAACTACTAACCCAAGCAAAACAATCTTTCTTATTTCTTGATGGCTTACCAAGCATGAAGCTACGGTCATATGTCTGCCTTAAGGAGCCCCAAACTATAGAGCAATGTGTGAGAATCTATATAGACATAGAGCATAATTTGGGACACTAGTTGGAGCTTTCTTAAATCTATAAGGATTCTGATTGCTAAACTACTATCTCATCCAAGCCCTCTACCTTGATAGAACAGCTAGTAGAACATGTGGCTCAAAGGTTAGGCATGTCTAGTAAGAAAACTCCTAGAATGGTTTTGACCAAATGTTTCTATACTTGTGGAGGTGACCACATGGCCAATGTGTGTCCATTGATGATTCTGAACCCAAGGAATTTGACTGCCCACTATTGCTAAATAGAGAGGAAGTACACCAACCACATAGCTCAAGATTGTCCATATAACAAGCATGTAGTTAGGCAAAACTTACAGTAGCCTTACCCTCAGCCAGGTAGATATCTAGGCTAGTACCAATAGCAACCTTATTAATGACCCCCTAAGAACTATCAGCCACCATACCAGGGACAACCTAGACCTCTACCACCGTTGGGTAAACAACCATTGCCCCTTGCCAATGTGATTTCAATAAGGTATCCATCAAGCAAGGATAACCTTAATAGGGCATTAGTAACAACGTCCCCACTAATCACCAAAAACAATCCCAATACTCAAAGCTTCAATTCCACTCAAGGTGACAACCTACCCATATGAGACACCCTTGATAGAACCTAGTTGGGAACCTACCAATGCCTCCAAGATCACTCCCATAAACATTATAGGTATTGTGCATACTTCAAATGGGTCTATGCCAACCTTGGTACCCATTTGGGCAATAACTAGAGCCCACACTTTACAACAAAACCAAAAGTTAGATCAAGAAAAACCCTTGGAATATAGTGAAGCTGGAGAGTCTAGCAGAAAGAAGAAAAAAATAATGGAAGAAAGCTAGAGTAAGGAGCTCAACCACCCATTCAAGAGATAAAGGATCTTCATGATCAAGTTCATCAAGATATCCCATATATATACAAAGTGCAAGAAGAGGTGCAATCAAGAGGGTGAATGGATTTTGACTCTAATTCCGTACAAGAATTACCACACTTCACTGGTCCATGGGAATCAAGGCCTGTTCAAATGAGAACTCCCATCATCTTGATAAGAAGTGATGATTCAGTTCTCCCTAGGAACACATATGTAGTGATAACACTAAAATACAGCGCCATCTCACTTTAGAAGAGTTTTTGAAAGTCGGAACTAAGTTAAGGAAGCATGTAGCAAACCAAATGTCAAAAACTCCTAAGCTACTCTCAAAAAAGATCAGAAAGGAAGGTACCAAAAATACCCATAGACAAGATTGGAGATGTGAGCAAAGGAGAAGAAGGGAATACCTATCTCCCCATCTCCTACTAATGCCTAACCACCAAGGCCATTTTAGAGTAAGGAGCAACACTTATCATTGCCACTACTTCCCTATGGAAGAGATGGGGCAAGCCAGCTTTGAGACCCACTAGAATGAAGTTGCAGATGGTGGATGGCCATATAGAGTAGCCTTTGGGTTGCTAGAAGGGATTACCCTCACCATATGTGGTGTAGAGTTTGAGCACACCTTTTCCATATGTGAGTTTGGAAAGAGCCATGCCTATGAGATGATTTTGGGATGAATATTCATGAGACAATTGCAAATAGTGCAAGATTGGCAAACCAAGTATTTGTACTTGCAACACTTAGGATTAACCACCAAGTTCAATCTCAAGGATTATTCCCATTTAGATGTACCTCCATTACAATGGAATACCATTCATAGAACACCTGAAGAGATAGAGTCAATGCATTCCATAAGATTAGACCCTTCATGATTGCATGAGGACACATTTATGGAGGTGTAAAGTTCTAGATAATGAGGAGAAGAAGTTAGGAGCAAGGAACTTAGGTACAAAATAGCATGCGAGAATTATCGAGACCTAACCTATGTGCTTGTCGTATTTCTAGATGAAGACTTTGGACCTCACAGTTGGGTAGATATATTAGCCACCATGGACATAGCAATGAATGAGGAACAAGGGACGACCCATTGTGATGAGAATGGTTATGATATCTCAGTATTCATGGTAGAACCCATGGTGTTTGAGCCTATCTTATATTAGTATGATGACACAACCATACAATCAGTAGGAGTAAGTGATGAGGACTTGGATTCCATCATCATGGATCCATTTTGTTCTTTAAAGCAAAAATATCTATACTTAATAGACGCAAAAATCCCTAATCAAGTAGAGTATAACTGAGAGAAGACACTTCGATGTGCCGAGAAGTTTTAAGAAATATGAAGTTGAGGATAGAAAAATCATGGTGAAAATGGCTAAAAGGGAAACCCGCACAGGATAAGCTTATGATAACGGAGAACAGACCCAGAAGATTGTGGCTGGAGTTGAACATAACCATTTAAATACGTACATAAATACATACATACATACATAAATACATACATACATACCTACATACATACATACATACATACATACATGCATACATACATATAAACATACATACATACATACATACTTACTTACTTACTTACTTACTTACTTACTTACTTACTTACTTACTTACTTACTTACTTACTTACTTACTTACTTACTTACTTATTTACTTACATACATAGAGGAAAATTGCACGTATATAAGATATGATTTAAGTGACGATGAGGAGGGAGAGGTGATTGCATTACTAAGAGAGTATACAGATGTGTTTGCTTGGAGCCACCAGAGATGACATTGACAAGATGAAAATGTCTTGAGCAGGAGGCTTAAGACTACGAACTCATCGAAGATCATCTCTACAAATGAGGATGAGATGGACACTTGAGGCAATGTGTTCATGAGAGCAAATACTTGCAAATGCTGGAAATGGCACACAAAGATGTTGCAGGTAGACATTTTGGGCTAGATTCAGTATTGTTCTAGATAGTTGAAAGGATTGTGTCAAGAAGCTTCACCTCCTTAATTTTCAATCCATGAAAGACATAGGGTGATATGAAGATCATGAACGAGTGAAGTGTGCGAAGGTGATGGTGACAAGCAAGCGAATGCACACACACATCAATCCAACTAGTTTCTAATTTTCTAACCTTCTAGACTCTCAAAAATGAGCTCTTTAGCTCTCTTTATAGTTTTTTGACTAGTTTTGACTAATCTCGAACCTAGTATCTGGCCTAGTTAAAAAATAGGTTCTAGGAATTATTTGGAGGTTCAAATTAAGTCCAAAAATTGCAAAACTTGGTATGAATGATGTATTTAGGATCCTCAAGCTTGGGGACTCCTTAGCTTGCACAAAATGGAGCGGCTTGTGACAAAATTGGGTTTTCTATACTACATATGCTACATGAGTGATTAAAATCATTGTTGAGAGTTTAATCAATTATAATGAAACAACCTTTCTTCATAAGAATGGACTTGGTCACCTAATCTTCATGCATCTCCTTTTACATACTTCCTCTATGTTGATGTCTATAGCTACTGCCACCAGTGCTACGGCTAACACCCCCCTCTGTCTCACGTCTGGCATCCCTTACAGATCCTTGTTATAGGGCCTAAGTGATGTAATTTTGCAAGAGATCCTTGGCAAGGGTACATTCGGTAATCATGAGGCCTCATGCTAAATCAGCTTCCAGCTTTTCCCAACCAATTGTCTAGGGCTCATCGTGGGGTGGGAGTCGCTAGTGCATGGAGTATACCATTTTCTCGAAATGGTATTCCCAAAAGCCCATGGTGAACATTTCTTTGAATGTTAGCTTACAGCATGCAGGTAAATATTTAATTCAGGAGTGCCAAGCATAACATACCCGAAGAGATGGCATAGTACTCATGTCATAGACTAAATCACCATTACCATGCTTGAATCCTTGGGTGGAAACATGTGGGGCACAAATGTGTCAGAAGACTTTGAATGTCATTTGCATAAGATAAAAACTTTTGATAGTTGTTGCAGAGAAAAGAAGCACAAAAAAGCAAGCCCCAAAAATTTTCAAATTATGGGCACAAATTTTCTTCTTCAAGTTTCTATGAAATACTTCATGAAGCCATGTAAATGCACTAGAGGAGTCCTCTAGATGCATATATCCCCAAATGTTGTAACATAATCCTTGTAACATAGTAGGAAAGTAGCATTTTGCAATAAAAGTGTCAGTCTCTTGTGTGAAAGGACCAATTTTATGGCACATGTATATAAGTCACTTGATGACTCTTTGTAATGAATTTTTGCCATTGTGAGGAATCAAGTTGAAATTTCAAATTTCCTCTTCTTTGCTGGATATCTTCTTCTCCAAGAGCTTATGTGTGTTTCATGCTTGAAATGTGTTCTCAGCAGTGTTCTCTACGTGATTCCTTCTTGTTTACATGACTGTAATGTGTGTGTGAAGCTTGTGAGGTGTGGAGCTGAAGTAGTGTTTCCTGCCATTCACTATTTTTCTCATAACTTGAGGCACATTTGTCAGATTTGACTGAAAATTCCACTATTAGATGAGTCTCATCAAGAGCTTCGAAAAGAATCTATTGTTGAACATATTTGGAGATTGTGAGCTGAGAGAAAAGTCCAAATTTGTGCTTACTACTGCTACAAGTATCCCAACATGCATTTTTAGAGGATTAATGAGTAGGAGAGGTAGCTGAACTGAGTAACATGCGTTTTGTGCACATGTCTTCATACACTTGATATGTCTAATTTCATGGATTGATAATTAAGTGTGTATTAATCCATCATTATATGCACTTGTGGGGCAATTGAGGTACAATCTCAATTGACACAAGTTCCCAAGGCCCTCCGACTTAGGTACACATGTTTTTGGTGCCATTGTCAGGGAACTAGTCCAATCAAGGTGCCTACATGATGGTGATAGCTACAAAGTGAATGCGTCATGTGAGTAGAGGTAGTTTTAGTTAGTGGCAAGTCACAAAATACTTCAACACTTGTTACACAGTTTTAGGAGTGTGTGTAATGTGTTTCTAGGGTTAGGAGTGAGGGAGTGAGCAAGATTAGGGTTTAGGAAAGAGAGAGAGTTAGGATTAGGGTAGGAAAGAGAGAGAGTTAGGATTAGGGTAGGTTGGATACCATAAAAAAATTTTAAAAAAATATAGAAAAAAGAAAAAAATCAATAACCTTCAGTTCAGGTCCTTGGTCACCCAAGGCCTTAAATTTCAAAAACATTTGAGTTTTCTAGTCTCTTGTTTTGAAGCAAGTATCATCTAAGAGTAGAGACTAGTATTGCGGGTGGAGTATCATGGAGAGCGATCAGATTTGTTGATTTTTAAACACAAAATTTGCAAGGTGTACTCTTGAAAGTGAGGACCTGGCTCTATTAATCTCTGAGAACCAAGAAAACACTCACAAACATGACACGACACCATAACGGTATCGCGGGGGAGAAAACAAGGGTAGTGAGTAAGATTTTTCATCCACAAGGGGTTACAATAGAGGAGGGGGTACAAGGATCACTGTACACTAAATTTTTTTAAATTTAGATCATTTTGGTTGTAGTATTGCGACCAATTGAGTTCTGGTATCACGATACCAGAATTCCCTAGTATCGTGATACTCTCCAAGTATCATGTACACCTCCTTGAGGTATCGTAATACTAACAAAGTATCATGTATCATCAGGGTTAGATATCGCGTATCGTGAGTTGAGTGGTATTGTATCACACTAGTGATATCATGAATTGCAAAAAATTGGTATCACTTTGGTGAGGTATCATGTATCACCCACATATAGTATCGTGTATCGTCTAAAGATAGGTATCGTATCCTTTGGTTGAGTATCATGTATCGTAGAGTGGACCAAGTATTGTATCGTCCTACATGGTATCATGTATCATCTGTTAAGTGGTATCCCGTATCACGGTAAGGTGGTATCATCACTACAAAGGTATCGTGTATCGTGTACCGCCTCCTTGAGGTATCACGATACTGACAAAGTATCATGTATTGTCAGGGTTAGGTATCGTGTATCATGAGACCAATGGTATCATATCATGCCGGTGGTATCATGAATCACAGAAAACTAGTATCATTTTGGTGAGGTATCATTTATCACCCACATATGGTATCATGTATCATCTGAATACATGTATCATATCACTGCAATATTAGTATCGTGTATCGTTTGGGTGAGTATCGTGCATCGTAGAGTGGACCAAGTATTGTATCATCCTAGGTGGTATCATGTATTGTCAAAGAAACCGGTATCGTATCACCCAATTCAATATCGTGTATCATCTGGGTGTAGTATCGCCCCGAGCAATATTGTGTATCATGGGGAACCAAAGTAATGAGAAAGTAAAAAGTGAGAAAAAAGTGCGAGAAGCCACGCGAGCCAATAGAGCCTAGAGAAGACCTAGCATCTAGGTGGTGAATGAACTTGAGATTCCGACGAGTGTTAGGTAGTCAAAGAAGTGTCATATCTTTTGTGGGAAGTGCAGTCAAGTGAAGCCATCACTCTACCTACTCGGGCACTTCCAATGATTTTGAGGAGGAACTACTCATGGCTTCCAAGGACATGCATAGTTCAATACCCAAGGAGGGATTTATGTCTACGATAGAAGGAGAGTATCGAACTTCCCTATAGTATGTGTCCACTAACCTACAAGGAGTACCCATCTACCTCGATGGCTTAAATAGATTGATAGTGAGAATGATAAACACTACAGAGGCAGAGATAGTCCCCAGACCAGCCATTAAGTATGAAGGTGGCATTTACATGGATAAGATGGGCCATATATATTTAGTAACTAACAATCTTGACCAAATTAATGAAAGAGGAGATTTAGAGGGACAAGGAATGCCTAGGAAACCCAATGATGAAGCCATTATGACTACCCCAAGGGGAAAGTCAATAGTGACTCAAGTATTGAGAGGGGATCTAATACCTCAAGATGACTACTTGATGGATGTGTATTTGATCCATGGATCAGACCTACTCCTACAAATTGATTCACCGACACAAGAAGAGGGCAATAATCCAATCACTATATATGAGTTTAGGGATCTAGAGGTTTCATCTAGAGTCACTTATCTAGATTAGATTCAAAGAAGGTATTGGCCAGTAGATAAAGTGGATAGATCATGGCTAAAGTATATGGGGTTGACTATATTCCCTCCTTGAGAGCAGGCACTACCTCACAAAACCCATTTGGAAGCCCCCATCAAGGGATGGAAAATGTGACATTAGGACAAACTAGCCAACGTAGTGTTGGGATCACGTAGACCTCACAAGACTTATCAGAACTCAAGAAAACTAAAATACAATGTTCATTAACAATTGAAGAATTGTTGCGAGTGAAACCCCAACTATGGAAACAGTTGGATGAAGAATTGAAGGTAAAAACTAAAGAATCTATGAAAGAGAGAAAAGAAATAGAGGCTCCGTCAACCATTCAAATCCCAATAGATAAAGTAGGAGAATTCAGTGAGGGAGACAAGGGAAATACATGTCTACCCATCACTTTTAACGAGTACATGACTAAAGTGATCTTAGACACTGGTGCAGGCATAGGTATAGCCACCAAGGAGATTTAGGAAAAATGGGGAAAGCCAACCCTGTGACCCCACTCGCATGAAACTCTAGTTAGAAAATAGCCATGTGGAGAGACCTTTAGGAATCCTCAAAAAGATTAAGTTGAACACATGCAGAGTGGAATTTGAAAACATACTATAGCCATATGCTAGTTTGAAAAAGCTAGCAATTATGAAATGATTTTGGGGTGACCATTCATGACACAACTAAGAGTCCTGCAAGAGTGGGGAAGCTATGTGTTGTAGATACAACACCAAGATACGATGAAAAAGATAAATTTACATACTTTCTCATATAGGAATGTACCTCCCATTACAATGGAACCCAGTCCATAGAGAAGAAGATGATCTATCCATTCATAGTGCTGATCTAGAGACCAATCATGGATGAAAGAAGATGTTCAGGTATGGATGTGTAAAGAAGCAAAAAGAGAAGAAAAGTGGGCATAATTATGGCCAATAGGGCACACAAATTATAGACCTATAGATGACCCACCTTACATGCCTCAAATCTTTTTGATGAAGCATTTGAGACACATGGATGGATGGAGATATTATCCACCTTAGATGTGTGTGTTAATGAAGAACTGTTGACCATGAATGAATGTATAGACAACAAAGGATATGATGTAAATCTCTACATGATAATCCTCCAAGAAGTGGAAGATGGTGAAGTATTGGAAAAAGAATGGAGAGAGGATTATGAGAGTATTGAAATGGAACCAAAATTCGATAATGAAGAACTATACTTAAAAGACATCCAACTTGTCGAGAATCTAGAGGCACCAAAAGTGTTCACCATAGAAAAGCATCAAGAGAGACCAGACAGTGAGGAAATGCAAGTTCAAGCAGAACAACCACAGGATCTTTTTGAGGTTCTAGAACAATTCAAGAGGTATGAAGTAGAAGAATAGAAAATAGCAATTCAAATGCCAAAAAGAGAAGCCTAGGAAGGAGAAGCATACAATAATAAGGAACAAACCAAAAAGGTGATAGTAACCATGGAAGAGGAAGAGGAGAGATGTACTGCATATGGAAAGATGTATCACCAGAAGAGGAGCTAGAATTAATTGCATTAATTAGAGAATACTGAGACGTATTCACTTGGACCTACAAAGACCTCAAAGGAGATCTATAGCTTCCTTGTTGGATTCTCAGGTTATAACCAAGTAGCCATTGGTATGGAGGATCAACATAAGATAGCATTCACTATTGAATGGGGTGTGTACGCATTTTGGGTGATGCCATTTGGACTCACAAATGCGTTTGCAACTTTCCAAAGATTGATGTGTCATGTATTCAAAGAATTCCTAAGAAAAAGCATGGAAGTTTACGTAGATGACTTATGCGTGTATTCCTATAAAAAGATTGAACACGTTCTTGAGCTACAGAGGATATTCGAGAAATGCAGACAAGATAGAGTGTGCTTGAATCCAAAAAAATGTGTCTTTATGTTAAGGCAAGGAAAAATTTTAGGGCATAGTGTGTCCAAGAATGGTATCTCCAATGATGAGGACAAAATAAAGGTCATCTTGGACTTGCCTAGACCAAAAAATGCAAAGGAAGTACAAGCTTTTATGGGACATTGTGGATACTACTAAAGGTTCATCCACATGTATGCTATAATTGCAAAACCATTGAATGGGTTGCTGACACAATTTACATGGACGGGGGAATGTGAGAAGGCATTCAATGAATTAAAATGATGATTAAGCTCAACACCTATCTTGAATGTGCCCAACTTGAATAATCCATTCCATATCCATGTGGATGACAATTGGATGTATATTAGCTCAACCTGCAGATGAACTAAAACTAGATCACCCTATTGCATATGCTAGTAGACAGCTAAATCAATTAGAGAGAAATTACACCACGATTGAAAGAGAAGTTTTAGGAATGGTGTATGCAATAAAGAAATTCCGACATTACCCACTAGCCAATAAATTCAAGTTTTTTATTGATCATCAAGCTCTATTGTATTTGGTCAATAAGCCATGCAATACGGGAAGCTTAGTGAGATGGTTTCTATTACTCATGGAATTTGATTTCGAAGTAGTAGTGAAAAAGGAAATACACATATAAGAGCTCATCATTTATCAAGGCTGATACATGGAGAACCACCCACTGGAGTAGCAGATGATCTACCTGAGACATATATATTTAATTTGGAAGTGTGTCCTAAATGGGCAGAAAAATTGATACCAATCCTCACACATGGACCACACCATAGGATCAATCGAGACAATGGAAAGGAATTCATGCAATCATGAAATCTACATATTGCGGCTAGTAGTTTATATTACAAAGAACATAATGGCATATTATTAAGATGTGTAGAGGATGCAAAACGAAAAAACCTACTTGAACAAGCTCATGTGAACCAATGGAGAACACAAAAGGGCGTTCATGGAACCACTAGGGAATTGAAAAGATTAGGATTATATTGGCCAGACATGCCAAAGGATATAGATGAATGTATTCTGAATTTCCAAGAATGCCAAGAGAATACCCTTGATGACCATTCATCCTTAGATTTCTCCACCATAGCACCTGAATGGAGTGAAGCATTGGTGAAGTTTTTGAAACTGTGAAGGCATGAAGAAAGAGCAAGTGTGACAAGAAACAGGGCTCTAGAAGAAATGAGTAAATATTACACTATAATTGGAAAACAATTATTCAAAAGGGGAAAGGATGAACAACTATGGTTGTGTATTCATGAAGGAGAATATTTACCCATATTAGAGATGGCACATGTAGGTGTAGCAGGAGGTCATTTTTCAGCCGAGAAGACTATAAAAATGATTCTCTATGCAGGCTTATGGTGCCCAACTCTACATATGGATGCAAATATGTATGTAAGAAGTTGTGTGTTGGCATACAAGTCATATGAAGAGCATACAGGTACAATAGAGCAGTCATGCACAATACGGCAACAAGGCCTAATCATTTTTTCCATGGATCATTCACAACTCAAGTGATTTTAATCACTATACAAACATTGTAAATTCCGTTTTTGGTAGAATAGACTCCATTTTGTTCAAGCCGAGGAGTCCTCGAGCTTGAGGAGTATTAGAATTAGCTAAATACCAATTTTCATAATTTTTAGACTCCGTTTGAACCCTCAAATAGGCTCTAGAACCTAATTTTTAACTAGGCCGGACACTAGGTCTGGACAAGGCCAAAGCTAGTGAGAAAACTATAAAAAGAGCTAGAGAGCTCATTTTTGGGGTTAGATTGTTTGTGAATTGAGCTTATGTAAGAGACTTTTTGACTAATGCAAAGAACTCCATTGTTCCTCTCCATTGTTCCTCTCCTTGTTCTTGCCTTGTGTGCACGTGTGTGTGTATGTGTGTGCATCCTTGTGTGCTTCTCACTCACACACTTGTGCCTTCACTTGCTCATAGTCTTCATACTAGTCCTCACGTCTCCACGGATTGACAATTATGAGGTGAATCTTCTCACGTTGGTACTCACCATTGTGCTGGAGTGACACCAAATTTGGCGCCGTTGCCGGAGAGAGAGCTTCGAGGACGAGCGTGTGATGGTAAGACGTCGAGTTGAGACATTGGAGTTATAGGTAATATCCTTTCTTTTCCTTATTTTTCTTCACTTTTTCTTATTTTGCATCACCATCATCACCATCATCATCCCCACCATCTCCCACCTCCATCTCCATCTCCACAAAAATTTCAGTTTTTTGGTCATAATCCACTCCCCACCTCATTTCCCTCATTTCATTGTGAGAGAGAGCGAGAGAGAGCTTGCATGCGATCTGTTTTTGTGTGTTTTTTGAGCTTTTGTTGCAGGAACTAGCTGTACCACCATCTCTAGCAGCTTGCGCAGGTACGACAGACTCTGCACAGATCCCGAGATGATGACCTCTATCTGTCGCGACAGACAAAGAAACTTGATATCTTTTGAATGCATGTTTGGCACGGTAACCTACATCATTAGAGCACTCCAAATCACTAGAAGTTTCTAAAAAATTTGCGTTTTTTCAGTCTATCGCGACAGACACCGTCTATCGCGACAGACCAAATTCCACGGCAGACTCAGTCTATCGCGACAAACACCGTCTATCGCGACAGACCAAAACCACGACAGACGATAGACACCGTCTATCGCGACAGACACCCATCTATCGCGACAGACAGAGACCCACGACAGACCCCGTCTATCGCGACAGACACCGTCTATCGCGACAGACCAAAACCACGACAGACGATAGACACCGACGCGGAGACCCACGACAGACCCCGTCTATCGCAACAGACACCTGTCTATTGCGACAGACCAAATTCCACGACAGACTCAGTCTATCGCGACAGACACCGTCTATCGCGACAGACCACTCTATCGCGACAGACCACTCTATCGCGACAGACACCATCTATCGCGACAGACACCGTCTATCACGACAGACCCCGTCTATCGCGACAGACCCCGTCTATCGCGACAGACACCGTCTATCGCGACAGACCCATCTATCGCGACAGACACCATCTATCGCGATAGACAGACATTTTCGGCAAAAAATTAAGGGGTAATTTTTTTGGAAATTTAGGCTAAATTTTGGGCATATTTGCATACTCAAATACTCATACACTTACAAAGGCCTTAGAAAAATGCATTAAAACTCCTGAAAGGTTCTGTTTGTCTGTTTAACCCCCTAAACCCTGAACGGTCATAACTTTTTCATACGAAATCCATTTTTTGAGCTCTAGGGCTTGTCGAAAAGCTCGTGGCATATACTACACGCCCTCAATTGTTTTTTATAAGAATAATGCGTTGATTTTCAGATATGATATTTTGAAGTTGACACACTGAGGGGTAGGTACACCAAGGGAGCTCTAGAGGAAATTTTTTTTAGCAATACAAAAGGGGGGAACAAGGGTCATTAAAAAGTGTCTGAAATAAATTGTCTATCAATTGAAGGATCAAATTGAAGCTAAACTTGGGGTTCTTACAGGATCATCGAGAGCTTTTGGAGAAAGCAAAGTAAGTGCCAGGGAGACCAAGCTTGGGAACGTGCTTCCTAGGTAGACAAGCATCACCAGGAGGAGCGACTTGAGGTTGGAACATCTCTTAACCCCCTCAGTCCATTCTTAGCATAGGCTAAGTGCGAGTAGTTGTCCTGATTGACTAGGGGTACGATAGGAACACTCAAGTTTGAAGAGCCTTTAAGTTCTCAAGTGCAAGGATAGGCTAAATTGCAGTCAAGGGATAACTTAAAGGAAAAGAACTTAAACTAAGCGGAAGAACGTCAAGTACGACACACTAAAGTGCTCCTGACAACGCTTAATTAAAAACAAGAAAACACATCCAAAGGAACTCAAAAGGAACAAGTGATTGGTACCAACGAATCAGCAACGTACAAAGGGGCATATGAACCTGAGATCAGGTAGACACCTAGGGAGAGACCGTCAAAGTGTTAGATCATCCGAGGCTAGCGTCAACCATACAGCCAGATCTTGGGCCCAACAATTGAGTGATTACCCCTATGCTCTAGACTCAGAAACCAGTGACTCTGACATGTCGTATAGCATGGAAAGACCTGTAGGTAGCTCAGGAATGGCATACCTAGAAAGACCTGAAGGTCCCTACAAGACTCAATTGGAATACATCCAGACTAACCGCCTAGGCGCACGCATCTATGAGGATGGTCTGCGAAGATCTGTTGTCCTAATTAAAAATCCGAATTAGCCCATTGGACGAGAACACCCTGTAGTCAAGTTTGAAAATGGTTCATACATAGATAAAGAAGGAACAATGTATGTAGTCACCAGCCAACCTGAAAGGATAGATGAGTTTGGCAACATAATCTCTGAACCTGAATTAGGTGACATAGAGCAAGGGAACTTAGGAAAGGAGCCGAAAACCCCTCGAGGCAAATCGATCCTAACAAGGATAATCACTCCAGAGTTAGTCCCCCAGGATAATAGGAGCATAGAATTGCTCTGGAACCAAGAAACGGATGAGGCTTTTTGGAGTTACAAGCTTGAAAAGTCTAATGAAGTGGGAGGTCTTGCCATCTATGAATTCAAAGATCCTGATAGCCCAGGCAAGGTGACCTACTTAGATGATGCTTCTGAGAGAATCTTTGTGGTCTCTGAGCATGGAAGACACGCATACACTTGGAAGGGAGAATTCGTTTTTCCCCAACCTCGATCCAATGTGTCTTATGGTCACCAAGGAGCTGGAACATCTCAAGCTCATGGGACTCAAAGAGAAAGGAGTAGAGAGAGACCTGAGGTAAGCTTTGCCAACTCTTGGGGAAGAGAAAGAACGAGAACGGAAACAAATAGAGTGGAACCTGAGGGACATAGAGCCCCAGGGAACCGAAGAAATGCCGATGATTTCCCTTTGCCAAGACCGAGAGAGCACATGAGGACCTTGAGACCAACCCAGCTAGTTAAGTCCATGAAAAACTACTTTGATGGCACTGGAGACCCCTACGATCATGTAGCTGAGTTTAGGCAAGTCTTGAGAGCTGAACAAGTTGAAGATCTGTTCACGCAGTACAATGCCTTTGGTCTAACCCTTAGGAACACCGCCCTGACATGGTTTCAGCCACTAAACGAGAGGCAGTTTAGGAGCATAGATCAACTTCTAGAGGCATTCATTATCGAATTCTCTAAAAAGTGGCATAAGACATAACACATCCTCCCTGATATACAGCTTCAAACAAACATCTCAAGAGACAGTGAGGCTCACAGGCAGAAGATTTAGGCAATATCTAGAGAGATGCCCGGCCCCAGAGTTACCCACTCCAGCCAAGCAAGTGGCCTTATTTTTAGATGGATTGTTAAGCACCAAACTGAGATCATACGTGTACTTGAAGGACCCTAGATCCATAGACGAATGTGTACGCATGTGCATAGACATTGAGGATAATCTAGGGGAGGAATTAGAGCTCTCAAAAATCTATAAAGATTCAGATAGTTCTAGTAGCCTCATTTCCTCACAATCCACATCAATTGAGGATCTAGCAGAAAAGGTAGCTCTGAAATTAGGTGTCTCTAGCAAGCAGATTCCTAGATTTGCCCCAGGAAAACGATGTTATACCTGTGGAGGAGACCATATGGCTAATGTGTGCCCCATCATGGCTCAACCCCAAGTGAGCCCTAACAACCAGTACTGCACCATAGAAAGGAGGTACACCAATCACACAGCACAAGAATGTCCATATAACAAACAAGCTGTTAGACAAAATTATTCTCAGCCATATCCACAACAAGGAAAGTACCCTAATCAGTACCCGCAACAACAGTATGTTAGGCCCCAGCAAATCTATCAACCACCCTATCAAGGGCAACAAAGACCGCAACCAGTCCTAGCGCAACAACCTCCTGCCCCCACCAATGTGATTCCAGTAAAGTATGCAGCGGCAGAAGAAAATCTAAATAGAGCTTTAGTGCCAGTGACATCCTCGCTTTCAGAAAGTGATCCAAGTGATCATAGTTTTGACTCCACCCATGTTGAGAGCCCCCAGGCCTACTACATGCAATCACCGGAGCATAGTGAGTCATATTATTATGAAGAACCAAATGAATCTAGTGGGGAGCCAGAATACGCAAACGTCATGTATGCCAACCCCAACTCGAGATCCCAACCTAGGCCGATGAGACCTCCATTTCCTAGAGGGTCATGCTACCGTTGTCAGGGAGATCATCTCATTCGTGATTGCCCTCTACCTACACCGACACAAACCCAATCTATGACAATTCAAGGCTTTTGTCCCGATTGTGGAAAGGAGCATTTGTTACGAGAGTGTCCCAAGAACCCCGCCAATATACCAAAAATTGCTCCTATCAATGTTATTGGCTTAGTGGTAGACTCCATAGGAAGCGTCACTTCCACAGCCCCAGTACAAGTCATCACGAGAGCCCAGGCACTTAAGCAAAACCAAGACTTAGGCCAAGAAAAGAATGCAGAGGTTAGCGAGACTGAGAGCCAGAATAAGAAGAGGACAAGAGCTTGGAGAGATAGCCGTGAACGTATGAAAAGGCAATGGGCAAGAAAGATGAGCGAACTTGAGGAAAGTCTACGAGAAACCAAAGCCAAAATCATAGAAATCACATCTCAAACGCACTCTCACACATCCCTGCCACTACCATCCCCTTCACCCTTCATTCCTCTACCCGCCAATCCACCACACTTAACCCAACCACCACCCCGAGTAGGATCAGTCTTAGCTGACCCCACTCCTGAAGATCTAGACATGATGCTTAAAGCATATCAGGCCAGAATCCAAGAAGGGCCCAATGTAACAGATCATGAGAAATGTTACCCTAGAGCTGATCTAGAGCTTGAATGAACTAAGTTGTGTGCCAAGATGGTGGAATTGGCTCAAGCCATGTTTGAGACCAGTCGCCTTTTCACTTGCTCTAGCTCCACTAGAACACCATTGCATGCTGATGGTCTGTTAGACAGATTGGAGATGTTAATTGCAAAGTCTCGAAAAGGAACCAACTCCCAGGCTAAGGAGAAGGCAAGTGATAGAATAAGCATTCCTCCCAAGGAAGCTTATGTGCCTAACTCCACTGAACCAGACACCCCTTCTTCTATGAATCGATACATACCCGAATTCTTGCGAGAGATTCAAGAAGAGAAATGGGCTAAAGAGAGTGAAGTTCCTCCTCCCATTGAACTTGTGGATGACACACACGATCAATTCCCACAAGACCTTCCGTCCATTTATGTAGAGCAGGAGAGCGTCCAATCTCAAGAGAGATTCGACTTCGATTCCAATTCCTTGCAAGAGCTACCCCATTTCACAGGTCCATGGGAAGCTAAGTCTACTTGTATGAGAGCACCGACCGTCATGGTAAGAAACGAAGATTCAGTCATACCTAGGAACACGGAGGTAGTGAAGAACACCAAAGTGCAGTGCAATCTCACTTTGGAAGAGCTGCTTAAGGTTAGACCAGAAGTGTGGAAACATGTAGCCAATCAAGTGCCCGAAGTAGCAAAACCACATTCCCAGGTAGGATCTCAAAGAACAGTGCCAGAAATACCCTTGGACAAGATAGGAGACATGAGCGAGGGAGAAGAAGGAAACACCTATCTCCCCATCACTCATCAGGGCTACACAACCAAGGCCATTTTGGACTCAGGTGCAGGAGTTGCAATTGCTACCACTTCCTTATGGAAACGTTGGGGCAAACCAGCACTCAAGCCAACGAGAATGAAATTGCAGATGGCTGACGGTCACATAGAAAGACCCTTAGGACTACTAGAGGGGATAACTCTCACTACTTGTGGTGTAGAGTTTGAGCACACATTTGCTATCTGTGACTTTAGCAAAAACCAAGCCTACGAGATGATTTTGGGAAGACCCTTTATGCGACAGTTGCAAGTGGTACAGGACTAGGGAACCAATTCCTTGTATTTGCAACACTTAGGTGTTACAACCAAAGTCAATCTCAAGGATTACTCTCATAGAGATGTCCCTCCTATCCAATGGAACCCCATCCATAGATCCAAAGATGATACGGAATCGGTGCATTCCATAGGATCAGGATCCTCATGGATGCATGAAGACACTCACTTATGGATGTGCAAATTGGCAGTGGAAGAGGAGAAAAGAGAAAAAGCCACAGAGGTAGGTGCGAAGGAAACACATAGATCAGTTCAAGACCCAGCCTATGCACCTGTAGTATTTTCGGACAAAGAATTTGAACCTCACGGCTGGGCAGAAATTCTAGCAACTATGGATGTAGCCATCAATGAAGAGCAATGGACACCCCACTGTGATGAGGATGGCTATGACATTTCTGTCTTCTCCATAGAGCCAATCATGGAAGATGCAGTTTTAGAAGAATGCGAACCTAGCCCTGATGCATTTGAAGATGCAAGTGACTCCGATCTTGAGTCAATCATCATGGATCCACCCTTTGCATCAGACGAAGAATATTTCTATGAAGTAGAGGTTTACCCTCAGAGACATGAAGAGCTCACTAATGATGTGAGATTAACCACACGAGTGACCACTAAGAGTGAAGGAAAGAAAAGGAAGAAGAGAGAAGCCGCACCAAAGGAGGAAGAATCCATGTTTGAGGTCCCTGAAAATTTCAAGAAGTATGCAATAGAAGATAGGAGAGTCATGGTAAGAATGCCAAAACGCGATGCACAAGCAGGAGAGGCCTATGATAACAAAGAAACCACCAAGAAGGTAGTGGTAGCCATAGAAGAAGGAGAAGAGAGGTGCACTTACATAGGACATGACCTCAGTGAGGAAGAGGAGCATGAGCTGATAGCTTTGCTAAGAGAGTACAGAGATGTATTCGCTTGGAGCTACAAAGATTTGAAAGGTGTAGACCCTGACATATGTTGGAGCAAACCAATCACAAATTGGTGATTATACAGATCTTGGAGAATGCTTATGGTCAGAATGAAGCAAAGGAAGATATTTGCAAGATGAAGAAGAAGTCAGAATGTTGTCTTGTACACATATGTACATTAGCATAGTCATAGATGACTTAGATTTTTTGATCAGTAAGAATTATGTACAAATTATCTATAAATACCTTGAGAAAAAGTCGGGGCAATGGATGGAGAGCACATGAGAGCATTTGTAGAAGTCAAGTTTGAGAAAATTAGGAGTCAAGAGATAGAGAAATGTGAGTGTGTGTTAGCTCTCATCACTCAGTTGTAATTTTCTGAGTTAATGAAGAAAAATTGCGCCCGATCTTTTCGTGTCTGCTCCTTCTGTGTTTAATCATTTGTGAAATCCTTTTGAGGATATCTAAGTTGTTAGTTGATGAGCCTGTGACCTGAATTTCAGAGTCTAATTGTGAACAGGCTAGGAGAATTGTAAGTAGGAACATTCATATGTGATGAATGTCAACAGTTCTCTGAAACAGGCGCAAAATTCGTGTTTAATGTTTTGGTCAGTGCTCACTCCATAGTTTAAAGTTTTGTGCAAGCAAGCACTTAATCTTTAAGTTGGAAGGTGATCTACTCGTGGCTAAAAGCATTTGGCAAAACGGGTTAGATACTGTGAGAATCAAAGTTAAGAAGTTAGGGGTGTCTGAATCGACTTCTCAGAAGTACAGTTTCTGACATAGGTAACTTGAGAAGTTGATTTCTCAAGCTACACTTAATCTTTTGGAGTAATTCAACTTGGAATAGTTGCGCAATCTCTAAGAGATGATTCGTACAAAGTTTCATGAAAAACTTTACACATTTGATAAGTCAATGTAAGGAAATAGTGCAGCAGACTTTTCTGTGTATCACCTTCTTCACAGATTTGTTCATTTTTTGATAATTAGAAATTGATCCTCTAAATGTGTGAAAGGTTTTGACTTATTCTTGGTATAGAGGTGCTCTAATCACAAGAATAAGTTGTTCTTTTGGAGATTAACATTCTCCATCAGTGGTATCAGAGCAGGAGACATCAATTTGAAGAAATTTGAAGAAAAGGAGGATCCCGACTGCTGCAGATTTAAGAGATTCAACATTTGAAGGATCAAGAAGTGAAAGCTTGGAGTCAAAGCTCGAGGAGAAGACAAATTGACATCAAGAAAGGCAAAAGGAGTTCAACTCGAAGTAAAGGTACATACATTGTTTGAAAAGGTTGAAGATTTCAATACACAGGTGGATACAAGATGGGAGAAAGCTTGCAGATTGATAAGCTAGATAGGGAGAACTATCCAGCATGGTCCATGAGGATGGAAGCACACCTCATGAGCAAAGATCTTATATCATTCATTACAGGAGATGAAGAAAAACCAGAATTTGCAGATCCAAGTATTCCTACTAGGGAAGAACTTGCAATGTTAAAGACTTGGATGAGAAAGGATGCTCAAGCAAGGAGTATTATCTACATGGCTGTAAATGATTACCTTCTACCTCACATCAGAGGTTTAGAAAGTGCTACAGATGTTTGGAATGCCTTGGAAGAGCATTTCCAAAATACAACTAAGTCAAGGAAGTCCTCACTATGGGCTGAGTTCACAACTTTCAAGAAGAAGAGCTCACAATCAATTTCAGATTATGTGGCAAGAATGAAAGATATTGCAGATAGCTTGGGAGCAGTGGATGAAGATATTGAAGAAGAAAAGTTGGTAAGACAAATACTTACAGGTCTAAGAGGTGATGAGAAGTGGAAGCCTTTTATCTTGTCCATAGAATTGTCACTTGATCACTTTACTCCTGATCTTAATCAATTGCTAGGACACATGCTAACCTTTGAGCAGGATCTTAAAGGAGACAATGATAGAAGTACAAGTCAATCTATGTACTCCAAAGACAAGAAAAAGAATGGCAAGGGAAAGCAATCAAATGATGATGAAGGGAGTTCAAATCAAGCCAACTTCACAAAAGGAAAGACAAGTTTCAGAGGTAAAGGAAGAGGAGGTAAGAACAAAGATAATGCTAAAGCTTGTTGGATTTGTGGCAGAACAAATCATTTGGCAAATGATTGTTGGTATAATAATCAAAGTGGAGGATACAACAATCAGAATTATAGTCAAAGAGGTAGAGGAGGCAGAAACCAAAGAGGCAATTTCAGAGGAAGAGGTGGTAGGACATCATATGGTAGAGGAGGTGGAAGAAACTTCCAATCTCAGTCCTACAACAATAATTATTACAATTATGCATCAGATCAGAAGGATGACATGACTCTTATCTTGAATGCAACTCATGAATCAATGGGAGAAGATCAAAGAGTGTTTTATATTGACTCAGGGTGTAGTAACCATCTGAGTGGGAACCTATCCTTGATGACTGATATGGAAGCAAGGGTGAATGGACATACAGTTCAAACAGGTGACAATACCAAACATAAAGTGGAGAGCATTGGATCAGTGAAGACAAAGAGTGGAAGTACACTTCTGAGCAAGGTACTTTATGTCCCTACTATTCCTAAAAATTTGATAAGTGTAGGGCAAATTGTGGAGAAAGGATATGAGGTAAGATTTACAAATGATGGTGTCTATGTACAAGATCCAAATCAGGGATATAGAATCATAATTGCAGGTAAAAAGGAAGGAAGATTGTTCACTCTCAAGGTCCAAGGTAATGTGGGACATGCATTGTTTACTTATGGAGGTCAAAAGGTATCTGAATTAGACCTATGGCATAAGAGGCTAGGTCATTTCAATGAGAGAGCTATAAAGGAGATGTCAAAGAATCAGGTGGTGCTTGGATTGCCAAACATTGAAGGGCAACATATGGTGTACAAGTGTGAAGCTTGTCAATTAGGTAAAGCACATAAGAGTTCTTATAACAAATCAGGGTACAAGTATTCAAACATGCTTGAATTGGTTCATACAGATGTATGGGGACCCTCAAGGGACTATAGTATAAATGGATCCAGATATTATGTGTTGTTTGTTGATGATGCAACCAGGTGGATTACCTTGTATGTAATCAAGGATAAATCAGAAGTCTTCAAGACATTCAAACATTTCCATGCTTATGCAGAAAGGATCACAGGACAAAAACTAAAGAGGTTAAGATCAGATGGAGGGGGAGAGTATTTCTCAAAAGAGTTTGATGATTATTTGTGGAATGCAGGTATCAAAAGAGAAGTGACTTGCAGGTACTCCCCTCAACAAAATGGGGTAGCAGAAAGGAGGAATAGGACTCTTGTAGAGTTTGCAAGAGCCATGATGAAGGAAAAGAATTGTCCAAATTACTTATGGGCAGAGGCCATTAACACTGCAACATATCTTGTGAATAGGTTGCCTTGCAAAGCTTTGGATGGAGGAACCCCTTATGAAGCATGGTGGGGTAAGAAGCCTAGTCTTGATCATTGTAAAGTATTTGGATGTATTGCATATGCTTATGTTCCTTCACAATTAAGACATAAGCTAGAACCAAAAGCAGAGAAGTATGTGTTTATTGGATATGATGATAGACAGATGGGTTACAGGTTGTGGAGTCCATCCACAAAGCAATTTCTTGTTACTAAAGATGTAACATTTGATGAGCAAAACACATGGTATACAGGATCACCAAATGAGTATGCAGGTGTTGAAGAAATTCAAAGGAAAGGAAAGGCAAAGGTAAAGGTTTGTGAAGAAATTGTTGATGAAGTTGACTCTAGATGTAGAGTGCAGGATCATGTAGAAGAAGGGCCAAGATTTGATCCAGAATCAAATGAGGCTGAAACATCAAGAAGTGCAGAAATCAGAAGGTCTACAAGGGAAAGGAAAGAGCCTATAAGGTATAGCTATGATACATCTTTCCTAACAACAAGAGATTATGCTTACATTGTGAAAACAGAAGAAGACCCAACTACTTTTGAAGAAGCCAAAGGTAAACAGAATTGGGAGAAGGCAATGCAAGAAGAGTATGATGCTCTACTTGAGAATGAAACTTGGGAGTTAGTACCAAGACCAAAGAATCAGAAGGTCATTGGATGCAAGTGGGTATACAAAACAAAGAGGTTTGCAGATGGTAAGGTGTCTAGATATAAGGCTAGACTTGTGGTTAAAGGTTATGCCCAAACTTATGGGGTAGATTATGATGAAACCTTTAGTCCTGTTGCTAAGATGTCTACAATTAGGACATTGATTGCTATTGCTGCTTGCAAAGGATGGAAATTATCACAATTGGATGTGAAGAATGCATTTCTTAATGGTTACATTGCAGATGAAGTATATATGGAGCAACCAGAAGGTTTCATGGAGTCAATTGGATCAGATTATGTGTGTAAGCTCAAGAGAGCTTTATATGGGTTGAAGCAAGCCCCAAGAGCTTGGAATTACAGATTGGTCAAGTTCTTGAATGAATGTGGTTTTCAAGCATCAAAGGCAGATAGTAGCTTGCTAGTGAAGGCAAGTGAAAATGGATATATTTACATGTGCATTTATGTTGATGATATTATTGTTACAGGAACAGATGCTCAAGGAATCAATGAACTCAAGAAGCAAATAGAGAAGGAGTTTAAGATAAGTGACTTGGGAAACTTATCTTATTTTCTAGGAATGCAGATTGTGTATACTCAACATGGAGTATATGTTTCACAAGAGAGATACTTGAAGAATCTTCTAGTCAAGTTTAACATGGAAGATTGCAAGACCTCAACCACTCCATTGGAGGTAAATCATAAATTAAGCAGGTATGGAGGTGAAGAGTTCAATGACATGAAGAAATATCAGAGTTTGGTAGGTAGTTTGATCTATGCTACCTTGACAAGACCAGACCTATCATATGCAGTAGGTGTGTTGTCACAATTCATGCATTGTCCAAAGAAGACTCATTGGATTGCAGCCCAAAGGGTACTCAGATATATCAAGGGAACCCTAAGTGAAAGTTTGTACTATGGTTTCACTTCTGACACAAGAATCAAAGTGTTTAGTGATGCAGATTGGGCAGGTGACTCAGATGATAGAAGGTCTACTCATGGATATCTATGTTATGTTGGAGACAAGTTAGTGTCTTGGTGTTCAAAGAAGCAACACACAGTTGCTTTATCATCCACAGAGGCTGAGTATAAGGGAATGGTAGAAGCTGCAAAAGAAGTCATATGGTTGAAGACCTTGATGAAAAGTTTTGAGATTGATCATAGTACTCCAATAATTTTTGGAGATAATATGAGTTCTTTGTATTTGGCAGCTAACCCTGTTTTTCATGCCAGGACTAAGCATATAGAGATACAGTATCATTTCTTGAGGGAAAAGGTACTTGATAAAGAGATTGAAGTGATGTACACTCCAACAAAAGAACAAGTGGCAGATATGATGACAAAAAGCTTGGATGGACCTAAGCTACAGAGATTCAAGGAGATGGCAGGAGTGAAGAAAAATGGAATAATCACAATTAGTGATTGAGGGGGAGCTGTTGGAGCAAACCAATCACAAATTGGTGATTATACAGATCTTGGAGAATGCTTATGGTCAGAATGAAGCAAAGGAAGATATTTGCAAGATGAAGAAGAAGTCAGAATGTTGTCTTGTACACATATGTACATTAGCATAGTCATAGATGACTTAGATTTTTTGATCAGTAAGAATTATGTACAAATTATCTATAAATACCTTGAGAAAAAGTCGGGGCAATGGATGGAGAGCACATGAGAGCATTTGTAGAAGTCAAGTTTGAGAAAATTAGGAGTCAAGAGATAGAGAAATGTGAGTGTGTGTTAGCTCTCATCACTCAGTTGTAATTTTCTGAGTTAATGAAGAAAAATTGCGCCCGATCTTTTCGTGTCTGCTCCTTCTGTGTTTAATCATTTGTGAAATCCTTTTGAGGATATCTAAGTTGTTAGTTGATGAGCCTGTGACCTGAATTTCAGAGTCTAATTGTGAACAGGCTAGGAGAATTGTAAGTAGGAACATTCATATGTGATGAATGTCAACAGTTCTCTGAAACAGGCGCAAAATTCGTGTTTAATGTTTTGGTCAGTGCTCACTCCATAGTTTAAAGTTTTGTGCAAGCAAGCACTTAATCTTTAAGTTGGAAGGTGATCTACTCGTGGCTAAAAGCATTTGGCAAAACGGGTTAGATACTGTGAGAATCAAAGTTAAGAAGTTAGGGGTGTCTGAATCGACTTCTCAGAAGTACAGTTTCTGACATAGGTAACTTGAGAAGTTGATTTCTCAAGCTACACTTAATCTTTTGGAGTAATTCAACTTGGAATAGTTGCGCAATCTCTAAGAGATGATTCGTACAAAGTTTCATGAAAAACTTTACACATTTGATAAGTCAATGTAAGGAAATAGTGCAGCAGACTTTTCTGTGTATCACCTTCTTCACAGATTTGTTCATTTTTTGATAATTAGAAATTGATCCTCTAAATGTGTGAAAGGTTTTGACTTATTCTTGGTATAGAGGTGCTCTAATCACAAGAATAAGTTGTTCTTTTGGAGATTAACATTCTCCAACAACATATGTGCCCATACGATTCCCATGACCACAGAGGCCAGACCCTCTAAACAAAAGCCATACACATACAATGACAACTATACTGCCAAGATCAAAGAAGAGATAGACCGCTTGGTGGAAGCTGGATTTATCTATGAAATTGAGCACACTGAATGGGTGTCCCCCATTGTAGTGGTGCCCAAAAAGAATGGTAAATTACGTGTATGCATTAACTTGAAGAAGGTTAACACAGCCACTATCAGGGATAGTTATCCGCTTCCTATCATCGAGCATTTATTAGAAAGGGTAGCCGGCAAGGAAGTGTACAACTTCCTAGATGGGTTCTCTGGCTACAATCAAGTAGCCATTGCACCAGAAGATCAGCATAAGACGGCTTTTGCCACAGAGTGGGGCATATTCGCTTTTAGGGTAATGCCATTCGGGCTTACCAATGCACCCGCGACCTTCCAGAGGCTGATGTGCCATGTATTTAAAGAGTTCCTGAGGAAGAACTTAGAAGTCTATGTTGATGATCTTTGTGCTCATTCCAACATTAGACAAACCCATATTCCTGAACTCAGACAAATTTTTGACAAATGTAGAGAATATCAAGTCTACCTGAACCTAGAAAAGTGCATTTTCATGGTCAGGCAAGGCAAGATTCTAGGGCACATAGTGTCAAAGAATGGCATATCCATTGATGAAGAGAAAGTGAGAGCCATAGCAGAGTTACCTAGGCCAAAGAACGTCAAGGAAGTACAAGCTTTCATGGGGCATTGTGGTTATTACCGATGGTTTATACACATGTATGCCATCATAGCAAAGCCTCTGTACGGACTTCTGACTAACTTTGAGTGGACTGATGAGTGTGAGGACTCCTTTAATGAACTCAAAAGAAGATTGTGTTCAGCACCAATCTTGACCACACCAGATTGGAATAAACCCTTTCATGTTCATGTGGATGCATCCAATTATGCTATTGGATGTGTACTCGCACAACCTACGGGCGAAGGTAATATGGATCTCCCAATTGCCTATGCGAGTAGACAGTTGAATGCAGCTGAACGAAACTATACAACCACTGAGCGAGAAGGATTAGGCATGGTATACGCAGTTAAAAAGTTTAGACACTATTTGCTTGCAAATAAGTTTAAATTTTTTACTGATCATCAGGCCCTGTTGTACTTGGTAAACAAACCATGCAATACCGGTAGATTAGTAAGATGGTTTCTCTTGCTAATGGAATACGACTTTGAGGTTGTGGTAAGAAAAGGCAAGACTCACTTGAGAGCAGACCATCTCTCTAGGCTCACATCGGGAGAAGCCCCACAAGGAGTATCAGATGACCTTCCGGATGCTTACTTGTTTAATTTGGAAGTTGTACCTCAGTGGGCTAAGCCATTAGTGCCAGTATTGACATACGGGCCTAATCACCCAGTCATAAACACTCAAGATAGAGAGGTAGTAAAAGCCCAGAAGTACCATATCATGGCACGAAGTATGTACAAACAGACAGATCAAGGGATATTGGCTTGTTGTGTGGAAGAGGATGAGTACGCTAAATGGTTGCAGTTGGCACATGTAGGTGCATTAGAGCAACACTACTCAAAACAACAAACCCTACATGCACTAAGGAGACTCGGAGTGCATTGGCCTACTATGGAAGCTGATGTACATAAGATGTGTAAAGAATGCCCAATCTGTTGCACTAACCCACCTATGGAACATGCAACTCTTTATCAAGTGTCCATAGTGCCAGATTGGAGTGAACCATTAGTAGCCTTCTTGAGGACGAAAACATTCCCTCCAGATATGACCCTGAGGAGACAAAGAAGTCTAGAACAAGAAGCCCTAGATTACTCACTCATTGGTGATAATCTATACAAGCGTGGTAAAGATGGTTACCTGAGACTATGTGTCCATGAGAGTGAATATCTCAAGATCTTGGAAACTGCTCACCAAGGTGTAGCAGGAGGACACTTCGGACCAGATCGGGTGATCAAAGCAATACTACTTGCGGGCTTCTGGTGGCCGACCCTTCACATGGATGCACATACCTATGTGAAACGGTGTGATGTTTGTCAGAGAACTCGGTATCCTATACGCAAGGATGAGATGCCACTGAAACCTATGATGGGTGGACGTGCATTTTCTAAGTGGGGAATAGACTTTGTTGGTCCTATTAATCCCCCAGGTAAGGGTTCACATGTTGAGTATATCATTGTGGCCACGGATTATCTAACCAAGTGGGTAGAAGTAAAAGCCACAACAAAGAACGATGCACAAACAACAGCTAAGTTCTTGTTTGAGAATGTGTTCACCAAGTATGGATTACCTATAGAGCTAGTCAGTGATAGAGGGACTCACTTCTTGAATGAAGTCATTGAAAATCTTCTTCAAGAGTTCTTGGTGATACACAAGAAGTCTGCCCCCTATCACTCACAAGCTAATGGACAAGCCGAAAGCACAAATAAGATTCTATGCAATGTGCTAACCAAATTAGTGAATAACAAACGCTCTGATTGGGACAAACAGCTACACCATGTTGTTTGGGCATACAGAGTTGCCTATAAAACGGTACTCCAAGCCACACCCTTTCAGATGGTTTTCGACCAGAATGCAGTGCTACCATTGGATTTTTTGATACCAACCTTGAAATTAGCAAAAGAGCATGATTGGACAGGCCATGAGTTGTCCTCTAGAATCTTCGATCTTGAACGACTAGGTGAAACACGATTGAGGGCTGTAGCAGGAATTTATGCAGCCAAGAAGAGGCAAAAGGCATATTTTGATGCACACGTCAAGGATAAGGGCTTGAAAGCAAGAGACCTAGTCCTAGTCTACACCTTGAAGCAACATGCACGGAAATTAGAGAAGAGAGGTTACGGGCCAATGATTATCAATAGAATCTCCACAAGTGGAGCAGTTCAACTAGCCACTCTAGAGGGTGATATTCTACCAAGCTACATAAGTGGATGCAGAGTCAAGTTATATCAAGAACCCCTGACTGAAGAGATGCTAAATCGAATCAACACTGCCAAGAAACGTAAAGAAGAAGAGAAAAGAATTAGAGAAGAAGCACAGGCAGAAGCTTTAGAACGCATCTGACGAATGAAATTGAGGAGACAAGGCAGAGACCCGCATATGCCTGACACTCAAGAATCTGTAGGCTATCCTATGGCCATGTGCGAGGCTTCAGGTGGACGTTCCCATAGAATAATCGACCGACGGCCTTTTGTAACCCTAGAAGTAGGACAAGGAGTGCGTGTAAGGACAGTGAGAGCTTTAATTGACTCAGGGGCAGCCACTAGTGCAGTTCGACTTTCTTACTGCCAAGAGCTGCAATTACAAATCAATCCTATAGAGGCATACCTCATAGGATTGGGAGGTGTGGAAACCCCTTGCATTGGTGAGGTGGAACTTCCCTAAGAGAAAAGTGTGCGATACGAAAACCTAAATGAAAGAATTTAAGTCTAACGAAACGAGAACTCAAAAGTACAACGGAAAGTTGACTCCTCACGTATACATTAAGACAAGACAAGAATCTGAAGAAATTAAAAAAAAACAAGCAATAAAGAACAAAGAAACATTGACGATCAGAGCGTGTACTGAGTGATTCAGGAAGTAAATTCATGAACCTTAGATCAGGCAAGCATATAGGTAAGTCAGACCGACGAAGCCTTAGATCATCAGAAGCAAGTGTAGGAACTACTGCACGTTCATGGGCTCAACAATTGAATAGCTACCCTTACGAATTGGGCTCAGACACCAGTGAATCAGAAATGGCCTTTAGCACAGAAAGACCAAAAGGAGGGTTAAACATAGCATATTTGGAAAGACCCGAACGACCCTATAGGACTCAATTAGAATACGTCTGAACCAACCTCCTAGGTGCTTGCATCTATGAGGATGGTTTGCGAAGATGAGTGGTGCAATTGCACAATCCTGACCAACCCATTGGATTGGAGTGTCCATTGGTGAAATTTGAGAGAGACGCATACATAGACAAAGAAGGAACAATATACATCATAAGTACTCAGCCAAATCATACCAATGAGTTTGGCGTAGTTCAACTAGATACAAGAGCGAGAACCCAAGGAAAAGAACCACTAGGAAAAGAACCTAGGATACCTAGAGAGAAATCTGTACTAACAAGAGTACTAATTCCAGAATGGATCCCTCAAGACAGTAGAAGCATAGAGTTGTTTCTAAATAAGGACATTGATGAAGCATTTTGGAGGTATAGAATGGAACAACCTAGTGAGGAAGGCTCCATCATGATTTATGGATTCAAGGACCCAGATACACCTGGAAAGGTGGTATACCTAGATGATACTTCAGAACGAGTATTTGTAGTACCAGACCACACGTGAAACACTTATACATGGAGAGGTGAGTTAGTATCCCCTCCATCACGAACAAATGTAAACACGAGCCATCAGGGTGCTGGAACATCCTCAGCCCATGGTACTCAAAGAGAGAAGAACAAAGAGAGACCAGAAGTAAGTTTCACTCATCCCATAGGGCGAGATAGAACCACCATGGACACCCATAGAGTGGAAAGACAAAGGGAACCTAGAATACGAGGTGGTAGAGATGATTTTCCCCTATCTAGACCACGTGAACACCCCACGATATTAAGGCCCACTCAATTAGTAAATTCAATGAAAAATTACTTTGATGGGATAGGAGATCCCTATGATCATGTTGCGGAATTTAAGCAAGTGCTATGAGCAAAGCAAGTAGAAGACATGTTCACGCAATATAATGCATTTGGACTAATGTTAAAGAACACGGCTTTAACTTGGTTCCAACCATTGCAACAGAGGCAATTTAGGGATATCCATCACTTGTTAGAGTCATTCATCACGGAATTCTCTAAAAGCGGAATCAGACATGATACGTCTTCGTTCATTCATAGCTTCAAACAGACCCCTCAGGAAACAGTTAGATTGGCAGGACGTAAGTTTAGACAATATGTTGAGAGATGTCCGATGCAAGAGTTACCCTCACAGGCCAAGCAAGTGTCATTGTTTCTAGATGGCCTCTTGAGCTCTAAACTACGCTCTTGTGTATACCTTAGGTAACCCAAAATGCTAGAGCAATGTGTAAGGATTTGCATAGACATTGAAGACAACTTAGGAGATGAGTTGGAACTCTCAAATGTCTATAAAGACTCAGATTGTTCATCTCTAGCATCCTCAAAAGTTTCTAGTTCGATAGAAGACCTAGCAGAAAAAGTGGCCCAGAAACTAGGAGTTTCTAGTAAACAGATGCCTAGGATGACAACAAACAAGCATTGTTACACCTGTGGTGGTGATCATATGGCAAATGTGTGTCCCAATGCTACACAAGCACAAGCAAACCCTAGTGGCCAATACTGTACAATTGAGAGATGATACAGGAATCACACGGCTCAAGACTGCCCATACAACAAACAAGTACTACGACAAAACTACCCGCAAGAATACCCCCAACCAGGGAGGTATCAAGGCCAACATAGTGCTCAACCTCATTACTATAGGCCTCCTCAAAACTATCCTTATCATGCTCAATAGAGACCCTGTTTTAGCTCAACAGCCACCCCCACCAACTATGTCATCTCAGTGAAATATGCTACTGCAGAAGAAAACCTCAATAGGTCTTTAGTGCTTTCTTCACCCCTAATCACAGAAAGTGATCCGAATTCTAATAGTTTTGACTCTATGTTGAGAGCAGTATGGGCACCCAAGGATTGACTAGACAAGGAAGCCAAAGGAGAGAGTCAGAACAAGGTGAAGGAGTAAGTAGACAAAGCAGTCGACGCAAATCTGGAAGATAGGCCCTTTAATTTTTCCAAATCTACATCTTTTAACAGTGATTCTTATCACTAACAATCATTGTAAATACCATTTCATATTTTTGTAGCTCCATTTTGTGCAAGCCAAGGAGTCCTTGAGCTTGAGGAGCCTTAGAAGTACCTACATATCAATTTTCATATTTTTTAGACTCCGTTTGAGCCCTCAAATTGGCCCTGGAACCTAATTTTTAACTAGGCCGGACACTAGGTCTGGACAGGGCCAAAACCTAGTCAAAAACTATAAAAAGAGCTAGAGAGCTCATTTTTGAGGTTAGATTGTAATTGAAACGAACTTGTAAGAGCATTTTGAAAGTAATCTAAAAGCTCCATTGATTCTCACTCTTTGTCTTACCGTGTGTGCGCGTGTGTGTGAATGTGTGTGCATGCTAGTGTGCTTCTCACTCACGCACTTGTGCCGCCACTTGCTCGAGGTCTTCATACCATCCTCACGTCTTCCCGGATTGACATTAAAGGAGGCGCTACTCATCATAGAGCTACACCAAATTTTGGCGCCGTTGCCGGGGATCGAGCTTTGAGGACGAGCGTGTGATGGTAAGACGTAGAGTTGACGCGTTGGAGTTGTAGGTATTTTCTTCACTCTCATAGATTTTCTTTTACTTTCTTCACCATCTTCATCACCATCATCATCATCACCATCTCCCACGTCCATCTCCATCATCGCGAAAATTTCAGTTTTTTGACTATATCCCCACCTCCACCTCATTTCCCTCATTTCACTTGTGAGAAAGAGCGAGAGAGCGAAATTGCATGTGCTGTTTTTGCATGTTTCTTGAGCTATCTTGCAGGTACAGGTCACATCACCATCTCCAGCCTTCCGCGCAGGTACGGAACTCGACGAAACTGTCTCGCAGTCGCCGCCTTCTGTCCATCGCGATTGACAGAAATTTTCACTTGTTGGTAAATCTGAGTGCACCACAGTGGACTAGAGACCCTGCACACCACATTCCCACTAAATTTTTTGAAAATCTTGCAAAATTTCAGTCCATCGCGATTGACAGCCCTGTCCATCGCGATTGACAGCTCTGTCCATCGCGATTGACTGGCAGTCCATCGCGACTGACTGTCTGTCCATCGCGATTGACTGAACCCCTTGTCCATCGCGATTGACTGAAGTCCCTGTCCATCGCGATTGACTGAAGTCCCTGTCCATCGCGATTGACTGAAGTCCCTGTCCATCGCGATTGACTGAAGTCTCTGTCCATCGCGATTGACTGAAGTCCCTGTCCATCGCGATTGACTGAAGTCCCTGTCCATCGCGATTGACTGAAGTCCCTGTCCATCGCGATTGACTGAGTGTCCATCGCGATTGACAGCCCTATCCATCGCGATTGACAGCCCTATCCATCGCGATTGACAGCCCTATCCATCGCGATTGACAGCCAATTTTAGCCAAAATTTTTAGGGTTTGTTAATTGAAAAGTTGGGCTAATTTTGGGCACAAATATTATGCTCTTGAGCACATGGGGAAGCCTTAGGAAAACAACTTGGGGAAAACCTGTTGCACAGTGATCCTGTTTGAACCCTGTCGTAACCCTAGAACCCTGAACGGTCACAACTTTTTCATACGAGATCCATTTTTTGAGCTCTAGGGCTTGTTGGAAAGCTCGTAGCATATACTACACGCCCTCAACTGTTTTTTATAAAGATAATGCATTGATTTTTAGATAGGGTATCTTGAAGTTGACCATACCCAGGGGGATCAAAGTCAGGGGTCCTTAGGATTGTTTTCTTGAAAATCACTATGGAAGTTTGTGTTTGTGCTACATGAATGAAAATAATTGGTTCTGTCTTTGGAATGTAAATTTCAAAGCTAACTTTGAAACTCTTACAGAGCATCGAGAGGCGTTCTAAGCAAGTGTAAGTGCGAGCTTGGGAACACATTTCCTGGGCACTCAAGGGCAACCGAGCAAGAAACAAAAGGTTGGACACTTTTAACCCCCTCTGTCAATTCATAGCTTAGGCTAAGAACGACGAGAGGTAGGAGTAAGTCAGAGCGACGATAGGCAGTCATCAAGTTGAAGACTACCTAAAAACTCAAGTTCAAGATAAAAATCTAATCTCTGTACGGTCGGTAACATAAAGGAAAGAACCTAACGTGGAACGATCAACCTAAAAGTACGAAGAAAACTCAAGTATTCCGACGACGTGATATCAGACAAGAACTCAAACGTGATAAAATAACTAAAAAGAATCAAGTGACTGATACCAATTAATCGGCAACGAGGTTGTACTCTGGAAAAAATTGGGCTAATCAGTTAGGCATATGAACCTTAGATCAGGACGACATTTAGCAAGGGAAAGACAAAGCCTTAGATCTTCAGAGGCTAGTGTTAACCACACTGCCAGGTCTTGGGCCCAGCAGTTGAGCCACCACTCATACTACCCTAGCTCTGAGACCAGTGAGTCAGAAATGTCTCAAGGCATGGACAGACCTACGGGAAGTTCAGGAGTGCCTTACCTGTACAGGGTAGAAGGCCCTTACAAAACGCAGCTGGAGTACCTTAGGACCAACCGACTAGGTGCTAGCATCTACGAGGACGGCCTAGGAAGATCGGTGGTCCAGATTAAAAACCCTGACCAATCCATTGGACTAGAGCACCCAGCTGTCAAGTTTGAAAATGGTGCATACCTGGACAAAGAAGGAACTATATATGTAGTCACTAGTCACCCTGATAGGACAGATGACTTTGGGAACGTAATCTCAGAAGCGGACTTAGGGGACCTGGAACAAGGGAACATGGGTGCGGAACCTAGAACCCCTCGAGGTAAATCAGTTCTCACTAGGATTATCACGCCTGAATGGGTCCCCCAAGACAACAAGAGCATAGAGTTGCTCCTCAATCGAGAAACTGATGAAGCCTTTTGGAGGTATAAGTCTAATCAGCCAACAGACATAGGAAATATCATGATCTATGAGTTTAAGGATCCGGATAGCCCAGGCAGAGTGACTTACTTAGATCAGGCTTCAGAACGGATCTTTGTGGTGACAGAAAATGATAGGCATGCTTACACTTGGAAGGGTGAATTCATTTTCCCCCAACCAAGATCAAATGTATCCTATGGTCACCCTGGGGCTGGAACTTCCCAAGCTCATGGTACGCAAAGAGACAGAAGTAGAGATAGACCAGAAGTAAGTTTTGCCAACCCAGTGGGCAGAGAAAGAACGAGAACAGATACGAATAGGGTAGAACCTGAGATGCATAGAGCCCACAGGAACCAAAGAAATGTAGATGGATTCCCTCTGCCGAGGCCTAGAGAGCACACAAGAACTTTGAGACCCACCCAGCTAGTTAAGTCCATGAAGAATTACTTTGACGGCACAGGAGATCCCTATGATCATGTGCCGGAGTTCAAGCAAGTCTTGAGAGCTGAACAAGTGGAAGATCTGTTCACGCAGTACAATGCCTTCGGTCTAACCCTTAGGAACACAGCACTTACATGGTTTCAGCCATTAGATGAGCGTCAGTTCAGGAGCATAGACCAACTCCTAGAAGCATTTATTGTTGAGTTCTCTAAGAGCGGCATAAGACACAATACCTCCTCATTGATTCACAGCTTCAAACAGACCCCCCAAGAGACTGTCAGATTGGCCGGAAGAAGATTTAGACAATATCTTGAAAGGTGCCCTATTTCGGAACTACCCACATCTGCTAAACAAGTAGCCTTATTCCTTGATGGATTGCTGAGTACGAAATTGAGATCCTATGTGTATCTGAAGGACCCTAGGACCATAGAAGAATGTGTACGCATGTGCATTGACATTGAAGATAACCTAGGGGAAGAGCTAGAGCTTTCCAAAATCTACAAAGATTCAGATAGTGCATCTAGTCACTCTTCCACGCAATCCACATCAATTGAGGAACTTGCCGAAAAGGTAGCTCAGAAATTGGGTGTAACTAGCAAACAAATCCCAAGGTTTGCCCCAGCGAAGAGGTGCTATACATGCGGTGGTGACCACATGGCAAACGTGTGTCCCATTATGGCTCAACCCCAGGTCAATCCAAATAGCCAATATTGCACCATAGAACGAAGATACACCAATCACACCGCACAAGATTGCCCATACAACAAGCAGGCAGTTAGGCAACCATACCCTCAGCCCTACCAACAAGGCAGATACCAGAACCAGTACCCTCCACCACCACAATATGCTAGACCCCAACAAACCTACCAACCACAATATCAGGCCCAACAGAGACCCCAACCGGTGCTAGCTCAACAGCCTCCAAACCCCGCTAACGTGATTCCAGTAAAGTATGTTGTGGCAGAAGAAAACCTGAATAGGGCCATAGTACCAGTAACCCCATTGATCTCAGAAAGTGACCCGAGTGACCATAGCTTTGATTCTACACATGTCGATAGTCCCCAAGCTTACTACATGCAGTCTCCAGAACATGGTGAGTCCTACTATAGTGAAGAACCAAGTGAACCTAGTTGGGAGTCGGATTACACGAACGTCATGTATGCAAACCCCAACCCTAGGCCTCAACCTAGGCAGGTACGACCACCCTTTCCTAGAGGACCATGCTACCGATGTCAAGGGGATCACTTCATTCGTGATTGTCCCTTACCTCCACCTACACAAAATCAGTCCGTGACGATCCAAGGCTTTTGCCAAGATTGTGGAAAAGAGCATCTCTTACGAGATTGCCCAAAGAACCCCAATAACATGCCAAAAATCACTCCTATCAATGTGATTGGGTTGGTTGTGGATGCCTCAGGAAGTGTCACTTCCACTGCACCAGTGCAGGTGGTTACTAGAGCTCAGGCATTGCAGCAAAACCAAAAGGCAAGCCAAGAAAAGGGCCCAGAGGCTAGTGAAACCGAGAGCGTGACAAAGAAAAGGGCTAGAGCGTGGAAAGATAGTCGAGAAAGAATGAAAAGACAATGGGTAAAAAAGATAAACGAACTTGAAGAAAGCATAAGAGAAACCAAAGCGAGGATAACTGAACTCACAGCTCAAACTCCCTCCCACATTACCCCGCCCCCACCACTCCCATCTCCATCCAACCCACCACCTTCCCCACCGCCTCATCAAATCCCACCACCCCCTAGAGTAGGATCAGTCCTAGCTGACCCCACTCCCGAGGACCTTAATATGATGCTTAAAGCATATCAGGCCAGAATCCAAGAAGGGCCAACCATAACCGATCATGAAAAGTGCTACCCTAGAGCCGAGCTAGAGCTTGAACGAACTAAGATTTGTGCCAAAATGGTGGAATTGGCTCAGACCATGTTTGAGGCCAGCCGCCTATTTAACATTTCTAGTTCAGCTAAGACGCAGTTACACTTTGATGGACTGCTGGAAAGAATAGAGAAGTTAATTGCACAATCAGAGAAGGAACCTGCCCCTCAAAGAAAGGAAAGGGCAAGAGAACGGATAAGCCAGCCTCCTCAAGAAGCTTATCTTCCCCCCCAAAAGTCACATGAGCCTCCCCCGAAAGCTTATGTACCTCCACAGGTGACCCACATTCCTTCTCAGAGAGCGTATGAGCCTGTTCGGAAAAGTAATAGAATAAGTAACCCTCCCCAGGAAGCTTGTGCTCCAGCCACCCATGAGAACGAGGAAAGAGCCAACGAGAGAATAAGCCCTCCTTCCCAGGTTGCTTATGTGCCTAACTCTACGGAGCCAGACACTTCTTCTTCTATGAATCGGTTTGCACCAGACTTCCTACGAGAGATTCAAGAAGATAAATGGGATAACGAAAGTGAGGTCGCCCCTCCATTTGAACTTGTGGACGATGCACACGACCAATTCCCACAAGACATCCCATCCATTTACGGGGAACATGAGAGTACTCAGTCTCATGAGAGATTGGACTTTGAGTCTAATTCCATACAAGAGCTACCCCACTTCACAGGCCCATGGGAAGCGAAGTCCACATGTATGAGAGCACCCACAGTCATGGTAAGGAACGACGATTCAGTCATACCTAGGAACACGGAGATAGTAAAGAACACCAAAGTGCAGCGCGATTGCACTTTGGAAGAACTGCCTGAGGATAGACTAAACGCGCGGAAATGTGCAGCCAGTCGAGTAACTGAAGTTGCAAAACCTCATTCCCGGGTAGGATCCCATAGGACAGTGCCAGAAATTCCCTTGGATAAGATAGGAGATATGTGTGAAGGTGAAGAAGGGAACACCTATCTTCCCATTACCTACCAGGACTACACCACTAAGGCAATTTTGGACTCAGGTGCAGGAGTTGCAATTGCCACCACTTCCCTTTGGAAGCGTTGGGGCAAGCCGGCACTCAGGCCAACGAGAATGAAATTGCAAATGGCCGATGGTCACATAGAGAGACCCCTAGGATTGCTAGAAGGAATAACTCTCACCACTTGTGGTGTCGAGTTTGAGCATAGTTTTGCTATATGTGACTTCAGCAAAAATCATGCCTATGAGATGATTTTGGGAAGACCATTCATGCGACAGTTGCAAGTGGTACAGGATTGGGGAACCAATTCTTTGTATCTGCAACACTTGGGTGTTACAACCAAAGTCAATCTCAAGGATTTTTCTCACAGAGATGTCCCTCCTATCCAATGGAATCCCATCCATAGAGCCAAAGATGACACAGAATCGGTGCATTCCATAGGGTCTGGATCCTCATGGATGCATGAAGACACCCACTTATGGATGTGCAAGGTAGCAGTAGAAGAAGAGAAGAGAGAGAAAGCCAGAGAGGTAGGTGCGAAAGAAACCCATAGATCAATCCAAGACCCAGCCTATGCACCTGTAGTTTTTCCAGACGAAGAATTTGAACCTCACGGTTGGGCAGAAATCTTAGCAACAATGGATGTAGCCATCAACGAAGAACAATGGACACCTCACTGTGATGAGGATGGCTATGATATTTCAGTCTTCTCCATAGAGCCAATCATGGGAGAGGCAGTTCTAGAAGAATGCGAACCTAGCCCTGATGCATTTGAGGATGCAAGTGACTCCGATCTAGAGTCAATCATTATGGACCCACCATTTGCATCAGATGAAGAATATTTCCATGAAGTAGAATTTCAACCCCAGAGGCATGGAGAGGTTACAAATGATGTAAGATTAGCAACACATATGACCCCTAAGGAAGAAGGAAAGAAACGAAAGAAGAGAGAAGCCTTACCAGAAGAGGAAGAATCTTTGTTTGAGGTCCCAGAAAATTTTAAGAAGTATGAGATAGATGACAGGAGGGTCATGATTAGAATGCCCAAACGAGAGGCACAATCAGGAGAGGCCTATGATAACAAAGAAACTACCAAGAAAATTGTAGTGGCCTTAGAAGAAGGAGAGGAGAGGTGTACGTACATAGGTCATGACCTAACAGCGGAAGAAGAGCACGAATTGATTGCCTTGCTAAGAGAATACAGAGATGTATTCGCTTGGAGTTACAAGGACTTGAAAGGTGTTGATCCTGACATATGCTCACACACTATCCCCATGACCTCAGATGCCAAACCCTCTAAGCAAAAGCCTTATACATATAATGATAATTACGTTGCTAAGATCAAGGAAGAGATAGATAGATTGGTCGAAGCTGGATTTATCTATGAAATTGAGCACACTGAATGGGTATCCCCCATCGTAGTGGTGCCTAAGAAGAATGGCAAGCTGCGTGTGTGCATTAACTTGAAAAAGGTTAATGCCGCCACGATTCGAGATAACTATCCGCTTCCCATCACAGAACATCTCTTAGAAAGAGTGGCAGGCAAGGAAGTGTACAGCTTCCTGGATGGATTTTCGGGCTACAATCAAGTAGCCATAGCTCCAGAGGATCAGCATAAGACAGCCTTTGCCACAGAATGGGGCATTTTTGCTTTTAGAGTAATGCCATTTGGGCTTACCAATGCACCAGCTACCTTCCAGAGGCTGATGTGCCATGTGTTTAAGGAGTTCCTGAGGAAGAGTTTAGAAGTCTATGTTGATGATCTTTGTGCTCATTCCAACATTAGGCAAACCCATATTCCTGAACTCAGACAAATCTTTGACAAATGTAGAGAATACCAAGTCTGCCTGAACCCAGAAAAGTGCGTTTTTATGGTCAGGCAAGGTAAGATTCTAGGACACATAGTGTCAAAGAATGGCATATCTACTGACGAAGAGAAAGTGAGAGCCATAGCAGAGCTACCTAGGCCAAAGAATGTCAAGGAAGTACAAGCTTTCATGGGGCATTGTGGTTATTATCGACGATTTATACACATGTATGCTGTCATTGCAAAGCCCATGTACGGACTTCTGACAAACTTTGAGTGGACGGATGAATGTGAGAATTCCTTCCAAGAGCTTAAACGAAGATTATGTTCAGCACCCATCTTGACCACACCAGATTGGAATAAGCCATTCCATGTTCATGTGGATGCATCCAATTATGCTATTGGATGTGTGCCTGCACAACCTACTGGTGAAGGTAATATGGATCTTCCAATTGCCTATGCCAGCAGACAATTGAATGCGGCTGAACGGAATTACACCACTACAGAGCGAGAAGGATTAGGCATGGTGTATGCAGTTAAGAAATTTAGACACTATTTGCTTGCAAATAAGTTTAAATTTTTTACTGATCATCAGGCATTGTTATATCTTGTAAACAAGCCATGCAATACAGGAAGATTAGTGAGATGGTTTCTCTTGCTAATGGAATACGATTTTGAGGTAGTGGTAAGGAAAGGTAGGACTCATTTGAGAGCCGATCATCTCTCTAGGCTCACATCGGGAGAAGCCCCACAAGGAGTGTCAGATGACCTTCCTGATGCTTACTTGTTTAATTTGGAAGTTATACCGCAGTGGGCTAAGCCATTGGTACCAGTATTGACCTACGGGCCTAATCATCCAATCGTAAACACACGGAGTAGAGAGGTTGTAAAAGCCCAGAAGTACCATATCATGGCAGGAAGCATGTACAAGCACACAGATCAAGGGATCTTGGCTTGTTGCGTAGAAGAGGATGAGTACGCTAAATGGTTGCAATTAGCACATGTAGGTGCACTAGAGCAACACCATTCAAAGCAACGAACGTTACAGACTCTAAGGAGACTCGGAGTGCATTGGCCAACTATGGAAGCTGATGTCCAAAAGTTGTGCAAGGAATGCCCAATCTGTTGCACTAAACCACCAGTGGAACATGCCACTCTTTATCAAGTATCCGTTGTGCCAGATTGGAGCGAACCACTAGTATCATTCCTGAGGACAAACACATTCCCTCCAGACATGACTCTGGCTAGGAAAAGGAGTTTAGAACAAGAAGCCCAGGATTATTCACTCGTTGGTGATAATCTATACAAGCGCGGTAAGGATGGTTACCTGAGACTGTGTGTCCATGAAAGTGAATATCTTAAGATCTTAGAAACTGCTCACCAAGGTGTAGCAGGAGGACACTTTGGACCAGATCGGGTGATCAAGGCGATATTATTTGCGGGCTTCTGGTGGCCTACCCTTCACATGGATGCACATACCTATGTGAAACGATGTGATGTCTGTCAACGGACTCAATATCCTATACGCAAAGATGAGATGCCACTGAAACCTATGATGGGTGGACGTGCATTCTCTAAGTGGGGAATAGACTTCGTAGGTCCTATTAATCCCCCAGCTAAGGGTTCTCATGCGGAATACATCATTGTTGCGACAGATTATCTCACCAAGTGGGTAGAGGTAAAGGCTACGACAAAGAACGATGCTCAAACAACTGCCAAATTCTTGTTTGAGAATGTGTTTACGAGATATGGACTACCGATAGAGCTTGTAAGCGATAGAGGCACTCATTTCTTAAATGAAGTAATTGAAAATCTACTCCAAGAATTCTTGGTAATACACAAGAAGTCTGCCCCTTATCACCCTCAAGCTAATGGGCAAGCTGAGAGCACTAATAAGATCTTATGCAATGTACTGACAAAATTAGTGAACACTAAACGCTCTGATTGGGACAAACAGCTACACCATGCTGTTTGGGCATATCGAGTTGCCTACAAAACAGTACTCCAAGCCACCCCCTTTCAGATGGTATTTGGCCAAAACGTTGTGCTACCCTTGGACTTCCTGATTCCTACATTGAGAGTAGCACAAGAGCACGAATGGACAGGTCATGAGCTCTCCTCTAGAATTTTTGACCTTGAACGATTAGGAGAAACAAGACTGAGAGCTGCTGTAGGCATATATGCTGCCAAGAAGAGGCAGAAGGCATACTTCGATGCCCATGTGAAGGATAAAGGCTTGAAAGCCGGAGATCTAGTTTTAGTCTATACACTGAAACAACACGCGAGGAAGCTAGAAAAGAGAGGCTACGGGCCTATGATTATCAATAGGATCTCCACGAGTGGAGCAGTACAATTAGCCACATTAGAGGGCGATGTTCTCCCTAACTATATTAGCGGATGCAGAGTCAAGTTGTATCAGGAACCCCTCACGGAGGAAATGCTCAGCCGACTCAACACTGCTAAGAAACGCAAAGAGGAAGAGAAGCGAATTAGAGAAGAAGCTCAAGCAGAAGCTTTAGAACGCATCAGAAGGATGAAATTACGAAAGCAAGGTAAAGAGCAGCCTAAGACAAATGACTATGCAGATCAAGGATATCATATGGCAATGTGTGAAGTCGCCGGAACCAGCTCACCTAGGATAACTGATCGACGTCCTTTTGTAACCCTAGATATAGGACAAGGAAAAAGTGCAAGGACTGTAAGAGCCTTGATTGACTCAGGTGCAGCCACTAGTGCTGTTAGAGTGTCTTACTGTCAAGAGTTACAGTTAACTGTCAATCCAGTGGAAGCATATCTCATAGGATTGGGAGGCGTGGAAACCCCTTTTATGGGCGAGGTGGAACTTCCCCTCTACATTCATGATGAAGCAATGACAGTTAAAGTACTAGTGTGTCAAGATGAGGATCTCACTGAACCTCTTGTCTTGGGTCAAGACTGGATCTATGACCAAGCAGTCAACTTAAACCTAAGAAGTGGACTTCTTCAGGTATGGGTCGATCATAGTCGAATTACAATAGAGTTGGATAAGGGAGCACTCAAGGAACTAGAAAAGGCACACACTCCTGGTCCCTCCAGGGGGGCACATGAAGTTGACCATGCTGTTCTTGTCCAAAACTATGTGTTGCAGAGGAATGATATTCGCAAAAAAGGAGTCAGGGATGCAAAGGAATTCCCTTCTTTTCCAAAGGCCAGAAGGAGGCAACAACCAAAGGTGGAGCAAAGGCAGAAGAAGCAGAGTACTACCTATGCCGGACATCAAAAGAACCTGCGTAGCAGAATGTCTCAACAAGTGAACCAAGTGTGGGTGCGAAAAGGCGAACACCCGGTTGCACCCACGCCAACAGCACGGGCGCAGCCTCTTATTAATAACCATCAACACGTCACTAATAAGAGGACTTCCGGAAATTCTTCTGCTAACGTGAAATCTATTTGGGTGCCCAAAAAGTCGATGAAGGCTAGCCCACAATCAAGACAAATTTGGGTGCCTAAGGCTTGTTTGCGGGCTCAAATAGCTACACCAAGAACACACCCTACACAGCATGATCCATTCACTCGCACAGCCTACATCCACTCATTTTCAACACCAAGGCACATGAACACGAACAGAATCAGTTGTAAATGGGCCCCTAAAAGGCCTCAGGTTAAAGCTGACACACCTATAAAGCTCTCGAGAATCTCTACGGAACCACGAGTAAAACCCATCCACTGCATTTGGCAGCCCAAGACTTGTAACAAACCCCCTGACCCTATTGTAAATCCATGACCACCTACTAACCGCTTCACTCTTAATTCACATCATTTCGCTTAGCTCTTAGGTCTACCTAACTCCTAACTACACACACCAGCACCGAGCACTTATTAACTCCTAACCACTCCAGAACTTTAAGTTAATATTGTAACAAGGGACACCATGTCATTTTTGTGTCCATTGCAATGTTAACGTTTATTCATATATTCTCACAGAATCAGCTGCGACATTCTCAACATGGCGGAGGCAGCAGGAACTAGCTCTCACACAGAAACAAACCCGCAAGTGGTGGACTTGGATAGTTTACCCCTTTTGCCTGAGACAGTTGAAAGACCAGAAGAGTTGCAGGCCGTCAAAATCATACCTATTGCGGACCCTCCGCGTGGCCACACCATGCCCGTGGGAAAGACTTCACATTGGTTTACCGAGGTAGCAGGACCCTTGGGGGAAGGAACGTATCTATGGGAATCAGAGTTGGACTACAATGGAAAGCAAGGCAGATACCATTTCTTTACAAGAGAATTTGAGAAGTTACAAAATGCGGAAAGTCTACGTCCGATATGGGAAAAAGCCGGATTGAGTGCCTATTTCAGTGCCCGACTCCCAAAACCTGACTTCATGCGATGCTACTATCTCATCAACACCTTGACTCCAAATCCGAACCCAAAAGGTGCAAGCTCATTTGTGATTCCATCTCTGACAAAGGGGAATGAGCTCAAGAGGTTTAGGCTATCAAACAATTTGGTGAGAGAAGCTCTGGATATGCGCGGCATGCATATTCCAACAGAGAAGGAAACCCTAGTACCGGACTACATGAAGAATCGAAGTCTCACCAAACTCAAGGACATGGTATCCATGACGCCTAATATTGCAATACACCTTCGCATGTGCATGCAACACTTTGCTTTCCCGGCGCAGGATAGATTCACCATGCCGCACAAAAAGATTTGGTTTAGCCTGTATCTGGCAGAGACACAGAGCCTCACCATCAACCTACCCCACTGGATAATTGATCAGATACACTTAGCTCACAAACGCTGGCCGCGGAAACAGGTTTTATATGGTTGCTGCGCTCTGACAAGAATCATTTATAGGTGTTTGGCTTATGACATTCCAATCTGTTGGTGCATTTTGCCCAAGCCTACATGCTTGATATGCTTGATATTATCCTCATTTGTAAGTCACATGAGTAGTCATGTGAACACCTCTTGTAAAAGAGTACATTTTATCTCTTGTAAATGGAAAAAGAAAAAAGTAAAAGGATGGCTTACCTCATCCATGATGTAAAAGCAAATTCGTGGCTCCAACTACCAAAATCACGAATTTTTGAGCTGAGGGAATCTCTCCTAACTTTGGGGATCACTTTTAGGTGGAGCCATTCGAATTCGAATTCAAAACTCCCTCCAAGAATAGCTATAAAAGGAGCAAGAAGGAAGAGGCGATAAGCAAGCCTTGTACGTGACCACTTCATGTCATTTTGTAGAGATTGAAGAGCTTACTCCATAGCTCTATCATTCTACTCCCATTGTGCAAAGATTCATTGCCAATGTGGTTGTAATCATATGTGAATCTATACATTTATTATCATCTACCTCTCTGTTTTGTTCTCTGCTATACTCACTCAGAGCAGTAACTTCAGAAGGTCATATCTCGAGTTTTACTGAACCTTTTTCAGTGTTTTAAAGTGCGTTGGATAGCTCTCACTGTCTAGTTTCTACATATAAATTTTCAAGGTCATTGGATTTATACTTTTAGAGATATCTGCATTTTACTGCTTACTGGTCTATCTCTGCAGAGCCCCGAGAATTGTGGGAATGTTCCAGAACTTGATGAAACTTGTTCTCAGTGCTCAGTCCATCATTTGAAGTGTTTTAACTTGGAATAGGAAGCTTGCTAAGTCTATTTGCTATGCCCAAAAGGAATTTTTCTAATTCCTTCCAGGTTGAGAGCACTGTTCATTTTTTCCAGCAGGTGTATGTCCAAAAATAGCAAGTTTTGGGAGCTAGTCATTTCGCAACTTGTCGGTCTTGACTTAAACTTTTGGGATACATGTTCCAAAGTACTTGGCTGATATTTTGGTGGATTTAGGAAGCTCAAAGGGTCTACTAATCAACTCTGAAGTCTCAGTTGGCTGGTGTGAAGCTGGTTGTAGCGGCACCTACTCATCTTTGGATTGCATCCACCATCTCTCTTCACAATGGTATCAGAGCATAGTCAAGCAACATGGGAGATGGATTTCCATCAACAATTGACAAATTGGATCGAAACAACTACCCGACATGGTCTCTAAGGATGGAGGCTTATCTTCAAGGGAGGAATCTATATGGATTCATATCCGGAGATGAAGGAATGCCAACCATGAGGAACAAAGGGCAACCATCACATGAAGAAGTGGAAGGACTTTCGAATTGGTGTTCGAAGGATGCACTTGCAAGGTCTTATATTCTAAACTCAATCTCTGATTTTCTTTTACCTCATGTCAAGGGATGCAAGACATCAAGAGAAACCTGGAATGCACTTGCTTCTTTCTTCTCTTCCAACACTCGAGCAAGGAAGAACCAATTGTGGATGGAGTTCACAACAATGAAGAAAAGCCGGAAGCAAAATGTGACTGATTATGTCACAAAGATGAAGGAGATTTCCGACCAACTTGGAAGCATTGGAGAGGTAATTGAAGAGGAGCAAATCATAAGACAAATCATGAATGGAATCAAAGCAGACGACAAGTGGGAGTCATTCACAACAGCCATGGATTTATACATGGATATGCATGTACCCGACCTCAACACACTCATGGGCCAACTCTTCACTCATGAAGCAAAGATTAGCAAAGGTGGTGAGTCCTCAAGAGGTAATCAAACTTCTGCCTTATATTCTGATAAAGCTAAGGTCAAGGACAAGTCAAAGAATAGGAAGAATGAAGATGAAGGAAGCTCTTTCCAAGCAAACTTTGCAGGTAGAGGAAGAGCTAGAGGAAGAGGCAGAGGTGGAAAGCAAGGCAGGGGGAGATTCCAATCATCTCAACCTTGCAACATATGTGGCTTATCTAACCATACTACTGAAGAATGTTTCAGGAACCCGAGGAACTCAAGAGGAAGAGGATTCAATAGAGGTGGCTATGGATCAAATAGAGGCAGGTACAATGGAGGCTACAACAACAATTACTACAACAAAAATTACAACAACAACAACAACTATCAAAGTGGCCATAGAGGAAGAAGAGATTACAATAACTATGCAGAGGACCAAAGTCAAGAAGATTCATTATTGATTATGAATCTATCAACGAAGAAGGGTAAGGATGCTGATCACATATTTTACATTGATTCGGGATGCTCGAACCATGTAGCAGGAAATGTGGCTTTACTTTCTGATTTGGAAGATCCTCATAACAAGCATGAAGTGCAGACAGGAGATGACACAAAGCACTCAGTGGAGAAGATAGGTAATGTGAAGACATCAGATGGGAATATGAACCTCTTAAGCAAAGTCTTGTATGTCCCTACAATTACCAAAAATTTAATAAGTGTTGGACAGATTGTTGAAAAAGGATTGCAGGTTAGATTCAATCGATTTGGAGCATATGTTGAAGACCCAAGGCAAGGCTTTCGAAGGATTGCCAAAGGAGAAAAGACAGGAAGGCTTTTCACTTTTGAAGTGGAAGATACAAAGAACATAGCTTTGTTTAGCTATGGATCTCAAACTCTAATAGAGTTGGAGATATGGCACAAAAGGCTTGCTCACATTGGTGAGAGGACACTCAAACAGATTTGCAGGGACCAAAGTGTACTTGGTTTGCCTAATATCACAAGGCAACACATGATTTATAAGTGTGAAGCTTGTCAACTCGGCAAGGCTCATAGACAACCTTTCAATAAGAAAGGATATATGTATCAAAATCCTTTGGATCTAGTGCACACGGATGTGTGGGGTCCAAGTAAGGAGCCATCTATATCAGGCTCAAGATATTATGTGTCTTTCATAGATGATTGTAGCAGGTGGACCATTCTGTTTTTCATGAAGCACAAGGATGAAGTGTTTAATTGCTTTAAGAAGTATATTGCTCTTGTTGAAAATCAAACAGGTAGGACTTTGAAAAGACTCAGATCAGATGGTGGAGGAGAATACTTCTCTTCTGAATTTGATGCCTTCTTGCATGAAAGAGGCATTAAAAGGGAAGTCACTACAAGGTATACACCCGAACTCAATGGTGTAGCAGAGAGGAGGAACAGAGCTATTGTCGAAGCTGCAAGGTCCATGCTCAATGAAAAGGGATTGCCGAACTACCTATGGGCAGAGGCTGTGTCGACAGCCACATATCTCATAAATAGACTTCCATCTAAGTCACTAGATGGAACCACTCCATATGAAGTGTGGAATGGAAGAAGACCTAGTCTAGAGCATTGTAAAATCTTTGGATGCTTAGCCTATGCTCACATTCCTTCTCAAGTAAGAGGGAAATTGGATCCCAAGGCAGAGAAGTGTGTATTCATTGGTTATGATCAAAACCAAAAAGGATATAGATTGTACAATCCAACCAATAAAGGATTTTCTGTGAGTAGAGATGTAATTTTTGATGAAAACAAATCATGGTTTGATGATGACAGGAAAGTGAAGCTGCCGTATGACTTGGATGAAGACTTTCCCTCACTTCAACCAAAGGAGCCAAAGCAGATTGAAGAAAGTGATTCGGAGATTGACCTAGAAGACTTGGAAAGACTAAAGCTATGGAAGAACAAAGGTAAAGCAAAGATGCAGGATGCTACATATGGACCCGAGAGCTCACATCAACCACTTAGAAGGTCTTCGAGGGAGAAGAAGAAACCAGAGAGGTTTGGTTATGATACTTCTTTGGTCACCAAGCACTCAATCTACATTGCAAAGGATTCAACCAATGAAGAACCTACCACATTCGAAGAAGCACAAAGCAAGAAAGCTTGGAGAGATGCAATGGATGAAGAAATGGAAGCCTTGAAGGAGAATAACACTTGGGAGCTTGTACCTAACAAGCCATCTATGAAGATAATCGGATCTCGATGGATATACAAAATCAAGAGGAATCCAGATGGAAGTATAAATAGACACAAAGCAAGGTTAGTTGCTAAAGGGTTTGCTCAAACCCATGGTATTGATTATGAGGAGACTTTCTCTCCTGTTGCAAAAATGCCTACAATTAGGGTTCTCATTAGTCTTGCTGCATCTAGAAATTGGAATCTTTATCAACTTGATGTAAAGAATGCTTTCTTGAATGGATGGATTTCTGAGGAAGTGTATATGGCACAACCTCCTGGATATGAGGATGCACATCATCCTAACTATGTATGCAAACTAAAGAAAGCTTTGTATGGATTGAAGCAAGCTCCAAGAGCTTGGAATTTCAGATTGGTTACTTATTTGCAGGACCAAGGATTCAAAGCTAGCAAGGCGGATACCTCTTTGTTCATAAAGAGGAATGGATCTGAAGTGATCTATTTATGTGTGTATGTTGATGATATTATTATCACAGGCAATGATCTTGAAGGAATCAAACAGGTAAAGAGTCAAATGAAGGAGGAGTTCAAAATAAGTGACCTCGGACCACTCACTTATTTTCTTGGATTGGAGTTGATCTACACAGATTCAGGTATATACATCACACAAAGGAAGTATGTCCATGACATGCTCGTCAAGTTCAAGATGGAAAATACCAAGTGTGCAGGTACACCTATGGAGCAAAATCATAAGCTTAGTGCTTATGAAGGAGAGCCAATTGAAGACATCACAAGCTATCAAAGCTTGGTTGGAAGTTTGAACTATGCAACACTCACAAGGGTGGATATATGCTATAGTGTTAGCATATTGAGTCAGTTTATGCATAAGCCGAGAAGACCACATATGGAAGCAGCCAAGCGAGTCCTCAAGTACCTAAAGGGGACCATGAATGAAGGTTTGTTCTATTCATATACTTCAGATATTGAGCTAAAGGTCTACTCAGATGCAGATTGGGCCGGATCTAAAGATGATAGAAGAAGCACATCAGGGTATATATCATTTGCAGGTTCAAAAATCATTTCTTGGTCATCGAAGAAGCAACCAACCGTGGCATTATCTTCTACTGAAGCTGAATATAGAGGTTTGGCTAATGCAACTCAAGAAATCATGTGGTTAAAATCTTTGTACACAGATCTTGGACTTCATTCTTCAACACCTCACATTTTTGGTGACAACACAAGCTCACTACATCTAGCAGCTAATCCGGTATACCATGCTAGAACCAAGCATATTGAAGTCCACTACCATTATGTAAGGGAGAAGCTAATGAGCAAGGATATTCAACTATCCTACGTCTCTACAGATATGCAATGTGCAGACATGTTGACGAAAGCTCTTGATGGTACGAAATTAAGTAGATTCAAGTTGATGATTGGTTTGCAGGAAATCAAGGACAATTGAAGACTTATTTGGAGGCCAAGCATGTTAGGCTTGAGGGGGAGCTGTTGGTGCATTTTGCCCAAGCCTACATGCTTGATATGCTTGATATTATCCTCATTTGTAAGTCACATGAGTAGTCATGTGAACACCTCTTGTAAAAGAGTACATTTTATCTCTTGTAAATGGAAAAAGAAAAAAGTAAAAGGATGGCTTACCTCATCCATGATGTAAAAGCAAATTCGTGGCTCCAACTACCAAAATCACGAATTTTTGAGCTGAGGGAATCTCTCCTAACTTTGGGGATCACTTTTAGGTGGAGCCATTCGAATTCGAATTCAAAACTCCCTCCAAGAATAGCTATAAAAGGAGCAAGAAGGAAGAGGCGATAAGCAAGCCTTGTACGTGACCACTTCATGTCATTTTGTAGAGATTGAAGAGCTTACTCCATAGCTCTATCATTCTACTCCCATTGTGCAAAGATTCATTGCCAATGTGGTTGTAATCATATGTGAATCTATACATTTATTATCATCTACCTCTCTGTTTTGTTCTCTGCTATACTCACTCAGAGCAGTAACTTCAGAAGGTCATATCTCGAGTTTTACTGAACCTTTTTCAGTGTTTTAAAGTGCGTTGGATAGCTCTCACTGTCTAGTTTCTACCTATAAATTTTCAAGGTCATTGGATTTATACTTTTAAAGATATCTGCATTTTACTGCTTACTGGTCTATCTCTGCAGAGCCCCGAGAATTGTGGGAATGTTCCAGAACTTGATGAAACTTGTTCTCAGTGCTCAGTCCATCATTTGAAGTGTTTTAACTTGGAATAGGAAGCTTGCTAAGTCTATTTGCTATGCCCAAAAGGAATTTTTCTAATTCCTTCCAGGTTGAGAGCACTGTTCATTTTTTCCAGCAGGTGTATGTCCAAAAATAGCAAGTTTTGGGAGCTAGTCATTTCGCAACTTGTCGGTCTTGACTTAAACTTTTGGGATACATGTTCCAAAGTACTTGGCTGATATTTTGGTGGATTTAGGAAGCTCAAAGGGTCTACTAATCAACTCTGAAGTCTCAGTTGGCTGGTGTGAAGCTGGTTGTAGCGGCACCTACTCATCTTTGGATTGCATCCACCATCTCTCTTCACACAATCCAACGAGCCCTGATGTGGAATCGGGTAGAGCAGTTTCGAGGCAGGACATCCACTGGACCCCCTTCTAAGAAGATGAGAGGCACGGTCCAAGTCCCATGTGCTCAACCACGTGGAGCCACCCTAACACCAGACGTCACCCCGCCACCCCGAAGAGTCCGACCATTCACACTCTGACTTCCAAGACGCAGCACGGATGGTTCCACCTTGATATTCCCTCCCATCCCAACGGATCTCGAATTTCCTAGTGGTGCACCTTTAGAAGAACTCACTAATGAAGACTTCGAACAACTATTACAAGATGTAGAGCTGGAGGCAGAAGAGGCACAACAAGCGGAGAATGTACAAATGCAGGCCACAACCTCCCAAGCACCTGTCACACCTGTTGAAGTGGAGGAAGAAGAGGACGGAGATGAAGAACAGGAGGATGATGAGGAGGAGTATGATCAAGAGCAACAAGAGGAGCAACAAGAAGTGCCAGAACTTGTAGGTGCACCTGCATATACAGCTCAACTACGAAGGCTATACGACACTATCAAAGCAGTACAAGAAAGGCATCAGCTCTCTCTGGTATCAGGTCAAGCTTTGATGCAAGAAATGCTATCAGATGACGGAGTGGACCAACATTTCATTGACACCCTCAAATTAGTGTCAGACTCTTTAGGAGTTCCAGAGGCTGTCCACACAGCAGTCCGCCAGTCCGTAAGGTATGACAAACGCAGAGTGGACACATTACCACGAGCAGGTAAGACTATCAGGATACCCGTCACAGAACCAGAAGTACCTATTGAGACCACAGCCACTCCCACAACCACCACTGACCTCTCCGCTGAAACCTTCGTTCAGACATCACCCATCTCACCCCAGCGTCCTCCATCACCACCTTCTCCACCCCCACCACCACCTCCCACCTCGGAAGAAACGACAGTCATCACCTCTACATTCACTTATAACCCATCATCATTCAAATCATTCTCATTTCGAGAACCCACCTCACAAGACACCCTCTTCTCCTTCGTCACCAATCCCTTGTACACTTCATCCTGTCTATCCTCTGAACCCATGACTGGCCATCCCATAATTACAAGTGTTGTTGGAAACCCAGCACCCACAGAAGGCACCCTGTGTTTCCCGACCTATCCCCCAATACGAGTACCTCCATTCCATGACCCTCACTTCCCAGCTGGCCCCTACACCTCTTTCAACCGGACCTCACCACCCCAATACCCGTCCTTTGTGGAGCAGTTCTTCCGCTCTCCAATGTTTCAAAGGCACCTTTCCCCGCTGTGCGCAACGACATCAATTTACACGAACACCACACTCACCTCACCTACCATACCCAACTACATGGTAGCCCCTATACACACCACTCTGTCTGACCCGATGGACATTTCACCCACCACAGCACCTCTCCCCACAATTCCACCCTCTCCCCCTCCACTACCCCCCACCTCACCACTCACATCATTGGCACACACAGCATTCACTACCCCCCTACCCAATCCCTCCTCCCCTGCATTTCAAACTTTTCCCCTTGCATCTCATAATGTAAATAGCACGTTCAACACATTACTTCAGTGTGCACATCAGCTACAACAAGACTACCATCAATTGGAAGAACGCACTGCTGCCCTCCAGGCAGAATCTCAACGTCTGCAAGCTAGAGTCACCACTCTTGAAGCTGACTACCAGACGCTCCTAACCGAGCATACCACACTACAACAGGCTCACTCCGAATTGGAAGCAAAGACATCAACTGTAGATGACCAAGCAGTCAAGGAACTAGAAACAGTGCTTCAAGCGCAAATGATATCTAACGCCACACTCAGACGCAACATTGGGCTATTAAGGAAGCATATGGCCGCAGCACTAGAAGAGAACAAACGACTTCAACAACAAAATCAAGACAACTTTGAAGCGGCTATGGAAGGAACCGTAGGAGCAACCATTAGCCCTACCAGATATAGAGCAGTTCCATCAGAAGACATCCGCATTTTACTTGAGGAGCATGCAAATTTCCTGGAGTCATATGAAAAACTTGAGATTGAATGTGCCGATCTAAAGAAACAGTTAGCCAGTGTACCCACTGCTCAACAGGAGCCGGTAATCTTGCAACAATCTACAGAAGAAATGGAGACCCTTCGGAAACAGGTGGCAGAACTCCAAGCACGCCTCTTACCATATGAACGACCACCCTCGCCCATTGAAGAACCAGAACCTGAAACAGTAGTGGAAATCCCCGTCGAGGACAGCTACGAAGAGCCATACGAGCCTATGCCGACGCCTGGTGGTCGAACTACAGAAGAAGGACAAGACACGTTAGAAATTCAAGTTCCAGATTGGGTCAGAAGGGTCGAGAAAATGGGTAAGACACATGATGATCGTGTGGCCGTGCAAATGCAATCTCTCACGAATCTGGAAGAAACGGTCCTCCGGTCTTCCTACTTTCAACAATTATCCCATCAACGGTTAATCACAACATCAGAATCGCAATACATGCCTTATTTTGTCTTACTACATGATTATAATGCAGAAGTCAAAAGACATACAGGGAAGGAGCCCACATTCGCTACTCAATTTGAGATAGGGGATTTATCGACCGATGCACGTGCTGGCTCGATTTTCCAACCTAATTGGCGTGCACGTTTACTCACCGATTACCCAGAGATGATGAGTACCTGGGCTACCATGCCACTCTATATCAAGTATAATCCATGCTATTGTCCAGTGGTACGTCGCAGATCCTGGCAAGCATTTGCAATCAAGGTACGCAACAATAAAGAGTGCTCGGCTTGGGTTAACTATCCGTATTTTGCTCCACCTCGAGGACCTCCAACCGTAGCCTACATGATATCAACAATTCGACACTGGTCTACACGTCTCAATAATGTACCCGACATCGCGGCGAAAATGTGTATGAAGATCTTTGAGCTCATGACCATTGTCTTCAAAACCTTTCGGAATGTCCAAGCTCCATACATCTCCGCCCCTGGATTCGCTCAAGGCAACAAGGATTTAGTCTACGACATGAGCCAAACCCCCTCGGTCACTGTCATCTTTGCTTGGCATGCACGAATCAAGTACTTGCCCGCATGCTTCAAGCAAACATTTGAGGAAATGTTCTCTACGGGCTTCTGGGAATACAATTCCGAAATTTTCATTCCCAGACCCACACATTTGCTACATCTATTTGCAGTAGAACAAGCGATCCATGCAGATCAGTTACGTCTGCCACATCCGGACGTTCCAGGACCAATCGATTGGGATCGTATGATGACAGATTTGGCCAGAGGACTACGCTTACAAGAACATCAGCTTGCCACTCAGGTTGTGGAATATTACATCCAACACTCCCAGCAACAAGAGTCTGTCAGGGACGACAGACGCGAGAGAGGGGGGGGTGTTGAGAGCAGTATGGGCACCCAAGGATTGACTAGACAAGGAAGCCAAAGGAGAGAGTCAGAACAAGGTGAAGGAGTAAGTAGACAAAGCAGTCGACGCAAATCTGGCAGATAGGCCCTTCAATTTTTCCAAATCTACATCTTTTAACAGTGATTCTTATCACTAACAATCATTGTAAATACCATTTCATATTTTTGTAGCTCCATTTTGTGCAAGCCAAGGAGTCCTTGAGCTTGAGGAGCCTTAGAAGTACCTACATATCAATTTTCATATTTTTTAGACTCCGTTTGAGCCCTCAAATTGGCCCTGGAACCTAATTTTTAACTAGGCCGGACACTAGGTCTGGACAGGGCCAAAACCTAGTCAAAAACTATAAAAAGAGCTAGAGAGCTCATTTTTGAGGTTAGATTGTAATTGAAACGAACTTGTAAGAGCATTTTGAAAGTAATCTAAAAGCTCCATTGATTCTCACTCTTTGTCTTACCGTGTGTGCGCGTGTGTGTGAATACAAGTGTGCATGCTAGTGTGCTTCTCACTCACGCACTTGTGCCGCCACTTGCTCGAGGTCTTCATACCATCCTCACGTCTTCCCGGATTGACATTAAAGGAGGTGCTACTCATCATAGAGCTACACTCTACTCGTGTAGATAGCCCACCCCCATATTACACGGAGTCACCAGAACATATGGAAATATGTCAGTACGATAGTCCACCATTGGAACCCAGTTGGGAGCCCGATTATGCTAATGTGATGTATGCCAACCCTAATCAGTGACCCCAATTGAGACAACAAAGACCACAAGGCCCTGGAGGACCATGCTTTAGATGCCAAGGAGATCATTTCATAAAGAATTGTCCACATCCTCTGATAGCAGGACAGTCACAATATTATAACATACAAGGTTTTTGTGCCGAGTGTGGTAAAGGGCATGTCATAAAATATTGTCCCAAGAACCCTACTAATGCTTCAAAAGTAACACCCATTGACGTGATAGGTATCGTACATAACACAAATAAAAAATAGCCGGAACTAGTGAGGTTGGATAGTCTAGTAACAAAAAGACAAAATCTTGGAAAGATTCCAAAGAAAAATTTAAGAGGAAATGGAGTAAAAAGATAACTGAGTTGGAAGGAATTTTAAAGGAATCCAGAGCCAAAATCCTAGAATTAACTTCTCAAGAATCGAATCAGGAGAATCTAGCTCAAAGATCAAGATCAGTTTTAGCTGAACCTATACCAAAAGACTTAGACATGATGTTTCGTGCTTATCAGGCTAGATTAAAGGAAGGACCCCAAATACTAAAATGAGTAAGAACTATCCACGAGCAGATTTAGAAATTGAGAGGACTAAACTTTGCATGAAGATGGTAGAATTAGCACAAACTATGTTCGAAGCCTCTCGTTATCTTAATTGGAATAACATGGCAAAACCTAAATTACACTTTCAAGGACTACTGGAGAGGTTAGAATACTTGGTCAATAGCAACGACAAAAAGAATCTGCATAGGAATTCGAACGACCTTGAGACCCAAGAAAAGAATGCACCATCCCTGTCTCAAGTACCAAATACAGAGGTTGAAGACAACCTGTCTTCCATACATGAATTATTAAGAGAAATCCAAGAAGAGAAGTGGAGAAAAGAACAAGGAACCCATCCCCCTATTCAAGAAATAGACGACTTGCAGGAACAATTTCCCCTATTTATGATGATGTAGAGGAAGAACAACTGAGTGAACACACAGATTTTGAATCCAATTCTTTGCAAGAATTACCTCAGTTCATAGGATCGTGGGAAGCCAAGTCTATTATCATGAGAGCACCCACTATAATAGTGAGGAATGAAGAATCAGTAATTCCTAGAAACACTAAAGTGATCAAGAATACCAAAGTACAATACCACCTCACCCTAGAGGAGTTATTAAAGCTTAAACCAGAATTGTGGAAGCATGTAGCAAATCAATTCCCTGAGCTTGCTACTACTCCCTCTCAGATAGGATCACACAAGAAGGTAACAAAGATACCCGCAGAAAGAATCTGAGATGTAAGCGAAGGAGAGGAAGGTAACACTTATCTTCCAATAACTCACCAGGGCTACACCACCAAAGCCATCTTAGATTGAGGAGCCGGAGTAGCCATCGCTACTACTGCTTTATGGAAACGTTGGGGTAGACCAGCATTAAGACCCACCAGGATGAAGCTACAAATGGCTGACGGACATATAGAAAAACCATTAGGCTTACTAGAAGGCATATCTCTCACCACTTGTGGTGTAGAGTTTGAACATACTTTCGCCATTTGTGATTTTGGGAAAAATCATGCTTACGAGATGATTTTAGGACGACCATTCATGCATCAGTTACAAATCGTACAAGATTGGGGAACTAATTCCTTTTACTTGCAACATTTAGGAGTGACTACTAAAGTCAATCTTAAAGACTATTCCCATCGAGATGTGCCCCCAATATAATGGAATACCATCCATAACACACAAGAAGAAACAGAATCTATACACTCATTGGAATCAGACCCATCATGGTTGCACGAGGATACTCATCTATGGATGTGTAAAGTAGCCAAACAAGAGGAATAACGGTTAAAAGCTAGGACTTTAGGTTTAGAAGAACATCCACGAACCCTTCAAGACCCAGCCTACGCACTATAGTATTTCCAAACGAGGAATTCGAGCCCCATGGTTGGGTAGAAATCTTAGCTACAATGGACATATCGGTGAATGAAGAACAATGGACCCCTCATTGTGATGAAGACGGGTATGACATTTCCATCTTTATGATTGAACCTGTTGAGGAAGACTTTTTCCTAGAAGACTGCACGGAAGTGACCCAAGAACAGGACGAGAGTAGTGACGAGGATCTAGAATCCATCATCATGGAACCCTTCTGTTCCACAGAAGAGGAATATCTTTATTTTGTAGAAGCCAAAACCCTTGAAGAAGAAAAGGAAAGTCAAATGGAACAACTTGAGCTATCCATAAAAGATAAGGAGAGCAAACAAAAGCAGAGAAAGAAATCACCTAAGACAGAAGAAGAAGAAGAACCACTCATGGAAGTATCGGAGAACTTCAAGAAGTATGAAATAGAAGATAGACAAATTATGGTACGGATGCCTAAAAGAAAAGCTGATGTTGGAGAAGTATATGATAATCGAGAGAAAACCAAAAAAATCATAGTCACCATAGAAGGAGAAGAAGAAAAATGTACATACATTGGGCATGATTTGATGAATGAAGAAGAAGAAGAGTTAATTGCCCTATTACATGAATATAGAGATGTGTTCACTTGGAGTTACAAAGACTTGAAAGGAGTAGACCCGGATATATGCTCCCATAGAATCCCTATGACTCCAGATGCCAAACCTACAAAACAAAAACGATACATGTACAATGATAACTACGCTGATAAGATCAAAGAAGAAATAGATTGTTTGATAGAAGCAGGATTCATTTACGAAATTGAGCATACTGAATGGGCATCCCCCATTGTGGTCGTGCCCAAGAAGATTGGAAAATTGTGTGTGTGTATTAACCTTAAAAAAGTTAATGCCACCACGATTAGATATAGTTATCCTCTTCCTATCACAGAACATTTATTGGAAAGAGTTGCGGGCAAGGAAGTTTATAGCTTTCTTGATGGTTTCTCTGGCTATAATCAAGTGGCCATTGCTCCAGAAGATCAACACAAGACAGGCTTTGCCACAGAATGGGGCATATTTGCATTTCGCATAATGCCATTTGGGCTGACAAATGCACCCACCACTTTTCAGCGACTCATGTGTCATGTTTTTAAGGAATTCTTACGCAAGAATTTGGAAGTCTATGTTGATGATATATGTACTCATTTGAGTACGAGGCAGATTCATATCCCAAAACTAATGCAAGTATTTGACAAATGTCGAGAATATCAGGTTTGTTTGAACCCAAAAAAGTGTGTTTTCATGGTCAAACAAGGCAAAATTCTAGGACACATTGTGTCAAAGAATGGAATCTCTATGGATGAAGAAAAAGTGAAAGTAAATGCAGACCTACTAAGACCAAATAATGTAAAAGAGGTACATGCATTTATGGGTCATTGTGGTTATTACAGATGATTCATACACATGTATGCCATCATAGCGAAGCCTTTGTACTCTCTTTTAACCAAGTTTGAATGGACAGATGAATGTGAGAATTCATTCAATGAACTTAAATGATATTTGTGCTCACAATCAATATTAACAACTCCAGATTGGAGCAAGCCATTCCATGTACATGTGGAGGCATCCAACTATGCCATAGGATGTGTGTTGGCACAACCTACAAATGAAGGTAATGTAGATCTCCCCATCGCTTACGCGAGCAGACAGTTGAATGTAGCAAAAAGAAACTACACCACTACATAACGAGAAGGTTTAGGAATGATCTACACAGTAAAGAAATTCAAGCATTATTTTGTTGGCAAATAAGTTCAAGTTCTTCACGGATCATCAAGCATTATTGTACTTAGTCAATAAGCCTTGTAATACAAGATGACTGATACATTGGTTTCTATTACTCATGGAGTATGACTTTGAAGTAGTAGCCAGGAAAGGAAAGACCCACCTTAGAGCTGACCACCTCTCAAGATTAACCACAGGAGAAGCTCCTCAAGGAATAGTTGATGAATTACCCGAAACATACTTGTTTAACCTTGAAATAGTACCAGAATGGGCTAAGCCTATTGTCCCTATTCTCACCTATGGACTCAAGAATCCTAAGATTATGATCCAAGAAGGAGAAATCACCAAGTCACAAAGATATCAAATAATAGCAGGAAGTATATATAAACAGGATAATCAAAAGATTCTTGCTTGTTGTGTAGATGAATCAAAACATGCAAACTGGTTGCAATTAGCACATGTAGGTGCATTAAAGCAACATCATTCAAAACATCGTACCTTGTAGACTCTACATAGACTAGGAGAATATTGGCCTTCTATGGAAGCAGATGTCTACAAGATGTGTAAAGAATGCCTTGTCTGTTATAAAAGATCACCAGTAGAACATGCCACATTATATCATATGTCTCTCACACAAGAGACTGCACACCAAGGTGTTGTAGGAGGTGATTTTGGCCCCGATAGGATAATCAAAGCCATACTATTTGCAGGATTATGGTGGCCCACTCTTCACATGGATGCACATACCTATGTTAAGAGGTGTGAGGTGTGCTAGAGAACTCAGTTTCCTACTCGCAGAGATGAAATGCCATTGAGACCCATGATGGGAGGACCTACATTTTCTAAGTGGGGTATAGAATTTGTAGGATCCATTAACCCTCCTATAAAAGGTACTCATGCTGAAATGAGCTCAGGGCTCTAATTGATTCAGGTGTTGTGACCAGTGTGATTAGATGGTCCCACTATAAGGACTCAAGAATAGAAATGCGGCCAATTGAGGCATAACTCATAGGGCTAGGAGGCATGGAAACCCCTTGCATGGGTGAGGTGGACCTTCCTATCCTCATACACCATGTGACCATGACAACGAAGCTACTAGTGTGCCATGATGATGACCTCATAGAACCCCTAATCCTTGGCCAAGATTGGCTATACGATCACTCAGTGGACCTAAATCTTAGATAAGGCTCCTTGTAGATTGGAACCTTAGATGAGGAGCGAGTGATACCACTTGACTTCCCTAACAACACTCCGCCTCAGGTACGTAACCCTAGACCATATGAATTGCATGCAACAAAGGACCCGAAGATTTTTAGCTAGATCCCTCGGCTAAGCATGCTCCTTCCAAAGTCAACCCATGAGAGCTTGGCGATGGATAGTTGCCAAATGAAAGAACGTCAATAGATTTTCCCCCGGTCTTCTAGCAGTGGTCAAGTAGGTTGCATCAGCGGCCAAATGGGCACTATCGCCTGCACTGCCCATCCTTCCGCACTTACTGTGGACTGGCCCAGATTTATGGTACAAAACATTGCACTTCCTAATGGGCAAGTTTCGCAAGTGTTGGACCTCCCTTCTTTTCCAAAGTAGAGTGTCCACCCGACCTCTCAACCCCAACCACAAAGGAGTCAACCACGACTAAGGAACCCAAACCGATGACCCTACTAGACAATGCAAAGAAAGCAACAGTATTAGCACCACAAAACAAGCGGCACGAGACAAATATGGGTGCCAAAAGGACAAAAAGCGCCGACAGATTTCAACAATGCAGATAATGACAAGACGAAGTTCCATCAGAATCAGAGGCAATATTCAACATCTCCTCGACCTTCTTCAACTTCGATGAAGCTTAGACAGATTTGGATCACCAAGAAGTACTTAACTAATCAGCCCACACCCATGCAGATTTGGGTACCCAAACAGTGTATTATAGCTCAACACTCAAGCCATGTAACATATAACCCTCAGAAATCCCCTCATCCATCAACACCACAACATCCAATCTCACCTTTCGTCCCTCAACAAAAGCATACCACCCACTCAACTACCCTTAGGAGATGGATACCGAAATGTATCCAGAAGCCCTCTCATGACCAATTGTATAACATTAACCCCATCCCAAACAACCAACTCCCTTGTAAGAATTCTATCACAACTGAACTTTGTATGAACTCAACCACACTAACCCACCAACACTTGTAATAACATCTCATCAAGAAATGTATGCACTATCTAAAGCATGTAGGTGTCTAGAGACCTGCATTAGTTTTGCAAAAAATCATTGCATAAACCATCTCACAACACTTGGCTACACGGGTTACACATCGGTTATGGAAAGGGATTGCGGTCTCACTTTAATGGGATCATGATTAATTTCCAAGCTGGCCCTAGTGTACCTGTGGTCAATTTTGGTGAATTACTAATTGAGCCACATCCTACGTCACAACCACCTGAATTTCAAGGATTCCCAAGACCAATGTCGATTGATGATCCTCCTATGGGATACAGCGAAAGCGTTCACTGAAATTCCCATTGGTTCCAAGGTTTAGCAGGACCTTTGGCAGACATAGACTTCATTTTTTATGCCATGCTGACCTTTGACAGTGTTAAGTGGGGCAAGTATCAAATTTTTCTCCAAAGAATTTGAAGCGCTCCAAAATACAAAAGAATTAAAGCACATTTGGGCTAGAGCAAGTTTCATGGAATACTTCAGTGACCCCTTACCCAAACCTGATTTTTATAGATGCTACTATCTAGTGACCACGCTTACAGCTTCTGAGAACAAGGACTTGCCAGGCACGTTCATTCTATCGTCTTTGGTAAATGACCCCCCATTCAAGAAGTTATATCTTTCCAAAGACCTCATTCGGGTAGCAATTGAGATCCACGGAACTCACATGCCAACAGAGCGCGAAAGACTTATTCCACAGCCGATGAAGCATGGTGATGTCATGAAATGGGAAGACATTTTGGCCATTACACCTGAATTATCTAACCCATTACGTATATGTATGCAACATTTTGCATTCTTGGCTCAGGATTGTTTCACTATGCCTCACAAGTGTATTTGGTTCGGATTATATTTAGCATGTATTGGGCCCCAAACCATAGATCTTGCAAGTTGGATCATTGATCAATTGTATTTAGCTCAGTAGAGATGGGAAAGGAAAAAATTCATCCATGGACTGATACAACTATGCATGTTGCTAAACATTTCATAAAAGAAATTTTTAGGTTACATGGTATACCTAAAAGTATAATTTCTAATAGGGATGCAAGGTTTACGTCTAATTTTTGGAAAGCAACATTTCAATCCATAGGAACAGAATTACACATTAGTATTGCATTTCATCCTCAAACCACATTGATTTTCATGTGAGAATTGTAAGATACACACATTGATTTTCCAAAAAAAAAAAGATGTCTAGGTAATAATGAAATTTCATGTTTAGGATATTGTGATGATGTTTGCAAATTTTGTAGCAATATATTTTACATTCTCTCTCTAGAAAGTTGTCACATGAAATTTATGTGTTAAATTTGAATGTGAAGATTAAGGAATCAAAAAAAGTGTTCTATGAGAGAAAGATAGAGTACTCTTAGTAGAAAAACTTTACTTGATTGAATTTTTTGTAGTTAATATGTTTTATGTCTCATTTGGTTTCATAAAGATAGGTTAACAAAGAGAATTTTCATTTTTTTCATCTCTCTCTAGAATTTTCGATCTTGGAGGGCTCAAAAGTGATATTTGCAAGCATATTTGGAGCTAAGGCATCTCTAAAACTACTGTACAATTAGAAGAATTGAATATTTTTGAGTCTCACAAGCTTAAGCTAATTGCTCACCATTTTTTAATTACGGGGCTCAAAAAAATTACAATTTTTAGGTACTTTAAACAAAAAAAGAGAAGCATTGATTCATCTTATTCATGTTCGTGGGTTTAGAAAACGCACATGGGTATGTGGGTTTTTTTGGGTGATTGACGTGTGTATCAGTGTGTTGCAGGGATTGCCTCTATTTTTCCAGGTACAATTCTTGAGGTGGGCATGCCCATGTTTAGCAAGGCATGGTTGGTCATGCACTGGCAAAAGGGGAGATCCAAAGATGAAGACTGAGAGCTAGGGAGATTATGGTCATGCATTGATCACGATTGCTTTCGGCTTCTATGGTTGAGATTGGGATTGGGATTGGGATTAAGATTGCAATGTGAATGCAATTGGGATTAAGATCAGCTCCAGGGTGGTTGTGTGGATGAGGATTCACATTGAAGTTAATTGATAGATTTAGTGTGTGTGGCTCAGACGCCTTATGGCTGATTTGGGTGTTGGCCAGTCTTCTGCCACCACCATCTTCACTGACAGTTAGAGCGCATTGGCAGTTGCGAGGAACCCTGTGTTCCATGCTCGCACTAAGCACATGAGGTGCATTATCACTATGTCAGGGAGAGGTTCTCTGCTAGGGAGATCAGCTTGGCATATGTGCCCACGCAGGAGAACACTGCAGACCTTTTCACGAAGGCTCTGCCTAGGGAGAAGTTTGAAGCTTTCCGCAAAGCTTTGGGCTTACTTCCTTTTGTGGAGTGATTTCCACATAGCTCGGCACTTCCTTATACATGAGTGCCAGCTCCTTGTTCACCGCATCACTCCCAGGGGGGATTTGTTGATATATTTAGGTAGTGATGTGTGTGAACACTCTAGGACCGCCGGGGCATTTTTTTCCCTCTTTAGGAGGTTTTTTTCCCCCGGCTTGTATATACGCCTATTGCCCTAATGGGCTACTTATCTTTGTACATTCTCTAGTAATACATTCAGTCTTGTGTGTTGTGCTCCAAGCTTCTTCTTCTTCCTTGTGCTGTTCGTGTGCTTCCGCAGACGTCTAACTCCAACAGTTTTTGGAGATTCCGTGAAGAGAAAATTTATTGAGGGTTTGCGAGAAGAGCTTTGCTATCAAGTAAAGTGGTCCAAATCTCCCCTAAGAGTGATGATGTAGTGAACAAGGAGTTGGCACTCATGTATAAGGAAGTGCCAAGCTATGTGGAATCAATCCACAAAAGGAAGTAAGCCCGAAAGTTTTGTGGAAAGCTTCAAACTTCTCCCTAGGTAGAGCCTTTGTGAAAAGGTCTGCATCATTCTCCAGTGTGGGCACATATGCCAAACTGATCTCTTTAGCAAAGAACCTCTCCTTGATATAATGATAGTGCACCTCAATGTGCTTAGTGTGAGCATGGAACATAGGGTTCCTCACAACTACCAATGTGCTTTGAGTGTCAGTGAAGATGATGGTGGCAGAAGACTAACCAACATCCAAATTAGCCAAAAGGCATCTAAGCCACACACACTCAGTAGTCATTGTGAAAGCTACCCTATACTTAGCCTCACAACTAGAAGTGACCATAGTGGGCTGCTTCTTGCTCAACCAAGATATGCATGAGCTACCAAGCATGAAGCAAAAACGACTGCTAGACACATGAGTGTCATAGCAACCAACCCTATCAGAATGCGAGAAAGCATGTAAATCTGGTGATAGTGATCCCCCCTTGGGATAAAACAATCCAAGTAGTCATGTACCACTCAAGTAGCGAAAGATGCACTTAACCACCTGGCAATGCTTGACACCTGGGCAATGGATAATCCTACTCATCTGAGAGACAACAAATTGAATATCAGGTTGAGTAATGCATAAGTAAATCAAGCATCCAACAACTTGTTGATAGAGAACAACATCAAATGCATCTAGAGCATCATGAAGACTCAACCGTAAACTTGTTTCCATAGGAGTGGCAATAGATTTGCAGTCTTCAAGGCCAAAACACTACAATACTATATCAATGTATTTTGTTTGACACAAAGCTATTCTACCATCAACCTACATAAATTGAATGCCCAAATAATGATGTAAATGCCCCAAATCTGACATCTCAAAAGAGACGTGCAAATCCTCCTTAAAATCAACAATATGCTTTTCATTAGGACCAGTTGCAGTCTTAAGATATAAGGTGATCTCAGTTGGACTATTCTCAAAATCATGTGCAATCAAGTAGGCATGTATCTTTTCATACCAAACACGTGATGCTTGCTTCAAACCATATAATGCCTTTTTCAACTTGCACACTTTGTTTTCATGCCCTTTCTACACAAAACAACACGGGTAAGGAACATACATTTCTTCATGTAAGTCACCATTCAAAAATTTAGTTTTAATGTCCCATTGATGTACATTCCAATCGTGATGGGCTGCAAGTGCATAGATGCTATGAATGGTAGTCATTCGACTCAAAATCAATGCATCTTTCTTAAGCATAAAATTTTACAACCAGCCTAGCCTCATACCTCTCAATTGTTCCATCATGCTTCCATTTTAGCTTGTATACCCATTTAGTTCCAATGGCCTTTTTTCCCATAGGTGAATCACATAAAGACAAAGTACCATTCTTCATAATAGCATCATATTCTCATTGCATACCAACCATCCAATTTTCTAAATTTTGTGCTTCATCAAAAGAAACACGCTCATTGTCATCACAGAGACTAGAGGCAACCATAGCATAGCAATCTGATGCAAAAGAAGCACTGTGAGAGACTCAACAAATATGATATGATAAAGGTGCATCTAATTTGCTATCCTCAAAAGTCTGCACCAACCATTTAGGCATAGTTTTTGCCTCCTCTATATCAACCCTTCCATCAATAATTGCATCATGTAAATTTGCATCATAAATGGAATGATCTACATCATCATGTGGAACCTATAAACGCTAAGATATTGCCTCATTTGGGCTAGCACTTGACTCTCCACGTGTGAAAAGAGGTAGCAAAGTGTCAGACACATCTTTGGAGCTAACTAATGTCTCTTTGATACATGAAAGAAAATGTTGAATTGCGTCTTTCACAAAAACAACATCACAGCTAACCAAAATGCATTTATTGTGTAGATAATACAGATGATATTATTTGCTGTCTAAAATTTACCCAACAAAAATACATGTCACTACTTTATCATCCAATTTTTTGCATTGTTGTTCAGGCACTAATGCTTATGCCAGACAACCAAAGACATGTACATGAGCAAGAGATGGTTTGCAACCATGCCAAGCCTCATATGGAGTGATAGACTACAACACTTTGGTGGGACACCTTTTTAGTACATATGTTGCACACATAATAGCCTCAAGCCAAAAGTTATGTGGTAAATCTTGTCTTTTGATCATACAGCTCACCATCTCCATGAGTGAGTTGTTCTTCATTTCAGCAACCCCATTCTATTGAGGTGTATACAAAACTGAACACTGATGTTTTATCCCATGTTCAGCCAAAAATAGATTAAAATCAAAAGACATGTATTACCCCTCTCGATTAGAATGGAGAGTGCCCATTTTACATGATGATAGATTATGAGCCAAAACTAGAAAATGTTTGAATTAGATTATAAAACACTTTGGACTTTGCTTTCACTGGATACACCCATGCATGCCTCGAAAAATCATCAATAAAAGTCATGCAATAAAGGTAGTTCCCAAAACAGGGTGTCTGCATAGGACCACACACATCACTATGAACAAGCAGCAATTTTTGAGCAGCATGAACTGAACCATCTTTTGGGAATGAGGAGCATTGCATTTTTTCCAAAATATAGCCTTCACAAATATGTTTGTTGAGCCCCTAAAAGTCATATTGGTCAAAGTCAACCACAAGCAAAGTCAATTGTGGTCAAAGTCAAATTGGTCAAAGTCAACAAGGTCAAGGTCAAAGTCAATAGAGGCAAAGTGAAAGTGTTCAAAGTTCAGGTGTCAAAGTGCATAGGTAGTGCACAAGTAATTGTCCACAAAGGGTGAATTGGAGAAAGTGGTTGCAGGTTGCAGAGGTATTTCTCTAATTTCACTAAGGTTCAAAGTGTTTTCAAAGTGTTTTGGAAGGTTCAGGTGAACCCTCTCTTAGGTGCAAAAGTGAAGATTTAAGAGGCAAAATGTGAAGGTATGTGAAGCAGCAATGTACGCAGAAGTGAAAGTATGTCCCCCCAATTAAAATTTTGGTATTTAGTCAGGACAAAACAGGGAGTCGTTGGCTGCCCACTTGTGGAGACAATCTTGGGACATCAAAGTGAGCACCAAGATACTCTTGCAGTTAGGAGCGTACGTGAATCGACACTCAAATCAAGGTAAGGACTATTCTTGGACAATTCTAAGTGTAAGCAAGAGAGCATAGTCTAAGCTAGGCAAGAGAGAGAAGTGCAAGAGACACACAGTGTGCGATGCAGAGAAGTGAAGTGCAAGGTGTGCATGAAGAGTGACTAAGAAGTGTGCAGAGAAGGTTAAGCTATTCCCCCCCAAGGATCCCAAGGTCTCATTGCAGTGTGCGCGTGCGGACAGAAGGTGTCCATCCCTCCCCCTTATTGGAAGCTTGGTGCAAGGTGTGCACAAGTGCAGGCTTGGAGAAGGTGGAGTTCTGGTGCAGAGGAGGCCGACAGCAACAAGACCTTGGGTATTTGGTATTTTGTAATTGTGCACTCTGTGGGATTTTGCATAGAAGAATTGGATTGTATTGTGCATTACCATTGTATTTGTCTTATTTTAATCAATCAACAGAGGCTTCCAGTGTGTATCTTTCTTCTTGTCTTTCCCTTTTCTCCTACAAACACTCAAATCCCTTCTTGTCCAAGAATCCCCCAACAAAATTTGGCATGCCCGGTGGGACGCTAAGGAGATTTGAGCATAGGAGAAGACATCTTGCAGTGTGGAGAAGAACTATTGAAGTGCCAATAGTACTACTTCATTGGGCTAAAAGGTACATATTCTTATCAATTGTGTCATACTAAGAGGACTATGAACAACTCATGACCGCAACTTGGTCCCAAACATTGAGGGTCACCTGCAAGCAAACAAGAAGGCTGTTAGAAGATCATCTAGTCCACTTTCATCAACTTCATCAGTAAGGAGCATGGCTAGTCAGGTAGACTTGGAAACCATACTATCAAGAAATATAAAATTTCCTTCGTTCAAAGGCCTAGCTCAAGAAGATATGGACGAGCATATTAGAAGGTTTTTAGCACTATGCAAAACTAGAGGCTTAATGGGAAGAGAGGATGCCTTTTTTATACTTTTCCCTGCTACATTAGAAGGACTAGTAGATAAATGGTTCAGCCAATTTGGTGAGAACCATTTTACAACTTGGGACTTAATGAAAGATGCATTCAAAAATCAATTTCGACATGGAAATACTGCAGAGATCATAGAGGAATTAGAAAATTTGAGATTGGGTCAAGGTGAAAAGTTCCCAGAGTTTGTGACTAGGTCCAAGGCACTAATGGCTAAATTACCAGATCCACCACATGATTTTTTTGTTAAGAAATGGTTAGCTAAGCCACTTCCAGTGACCACCCAATGTAAAATCAAGGAATTAGTGCTGCCTACAACCTCCATAGAGGAATTCATCAACACAGCTACACAACTGGAGCAGATAAGGCAACAGTATGGAGCAATTTCTCCTCAACTTCCATATTCTACAGAAATGGAGGATCCAGTAATCCAGCTAAGGAAGGAGCTGGAGGGCTTAAAAAGGAATAAGCCCCACAAAGAGGAGGAGAATGTTGTTACTCAATTGAGGAGGGAGATTGAGGCATTAGAGCTCCGAAAGGAGGAGGAGGCCCAAGCAGAGGAATTGGCTCAGCTGTGGTAGGAGTTGCAAGAACTAAAAGGAGGTGGCATCAAGAGTGGACTTTGGTGTACCATGTGCAGCAAGCAAGGTCATATAATAAGTGAATTTCCTCTGTTAAGTGTGACTTGCCAAATATGCAGGAAAGTTGGCCATGAGGCCCAGGAATGCCAATCAAGAGGAATGCCTGCAACAACATATTGGACATAAGGAGGACCCCTACCACCAACAAATGTGATGGCGATTGCACCCAATCAAGGTAACAATTATAACCCTAGACATAGGGATAACTTTGGAAATGGGCCAAGGAGGCCAATTATTTGTTTCAGATGTGGAGAATGTGGGCACTATCAAAGTAGGTGCACCCTCCCAGAAAATGCCCCTCCTTGCAGGAACTGCCCAGAAGCCAGAGACCACTATACTAATTGTTGTCCTAAGAACCAAGCATCTTCATCTCGGCCCCACATTCAAATGATTTTTGTGTGCAAAGAAGAAATGGTAGATCAAGTCAATGTGCCATCACCATCTACCAAGGTGGTGCAGTTAGAAGAAAATGAATCTTTTATAGTGCAGACAAGAAGCAAGGGGAAGGCTCAAGTGGACATAGGTCAAGAATCAATGATTAATGGATTGAACAAAGACAAAGTTGCATCTGAAGACAAAGCCACCACATCTGCAGATACAAGGCAAAAAGAAAATTTCATAGGTACCAATGATGCCATTGGACACGCATTCAACAGTGCTCATGAGGAGTTTGATAAGTCAAATGGAGTCCATGCTCTTAAGGAATCAGAAGCTTCCAGACTACTCAAGTCCATGAAAAAGGAGGTCATTATTTTTGAATTAATAAAGATGGATGGGAAATTCAGGTCCGAACTACTCTTGCAGATAATTGATGAAATATCCACAACAAGTTTAGTGGCAAAGGTTGTTGTTATGCCTAAAGATAAAAGTGTAGGGGAAGTGCCCCTCACAGATTATAAGAGCCCTCGGCTAACAGTCTCTATTAAAGGTCATGAGTTTCAAGGAGTTATTGTGGATGGTGGTTCTAGCATTAACTTGATGCCTGAATATACCCTGAAAAAGATTGGACTATACCCTTCTAGGCCTGCCAACTTCACTGTAACACTGGCAGACCAAAGCATAGTAAAGCCTATGGGAGTGATCCCTGGAGTCCCAGTCAAAATACAAGGTACCATATTTAATTTGGATTTTGTTGTTTTAAGGCTGCCACAGGTAGAGGGAAGTTTCCCTCTGTTAATTGGGAGACCTTGGTTAAGGCATGCAATGTGCAAATAACACTCTTCTTAATGTTCTTGAGCCTCTGTAAAGAGAACCATCAGTGAAAGTACTCCAATATAGTGAAAATGGAATTTTGCAAATTAAGCTATAAAGTTGCTGACACAAAGATACAAAAGTTGTAGTATGGAGGAGACAATATTTTACTGAAGGATTTAGGGTACCCCTATCAGATGACCGGTGTGCCCAAAAAGAAGACAAAACAAATGAAGTGTCGTAAAATTGGAGATTATGGAGGAGTGTCGTAAAGAAGAATTATGGATCACTTGGAACCTGCAAAATTTGCCTAGGTTGTACATAGCCCTCTCATTTCATTTTGCTTAAGTTTTAGTAGTTTTTATCCTTTTTCATGCTTGTTCTTGAGTTTTTTGCAAATTTAGCAATCCTTTCATAGCCTTTGCATAAGTACAATTTCTAAACATTTTTGGGAATTTTTTGTGAATTTTTCAAGCATTTTTTAGAATTTTTCTAGCATTTTTCATCCCTTTCAAATGTCATTTTCTTGCCAAATTGGAGGAATAAAGGAAGCTCTCTGTGGTTTTGAATGAGGAAATTGGCCTAGACTTGTAGGGAATTTTATAAAAAAAAATTCAATTTTTTTTGGATTTTTTGGATTTTTTTAGTATTTTTCTCTCTTTTTGGATTTTTTTAAAAAAAAGAAAGGCCCCCCAGGCGTTTTTCTTTTCTCAAAAAAAAAGAAAAAAAAGGAGAAATTAAAAAAAAAAAAGAAAAAATCCCCCCCTCTCTCTCTTTCTCTCTCTCTCTCTCTCTATCTCTCTCTCTCTATCTATCTCTCTCTCCCCCCCTCGCCTCCTTTGCCCATTTCAGATTTCTACATGTGTAGCAAACTGCCATTATTCAAATGACCAAGGCATGCATGCAAAAGCTTTGCTTTCAGGTTTCTACATGTGTAGAAAACCAGCATAATTTAGATGACCAAGGTGTACATGCCAAAGCTTTGCATCTGACATAGCATGTGAATCTTGAATTGTTCATGCTAAATCATTCACAGATTTTGAATAATCTATGAGATTATATAGCCCATGACATAAAATGCCAGAAGCAATAATAACATCGCCATTGTCAGATCATGAAATGTACATCTCTCATCAACAAATTTCACAACCAAGCCAATATTGGCTAATACTCAAACTAATAATAATTTTTTCTTGATCCCTGACACAAACAAAGCATCTGACAATGTGAAGGAACTACCATCAGCAATAGTTAGAATGATCTTACCAACTCCCACGACAAGATAAGATGAGTTGTTGGCACATGTGATAGTAGTCCTTGTGTGGTTAGGCTCAAGTGAACTGAAGAAACTGCGATGCAAGGTAATATGTTTGGTTGCTTCTCTATCAAAGTACCAACCATAGAATCTCCATCATTCATATGCTCACTCTCCAATTGTTTTAAGAGGTAAGCAACATGAGCCTCATTTCTTACCTAGTACAAAGTGGTAAGTGTATCCCAAGCATCCTTTGTTGTTTTGCAAGAGATAATATGATGGATAATGGCATGTTTGATAGACAAGGCTATCAATGCATGTGCTTGAACATCTTTGCCATCCCAACAAAGTTTCTCTACAATAGGTGTAGTAGGAACCATAGCACAAATAGGAACCTGAAGATCATCATCTTCAATGCCATTTTCATCACCTTCAATAATTGTATTGGAAGGTGTAGTAGGGCATTTTTCAATACCTCACACAATATTCCAGAGTCCTCTTGTGACCAATACATGAAGCATCATATATTCCACAATGGGTAATTGGTACCATCCAACTTGTCCTCAATGGCCAACATATAGAATACATCATTGCTTTCAGCCATGGCCATTGACTAAAATATCTTGATGTAGAAAAATGATTGTATCTCAAAATATTGAACAAAACTACCCTATCAAGCTCTGCTAAACCTATAGCAGACTTCGAGGCACTTCTACTGGAAAATCAAAACTTGTATACATATTTGGCACAAAAAGATGAAATTTCCTACACATGCATTGTGAAGGTGATTAGAATTTCAAAAAGGCTTTGCTTTGTGGTGTTAAAATTGCAATTTGAGCTTGTTTTAGCCTTTGAATGCACTATCACAATGCCTATGTAAGCAATTTCATCCTTTTGTGCCAAAGATATATATAGGTTGTGGTTCACAAGTATAAGGGTCTCAAAGTCTGCTACCGGTTTAGCAAAACTCAATAGGGTAGTTTTGTTCAACTTTTTGAGATACAATCATTTTTCTGCATCAAGGCATTTTAGTCAATAGCCATGGGTGAAAGGAGTGATGTATTCTATATGTTGCTTGTTGAGGTCAAGTTGGATGGTACCAATTACCCATTATGGGCTTGTATGATGCATCATGTATTAGTTGCAAAAGGACTATAGAATATTGTGCAGGGTGTTGAAAAATGTCATATTACACGTGCAAATATAATTATTGAAGGTGATGTAGATGGCATTTAAGATGTCAATATTCTTCATCTCCCTATTTGTGTTACAGTTCCTACTGCACCTACTATAGAGCAAATTTGTTGGGATGACAGAGATGTTCAGGCACATGTCTTGATAGCCTTGTCTATCAAACGTGATTAGTCCTCACATTTGCTCTTGTAGAACAGAAAAGGATGCTTGGGATACACTTACCACTTTATACCAAGCAAAGAATGAGGCTCCTGTTGCTTACCGTCGAAAACAGTTGGAAAGTGAGCATGTGAATGAAGGAGATTCAATGGACAATTTTTTGACAAGAATAAAAGATTTGAAGGAGCACTTGATTTCTCTGATGAAGTCTTGCCTGATAGTTCACTTGTGCAGACTATTCTGAATGGTCTTCCAAATTTATATCAGAGTTTTGCTTCTACTCTTTAATTGATGATGAAAGGCAATCCAAATGCCTTAACATTTGAGGTGTTAGTCTTTGTTATGTTGCAAGAAGATCCGTCTAGGCAGAATAGGTCCATTATGCATGTTGTAGATCAAGCTTTCCTAGCTAATCAGAAGGACAAAGGTAAAGGGAACTCTTCTACTAGTAAGCAAAAATCTGCTAATTCTGCACAATCAAAGAAGGATGAGAGAGAAGAGGAAAAAAAATCAGAAAATATTTTGCAAATACTATAAAGGAAATGATCATGTCATACAGAGTTGTCAAAAGCTACCTACAAAAGAGGCAAAGAAGAAAGAGGCCGAAATGGTTGTTGTAGAGGCCCCTACACCCAAAACAAAGTCTACTAATCTTGTGCAGAATGAAGAATGGACATTTACTATTGTTTGCAATTATGAACCATCTTCACATGAATAGTGTATGTCTGTAGTAGACCCAGATGTTTGGTACTTTGATAGTGGTGCAACCAAACATATTACCTCGTAGTGCAATTTCTTCACTTCACTTGAGCCTGCCCCTATAGGGAATACAGTCACATGCCCCAACAACTCCTCTTATCCTATTATGGGAGTTGGTAAGATCATTCTAGTCACTGTTGATGGTAGTTCTTTTACATTGTCAAATGCTTTATTTGTGCCAAGGATCAAGAAAAATATGTTATTAGTTTCAGCATTAGCCAAGATTGACTTGATCATGAAATTTGTTGATGATAGATGTACAGTTCATGGTCTGTCAAATGGCGATATCATTATTGCTTTTGGCATTTTATGTTGTAGGCTGTATAAGCTCATAGATTATGCAAAATTTATGAATGATTTAGCATGTGTAGGTCAAGATTCTCAGGCTATGTCAGATGCAAAGCTTTGGCATGCATGCTTTGGTCATCTGAATTTTGCTAGTTTGCTACACGTGCAGAAATCCAAAATGGGTCCTCTTTGCCCAAACTTGACAAATGTATGTGAAGGTTGTATTTTGAAAAAATGTAGCATTCCTCCTTCCCAAAAGATGGTTCAGATTGAGCTACTTAGAAATTGCAGTGTTCATAGTGATGTCTATGGTCCTATGTAGACACCTTTTTTGGGGAACTATCTTTACTTCGTGACTTTCATTGATGATTTTCCTAGACATGCATGGGTATATCCATTGAAATCAAAGTCCAAAGTATTTATGTGCTTCAAACAATCTCTGGTCTTGGCTAAAAATCTATTAGCATGTAAAATGGGCATCGTCTGTTCTAATCGAGGGGGAGAATATATGTCTTCTGATTTTAATGCATTTTTGGCTGAACATGGGATAAAACATCAGTGTACAATGTCGTATACACCTCAACAGAATGGAGTTTCTGAAAGCAAGAACATGCCAATCATGGAGATGGTGAGGCATATGGTCAAGAGTTAGGCTTTACCACATAGTTTCTGGCTTGAGGATGTTATGTGTGCAGCATATGTACTTAATAGGTGTCCACTAAAGAACTGTAGTCTATCACTCCATATGAGGCTTGGCATGGTCATTAGCCATCTGTTGCTCCTGGCATATGCATTAGTGCATGAACAAGAAAGCAAGAAATTGGATGATAAAGCACTGAAATATACTTTTGTTGAGTATAGTTTTGAAAGCAAGGCTATCGAGTGTATCATCCACAGACTAAACACATTTTGGTTAGCCATAATTTTGTTTTTGTGGAAGATTCTATTCAGCCATTACTTTCATGTACTAAGGAGACATCAGTTAACTCCAAGACATGTATGACACTTTGTTGCCTCTTTTTATAGGTGGACAGTCTAGTGCTAGTGCTAACGAGGCAACTTCTCAACCTTTACAGGTTTCATGTGATGATGTAGATCATTTTGTTTTTTATGTAGATTTACATGATGCACTTGTTGATGAGAGAGCTAATTTTTTGAGGGGGCAAAAACAATGCCAAACTGGTTGGTGCATATCGTACTCATTCAGGCTCTCATAGTGCTTCTTTTGCATCAGATTGCTATGCTATGGCTACCTCAAGTATTTGTGATGAGAATGAGCCAATTTTGTTTGATGAAGCACAAATTTCAAAAAAATTGGATGGCTGCTATGCAATCACAATATGATGTTATCATGAAAAATGATACTTGGTCTTTATGTGACTTGCCTCCTGGCAAGAAGGCCATTGGCACTAAGTGGGTATACAAGTTGAAGTGTAAGTCTGATGGAACAAACATGCCAAATGAGTACTATTCAAAGCATTTGTGCACTTATAGCTCATCATGGTTGGAATGTACATTAGTTGGACATTAGAACTACTTTTTTGAATGGTGACTTGCATGAAGAAGTGTATTTTCTTCAACCCCATGCCTTTGTGCAGAAAGAGCATGAGAACCAAGTGTGCAGGTTGAAAAAGGCATTATATGGTTTGAATCAAGCACCACATGCTTGGTATGAGAAAATCCATGCCTGTCTGATTGCACATGGTTTTGAGAACAGTCCAACTGAGAGCACCTTATATGTTAAGCGTCCAAATGATGTGCATCTGATCATTATTGCCTATGTTGATGACATGCTGCTCACTAGTCCTCATGAGAAGCATACTACTGATTTTAAGGCTGATTTGCATGCCTCATTTGAGATGCGAGATTTGGGGCATTTGCATCATTATTTGGGCATTCACTTTATGCAAGTTGATGGTTGAATAGCTTTCTGTCAAACAAAACATATTGATACATTATTGAAGCGTTTTGGCCTTGAAGAATACAAATGTATTGCTAATCCTATGGAGACAGGCTTACAGTTCAGTCTTCATGATGTTGGAGATGCATTTGATGTTGTTCTCTACCAGCAAGCTATTGGATGCTTGATTTACTTATGCATTACTCGGCCAGATATTGAATTTGCTATCTCACAGATGAGCAAGTTTATGCATTGCCTAGGTGTCAAGCATTGGTAGGCGGTTAAGCACATATTTCACTACTTGAGTGGTTCCCAACTACTTGGATTGTTTTATCTCAAGGGGGAATCACTACCGCCTTATTTACATGCTTTTTTTCACTCTAACTGGGTTGGCTACTATGATGGTCGTGTGTCCACTAGTGGCTTTTGCTTCATGCTTGGTAGCTCATGTATATCTTGGTTGATCAAGAAGTAGCCTACTGTGGCCACTTCCAGTTGTGAGGTTGAGTATAGGGCAGCTTTCATAGTGACTATTGAGTGTGTGTGGCTCAGACACCTTATGGTTGATTTGGGTGTTGGTGAGTCTTCCACCACCATGGTTTTCACTAACAGTTAAAGCGCATTGGCAATTGCGAGGAACCCTATGTTCCACGCTCACACTAAGCACATTGAGGTGCACTATCATTATCTCAAGGAGAGGTTCTCTGCTGGAGAGATCACTTTGGCATATGTGCCCACATAGGAGAACATTGCAGACCTTTTCACAAAGGCTTTGCCTAGGGAGAAGTTTGAAGCTTTGGCTATGTGGAGTGATTTTACATAGCCTTTGGTACTTCTTTATACATGAGTGTCAGCTCCTTGTTCATCGCACCCAAGGGGGATTTGTTGATATATTTAGGTAGTGATGTGTGTGAATGCATTAGGACCATTGGGGCACTTATTTTCCTCTTTAGGAGGTTTTTTCCCCTCGTCTTGTATATATGCCTATTACCCTAATGGGCTACTTATCTTTGTACATTCGCTTAGAACTAAATTTAGTATTGTGTGTTGTGCTCCAAGCTTCTTCTTCTTCCTTGTGTTCTTCACGTGCTTCCACATACCTCAAACTCCAACAAATAGGTGTGTTTTCCACTCTCGTTTTCTCCCTAGTCTTAAGTTCTTCATGTCTCAAGGTTCTGAATGTTTAGAGTTTTGGGTATGACTCTAGATGGTTTTTTTTTACCTCCCCAAGTATTGCCTCTGGTCCAAACATGACTTTTTTGAACTGGGATAGAGGCTGAATACAAAGTGAAGTTGGAGGAGGAATTTTTCTCCTTGATACCTACAAACAAGGAGTGGTAGTGTTGGCATATTCTGATGCAGATAGCGAATCCTAGACATGGAATCAATGGAATTTAGTTTAATCGCTTTAGTGGTAAGGTGGATGATGATCGAGATGTCCATGTTTGATTATTTGATACACAATATTACCTATTGAAAGGCAAAAGGATGATGCTCAAAAATGTCAATTGTTCCAAGCTACACTTGGTGGTGAAGCAATCAGATGGCTGATTGAGTTTGCTCCAAAACATTAGAAACTCATTAAGTCAAATGTATCGCACAAAATGCAAGAACCTAGGACATATTGTCATGAATTGTGCATTGAATCAAGTTTACTCTACCATTTGTAATCTAATGAATCATAGTACAGAACAATATATATATAATACAAGCAACCAAGTGGGGGCTACTAACCGCATACAACTTAATATGGTGTGTGTTGGTCCTTGGTACCAACTTTTAAGGAAGTCCTTTTAGCCAAAATTTTGATTTCTACTCAAGAGCATATGGTAGTACAATGGGTGTTACCAGTTAATCAAGTAGAAATCCAAAAGATAAGTTAGTTTATTATGTTGTTCCTCTTATCACAATTTGGTACAAGTCTAGACCAATCTCTAGAGTCTTAATTGATGATGGCTCTGGAGTTAATATTTGTTGCATTGTTCGTCTATCTTCAGATGGGTTGGACTAACATTCAACTTGCCTTTTTTTATATTCAGATGGTTGATCAATCCCATTAGATTAAAGATATTCCTATCTGAATTCAGACAATTATATTTTGTATTACCTTTATTGTCATTGAATTAATAAAAAAACATGAGGATAATTTTCTTCTAGGTTATCCTTAATTAACGCATGCCAAATTCTTGCAAGATTGGGGGTCCTAGGCTGTGACTTTTTGCAAGGGACATAAGAAGTACTCTATCACTTTGGATGAGAATTAGATTTACCCAAAAGACTAGTAGGTGATAATCACAAAACCTCCTCATACGTTGGAAGGTCTAGAAGAAGATGAGGAAGCTCAATTCTTGGAAGCCAACAAGGATCTTTGGTCGGTCAAACTTATTGATATTCCAAAAGTGTTAGCACAATGTAGAAAGCAGGATCCTGTTATAGCTTTGGTTTGACAAGACATAGTCTATGATGGTATATCAAAAGCTATCATAACACTGCCAATTGATAATCATCTTGAGCAAGATAGTGTGCATGTCTAGGAGGTTTAAGTGGAGGTAGCTAATTTAGGTCTCACTAATCAACCTCAATTGATGAAGGTTTGTGCAAAGTTATCAGAACCATTTCATAGTAGGTTAATAACATTGTTAAACGAGTTTAAAGATGTCTTTGCTTGAGAATATTTAGATATTGCAAGGTCTTGATCCATGATTATAAAAACATAAAATTTAATTGAAACCAAATGCATCTTTGATCATTCAATAACAATAATGGGTGAATGCTAACTTTGCTAAACACGTAAAAGAAGAATCAGATCAAGTGTTACAAGTTGGTGTCATTTTATCAATTGAATATCAAGAGTGGCTCTTTCCGATCATGATTGTCCAAAAGAAAAACAAAAAGTAAGATTCTATCTAGATTACTATAAATGAAATTAAGCTAGTGTCCCAAATCGCTTCCCATTTCCTTTTTTGGAGGGAAGAGAAGTATATTGCTTCTTGGATGGATTTAGTCATTATAATCAATTTTGGATGGCTAAGGTTGATGTACCTAAAACAACATTCATCACTAATTGGAGTTTCTTTGCTTGTAATTCATGTGATTTGCACTACGAAATGCTCCTAGTACTTTTCATAGATGTATGCATCAAACTTTCTCTCCATACTTAACCAATTTCATGCGAGTTTTTGTGGATGATTTTTTCAGTTTCAAGGAAACAGGTGCACCATTTGCAACATCTATGGCTGTTTTTTACACAATGCATAGAGGTTCATCTTTTCTTAAACCCTACTAAGTCCATCTTTGGGGTAAAGTTCACACGTTTTTAGGTCATATCATTTCCAAGGAAGGTACTTCAATTGAGCCCAATAAAGTTAAAGTGGGATTGCAAGCTCCACCACTGCAATTCTCAAAAGTAGTTCTTCAATTTCTAGGCCAAATTTGGTGGCATGGATGTCACTTATGGTTTCTTGCTCATATTTGCTCGAGCTCAAGGTCTATGGTAGCACACAAATAACACAAGGAAGAAGAATATGTTGGAGCACAAGATAATATAGAGGGTGTTACTAAATGAATGTACAAATATAAGTGATCCATTAGGGTTATATGCATATATACAAGATAAGGGGAAAAGACCTCATGAAGAGGGAAAAAAGTGCCTTGATAGTTCTAGTTGTGTTCGCACACATCAATACCAAAATATATCAACAAATCCCCTTGGGAGTGATGCAATGAACAAGGAGCTGGCACTCATGTATAAGGAAGTTCCATGCTATGTGCAAAGAAATCAATCTACATAAGGAAATAAGCCCAAAGCTCTCTGAAAAGATTATCTTTTCTCCTTAGGCAAAGCCTTTGTGAAAAGGTTTGCAACAATGTCATTATCCTGTGTGGGCACATTAGTCAAACTGATGTCTCTAGTAGAGAACCTCTCGTTGACATAATGATAGTGCATCTCAATATTCTTTCTTTGAGCATGGAACACAGGGTTCCTCACAATTTCCAATGCGCTCTGACTATCAATGAAGATGGTGGTGGAAAAAGACTGACCAACACCCAAATCAGCCAATAGGCATCTTAGCCATACACACTCAACAATCACTATGAAACCTGCCCTATACTTAGCCTCACACTAGAAGTGGACACAATAGGGTTCTTCTTGCTCAACCAAGATATGCATGAGCTACCAAGCATGAAGCAAAAACCACTAGTGGACACACATGTCATAGCAACTAGCCCAACCTAAGTCAAAAAAGCATGCAGATCTAGTGGTAATGATCCCCCCTTGGGATAAAACAATCCAAGTATCCAGGCACCACTCAAGTAGCAAAAAGATGCACTTAACCACTTGTCAATGCTTGAAACCTAGCTAATGCATAAACCTGGTCATTTGAGAGACAACATACTAAATATCAAGTTGGGTTATGGATAAGTAAATCAAGCATCCAACAATCATCCAGGCACTCAGTTTGAACACCAAGAGCATTTATCCCCATTAGAAGCATGGATGGTTGCTTGTGTAGAGCAACCTTTCATGATGAGGATAACATTATTTTTGCATTTGAGTGATGACAATGATTAGTGGCAAGCATTCGAGGATGAAAAATATAAACAACAAAAATGGGTGGAAATTCTAATGCCTTGAAATCCTAACAAGTTTCTCAATAATGCCTTCATCTTTAATGGATTCCTCAAATGAAACATCATATGCCTGGATGTACAAATTGTGAGATGTGACACTATCTTTGCCTATGTCGAGTGAGTCTTCAAGTGGTCAGTGAGAGTGCAAAGTAGACAATTGAGAAGGACTTGACTTAATTTGGCCATTGTCTTTGATGTCAAATGATGACTTTTGTAAACATCAACATTTGACGAGCACACTGATATGCATGATCTAGACATGGAGTTTTGATCTATTCCAACGATGTTGATAGTAGCATCCATAAATGCATTACTTGAAGTAGTTGACATGACAATGGACCATGGTGCAAGCTCTCTTTCAAGAATGGAGGAACTTTTCAAAGTCCCAAGTCATAAGTGCCAAAAAAATAGTATTATAAGAAGTTGGGGTGCTAGAAAGCACTTAATTTAACACAATAAAATATTGCATGATATTAACAATTAAACAAATAATGAAGAAATTATCAACAAATGAGGCAAAGGAAAGGAAATAGTGCTTAGAATCAATTTTATTATGAAGATATGGGAGGGCGGCAGGGGCTAGGACTAGAGAATTAAGAGGAATCTATATGCTAATGATGAAGATCAATAAAAGTTGAAATGGAAACAAAGACAATCCTACACTCAACCTAGATTCCAATACCATGTTGAGAAACATGGTCCAAGTTACTCAAGAACTAGAAAGAAGCTATGGAGGCTCAAAATACACTAGAAACAACAGAATGATAAAATATGAAAAGAAATAGACTAAATTATAAAGGGATAATTTACATAGAAAGCATGGATCCTGAGCCTCAAAGTGAGAGCACCATGGGAGTGAATGAATCAATGAGGAAAGTGAGGTCCTCCTTATATGGAATAGAGGTCAAAGTACCTCCTATGTGGGATAAATGGAACTTGCATGAGAGATTGTAAGAGAATCCCTTGCATGTGGGATTAAACGGATGCATATGGATAATAAAGGATGGTGCATGGAAATATCAATAGTCTACTGAGGATAAGTAGAATGGTTCCAACTACCCATTGTGGGCATATATGATATTCCATGTATTGGTAGAAAGGGATGATTGAATATTGTGTAGAATCTTGTGATGCGTTCTATTACATCTACAACTATTCAAAATTTAGTTGGCATTGAGATTGTCTAGGTTTAGATTATGATGCAATTGCACTTACAATTACTATATAGAGTATGTTATTTACACCACCAACACCCCTAGTCATTGTAGGAAAACTTGGATGGGATGGAAAAAGTGCAAAATCACATGCCTATATTGTTAGTGTCTTTGTAAAGGGGCAATGGCCACCAGAGTATATACTCTTGTATATGTATATTACAATTAAACATAGTGGCCTAACTAGTCACATACATCATCAAGAGCACTTATTTGTGGAAACTACATACAATAAGTTTTAGTTTTTGGCTTTCTATTCTCTACATTTTCTATAGCTTTGCACATATAGGTGTTCAGGGCATCTACATCATGATCCAAAATTATAGTCCACATTGTGAGGAGTTGAAAAACTCCCCTTCATTGGTATCGAAGCAATTTTATGCATGAATGTGCAGGTCATTGATAGTGTACATAGTGTAGCCAAAATGTGCAACTCTATGCAATCCTTTGACACCTCTAAGGTTTATGCCTAAGGCAACAACCAAGGCATAGATGTTGGCATACTTTGTCATTTTGTCATCTCCTTCACTGAATTGACTATTGGAATTGTTGATTACATGTGAATAAGGACTTCATTGATCAAGATTCATGAAGGAGAAACTTCTCGATGTTGGAATTTTATGTCTACGGAAGCATGCGAACAACACAAGGAAGAAAAAGAAGAAGAAGCTTGGAGCACAACACACAATATTGAATGTATTAACAAGTGAATGTACAAAGATAAGTCACCAGTTAGGGCTATAAGCATATATACAAGCCAGAGGAAAAAAACCTCCTAAAGAGGGAAAAAAGTATCTGGTGGTCCTAGTCTGTTCACACACATCACTATCGAAATATATCAACAAAAACCCCCCTGGGAGTGATGCGGTGAACAAGGAGCTCACATTCATGTATAAGGAAGTGCCAAGCTATGTGGAATCAATCCACAAAAGGATGTAAGCCCAAAGCTTTATAGAAAGCTTCAAATTTCTCCTTAGGTAGAGCCTTTGTGAAAAGGTCTCCAACCTTCTTGTGTGTGGGCACATATGCCAAACTGATCTCTCTAGTAGAGAGCCTCTCCCTAACATGATAATAGTGCACCTCAATGTGCTTAGTGCGAGCATGGAACACAGGGTTCCTTGCAACTCCCAATGCGCTCTAACTATTAGTGAAGATGGTGGTGGAAAAAGATTGACCAACACCCAAATTAGCCAAACGGTGTCTGAGCCACACACACTCAATAGTTGTTGTGAAAGTTGCCCTATACTCAGCCTCACAACTAGAAGCGTCCATAGTAGGCTACTTCTTGCTCAACCAAGATATGGATGAGCTACCAAGAATGAATAAAGAACCACTAATGGACACACAGGTGCCATAGCAACTAGCCCAATCAAAGTCATAAAAAGCATATAAATCTAGCAATAGTGATCCTCCCTTGGGATAAAACAATCCAAGTACTCGAGTACCACTCAAGTAGTAGAAGATATGCTTAACCTCTTACCAATGCTTGATGCATGAGCAATGCATAAACCTACTCATTTGAGAGACACCAAACTTAATATCAGACTAGGTAATGCATAAGTAAATCAAGCATCCAAAAACTTGTTGATAGAGAACCAGCATCGTGAAGACTCAATCGTAAACCTGTTTCCATAGGAGTGGCAATCGATTCACAATCTTCAAGGCCAAAATGCTGCAATAATGTGTCAATATAGTTTTTTTGACACGAAGCTATTCTGCCATCAACTTGCATAAATTGAATGCCCAAATAATGATGCAAATGCCCCAAATCCAACATCTCAAATGAGGAATGCAAATCAACCTTAAAATTAGCAATATGCTTCTCATTAGGACTAGTGAGAAGCATGTCATCAACATAGAAAACAATTATCAGAAGCACATCATTTGCATGCTTAACATATAAGGTGCTCTTAGTTGGACTGTTCTCAAAACCATGTGCAATCAAGTAGGCATGTATCTTTTCATACCAACCAACTAGTGCTTGCTTCAAACCATACAATCCCTTTTTCAACCCGCACACTTTGTTTTCATGCCCTTCACGATGCTAAAATGCATACACTTCTTCATGTAAATCACCATTTAGAAATTTAGTTTTAATGTCCAATTGATGTACATTCCAACCATGACGAGCTGCAAAGTGCACAAATGGTATGAATGGTAGTCATTCGGCATGTGGGTACAAAGTTCTCATAAAAAACAATGGCTCTTTCTTGAGCATAACCTTTTGCAACAAGCCTAGCCTTATACCTATCAACTTTTCCATCCGGATTACGTTTTATCTTGTATACCCATTTAGTGCCAATGGCCTTTTCGCCTAGAGCCAAATCACACAAAGACCAAGTACCATTCTTCATAATAGCATCATATTTTGATTGCATGGCAACCATCCAATTTTTGAATTTCGTGCTTCATCAAAAGAAACAGGCTCATTCTCATCACAAAGACTAGAGGCAGCCATAACATAGCAATCTGACACAAAAGAAGCACTATGCGAGCTGAAAGAGTATGATATGATAGAGGTGCATCTAATTTGCTATCTTGCAATGTCAACACCAGCCATTTAGCCATATTTTTTGCCTCTTGTACATCATCTCTCTCATCAACAAGTGCATTATCCAAATATCAATAGAAAATGGAATGATCTGCATCATCATGTGAAACCTATAAAGGCTGAGAAATCGCCTCATTTGGACCAGCGCTTGACTATCATGCTACAAGGTAATATATTTGGTTGTCCTGTTGTCAAAGTACCAAACATCTTAGTCTACTGCAAACATACACTATTCATTTGATAACTGCGAATAGTAGTAAACACCCATTCTTCATTCTACACAAGATTAGAAGAATCTATTTTAGGTGTAGAGGCCTCTACAACAACCATTTTGACCTCTTTTTTCTTTGTCTTTTTTGTAGCTAGCTTTGGACAACTCTTTTTTATGTATTCATTTCCTTTATAGTATTTGCAAAGCAGTTTTGCTTTTCCGTTTTCTTCTCACCTTTTTCTTCATTTTTCAACCATGCAGAATTAGCATATTTTTGCTTACTAGTAGATGAGTTGCATTTACCTTTGCCCTTCTGACTAGCCAAGAAACCTTGATCTTCTACATGCATGATGGACCTGTTCTACTTGGACTAATCTTTGTGCAACAAAACAAAGACTAACTCCTCAAATGTTAAGGCATTTGGATTGCCTTTCATCATCAATCAAAGAGTAGAAGCAAAACTTTGAGATGAATATGGAAGAATATTTAGAATAGTTTGCACAAGTGAACTGTTAGGCAATACTTCATTAGCAAAAATCAACTACTCCTTCAAATCTTTGATCTTTGTCAAAACATTGTCCATAGAATCTCTTTCAATCATATGCTCACTCTCCAACTATTTTCGGAGGTAAACAACATGAGCTTAATTTCTTGCCTTGTACAAAGTGGTAAGTGTATTCCAAGCACCCTTTGTTTTTTTTCAAGAGCGAATATGAGGGATAATGGCATGTTTGATAGACTAGGCTATCTATGCATGTGCGTGAGCATCTCTGCCATCCCGACAAAGTTGCTCTGTAGTAGGTGCAGCAAGAAGTTCAATACGAATAGGAACCTAAAGATTGTCATCTTCAATGCCATCTACATCACCTTCAATAACTATATTTGCAGGTGTAGTAGGTCATCTTTCAACATCTTGCACAATATTCCTCAGTCCTTTTGTGACCAATACATGATGCAACATGTATTCCCATAATGGGTAATTGGTACCATCCAATTTATCCTCAGTAGCCAACATATAGAATACATCATTGCTTGCAGCCATGGCCACTTATAAATATACCTTGATGCAAAAAAAAAATGAGTGTATCTCAAAAAGTTGAACAGGACTACCTTGTTGAGCTCTGTTAAACCTATAGCAAGATTTGAGCCACTTGTACTGGCAAACTGAAACATGTACATATGTCTGGCACAAAACGACAAAATTGCATGCATAGACACTGTGATAGTGCATTCAGAGGTCAAGATGAGCTTAGATTAAAAAATCAACACCACATAGCAAATCTTTTTTGAAATCCTAATCACCCTGAGTATGCTCACCAAATTTCATGCCATTTTGAGAGTGTGACTTGAGGGGTGTGGACGACACCCTAGATGAAGTGGCAACCTGCTCTGATACCAAATGTTAGAGTTTTACATTTGTAGAAGCATGTGAACAACACAAGGAAGACGAAGAAGCTTGGAGCATAATACACAATACTGCATGTATTACCAAGTGAATGTACAAAGATAAATGACTTATAAGGGTTATAGGCATATATACAAGCTGGGGAAAATACCCCCTAAAGAGGGAAAAAAGTGCCTTGGTAGTTCTAGTGTGTTCACTTGAGCGGTTACCTATCCCAATACTTTCATCTTTGGAGCTTACTAAACTAGTGATTTCTACCACTAAGGTACTCTTGCTTGGTGATGTGGAAAAGAGAAAGAAAAGACATGGCCTTAATTTGAGTACTATTTTGGTTTATCAAAGCTCTCTTTTGGCCTCACAGATTGTTGAGCCCATAAAAGTCACATTGGTCAATCACAATCAAAGTCAAAGCAATCAAAGCCAACATGTTCAAGGTCAAAGTCAACATGGGTGAAGTCAAAGTGTTCAAAGTTCGGGTGTCAAGGTGGACAAGTAGTGCACAATTAATTGTCACAAAGGGTATAATTGCAAAAAGTTGGTTGCAGGTTGCAGAGGTATTTCTGTAATTTCTCTAAGGTTCTAAGTGGTTTTGAAGTGTTTGGAAGGTTCAAGTGAACCCTCTCTTAGGTGCACATTTGAAGACTTAAAAGGCAAAATGTGAAGGTATGTGAACCGGCAGCGTATGCAGAAGTGAAAGTATGCCCCCCCCCCCCCAATTTAAAATTTTGTTTTAGTTTAAAGTCAGTATAGGACAAAACAAGGATTCGTTGGCTGCCCACTTTTGGAGACAATCTTGGGACATCAAAGTGAGCACCAAGATACTCTAGCAGTTAGGAGTGTACGTGAATCAACACTCAAATCAAGGCAAGGCATTATTCTTGAAGGACTAAGCAAGGTGAGCATAGTCTAGACTAGGAAGAGAGAGAAGTGCAAGAGACACACAATGTGGGATGCATAGAAGTGAAGTGCAATGTGTGCATGAAGAGTGACTAAGAAGTGTGCAGAGAAGGGCTAAGCTATACCACCAAAGATCCCAAGGTCCCATTGAAGTTGTGCATGTGCCGATAGAAGGTGTCCATCCCTCCCCCTAGTAGAAGCTTGAGTGCAAGGTGTGCACAAGTGCAAGCTTGGAGAAGGTGGAGGTCTGGTGCAGAGAAGGCCGGCAGCAACAAGACCCTTGGGTATTTTGTATTTTGTGATTGTGCCCTCTGTGGGATTTTGCACAGAAAGCATTGGATTGTATTGTGCATCACCATTGTATTTTTCGTCTTATAAGCAATCGACAGAGGCTTCCAGTGTTGTATCTTTCTTCTTATCTTTCCCTTTTCTCCTACAAACACTCAAATCCCTTTTCACACAAGAATCCCCCAACAAAATTTAGCACACCTAGTGGGACTCCAAGGAGATTTGAGCATAGGAGAAGCAAAGTGCAAAGTGTAGAAGAGTTCAAGTGTCGACAGTACTATAGTACTACTTCATTGGGTTAAGAGGTAAATTTTCTTATTAATTCTCTTAGCCTAAGAGGATTATGAACAACTCATGATCGCAACCCGGTCTCAAACATTGAGGGTCACTTTCAAAGCAACAAGAAGGAAGGTTGTTAGAAGATCCTCCAATCCATTGTCATCAACATTGTCAGTAAAGAACATGGCAGGTTAGGTAGATTTGGAAACTCTCCTTTCCATATTAAAGATAAAATTTCCTTCTTTCAAAGGCTTAGCTCAGCAAGGTCCGGACGCGCACATTAGGAGATTGTTAGCATTATACAAAACAAGAGGTTTGATGGGAAGAGAGGATGCCTTTTTGATACTCTTTCCTGCCACATTAGAAGGTTTCGCAGGTAAATGGTTCAGTCAATTTGCTGAAAACCATTTCACCACTTGGGATTTAATGAAAGATGCATTCAAAACTTAGTTCCAGCATGGGAACACCACAGAGATAATCATAGAGGAATTAGAAAATTTGAGACAAGGTCCTGGTGAAATGTTTTCGGAGTTTGTAACTAGGGCCAAGGCACTAATGTCTAAGTTGCCAGATCCTCCACATGATTTCTTTATTAAAAAATGGTTAGCTAAACCACTTCCAATGACTACACAATGTAAAATCAAGGAGTTAGTGTTGCCAACAACCTCCATAGAAGAATTTATCAATACAACTACCAGATTGGAACAAATCAGACAACAATATGGGGCAAGCTCTTCCAATTTGTCATATCTTGCAGAACCTCAAGATCCAGTAATTCAACTAAGGAAAGAGCTTGAGGGCTTAAAAAGGAATAAGCCCCATAAAGAGGAGGAGAATGTTGTGACTCAATTGAGGAGGGAAATTGAAGCATTGAAGCTACAAAAGGAAGAGGAAGCCCAAGCAGAAGAACTACCTCAGCTTCGACAGGAGTTGCAGGAACTCAAAGGGGGTGGCATCAAAAGTGGGCTATGGTGTACCATGTGTAGCAAGAAAGGTCATGTAGTAAGTGAATGTCCTCTGTTAAGTGTAACTTGTGAGCTATGCAGGAAAGCTGGTCATGAAGCCCATGAATGTAAATCAAGAGGAATCCCTGCAACAACATATTGGACACAAGGAGGAGCCCTACCACCAGCAAAGGTGATGGCGTTTGCACCTAATCAAGGTAACACTTACAAACCTAGACATAGGGATAACTTTGGAAATGGGCCAAGGAGGCCAATTATTTGTTTCAGATGTGGAGAATGTGGGCATTACCAAAGTAGGTGCACTCTACCAGAAAATGCCCCTCCTTGCAAGAACTGCCCAGAGGCCAGAGACCATTATACTAATTGTTGTCCTAAGAACCAAGCATCCTCATCGAGGCCCCACATTCAAATGATTTCTGTGCACAAAGAAGAAATGGTAGATCACGTCAATGTGCCATCACCATCTACCAGGGTGGTGTAGTTAGAAGAAATTGAATCTTTTACAGTGCAGACAAGAAGCAAGGGGAAGGCTCAAGTAGAAATAGTTCAAGAATCAAGGATTAATGGATTGAACAAAGACAAAGAGACATCTGAAGACAAAGCCACCACATCTGTAGATACAAGGCAAAAAGAAAGTCTCATAGGTACAAGTGATGCCATTGGACATGCATTCAACAGGGCTCATGAGGAGTTTGATAAGTTAATTGGAGCCCATGCTCTTAAGGAATCAGAAGCTTCAAGACTACTCAAGTCCATGAAAAAGGAGATCAATATTATTGATTTAATAAAGATGGATGGGAAATTCAGGTCAGAACGCTTGACAAATAATTGATGAGGCTTCCACAACAAGTTTAGTGGCAAAGGTTGCTGTTCTACATAAAGATAAAATTGTAGGGGAAGCACCCCTCACATATTATAAGAGTCCTTGGTTAATAATATCTATCAAAGGTCATGAGTTCCAAGGAGTCATTGTAGATGGTGGTTCTGGCATTAACTTGATGTCTGAACATACCACGAAAGAGATTGGACTACACCCTTCAAGACCTACCAACTTCACTGTAACACTAGTAGACCAAAGCATAGTAAGGCCTATGGGAGTGGTTCCTGGAGTCCCAATCGAGATACAAGGTACCATCTTTAACTTGGACTTTGTTGTGCTAAGGCTGTCGGTAGAAGGAAGTTTCCCCTTGTTGATTGGGCGACCTTGGTTAAGGCATGCCAATGTGCTGCATGACTGGGGTAAGGACACAATGTGGGTAAAGCAAGAGGCAAAAGAGTTGTAGCAAATATTTTTAGAAGAAGGACTAGACAATCAAAGACATATCAACATGATGCAGACAATTGGTATTTGTATGGAAGAAGAAATGTTGGACAACCCAGAAGTAGATCTATTTGAAGAAGCAAATTTATATGAAGAAGAAAACATGTTGGCTTGGCTCCATGCAGAAGACCCATCTTCTTGCTATGGAATTTTTCCAAATTCAAATAGAGAGGAAGCATATGAAGAAAAAGAGCACATCATTCAGGTTACTGATTCGAGTGAGACAGTCTCAATCAAAGGCCATAAAAGAGAGAAGAAAAGAAAAGCCCTTAAGTGCAGCAGTGATGAAGCTACTTCAGATCCTATATCAAGGGCTAGTTTGTTATGGATAGTGGTATGGATATCATCTATTATGTCAATTTTTATGATAGTAAGTGTAGGGCTTTACAAGGATGTGGAAGGAGTACCAGCAAGTCTTTGGAAACAGAAGGTTCCATTGGATGAAGAAGCTGGAATAGTAAAAATGATTTTTTGTAGATTTAGTTATAAAGTAGCTGAAACAAAGATACAAAAGATGCAGTGTGGAGGAGATAATATTCTAGTGAAGGATTTAGGGTACCCCTATCAGATGGTCAGTATGCCCAAAAAGAAGACAAAACAAATGAAGTGTAGTACATTTGGAGATTATGGAGGAGTTTCTCTTAGTCATCATATCATGGTTCAAGGCCTATCATCAAAACAACTGAAGATTCATGAATCACCTGGAACTTGCAAAATCTGTCTAGGTTGTACATAGCCTTCTCATTCCATTTTTGCTCAAGTTTTAGTAGTTTTTTTTTCATTTTCATGCTTGTTACTCTATTTTTTCTGCAGCTTAGAGCCATTTCCCAACCTTTGCATTCATATAATTAAGAAAAAAATGAAATTTTGGGGATTTTTTAGGAATTTTTAAGGCATTTTTTAGAGTTTTTTCTAGCATTTTTTCATCTTTTTCAATGCCATTTTCTTGATAAAATGGAGGAATAAAGGAAGCTCTATGTGGTTTTGAGTGAGAATGTGGCCTAGAAAAGTCAGAATTTTTTTTGCGAAATTTTCTTGTTTTTTTGCAATTTTTTGGATTTTTTTAGTTTCTTTTATATATTTTCGAGGTATTTTTTCAAATAATAATAAAAAAAAACCCTACCTCTCTCCACCTGCCCCCCCACCCATTCCTCACCATCCCCCCACCCCCCACCCACCCATTATTTTTCGAGAAAAAAAAACTCTACCTCTCTCCCCCCTGCCCCCCACCCATTCCCCACCGCCCCCCACCCCCCACCCACCCCCCCCCCCCCACTCACCCCCCCACTCACCCCCCCGCCCATCCCCCCCAACCACCCCCCACCCCCACCCACCCCCCACGATTTTTGTTACTTTTATTATTATTTTTTTAAAAATTTTTTATTTTATTTTTATTTATTTATTTATTTTTATTTTATTTTCTTTTATTTATTTAATTTTATTTTACTTTTCTTTATTTTTATGTTGTGCCCACCCTGTGCATTAATATATATATATATATATATATATATATATATATATATATATATATATATATATATATATATATATATGATAATATAAGTGATTAAAATATACATATTTGTTTTCTTTATTTTTATTTTTTTATTTTCCATGGTCCAATGCTTTTGGCTCTAGATTATACCTCGGATGGCTATTTTTTTTTAACTTGGGGTCATTTTCATATCTTTTGGCACCTCTGAATTCATTTTTTGACTAAGTTTTTTCAAAATCTCACCTTCTCTCTGACTTTTAGTCAAAACCCACATATTTTGAGCACATTTCTCAAGTGTTTTTCATTAAAACCATGGTCCACATGGTCTACTCTCACCTTATTTTACCGTATGTTTCCCATTCTCCCATATGCACCCACTATAGCTTTTCTGTTTTATCATTTTGACCCTCCCCATAGCCAACACCCTACTCCCTACCCTCCCTTTCCCCTTCTACCCTGCCCCATCCTTACCCCTCCCTACCCTATCAATCTCTTCCCCCTCAGCCCTCCCTTCCCCCTCCTGCCTACCCTCCATTCACCATCTTTTGCTTTTATGTGCAAAATTTTCACTTTTGTTTCTTCTCTGGTGTTTGTTCTCTACTGCTCCTGGTGGACTTGGTAGATGCTCAGGTGTCATTTTGAAGATTTTGCAGCACAGGAATCATGTTGTCATCTCTGCTCAGAGTTTTGGCTATAGCTCTCCGGGACGGAGAGCCCATTAGGTGGTGGGCAATTGTTGAGCCCATAAAAGGCACATTGGTCAACCACAATCAAAGCCAAGCAGTCAAAGCCAACATGTTCAAGGTCAAAGTCAACATGGGTGAAGTCAAAGTGTTCAAAGTTCGAGTGTCAAGGTGCACAGGTAGTGCACAATTAATTGTCACAAAGGGTATAATTGGAGAAAGTTGGTTGCAGGTTGCAGAGGTATTTTTGTAATTTCTCTAAGGTTCTAAGTGGTTTTGAAGTGTTTGGAAGGTTCAGGTGAACCCTCTCTTAGGTGCACATTTGAAGAATTAAAAGGCAAAATGTGAAGGTATGTGAAGCCGCAACGTACACAGAAGTGAAAGTATGGCCCCCCCAATTTAAAATTTTGTTTTAATCTAAAGTCACTACAAGACAAAATAAGGATTCGTTGGCTGCCCACTATTGGAGACAATCTTGGGACATCAAAGTGAGCAGCAAGATACTCTAGCAGTTAAGAGTGTGCGTGAATCAACACTCAAATCAAGGCAATGCATTATTCTTGAAGGACTAAGCAAGGTGAGCATAGTTTAGACTAGGAAGAGATAGAAGTGCAAGAGACACACAATGTGTGACGCAGAGAAGTGAAGTGCAAGGTGTGCATGAAGAGTGACTAAGAAGTGTGCAGAGAAGGGCTAAGCTATACCATCAAAGATCCCAAGGTCCCATTGAAGCTATGTGCATGCCGATTGAAGGTGTCCATCCCTCCCCCTAGTGGAAGCTTGAGTGCAAGGTGTGCACAAGTGCAAGCTTGGAGAAGGTGGAAGTCTTGTGCAGAGAAGGTCGACAACAACAAGACCGTTGGGTATTTTGTATTTTGTGATTGTGCCCTCTGTGGGATTTTGCACAGAAAGCATTGGATTGTATTGTGCATCGCTATTGTATTTGTCTTCTTATAATCAAACGATAGAGGCTTCCAGTGTTGTATCTTTCTTCTTATCTTTCCCTTTTCTCCTACAAACACTCAAATCCATTTTCATACAAGAACCCCCAACACAGAGCTTGCTTGAAGGAGTTCTTTTTTTACAGCATTTTGAAGTATTTTTGAAGTTGTTTGTGCATAGTCTCATTGGACACATTCAATAACTTCAAGAAGATTGTTCTTCTTACTTGATTTTTAGGAAGCATTTAGATTTCTTAGGGTTTCTCTATCCATCCATTTCAAATGAAAGGTGTTTGACACATCTCAATTGTGGTGGAACCATTTGGTGTTATTATCAACAATTTTCTTCTTCGTATGCATTAGTGTTTAAGGCCTCTTAGAGGGAAAGGTTTTCCATCTTTTTTTGGATTAAGTTCAACCATATTGATACAGTAACCTAGAAAGTGGTCCAACAAAAACCCAATCATCCTGAAGAATTCTTGAATAAGCAATTCAAGAATTATACAATTTAAGATGAATACCTATTATATAAAAACAAAATTTGTGTACCAAGTTACCAAGAAATAAAAGAAAAAGTTTTGTTTTAATGACATAATGCCCCAAGTGTTGGACATCTAAAATGGACAAAATTGAATGGGTCAATCTGATCCCTGAAGACATGTAGAAAGCATATGTGTCACCCAAGCAAACTGATTGGAATGACTATTTACCACTTTCCAAGGGCTTGACATAAGGTTGCATTCTGAGTTTTGAACTATGGACTTGCAGACACACTTTTGTTTAATTCACACACATGGAGAAGTTCATTTGATTGACACATAGAACTCCCTTAAAGAAAACAAATTAAATGTCCAACAATGCTAACTTGTCTAGTTGAAGGATTTGCTTCTCTTGACTAGGGCATGGTTTGACCCCTATGGGCTTCATTTGCAAGACATTCCTCATCCTTTTGATGTAGTGAGATGAAAATCAACCCCTTATGGATTTGTGGATCTTTGAAAACTCTAGTTGACATCGGACTTTTTGTTTGGCTTAGCAGCCATCCCCACTAAGTTGTTACTTTTAGTGGACTCTCAAGCTCTATCATTTTTAGTAGATGCTAGATGTTCAACCCTTGCTTGTGTGGAATTAGAAAGGTCCCATGGTGCTATGCCTTTCATTGTTGTAGTTTCCATTAATTCAAGCTATCATAAAGAGCAATCTTTGATCGAACTTTTTTTTTAAAACACTAGTATTGTATCAAAATAGGACACTATAGTGTCCTTTTTTCTAACAAAAAAAAAAAATCACGATTTATAATCAAATAAAATTTTGGAAAAAACTTTGAGCCCCATAAAGACTTATGTTCTATGAAAAATATATTTTTAAAAAAATACCCTTGTTTGATAACTCAAAATATAGAAATGATTGAATGTGGTTAAAAAAACTATTTTTCTGTAGACTTACATATGAGAAGAACAAAATATCTCCATACATTTATTTTTTTCTCATGTTGGAATAGTTTTTTTAATGTTAATTTAAAGTCATATAATCATTTAAGAAAAGTCTTGTGAATTAGAAAAAACATTTTTATAATAAGAAATTTACTACAATATAGGGTGCTCAAAAACCATCATATAGTATCACACAAATATGCTATATGTCATTGAACCAATAATTTTTGTACCTATCTCACATACCATTAACAATCTCAATATTTCTTTGAATAGCCATATTCCCCTCTGTTGAGAATAAAATTTCATCCTAAAAAAATAGTTTTAGTCATTGAGATATGAAATATAATATCAATCAAATTAATTCTACAGACATTAAAAATTATTTATATAGAAAAAACTAGCATATTAACTTTAATCATGTAGCATATGCAATATTTGCTCATCAAATGAACTTTTCTTAGGATAGAAAAACAATAGTATTGTTTAACTTGAAGAAAGACCATAGAAATTTGACTCCTAGGGTTGTCAAAAAAAATATTTTTAGCTTTGAGATTATCATATAGTATTTTGATAATAAAAAATGGGTCATTTTCATAACATCATTTTGCAAAATAATTCATTGATGATAACACTGTCACGACACATATGTGATAAATTTTGTTAGAAACCTAGTTAAAATCATTACAGATCTCTAACTATGGATATAAAAATGTTTAAATATATAAATTAAGAGATTTTATGGCATTTACAACAATGAAAATTATAAAATCATGAATTTAATAAAAAATCAACACCAATGGACATCACTCTAATTTTTACGTGAATACTAAAATTAACATCATAAAATTAGTGAATAAATCTTAGTGTTTCTATCTTTCAATGAAAACTATATTTTTCTAAAATTTTTCAACCTATATGGTAACATCTTTCATAATTACATTTTATAAATAGTTATTTCTAGTAATTAAAAAATTAATCAATAATTGTGTCTTTTTCAAAACACTAAAATGTCTTTAGTACAAGTAGAACAGTACTGTTAATCTCAACATCGAACTTCCTTTGGAAAAAAAAAAAATCGAAATCGGGAGAAATGCTGACGTGTAAAAGCATAAAAGAAATTGTAAAGCAGATAGTGGATTATCTCGTTTCGGTGTAGGCATCGAAGCCACTGGTGCGAAGGACTGTCGGCTATGGCTTTATCACCCTGCCCATCCTCCATTTTGGCTTCGAACACTTCCTCTTGGCGTTCGCTTTCCAATCAGGTATGTTCTCATATGTACACACACAGAGAGAGAGAGAGAGAGAGAGAGAGAGAGAGAGAGAGAGAGAGAGAGAGAGAGAGAGAGAGAGAGAGAGAGAGAGAGAGAGAGAGAGAGAGAGAGAGAGAGATGTTCAATCTCACATGAACGGCTTTGTATGCGAAGGGGACTGCGAACTTTGCCTGCTTCGATGGTCTCCGAATTGCTGATTTGTCGAGAGGGTATCGGTTATCAACCTTGTTTCAAACATGTTCACAAGCTCCATTGCAGCTGAATGAAAAGTCTGCTGCTCTGTTGCCCATCAGAGCGACCACAGCGGAAGCGCCTCCACTGGTATATTTTCAGCACTGTATCTACTACGTCCACAAGATAGTGTGATTTTGTAAATTAGTCGAACGACATTAGTAATGACATAGTTTTTTTAGTTTGGACTGCAAACTAGTAATGATCCAGTTGACTGAAAGATAATGTAATAAAATTGCTAAAAAATTGGAGTCTATCGCTAACCTGTAGATATGAAAAGTAGTATTTTGGCATCCATAATAGAGATTAGGGCTGTCCACTTTCCTGATATCACCAAGAAATCAAATTTTATTCGTATCATCATGTCCATTGTCCACTCAAATATGTGCTGCAGAATGGGTTCTTTTGGGCATACGGTAGAAAATACTTGTATGGTGGTTTAACAGATAATGCCGAACATGTGTGGTTGCATAAACATACTTATAAATCTGAATCTATCTGAGGATTCGGTATCTGCATCCACAAGGGATGCATGCCTTTATTATCACATCTTTCATAGTCAATCTTAGTGATATGTAGTTTCATGTTTAAGGAAGATGTTGACTTTTATTACCACCAGCATGAATATGTAGGTCATCTTTTGTGCTTTTGCAGTAAATGTGTGTTATGTTGCTAAAGTAAGTCTATATCATACTTGCTTGTGTTATATCCGATTCCTGAAGGTTTGTGATTATTCCAGCTACGTTGACAGATCAATGCTGTATGCAATGTGCATTCTTTATGTATTTGTCTGCTACATGCTATTGGCAGTGAACTTTTGGAAAGCTATCAATGCCCCTTATGATACTTGTATTCCAGGCACAGTGATTCCTGCAGAACAAAAGACTTTAATTATACAACCATCCTTGCAGGCTAGTAATTAGATTTCACAGTTTTGGTGCTACATATGTTGAAGTAAATGAAACATTTCTTCTCACATTGCCTTGTACTTTAATGTTGCTTTTCCACTTATGCATATTCTCAGATTCCTCATCTGAGAATCACCATGTTTGCCCACCTTATGTGGGCTATTGATTTGTAATTCTCATATGAGAAATTTGGAGGGAGCAGGTCTTGGAGTCCATTTAGTGTGTTGGAATCGGTTGTTTTGGATGTTGCTGTCACTTTAGTGATGGGATGTTTTTCTTACCCCCTCCCCCGAATGGAAATAGATATGGAATATTTTTGCATAGATCTGAACAGTTAAGTTGGGTGTTCAGGCTCTTCCGAAACAAAAAATTCGCATCAAGCTGAGGTCATATTGGGTTCCTGAGATTGAAGAAGCAGTGAAATTGATTCTAGATGCTGCTCGTAGTACTGATACAAAGATCATGGGTCCAGTACCTTTGCCTACCAAGAGACGCCTGTATTGTGTGCTGAGATCCCCTCATGTTAACAAGGACTCTCGAGAACACTTTGAACGACGCACTCATCAACGACTTATAGATCTGGAAAACCCAAATGCAGGGACGATTGATGCTTTGATGCAGCTAGATATACCTGCTGGTGTTGATGTGGAGGTTAAATTGTCGTAGCTCTTCTCCAGCTGTGTGCTTCAGGCATTAGTCAAATGCAACTTTTAGTGATTATATAAATTGCCCACAATCTTGTTGAAGAGCGTTTCCTCCGGTTTATTTTGGGCTTAGGCCATTTTTGGTGCCAGTATTGAACCAGGTCATTATTAGAAGTTCCTTATCAGTTATCAGAAGTCACTGCAATGTAATTCATGAAGGAACTTTTAGTCTGCTGTTTCAGAGCCAGTTTGGGATCCTATGGTACCCTTTTTTTATCATTGTTTGCTGCATTCATGTATTGACTGCAAATAGAATCATCCAGCTCTTTTCCAAGGTGGTAATTTTGCTTTCAAAATGTTTGTCGAAAAGGCACTTCCTATGTTTTCGGATATGAAAGGCTTTGTAATTGATTGATCATAACTGCTTTGTTTTGCTCATCTTGGGTATGTCTAATGATGACTCAACCTTCAGAGGCATTCGCCAGTCAACCCTAATAAAGACACAGCAGCATTTTGTGTCACAAGGTTTTTCCTTTTCAATTGTGCCAGGAAGGTAGAAACAATGTGGAATGTAGAATCATAGTTTTAGTTAGGGAACACTTTTATCTAGCTAGCAGCCTTGCAGCGTTCAATGTTTTCTGTTGTGTTGTTTTTTCCAGTCACTGCTACCATCGTTGTTGAATATTAAACTTTTACTTCAACAATTCTAGCAACAATTCAGTAGATAGTCTCTAGATGCTGTCTTCCTCTATTGTTTTGGATGTTTCTTGGGCTTTTTTCTAAGTCATTGTTTCAAATGGCTCTATTTAATTTTAGTGCAGTGATTTATTGATAGGAAGTTTATAGCGTGAAATTTTATTTTGCTATACCAGCTATACCTAAATACTTCGTCTCCAACTTCAATTGGATTCATCTTCATTCATGTCATATATTTTTTGAGCTTTTTGAGTGCCCTGGATGTGTAAGCATCTATGCTTATAGGTGGTTTTCTGCACTGTCCTGACTGTAAAGTTGCTTTGTAGTTTAAGCTTTGTGCTTTTTGAGTGCCCTGGATGTGTAAGCATGTGTGGTTATAGGTGGTTTTCTACCCTGTCATGATTGTAAAGGTGCGATGTAAAGATGCCCTGGATGTGTAAGCATCTGTGGTTATAGGTGGTTTTCTAGCCTGTCTAATAAATCTGATATTCTGCCTGTAGTTTATTCTGCATCAAGAAAATGCATTTTCTTTTGCCTGTGCTAAGGTTCAACTGTGCTTTTAAAATTTTTTTTGGTCCGTAGATTTTTACATTACCAATTGTACTCTTCTATAAACGTGCAGTCCTGTGTTTTTGCACCATTTTTTGGCCTGATGTACAAAAATGTGCTATAGTCAGAGGTTGTTTAGAGCATTATCAGAAGGCTCTATAGCCAATTTGGAGCCAGCTCAGCTCTATACCAGCACAGATGTCAGAAGTTTGGGGGCCGGGTACTCAGGTGCCCAGCCTAAGAGATGGAGGTGGGGAGAGGGTTTATGGCCACATGCTTGATATGGTTACCTTTACATTTTTTTCTTCTATTACACTGTTCACATTGGAAGAGGTATTTTTGAGTCGAGCGACCTACATATGTACCAGGCAGAGAGCTGTTGATGTCAGAAGTTTGGGGGCCGGGTACTCAGGTGCCCAGCCTAAGAGATGGAGGTGGGGAGAGGGTTTATGGCCACATGCTTGATATGGTTACCTTTACATTTTTTTCTTCTATTACACTGTTCACATTGGAAGAGGTATTTTTGAGTCGAGCGACCTACATATGTACCAGGCAGAGAGCTGTTGATCCTATTCACAGCTCGCATGTTTTATGTGACATCACAGAATCATACTCTTGAGGCTTCACATGGTTAGCAGGATCGGTGGTATCATGTAGATTGTTATTTGTGCATTCCCGTTTTTTGTAGATTATACCTCCATAGGTATCAGTCAGAGACATTGATCCTATTCACCACTCCTATATAGTTCTTGTGGCACCATATGAGCGTAGTTTTGGGTTTTTCACGTTGTTCGGAGGATCAGCTGTTCTATGTAGATTATTATCCATGCATTCCTGTTCTATGTTCTGATCTAGTTTTTATGTATGAATCCTGGTTTCTATTCAAATAGCTGTCTCACATCTGCATCCAAGACGGACTGTATTTTTTTGTCAAGGTATTTGACAATTCCCCATACAGAAAACTTTCTCTGTATCCAAGAAGCTATTTTTGAAGGACCTGCCATCCAAATTAAAAATCTATCTCAGTTCCTATGTTCTTGTAGTTTGAGCCCGAACATCTCACATTGTCCTTCAGTGCATTGCTTCACAATTTCCACGTACCCTTATCTTTAAATTGATATCTTATTTTCCTTCTTGCTACATGATTGTTAGCATGATACCCTTCATGTGGGAAAACCGAGGGAAGATTTGTGTGTGCGCGCGCATGTGTGTGTGTGTGTGTTTGTGTGTGTGTGTGTGTGTGTGTGTGTGAGAGAGAGAGAGAGAGAGAGAGAGAGAGAGAGAGAGAGAGAGAGAGAGAGAGAGAGAGAGAGAGAGAGAGAGAGAGAGAGAGAGAGAGAGGACAATACATTTTTCTCTTGTGAAAAAGCTGGAAAACCAAGAACTTATCATGCTGATACAATATCTTGATGAGGAAAATTAAATGAAGTAAAGTAAAAGCACAAAGAAGTAACAAAGATCTTTGATGGCCTAAAAGAAATAACAAAGAGCCTTGATGGCCTAGAGCGATGGAAAATCTCGGAAATTCAGTAGAGAGGTTATGTATGTAGGATGCTTTATGTTGATTGTTAAGAAATCTTATAGGTATGGTAAGTACGTAGCGCTCACATATGGTGAGATATCAAGCTCAACACATGATGCTTCCTAATGATATTTTATTCCTTTTATTATAACATTGGCACGTGTGGTGGGACATTCTCAATAGATATTTTCATTGGGTTTCATTGATATATCTTACCTATCGAGAGTGATGGCTAATTGCTATCAGGGTTTTCTTTATATACATTGGACTACTATATTTTTTGAGGTTATTCTTGTGCATAGCTTTTCCTAGAAGAAGTAGAAGTTTTTTCATGTGCTCCACTCTTCTTGCTCGGGACTTTGCATGAGTGGAAGAGCTCTCTACTTTTTTTAATCCCTCGTGATAACATGATGAATTAAGATGACATGAATTTTGAATTTGAGTCTCATTTTGAGAGTGAGGACACCTTTAGTCGAGGGTCCCCAAATTGTTGTAGGTTGTTGCATGATCAAGTAACCGAATTTTAGTTTGCACAACTTATTCCAGTAGTCTTACATTTCACCATCCTATGATTGTTCGTTTAAAGGAAATCATGGCCTATCTTTGAATTTAAGTCGGTCTCCTTAAGAGATTGTCTATGCCTTTGTAGCTTTGGTAATATAGTCAAGCATCTCTAGTCTTGATCTCTTATGAAACTTGAGAGTGTCCCATATACTTCTCTAAAGAGCCAATGAAAATGTATATCGCTTAATATGATGGATTATAACATTTTTACTTTAGCTCCTACGTTTTCTCTTGCGTACACCATATATATTGGGTCTCTGTGATTGTTGTCTTATGAACTTTATACACATGTGTCGGCTATGGCTGTTCAGGCTGGCACTTAGCTTTCAGTGTCCTCTTGGCCGCCTGACGGGTTGCTTGAGGGGGGTCAGCTTCAACCTCCCCGTGATCCCATAAAGAGAGGGTCACATAAACACCATTTTAGTGCCCTAAAAAAGGCGTTAAACATCCATTGAATGGGTCACAAATAACCCCCTACCTCCCCTTCCAACAACTCAAAGGAATCTTCATGTACATGATGAAGAAATGAAGCTGGCTATGAGTACCAATGTTGAGAAGTCAACACGCCTAAGATTAACTATACTACCTAGCAAGGACACCACAAGTTAGAGATCATGTATCCACCCATCCAACTCCACCCATATATATACCTCTAGGCCAAGGGGGTGCATGTCCTTGGGCTTGTCCAAGTATCCATCCAAGTGTCCCTCATGTGGACACTTTCCCAAGGGTCACCACATGTCTTCTAATTTTCCAAGGGCTATCACATGCCATCTAAATCAAATGAGGATCATTCTCTCACTTTACACCCGAAGGTGATGCTTAGAGAGACTTCTCCCAAGACCAAGGTTCCTACAGCTTAGGATAGATCAAACGTAATAGTCATAACCATTCAATTGGGAGCTCATATGAATAAATAACCCAAGGATAATATCGTTGTATTTTAAATATTTAGAATCCATATGTTTAGCCTATTGAGCCCATGATATTACAATGTTGTGCAAGCATAGAGATCAGTAACTCATGTATTCTTTTTAGTAGGTGTTTATTTGCTTCTCTCCTGTTAGTCTTTGGCTCTTTTGACTCACATTTGTGGGGTGGCACTTGTTTCTACTATTGGCTCACTCCCCTACTTTTGCTTTGACATAGTTACTCCTTTAATATATTTAGTGATTTCTATGGAGGTGGGTGCCAAAGTCAATCTCCTTCTTGCATGTAATGCATGATAAACCAAGATTGTTAATGTAGAACCACAATTCAATGACAATTTATAACCCCATTGGTTTTGAGCTTTAAACATTCTTTCTTGTACATATGGAGTGAGGTTGATTTGATTTTCAATTTGTTTCTTAACTACACAATGATCTTCTAAGGAGACATATAATGATTCATAATAGGAAAACAAAAATGCGGATGCACTTAACACACAACCTTTTCTGTATCAAATCTATTGATGTCAACAAAATTCTTTTTCTTTGTAGCATGGTATTGTGTGATCCTTAACCCATCCAAAGGCTTCCTTGATAAGATTATGTGTGAATTTTATATTTTGCATATTTCCTCGAAAGTTTCTAACCACTTCTTTTCAAACTCATGGCTATTTTGGTGAAGGGTATAAAGTGTTCATCACTTCAAAACATCTTTCATGATGAATAATGTATATCAGAATTGAAAAATACATGTGAATGCTATCCTTCTCCCAAATGTCCTTCATTGACAAAAGTCTATGAATGACTTTGAAACCCTACATCTGTGTTACGAAGTGGTGATCCATGTCCATAATCTTGAGTGTGGACTAAAACATGTGATCGTTAAGAAGTCCATTCAACATTGAATGCCCTCTAGCCTTCACCACGCTATCCTGAGAGAAAAGTGATTCTTGTACCTTTTCAAATGCCATCTATTGAAGTAGAATTACTTGAATGTTCTTAATATTCATGTAATCATCATTTACTAATTAATTTTTGGCCATTTAGTCCACATGCAACTTTCTTTCAAAATTTTTGGTACATATAACCCTACGTCCCTGTACATCTCCATAGCCTTGGTCCTCCATTTTTTGTATTTTGTATCTATTTTATGTTTTTTTTTATAATTTTTGCTGATGTTTATATGTTTTTCATTGAATAGCCAAAGCCAATGCAATGTGGAAAGATTGTGCGTGTTAGTGAGTACAAGAAGAAAAACAATCCTATTTTAGCCCAATGTACAAGCTAAAATTTCTACTCCTCTTCTAGGAATGTGCAACACTAGATAGATCATGGAAACAATCTATCTAAAGCAAGGATTTGTAATGAAACCCTACATGCATACTTTTAGGTGCATAAACTTTATGCGTGCAAAGAGGATTTGCTTCACTACTTTGTAGCTTTATCATCTTTGAAAATGTTATTGGTTGCAATATCCACCGAAGTGGTAGAGGTTGTTTGGTCTGGGTTTCTTAAATCATGTTCATTGACATAGTGTTTTTGTCCTCAATCGAATGTATAGTTCAATCTGTTTGTTCCTTAGTTCTTCTTGGAGTGCCACTAGCTTTGTCCGTGAAAGTATTAATCCTTTGTTGATGTTTGAAGGGTTTAGTTAGTTTCCTTTGTCTTCATGTTTTTGTCTTTATCATTGCTTCATCTTCACATGGAGTTGCCACTTGCTTGGTTATCCATTTCCACTATGAGTACGTTTGTGCTTCCATTAACTTCATCGACACCCAGATTTGTCAATGCTTTGGTTCTTGAGCCTTTAGAACTGTTGTTCTTTTTGGTGCTTTGAATTGGTTCTGCTTCTCATGCTTTGGTTGTGTAGTTGTTGCTTTTGAGTGTCTTGAATCTTCATTCTTTGGAGTCCATTTTTGTTTGATTGTTGTGGATGTGACCTTTAATTTCTCTTTGTAGGTCCATTGGTTCCTTTTCATTAACTGATCATGATCCCTCAACTCTCTCACATTTTTTTCCTCACTAGGGATGTGAATTAGTGTTCTCAATTCATAGATTGCGAGAGGATTCTCTTGAAGGAAATAGTGCATTGGGTAGAAACAAATGAGTAGTGGTAGGCTCATTTATGGGATGAGAGTGATCAATAATATTGGATTCATGCAAGAACTTTGATCAAACATTTTACTTCCTCACACACTCGCTTAGGAAAATTCCTTTCCTCAAGGAAATTACATATTTTCCTACCTTGTATTTTAGTTGATATGCTCTCTTGTGCTAGGCTTAGAATGAATGCATACTCATAGATCCAATCTCGCCCTACGATAATCTCTTCCATCATTTCTGTTGCATCCACCATAGTTGCTTTCTCATTATTTCTAGTGCCTCATGTCTTGCTTCTGCATGAATTCATTGTTGCTTTTGTTTCCAATTTTGAGCTCCTAACAACCCTAGCAAGCATGGACTTTTGAGAGGCTCATTGTAGAGCTTCACTCTACCCTCACTTATACAGTTGGCTGAAACATCGGTGTCCAATGTAGCTAGTTTATTGAACTTCTTGAAGAGATATTATTGATTATTAGAGGACCATAACCCCTTTTTTGAAGCTTCTTTACATGTTCCTTTACTATGTAGAAAAGTAACAAATCACCAACTTTCAACTTTTTGTATTTTATGTGTGCATCACAATATGCCTTCTATCTATGTTTGGCTATGTATATCCTTGCAACTACTTGTAGAGATGTTTCTTGTAATTTCTCAATTTGCTTCAATTGTTGTGACAACTCATGGCTATTGCATTCATAATCCTTAGCCGATTGGGAAATAAGAATTTAATTGGCAGAATCACATGAGATTGAATTGGGTAGTTCCAAGGGCCATCTTACAAGCCACTCTAAAAGTTGAAACAACATGATGTAGCTATTTATCCTAATAAAAAATCCCTTTGTTAACTATTCAAGTAAAGATAGTGCACAAAATTTTATTTGAAATCTCAAATTTCCCATTGGCTTGTGGATGATAGAGAGCCAATTTTTGTGAATCATTAAGAACTCATTTAATAGTGATTTGATCACTACATTAATGAAGTGAGTGCCCCTATCACTTCAATCTCTATAGGTGGACTAAATCTATGGAATAATTGTTCAAACAAGAACTTAATCATGGTTTGAGCAACACTTTTCCTTATTGATGTGGTTTAAACCCATTTGGTGAGATACTTTATAGCTACAATGATGTATTCAAAATGAGAGCCTCTTGTGTCACGAGAAAGGATATAAGGAATCACACAATCTCACACTTAAAGAGGAGCACACATAGATTGAGGCAAGGAAGAATGATCTTCTTCTTCTTCTTCTTCTTCTTCTTCTTCTTCTTCTTCTTCTATTACATAAAGAGAATATACGAGAATGGCCTGATACAACACTAAAACTAGTGCATTATATAAAGAACAATGTCATTTCCTGTAATCCAATCATTTTCCAAAACTTCATCAACTTCTCAGTTCCAAGTGCTTTAGTGAAAATATCAGCAACCTGCTCATCTGTCCTCATATAAAAAAGGTCAATATCGCGTGCTAATACTTTTTTCCTGATGAAATGATAATGTACCTCGATATGCTTTATTCTAACATGAAAAACAGGATTCCATGCTAACTTTATGGTGTTAAGATTATCACAATAGATGATGATAGGCTTTTGCACTTCCACACATAAATATGCAATTATCATCTCTAGCCATGATGCTTCACATGCTATTATCGCAGCACCTCTATACTCAGCTTGTGTAGTCGACAAAGCAACAGTGGGTTGCTTATTACTACTCCATGTAATAACTTCACTCCCAAGTGAGAATAGGGAGCCACTAGTAGATCTTCCATCTAGAATACTATCATCCCAATATGCATTAGTGTATCCATGAACCTACAATTCTGCACCAGCTTCATAAAACAATGCATAATCCAAAGTAGCACTCACATATTGTAGAGTGCGTCTCAAAGCATCTAAATGTGGTTTCCTAGGAACCTGGATAAATTGACTTTCAAGTCCATTAGTGTAGCTTAGATCAAGCTTTGTAATTGTGAGATATATCAAACTTCCCACAATTTTCTTGTACATAGTAGCATTTTCCAATGCTTCACCTAATGTAGTATCCCGACTTCAAATTTTGATATAATGGCATAGAAATTGGCTTACAATCAACCATACCATAATTTTGCAACATACACAAGGCATATTGCCTTTGCGTCACCCATATACCTATTTCTGTATGTATAAACTCAATGCCCAAGAAATAGCGCACCACACCAAGATCTTTCATGTCAAATTCTTACATAAGGGGTTTCTTTACCTCTTGAATGCTTTCTTCATTATCACCACCTACAACCAAGTCATCAACATAAATAGCCACAATCTGCAAACATATTCAGGGTGCTTTGAATCCTCATACCCTTGTGGCTAGTCCATGTATACTTCTTCTTGCAACTCACCATGTAAGAAAGAATTCTTCACATCCATATGGTGCAAAATCCATCCTTTTGCTGTAGATAATGCAACAAGTGCTCTGACAGTGGCCATTTTAGCTACAGGGCTAAATATTTTTTCATAACCAATGCCATACGTCTGTGCATATCCTTTTGCTACTAATCGTGATTTATACTTGCTACTACTACCATACTCATTGTGCTTCACCTTGTAAACCCACTCACAACCTATGGGTTTCTTTCTTTGCAGCAATGGAGCTAGCTTTCATGTTTCATTTCCATAGAGTGCATCCATTTCCTCATCCATAACTTTCTCCCAATCCGCATTTGCATCTTCAAAACAAGAAGGTTTAGCATCTTGTATTACCTTGGTCACGTAGGCACAATGACAAGCCATGTAACTATCATATGTCAATCGTTGCACTGAGTTCTGCATCCTCCCAAATCTTCTTGATCTTGGGTCACTTCTCCTTGTGTCATCTATATGTGCCTTTCTTACTCCTGGAGTCTTCACAAAGGGCAATCCAAGTTCCTCATCAAGACTCTTTTCTGAACTACTTGAATCTCCATCAATGTCTTCAAAACCTATAGATGTTTTATTACCAAGAGAAAAATTTTCTTTACCTTTCTTGGATGTAGTCAATGAATTTACTGGATTGAAATTTCCACACAATCTTCCACTCCATGGATTTGAGTTGGAACTATTGCTTGGTGACACATCAGGTCCACTCAAAAATTGAGATTCTATACGATTTTGTAGCATTTCCTTTGTCATTTAAGTCAAGCTTAAATCCTTCTTTGGCATCTGCATAGAAGCTTGACATTTCATCAAACACCATATCTCTTCTTACCTTCACCCATCATGTGAGTGGATTGTAGCATTTATATCCCTTTTGCTCGAGGGAGTACCCAATGAAGATACATTTTTTCCTTTTGGATCAAGCTTCATCCTCAACTCATCTAGAACATGTAAATATCCAATACAACCAAATACTTTCATATGTGATAGGTTTGGCTTTTTACCTATAAACTTCTCTTCAAGTGTAATTGATGTATAAAAGCAGTCGGAGTTCTGTTTTGCAATGTGCACAAGTTTTTGCCAATAACAATGAGGCATCTTCTTCTCAGTCATCAAGGATATTTCTATTTTTGCAATATGTCTATTTTTTCATTCAGCAATGCTATTATGTTGTGTGTTCCTACATGAAAATCGTCGATGAATTCCATGACTTTTTCAAAAGCTACTGAACTTATTTGAAATGTATTCACCTCCTCTATCAAATATTAATGTTTGAATATACTTATTTGTCTGGTTTTTCCACCATAGCCTTGAAATTTTGAAATTGATTAAACACCTCACTCTTCTCTTTCATAAAGTAAACTCATAATTTTCGTATGTGGTCATCAACAAAAGTGGCATAAAACCTGCATCCTCCCATAGATGTGGTCTCTCCATGACCCCAAACATCTGTATGTACTATTTCTAGCACATTCTCACTAACATGCTTGTCAAGCGGAAATGATGCTCTTGAATATTTACCAAATTGACATGCTTCACATACCTTTTGCATCTCTGCAACCTTGAAATTTGGTAGTCCATTGACAAGCTCCTTTGACTGCATCAATTTCAGCCTCTGCAAATTTGTATGTCCAATTTGTTTATGCCAAATCTCTATATCAACAATAACACTTGCACCTTTTGCAAACATGGATGCATTCTTTTTAGGAATTTTCACATTCAAGATGAACATCCTACCAACTTTGCTCCCTTTGGCAACCAACCTTCCATTCTGTTTGCACTCTTCTACATATAAACCATCAACCTTGAACCTGAGTTGTAATTTTTGTTCAAGAATTTGTCCAATAAAAACTAGATTGTTTGTTATATTGGGAACATGCAACACATCAGTAAGATGTTTTAACTTCCCATCCTCCATAGATAGTGCTATGTTTCTTGTATGCTCGATAGGATGTGATGTGTCATTGTGTCATCGCCTGTTTCAACATATCCAAGAAATGATAATTTTTGCAAACTATTAAATCATTTTGCATGTCGTCATGTGATTTGAAGCACCTTAATCAACATACTAGATATTTCCATTTGATTTTGAAACATCAGCACACATCACATTCATCATGTGATTATTGACCATGAACAACTTCTCCAAATCATCTGCACTTGATGCATAATTGTTTTGTTGCCTTCTATTATTTTGATTCTTCAATTTTCAATCACGTTCAAAGTGACCAAGTTTACCATAATTCTAATATCTTTTACTTTCATTACTTGAACTATTTGTTTGGAAATTTTTGTGGCCTCTTTGGCTCCTCCTACCTTGAAACTATCCTCTACCTAAAGCATGATGTTGTTGTTGACCTTGGGCTTGGTTACTGTTTTCTCTTCCACCTTCGAAGCCTCTATCTCTACCTCTTCCTTTGTCAAAGTAGAATACCTGATCAGAACTAGGTTCTCCTTGGGAGTTTGGGTCCTCATTAAGATTCTTTTCTTCAATAATCATCATGGACACAAGATCACCAAAAGTCAAAATATTTTCCTTGGTATGAATAGAAGTTTTGAAATGCTTATATGTAGCTCCTAAACCACAAAGGCACACTTCCATCTTATCATCATCATCTACATTCACGCCAATAGATGCAAGCGACTAAGATATGCTTTTGATTTTCAAGGTGTAGTCACAACCAACATGCTCTTTTTCTCCAATGTATGCAGCTCGTTCTTGAGTTGCAATTTCCATGCATTTGTATTGGTCTCATACAATGGAACAAATTATTCCAATCCTATTTCACAGTCTTGGCATCTTGTTTGTGCCCAATAATTCTATCCTATATGCTAATAGACAACCAATACATTACCTTTTGTTCTCCTTGATTCCATTATTCATATGTTCTTAACTGTTCTGCAATCCGATTCCTCTCTAGTAACTAAGAAACATTTTCATTCTCTCTTTTGATGTACTTCTAGTAGCCCTTTCCCATCAAGAAATTAACCATTCTAAATATCTAAGCGTGAAAGTTTTCTTCTCCAACTTATCACTCATAAGTTGACTTATTCCATTAGTGTTTATCATTTTTGTAGCAATTCACAACATTGAAAATACACTAGAAGTAGCATCTCTACTTGAGCACTGCCACACTATGACGTGACAATTTGATCTCAGAAAAACATAGTTTTTGTGTATCAACAATATATGGAATTGCTTGAAATTCTGGATCTCGAATATTTGAGTGTTGAAATAGAATTCAAGTTAGAGTTTTGCAAACTAATATTTTTTCTCCATGGGCCCCACCTTGCGGGCTCCAAATAGAGGTTGAGATGGCTCCAAGATAGAAATATGAGCAAAACAAGTGATCCTCAAGGGAAAAATCTCGAAAATATTTTGATGCCTTCTACATTCACACCAAATTCGGTAGTACTTTGAGATCGTTTGTGAAGCATGCGTTCTCCACACCTTCTTAGGGACTCTTCACATCTACCTTGTCCATGAGCCCTTGACAACCACATTGGCTCTGATACCATGTCATGAGAAAAGAGAGGAGCACACAAAGATTGGGGCAATGAAGAATGATCTTCTTCTTCTTCTTCTATTACATGAAGAGAATATACAAGAATGACCTTTACAACAATACAATTAGCGCAATATATAAAGAATAGTACCTTAGGAAAATCCAAATGTTTGTGAATGAGTGAGCTCGCAAGAAAAAAATGTGCCATCACTCTCGATAGATAGATCTAGTAAGGCTCACTAAAGTACCCCTCACATATACCGACGTGATCACTATACATGTCAGAGAAACGAATTTTGTTTATTTTGACATTTGGAGATCTTGTTTTGGATTCTTGATATCATCAATGATATCATCAACGATATCATCAATGAAATAATGAATGATATCATCAATGGAATCATCACTTTTTATCCACCCTTGAAAACCTATATAAGGAGGTCTTGGCCACATACATCCTCCGTCTTACCAATATTAATCTTGGGAGCTCAAGGAGTCATGATCTCCAAGTAAGTATTTTTGAAGTTCCAATTTTAGTCCTAGACTTGTTCCTTGTTCTAGTCTTGTCTAGTCTAGTATCCTGGACATCTTGTCTGTTCTTCTTATAATCTCATAGTACTGTCACAAGGAAGGAGATAAGGAAGAGAGATCACACACACACTCTCACACTCAAAAAGAGGAGCACACACAAATTGAGGCAAGGAAGAATGATCTTCTTCTTCTTCTTCTCCTATTACATAAAAGGAATGTACAAGAATGACCTAAAAACAACAATACAACGAGTGCAATATATAAAGAACAATACATAAGGGAAAATCCAAATGTCCATGAATGAGTGAGCTGGCCAGAAAACAAATGTGCCATCACTCTTGGTAGATAAATCTAGTAAAGCTCAATGAACTATCCCTGACATATATCAACATGACCACTATACATGTCAGAGAAAGGAAAAAGTGATATGTGTCATCCTAGATTATCACATTTTAAGTTTAATATCTCAACACTCCCCCTCAAGCTCAGTGCCATGTCCTGTAATCCAAGCATCTTCCAGAAGTTTTTCAGATTCTGTGCTCCAAGTGATTTAGTGAAAATATCAACAACTTGCTCATCCATTCTCACATAAACAAGATCAATGTCACCTGCTAATACCTTCTCGCTGATATAGTGATAATGTACCTTGATATGCTTTGTTCTAGCATGAAAAACAGGATTCTGTGCTAACTGTATGCTGCCAAGATTATCACAATAGAGGCTTTTTCACTTCCATACATAAATCTACAAGTAGTATCTCTAGCCATGATGCCTCACATGCTGCCATTGCAGCACCTCTATACTCAACATTTGTACTTGACAAAGCAATAGTGGGTTGCTTCTTGCTGCTCTATGTAATAGCTGCACTCCCAAACGAGAATACAAAACCACTAGTAGATCTTCTATCTGGAATGCTATCAGCCCAATCTGCATCGGTGTATCCATGAACCTCTAAATCTACACCAACTTCATAAAACAATGCATAATCCAAAGTAGAACTCACATAATGTAGAGTGTGCCTCAGAGCATGTAAATGTGGCTTCCTAGGAACGTGCATAAATTGCACCAATAGATGCAAGTGACTCACTTACCAACATTCCCTTTTTTTCCAATGTATGTAGCTCGTTCTTGAGTTGCAATTTTCATGCCTTTGTATTGGCCTCATACAAAGTGAACAAACTATTTCAAGCCTCTTTCAGAGTCTTGGCATCTTGTATGTGTCCAATCATGCTATCTTGTATGCTAACAGATAGCCAATACATTACCTTTCATGCTCCTTGATTCCATTCCTCATATGCTCTTAACTAGTCTGTAGTTCGATTCCTCTTTGGTAATTGCAGAGCATTTTCATTCTCTCCTTCGATGTCCTTCTAGTAGCCCCTTCCCATCAGGAAATTCATCACTCTGAATCTCCAAGCATGGAAGTTGTGTTGTCTAGCTTATTGCTCATAAGCTGACTCATTCCATCTATGTTTGCCATTTTTGCAACACAACACTGCAAAACACTACAAGCAACACTTCTACTTGAACATTGTTGCACTATGATGTGACAGTTCGATCTCTGAAAAACACAGTTCTCGTGTATCAATAGTACAGAGAATCGCTTGAAATTTTGGATCTAGAATATATGAGTGTTGTCAAGGATGCAAGTTTTACAATTTTGCAAATTGACTTGGTTTTTTTGTGGGCCCCACTACGGGCTTGAAATGGAGGTTGAGATGAATCCAAAACAGAAATCTGACAAAAATGAGTGACCCTAAAGGGATAACTCACGAAAATATTTTGAGGCCTTCTACCTTCATGCAATTTTCGTAGCAATTGAAGGTCATTTGTGAATTGTGTTTTCTTCATGCCTTCTCTCATACTCTTCGCCGTCGGCCTTCTTCGCGAGCTCTCTACAACCACACTGGCTCTGATATCATGTCATGATGAAGGAGATAAAAAAGAGAGCTCACACACACACACACACTCTCTCACACTCAAAAAGAGGACCACAAGAATAGATTTAGGCAAGGAACAATGATCTTCTTCTTCTTCTATTACATAAAAGGAATGTACAAGAATGACATAAAAACAACAATACAACAAGTGCAATATATAAAGAACAAGGGAAAATCCTAATGTCTATGACAAATGTGCCATCACTCTCGGTAGATAAATCTAGTAAAGCTGAATGAAGTATCCTTAACATATATCGATGTGACCTCTATACATGTTAGAGAAACGAAAAAGTGATACATGTCATCCTGGATTATCACATCTTGAGCTTGATATTGATGGAGAGTGTTAATCTCCAAAAGAACAAGTTAACCTTGAATTTAGATCACCTCTATATCAAGATTAACCTTAGACTCCACCAAACTTAGAGAACTTTCACCAATTTATCAGAAAATTGATTATTCTGAAAAATTCAGCTTCTTCAGAAAAGTCTGCTGCAGATTAATCACTCATTGACTAATCAATCCTGTAAAGTTTTTGATAAAACTTTGCACAACACTTCGCCTTAAGGTTGCGCAACTTTGCCAAGTTAAATCTCTCAAAAAGATTGAGTACATACTGAGAAATGTGTGAAACACTTTACCTATGTCTGAAAGAGCTTCTCTGCAATGGCGACTTTGACACCTGCAACTTCTTAGCACTGGTTCTCCCAAAGTAAATCCCGTTTGATCAAGATCTTTTAGCCATAGATGGCTTACCTTCCAACTTAGATTTTAAGCCCTCACTTGTGTAAAACTTTACACTGTGGACTGAGCAATGATCATTTCATTGAAGATGAAATGTGCGCCAGATTTTACGACTCTTAGAACATTCTTACATATGAATGTTCCTAATCAAAATTCTCTCAGCCTGATTTCAATTAACCTCTCAAATTCTAGCCATAGATAGATTAGCTATGGACTTAGACACGTGCAGAAGGATTTCTCAAAAGATTAAACACAGAAGGAGCAGACTGCTAAACATCAGGCGCAAGTTTCTCGATTTCTTCAGAAAATTTACATACAAGTGAGGATGAATGATTCACTCACTTCCAATGTGTCTAATGACACTAATTTCTCTCTCCCTATTCTCTAATCTTCTTCTGCTCTCTTTGCCCGACATTTTCCAACATATTTATATATGAATATATACAAGTGTATGACTAAACAAAGATATAAGTCAGCTAATGTACATATGTGTACATATCTTTGGATTTTCTGAACATGTCCTTCCTTCAACCATCTGACTTTGTTTTCTTCTTGACTCCTTGACTTCATTCCTCTATAATTCTTCAATTGATGATTGTCATGCACCAACAGCTCCCCCTCAATCATTAATTGAGGTTCTTCTCTATCTTCTTTACTCCAGCCATATCCTTGAATCTTTGTAGTTTTGGTCCATCTAGACTTTTTGTCATCATATCTGCAACTTGATCTTTTGTGGGAGTGTGTATGACTTCAATCTCCTTCTCAATGACCTTCTCTCTCAGAAAATGATACTGTATTTCAATATGCTTAGTTCTAGCATGAAATACAGGATTAGCTGCCAAGTATAATGAACTCATATTGTCTCCACAAATAATAGGAGTACTCTGAATCACATCAAAAACTTTCAAAAGTGTCTTTAGCCATATTACCTCTTTTGCAGCTTCCACCATACCTTTATATTCTGCTTCTGTAGATGACAAAGCAACTGTATGTTGCTTCTTGGAACACCATGAAATCAATTTGTCTCCTACATAGCACAAGTATCCATGTGTTGATCTTCTATCATCCACATTACCTGCCCAATCTGCATCACTATATATCTTCACTCTTGTATCAGAAGTAAATCCATAGTACAACCCTTCTCTGAGTGTACCCTTGATGTACCTAAGTACTCTTTGTCCTGCAATCCAATGTTCCTTTCTAGGACAATGCATAAATTGTGAAAGCACACCAACTGCATATGACAAATCAGGCCTTGTTAATGTAGCATAAATCAAGCTACCAACCAAACTTTGATAGAGTTTCATATCTCTGAACTCTTCTCCTCCAAACCTAGATAATTTATGGTTTACTTCCAAAGGTGTAGGTGCAACCCTGCAATCTTCCATTTTAAATTTGGTTAAGATACCTTTCTTGGGTCACATATACTCCATGTTGAGTATAAGAAATCTCCATTCCCAAGAAGAATGATAGGTTCCCCAAATCACTGATTTTGAACTCTTTCTCCATCTGCTTCTTGATCATTTGTATTCCCTTATCATCTGTTCCTGTAAGTATTATGTCATCAACATAAATACAAACATAAATGAACCCATCTTCACTTGCTTTGACTAGCAAGCTACTATCTGCCTTTGATGCTTGAAATCCAAGATCATTCAAGAATTTTACAAGCCTATAATTCCAAGCCCTTGGGCCTGCTTCAACCCATACAAAGCTCTCTTGAGCTTACACACATAATTTGGACTCACTTGATCTTTGAACCCATCTGGTTGCTCCATGTAGACTTCATCTGAAATGTAACCATTCAAGAAAGCATTTTTTACATCTAATTGAGATAACTTCCAACCTTTGCAAACAGCAATTGCTATGAGTGTCCTGATGGTTGTCATTTTTGCCACAGGACTATAGGTCTCATCATAGTCCACTCCATATGTCTGTGCATACCCTTTCACAACAAGTCTAGCTTTGTACCTAGACACACTTCCATCTGCAAATCTCTTTGTTTTGTAAACCCACTTACATCCAATGATCTTCTGACTATTAGGTTTAGGAACCAAATCCCATGTTTGATTTTCTATCAATGCATCATACTCCTCTTGCATAGCATCTTCCCAATTCTTTTTCCCTTTGGCCTCTTCATATGTAGAAGGGTCTTCATCTGCTTTTACCAAATAAGCATAATCTTTAGTAGTTAAGAATGAAGTGTCATAGCTATACCTTGTAGGTTGCCATTTGTGCCTAGATGACCTCCTAACTTCTGCACTTCTTGAAGTTTCTGTGAAGAGAGATGGTGGATGCAATCCAAAGATGAGTAGGTGCCGCTACAACCAGCTTCACACCAGCCAACTGAGACTTCAGAGTTGATTAGTAGACCCTTTGAGCTTCCTAAATCCACCAAAATATCAGCCAAGTACTTTGGAACATGTATCCCAAAAGTTTAAGTCAAGACCGACAAGTTGCGAAATGACTAGCTCGCAAAACTTGCTATTTTTGGACATACACCTGCTGGAAAAAATGAACAGTGCTCTCAACCTGGAAGGAATTAGAAAAATTCCTTTTGGGCATAGCAAATAGACTTAGCAAGCTTCCTATTCCAAGTTAAAACACTTCAAATGATGGACTGAGCACTGAGAACAAGTTTCATCAAGTTCTGGAACATTCCCACAATTCTCGGGGCTCTGCAGAGATAGACCAGTAAGCAGTAAAATGCAGATATCTCCAAAAGTATAAATCCAATGACCTTGAAAATTTATAGGTAGAAACTAGACAGTGAGAGCTATCCAACGCACTTTAAAACACTGAAAAAGGTTCAGTAAAACTCGAGATATGACCTTCTGAAGTTACTGCTCTGAGTGAGTATAGCAGAGAACAAAACAGAGAGGTAGATGATAATAAATGTATAGATTCACATATGATTACAACCACATTGGCAATGAATCTTTGCACAATGGGAGTAGAATGATAGAGCTATGGAGTAAGCTCTTCAATCTCTACAAAATGACATCAAGTGGTCACGTACAAGGCTTGCTAATCGCCTCTTCCTTCTTGCTCCTTTTATAGCTATTCTTGGAGGGAGTTTTGAATTTGAATTCGAATGGCTCCACCTAAAAGTGATCCCCAAAGTTAGGAGAGATTCCCTCAGCTCAAAAATTCGTGATTTTGGTAGTTGGAGCCACGAATTTGCTTTTACATCATGGATGAGGTAAGCCATCCTTTTACTTTTTTCTTTTTCCATTTACAAGAGATAAAATGTACTCTTTTACAAGAGGTGTTCACATGACTACTCATGTGACTTACAAATGAGGATAATATCAAGCATATCAAGCATGTAGGCTTGGGCAAAATGCACCAACAGCTCCCCCTCAAGCCTAACATGCTTGGCCTCCAAATAAGTCTTCAATTGTCCTTGATTTCCTGCAAACCAATCATCAACTTGAATCTACTTAATTTCGTACCATCAAGAGCTTTCGTCAACATGTCTGCACATTGCATATCTGTAGAGACGTAGGATAGTTGAATATCCTTGCTCATTAGCTTCTCCCTTACATAATGGTAGTGGACTTCAATATGCTTGGTTCTAGCATGGTATACCGGATTAGCTGCTAGATGTAGTGAGCTTGTGTTGTCACCAAAAATGTGAGGTGTTGAAGAATGAAGTCCAAGATCTGTGTACAAAGATTTTAACCACATGATTTCTTGAGTTGCATTAGCCAAACCTCTATATTCAGCTTCAGTAGAAGATAATGCCACGGTTGGTTGCTTCTTCGATGACCAAGAAATGATTTTTGAACCTGCAAATGATATATACCCTGATGTGCTTCTTCTATCATCTTTAGATCCGGCCCAATCTGCATCTGAGTAGACCTTTAGCTCAATATCTGAAGTAAATGAATAAAACAAACCTTCATTCATGGTCCCCTTTAGGTACTTGAGGACTCGCTTGGCCGCTTCCATATGTGGTCTTCTCGGCTTATGCATAAACTGACTCAATATGCTAACACTATAGCATATATCCACCCTTGTGAGTGTTGCATAGTTCAAACTTCCAACCAAGCTTTGATAGCTTGTGATGTCTTCAATTGGCTCTCCTTCATAAGCACTAAGCTTATGATTTTGCTCCATAGGTGTACCTGCACACTTGGTATTTTCCATCTTGAACTTGACGAGCATGTCATGGACATACTTCCTTTGTGTGATGTATATACCTGAATCTGTGTAGATCAACTCCAATCCAAGAAAATAAGTGAGTGGTCCGAGGTCACTTATCTTGAACTCCTCCTTCATTTGACTCTTTACCTGTTTGATTCCTTCAAGATCATTGCCTGTGATAATAATATCATCAACATACACACATAAATAGATCACTTCAGATCCATTCCTCTTTATGAACAAAGAGGTATCCGCCTTGCTAGCTTTGAATCCTTGGTCCTGCAAATAAGTAACCAATCTGAAATTCCAAGCTCTTGGAGCTTGCTTCAATCCATACAAAGCTTTCTTTAGTTTGCATACATAGTTAGGATGATGTGCATCCTCATATCCAGGAGGTTGTGCCATATACACTTCCTCAGAAATCCATCCATTCAAGAAAGCATTCTTTACATCAAGTTGATAAAGATTCCAATTTCTAGATGCAGCAAGACTTATGAGAACCCTAATTGTAGGCATTTTTGCAACAGGAGAGAAAGTCTCCTCATAATCAATACCATGGGTTTGAGCAAACCCTTTAGCAACTAACCTTGCTTTGTGTCTATTTATACTTCCATCTGGATTCCTCTTGATTTTGTATATCCATCGAGATCCGATTATCTTCATAGATGGCTTGTTAGGTACAAGCTCCCAAGTGTCATTCTCCTTCAAGGCTTCCATTTCTTCATCCATTGCATCTCTCCAAGCTTTCTTGCTTTGTGCTTCTTCGAATGTGGTAGGTTCTTCATTGGTTGAATCCTTTGCAATGTAGATTGAGTGCTTGGTGACCAAAGAAGTATCATAACCAAACCTCTCTGGTTTCTTCTTCTCCCTCGAAGACCTTCTAAGTGGTTGATGTGAGCTCTCGGGTCCATATGTAGCATCCTGCATCTTTGCTTTACCTTTGTTCTTCCATAGCTTTAGTCTTTCCAAGTCTTCTAGGTCAATCTCCGAATCACTTTCTTCAATCTGCTTTGGCTCCTTTGGTTGAAGTGATGGAAAATCTTCATCCAAGTCATATGGCAGCTTCACTTTCCTGTCATCATCAAACCATGATTTGTTTTCATCAAAAATTACATCTCTACTCACAGAAAATCCTTTATTGGTTGGATTGTACAATCTATATCCTTTTTGGTTTTGATCATAACCAATGAATACACACTTCTCTGCCTTGGGATCCAATTTCCCTCTTACTTGAGAAGGAATGTGAGCATAGGCTAAGCATCCAAAGATTTTACAATGCTCTAGACTAGGTCTTCTTCCATTCCACACTTCATATGGAGTGGTTCCATCTAGTGACTTAGATGGAAGTCTATTTATGAGATATGTGGCTGTCGACACAGCCTCTGCCCATAGGTAGTTCGGCAATCCCTTTTCATTGAGCATGGACCTTGCAGCTTCGACAATAGCTCTGTTCCTCCTCTCTGCTACACCATTGAGTTCGGGTGTATACCTTGTAGTGACTTCCCTTTTAATGCCTCTTTCATGCAAGAAGGCATCAAATTCAGAAGAGAAGTATTCTCCTCCACCATCTGATCTGAGTCTTTTCAAAGTCCTACCTGTTTGATTTTCAACAAGAGCAATATACTTCTTAAAGCAATTAAACACTTCATCCTTGTGCTTCATGAAAAACAGAATGGTCCACCTGCTACAATCATCTATGAAAGACACATAATATCTTGAGCCTGATATAGATGGCTCCTTACTTGGACCCCACACATCCGTGTGCACTAGATCCAAAGGATTTTGATACATATATCCTTTCTTATTGAAAGGTTGTCTATGAGCCTTGCCGAGTTGACAAGCTTCACACTTATAAATCATGTGTTGCCTTGTGATATTAGGCAAACCAAGTACACTTTGGTCCCTGCAAATCTGTTTGAGTGTCCTCTCACCAATGTGAGCAAGCCTTTTGTGCCATATCTCCAACTCTGTTAGAGTTTGAGATCCATAGCTAAACAAAGCTATGTTCTTTGTATCTTCCACTTCAAAAGTGAAAAGCCTTCCTGTCTTTTCTCCTTTGGCAATCCTTCGAAAGCCTTGCCTTGGGTCTTCAACATATGCTCCAAATCGATTGAATCTAACCTGCAATCCTTTTTCAACAATCTGTCCAACACTTATTAAATTTTTGGTAATTGTAGGGACATACAAGACTTTGCTTAAGAGGTTCATATTCCCATCTGATGTCTTCACATTACCTATCTTCTCCACTGAGTGCTTTGTGTCATCTCCTGTCTGCACTTCATGCTTGTTATGAGGATCTTCCAAATCAGAAAGTAAAGCCACATTTCCTGCTACATGGTTCGAGCATCCCGAATCAATGTAAAATATGTGATCATCATCCTTACCCTTCTTTGTTGATAGATTCATAATCAATAATGAATCTTCTTGACTTTGGTCCTCTGCATAGTTATTGTAATCTCTTCTTCCTCTATGGCCACTTTGATAGTTGTGGTTGTTGTTGTAATTGTTGTTGTAGTAGTTGTTGTTGTTGTAGCCTCCATTGTACCCACCTCTATTTGATCCATAGCCACCTCTATTGAATCCTCTTCCTCTTGAGTTCCTCGGGTTCCTGAAACATTCTTCAGTAGTATGGTTAGATAAGCCACATATGTTGCAAGGTTGAGATGATTGGAATCTCCCCCTGCCTTGCTTTCCACCTCTGCCTCTTCCTCTAGCTCTTCCTCTACCTGCAAAGTTTGCTTGGAAAGAGCTTCCTTCATCTTCATTCTTCCTATTCTTTGACTTGTCCTTGACCTTAGCTTTATCAGAATATAAGGCAGAAGTTTGATTACCTCTTGAGGACTCACCACCTTTGCTAATCTTTGCTTCATGAGTGAAGAGTTGGCCCATGAGTGTGTTGAGGTCGGGTACATGCATATCCATGTATAAATCCATGGCTGTTGTGAATGACTCCCACTTGTCGTCTGCTTTGATTCCATTCATGATTTGTCTTATGATTTGCTCCTCTTCAATTACCTCTCCAATGCTTCCAAGTTGGTCGGAAATCTCCTTCATCTTTGTGACATAATCAGTCACATTTTGCTTCGGGCTTTTCTTCATTGTTGTGAACTCCATCCACAATTGGTTCTTCCTTGCTCGAGTGTTGGAAGAGAAGAAAGAAGCAAGTGCATTCCAGGTTTCTCTTGATGTCTTGCATCCCTTGACATGAGGTAAAAGAAAATCAGAGATTGAGTTTAGAATATAAGACCTTGCAAGTGCATCCTTCGAACACCAATTCGAAAGTCCTTCCACTTCTTCATGTGATGGTTGCCCTTTGTTCCTCATGGTTGGCATTGCTTCATCTCCGGATATGAATCCATATAGATTCCTCCCTTGAAGGTAAGCCTTCATCCTTAGAGACCATGCCGGATAGTTGTTTCGATCCAATTTGTCAATTGTTGATGGAAATCCATCTCCCATGTTGCTTGACTATGCTCTGATACCACTGTGAAGAGAGATGGTGGATGCAATCCAAAGATGAGTAGGTGCCGCTACAACCAGCTTCACACCAGCCAACTGAGACTTCAGAGTTGATTAGTAGACCCTTTGAGCTTCCTAAATCCACCAAAATATCAGCCAAGTACTTTGGAACATGTATCCCAAAAGTTTAAGTCAAGACCGACAAGTTGCGAAATGACTAGCTCGCAAAACTTGCTATTTTTGGACATACACCTGCTGGAAAAAATGAACAGTGCTCTCAACCTGGAAGGAATTAGAAAAATTCCTTTTGGGCATAGCAAATAGACTTAGCAAGCTTCCTATTCCAAGTTAAAACACTTCAAATGATGGACTGAGCACTGAGAACAAGTTTCATCAAGTTCTGGAACATTCCCACAATTCTCGGGGCTCTGCAGAGATAGACCAGTAAGCAGTAAAATGCAGATATCTCCAAAAATATAAATCCAATGACCTTGAAAATTTATAGGTAGAAACTAGACAGTGAGAGCTATCCAACGCACTTTAAAACACTGAAAAAGGTTCAGTAAAACTCGAGATATGACCTTCTGAAGTTACTGCTCTGAGTGAGTATAGCAGAGAACAAAACAGAGAGGTAGATGATAATAAATGTATAGATTCACATATGATTACAACCACATTGGCAATGAATCTTTGCACAATGGGAGTAGAATGATAGAGCTATGGAGTAAGCTCTTCAATCTCTACAAAATGACATCAAGTGGTCACGTACAAGGCTTGCTAATCGCCTCTTCCTTCTTGCTCCTTTTATAGCTATTCTTGGAGGGAGTTTTGAATTTGAATTCGAATGGCTCCACCTAAAAGTGATCCCCAAAGTTAGGAGAGATTCCCTCAGCTCAAAAATTCGTGATTTTGGTAGTTGGAGCCACGAATTTGCTTTTACATCATGGATGAGGTAAGCCATCCTTTTACTTTTTTCTTTTTCCATTTACAAGAGATAAAATGTACTCTTTTACAAGAGGTGTTCACATGACTACTCATGTGACTTACAAATGAGGATAATATCAAGCATATCAAGCATGTAGGCTTGGGCAAAATGCACCAACAGCTCCCCCTCAAGCCTAACATGCTTGGCCTCCAAATAAGTCTTCAATTGTCCTTGATTTCCTGCAAACCAATCATCAACTTGAATCTACTTAATTTCGTACCATCAAGAGCTTTCGTCAACATGTCTGCACATTGCATATCTGTAGAGACGTAGGATAGTTGAATATCCTTGCTCATTAGCTTCTCCCTTACATAATGGTAGTGGACTTCAATATGCTTGGTTCTAGCATGGTATACCGGATTAGCTGCTAGATGTAGTGAGCTTGTGTTGTCACCAAAAATGTGAGGTGTTGAAGAATGAAGTCCAAGATCTGTGTACAAAGATTTTAACCACATGATTTCTTGAGTTGCATTAGCCAAACCTCTATATTCAGCTTCAGTAGAAGATAATGCCACGGTTGGTTGCTTCTTCGATGACCAAGAAATGATTTTTGAACCTGCAAATGATATATACCCTGATGTGCTTCTTCTATCATCTTTAGATCCGGCCCAATCTGCATCTGAGTAGACCTTTAGCTCAATATCTGAAGTAAATGAATAAAACAAACCTTCATTCATGGTCCCCTTTAGGTACTTGAGGACTCGCTTGGCCGCTTCCATATGTGGTCTTCTCGGCTTATGCATAAACTGACTCAATATGCTAACACTATAGCATATATCCACCCTTGTGAGTGTTGCATAGTTCAAACTTCCAACCAAGCTTTGATAGCTTGTGATGTCTTCAATTGGCTCTCCTTCATAAGCACTAAGCTTATGATTTTGCTCCATAGGTGTACCTGCACACTTGGTATTTTCCATCTTGAACTTGACGAGCATGTCATGGACATACTTCCTTTGTGTGATGTATATACCTGAATCTGTGTAGATCAACTCCAATCCAAGAAAATAAGTGAGTGGTCCGAGGTCACTTATCTTGAACTCCTCCTTCATTTGACTCTTTACCTGTTTGATTCCTTCAAGATCATTGCCTGTGATAATAATATCATCAACATACACACATAAATAGATCACTTCAGATCCATTCCTCTTTATGAACAAAGAGGTATCCGCCTTGCTAGCTTTGAATCCTTGGTCCTGCAAATAAGTAACCAATCTGAAATTCCAAGCTCTTGGAGCTTGCTTCAATCCATACAAAGCTTTCTTTAGTTTGCATACATAGTTAGGATGATGTGCATCCTCATATCCAGGAGGTTGTGCCATATACACTTCCTCAGAAATCCATCCATTCAAGAAAGCATTCTTTACATCAAGTTGATAAAGATTCCAATTTCTAGATGCAGCAAGACTTATGAGAACCCTAATTGTAGGCATTTTTGCAACAGGAGAGAAAGTCTCCTCATAATCAATACCATGGGTTTGAGCAAACCCTTTAGCAACTAACCTTGCTTTGTGTCTATTTATACTTCCATCTGGATTCCTCTTGATTTTGTATATCCATCGAGATCCGATTATCTTCATAGATGGCTTGTTAGGTACAAGCTCCCAAGTGTCATTCTCCTTCAAGGCTTCCATTTCTTCATCCATTGCATCTCTCCAAGCTTTCTTGCTTTGTGCTTCTTCGAATGTGGTAGGTTCTTCATTGGTTGAATCCTTTGCAATGTAGATTGAGTGCTTGGTGACCAAAGAAGTATCATAACCAAACCTCTCTGGTTTCTTCTTCTCCCTCGAAGACCTTCTAAGTGGTTGATGTGAGCTCTCGGGTCCATATGTAGCATCCTGCATCTTTGCTTTACCTTTGTTCTTCCATAGCTTTAGTCTTTCCAAGTCTTCTAGGTCAATCTCCGAATCACTTTCTTCAATCTGCTTTGGCTCCTTTGGTTGAAGTGATGGAAAATCTTCATCCAAGTCATATGGCAGCTTCACTTTCCTGTCATCATCAAACCATGATTTGTTTTCATCAAAAATTACATCTCTACTCACAGAAAATCCTTTATTGGTTGGATTGTACAATCTATATCCTTTTTGGTTTTGATCATAACCAATGAATACACACTTCTCTGCCTTGGGATCCAATTTCCCTCTTACTTGAGAAGGAATGTGAGCATAGGCTAAGCATCCAAAGATTTTACAATGCTCTAGACTAGGTCTTCTTCCATTCCACACTTCATATGGAGTGGTTCCATCTAGTGACTTAGATGGAAGTCTATTTATGAGATATGTGGCTGTCGACACAGCCTCTGCCCATAGGTAGTTCGGCAATCCCTTTTCATTGAGCATGGACCTTGCAGCTTCGACAATAGCTCTGTTCCTCCTCTCTGCTACACCATTGAGTTCGGGTGTATACCTTGTAGTGACTTCCCTTTTAATGCCTCTTTCATGCAAGAAGGCATCAAATTCAGAAGAGAAGTATTCTCCTCCACCATCTGATCTGAGTCTTTTCAAAGTCCTACCTGTTTGATTTTCAACAAGAGCAATATACTTCTTAAAGCAATTAAACACTTCATCCTTGTGCTTCATGAAAAACAGAATGGTCCACCTGCTACAATCATCTATGAAAGACACATAATATCTTGAGCCTGATATAGATGGCTCCTTACTTGGACCCCACACATCCGTGTGCACTAGATCCAAAGGATTTTGATACATATATCCTTTCTTATTGAAAGGTTGTCTATGAGCCTTGCCGAGTTGACAAGCTTCACACTTATAAATCATGTGTTGCCTTGTGATATTAGGCAAACCAAGTACACTTTGGTCCCTGCAAATCTGTTTGAGTGTCCTCTCACCAATGTGAGCAAGCCTTTTGTGCCATATCTCCAACTCTGTTAGAGTTTGAGATCCATAGCTAAACAAAGCTATGTTCTTTGTATCTTCCACTTCAAAAGTGAAAAGCCTTCCTGTCTTTTCTCCTTTGGCAATCCTTCGAAAGCCTTGCCTTGGGTCTTCAACATATGCTCCAAATCGATTGAATCTAACCTGCAATCCTTTTTCAACAATCTGTCCAACACTTATTAAATTTTTGGTAATTGTAGGGACATACAAGACTTTGCTTAAGAGGTTCATATTCCCATCTGATGTCTTCACATTACCTATCTTCTCCACTGAGTGCTTTGTGTCATCTCCTGTCTGCACTTCATGCTTGTTATGAGGATCTTCCAAATCAGAAAGTAAAGCCACATTTCCTGCTACATGGTTCGAGCATCCCGAATCAATGTAAAATATGTGATCATCATCCTTACCCTTCTTTGTTGATAGATTCATAATCAATAATGAATCTTCTTGACTTTGGTCCTCTGCATAGTTATTGTAATCTCTTCTTCCTCTATGGCCACTTTGATAGTTGTGGTTGTTGTTGTAATTGTTGTTGTAGTAGTTGTTGTTGTTGTAGCCTCCATTGTACCTACCTCTATTTGATCCATAGCCACCTCTATTGAATCCTCTTCCTCTTGAGTTCCTCGGGTTCCTGAAACATTCTTCAGTAGTATGGTTAGATAAGCCACATATGTTGCAAGGTTGAGATGATTGGAATCTCCCCCTGCCTTGCTTTCCACCTCTGCCTCTTCCTCTAGCTCTTCCTCTACCTGCAAAGTTTGCTTGGAAAGAGCTTCCTTCATCTTCATTCTTCCTATTCTTTGACTTGTCCTTGACCTTAGCTTTATCAGAATATAAGGCAGAAGTTTGATTACCTCTTGAGGACTCACCACCTTTGCTAATCTTTGCTTCATGAGTGAAGAGTTGGCCCATGAGTGTGTTGAGGTCGGGTACATGCATATCCATGTATAAATCCATGGCTGTTGTGAATGACTCCCACTTGTCGTCTGCTTTGATTCCATTCATGATTTGTCTTATGATTTGCTCCTCTTCAATTACCTCTCCAATGCTTCCAAGTTGGTCGGAAATCTCCTTCATCTTTGTGACATAATCAGTCACATTTTGCTTCGGGCTTTTCTTCATTGTTGTGAACTCCATCCACAATTGGTTCTTCCTTGCTCGAGTGTTGGAAGAGAAGAAAGAAGCAAGTGCATTCCAGGTTTCTCTTGATGTCTTGCATCCCTTGACATGAGGTAAAAGAAAATCAGAGATTGAGTTTAGAATATAAGACCTTGCAAGTGCATCCTTCGAACACCAATTCGAAAGTCCTTCCACTTCTTCATGTGATGGTTGCCCTTTGTTCCTCATGGTTGGCATTGCTTCATCTCCGGATATGAATCCATATAGATTCCTCCCTTGAAGGTAAGCCTTCATCCTTAGAGACCATGCCGGATAGTTGTTTCGATCCAATTTGTCAATTGTTGATGGAAATCCATCTCCCATGTTGCTTGACTATGCTCTGATACCACTGTGAAGAGAGATGGTGGATGCAATCCAAAGATGAGTAGGTGCCGCTACAACCAGCTTCACACCAGCCAACTGAGACTTCAGAGTTGATTAGTAGACCCTTTGAGCTTCCTAAATCCACCAAAATATCAGCCAAGTACTTTGGAACATGTATCCCAAAAGTTTAAGTCAAGACCGACAAGTTGCGAAATGACTAGCTCGCAAAACTTGCTATTTTTGGACATACACCTGCTGGAAAAAATGAACAGTGCTCTCAACCTGGAAGGAATTAGAAAAATTCCTTTTGGGCATAGCAAATAGACTTAGCAAGCTTCCTATTCCAAGTTAAAACACTTCAAATGATGGACTGAGCACTGAGAACAAGTTTCATCAAGTTCTGGAACATTCCCACAATTCTCGGGGCTCTGCAGAGATAGACCAGTAAGCAGTAAAATGCAGATATCTCCAAAAATATAAATCCAATGACCTTGAAAATTTATAGGTAGAAACTAGACAGTGAGAGCTATCCAACGCACTTTAAAACACTGAAAAAGGTTCAGTAAAACTCGAGATATGACCTTCTGAAGTTACTGCTCTGAGTGAGTATAGCAGAGAACAAAACAGAGAGGTAGATGATAATAAATGTATAGATTCACATATGATTACAACCACATTGGCAATGAATCTTTGCACAATGGGAGTAGAATGATAGAGCTATGGAGTAAGCTCTTCAATCTCTACAAAATGACATCAAGTGGTCACGTACAAGGCTTGCTAATCGCCTCTTCCTTCTTGCTCCTTTTATAGCTATTCTTGGAGGGAGTTTTGAATTTGAATTCGAATGGCTCCACCTAAAAGTGATCCCCAAAGTTAGGAGAGATTCCCTCAGCTCAAAAATTCGTGATTTTGGTAGTTGGAGCCACGAATTTGCTTTTACATCATGGATGAGGTAAGCCATCCTTTTACTTTTTTCTTTTTCCATTTACAAGAGATAAAATGTACTCTTTTACAAGAGGTGTTCACATGACTACTCATGTGACTTACAAATGAGGATAATATCAAGCATATCAAGCATGTAGGCTTGGGCAAAATGCACCAACAGCTCCCCCTCAAGCCTAACATGCTTGGCCTCCAAATAAGTCTTCAATTGTCCTTGATTTCCTGCAAACCAATCATCAACTTGAATCTACTTAATTTCGTACCATCAAGAGCTTTCGTCAACATGTCTGCACATTGCATATCTGTAGAGACGTAGGATAGTTGAATATCCTTGCTCATTAGCTTCTCCCTTACATAATGGTAGTGGACTTCAATATGCTTGGTTCTAGCATGGTATACCGGATTAGCTGCTAGATGTAGTGAGCTTGTGTTGTCACCAAAAATGTGAGGTGTTGAAGAATGAAGTCCAAGATCTGTGTACAAAGATTTTAACCACATGATTTCTTGAGTTGCATTAGCCAAACCTCTATATTCAGCTTCAGTAGAAGATAATGCCACGGTTGGTTGCTTCTTCGATGACCAAGAAATGATTTTTGAACCTGCAAATGATATATACCCTGATGTGCTTCTTCTATCATCTTTAGATCCGGCCCAATCTGCATCTGAGTAGACCTTTAGCTCAATATCTGAAGTAAATGAATAAAACAAACCTTCATTCATGGTCCCCTTTAGGTACTTGAGGACTCGCTTGGCCGCTTCCATATGTGGTCTTCTCGGCTTATGCATAAACTGACTCAATATGCTAACACTATAGCATATATCCACCCTTGTGAGTGTTGCATAGTTCAAACTTCCAACCAAGCTTTGATAGCTTGTGATGTCTTCAATTGGCTCTCCTTCATAAGCACTAAGCTTATGATTTTGCTCCATAGGTGTACCTGCACACTTGGTATTTTCCATCTTGAACTTGACGAGCATGTCATGGACATACTTCCTTTGTGTGATGTATATACCTGAATCTGTGTAGATCAACTCCAATCCAAGAAAATAAGTGAGTGGTCCGAGGTCACTTATCTTGAACTCCTCCTTCATTTGACTCTTTACCTGTTTGATTCCTTCAAGATCATTGCCTGTGATAATAATATCATCAACATACACACATAAATAGATCACTTCAGATCCATTCCTCTTTATGAACAAAGAGGTATCCGCCTTGCTAGCTTTGAATCCTTGGTCCTGCAAATAAGTAACCAATCTGAAATTCCAAGCTCTTGGAGCTTGCTTCAATCCATACAAAGCTTTCTTTAGTTTGCATACATAGTTAGGATGATGTGCATCCTCATATCCAGGAGGTTGTGCCATATACACTTCCTCAGAAATCCATCCATTCAAGAAAGCATTCTTTACATCAAGTTGATAAAGATTCCAATTTCTAGATGCAGCAAGACTTATGAGAACCCTAATTGTAGGCATTTTTGCAACAGGAGAGAAAGTCTCCTCATAATCAATACCATGGGTTTGAGCAAACCCTTTAGCAACTAACCTTGCTTTGTGTCTATTTATACTTCCATCTGGATTCCTCTTGATTTTGTATATCCATCGAGATCCGATTATCTTCATAGATGGCTTGTTAGGTACAAGCTCCCAAGTGTCATTCTCCTTCAAGGCTTCCATTTCTTCATCCATTGCATCTCTCCAAGCTTTCTTGCTTTGTGCTTCTTCGAATGTGGTAGGTTCTTCATTGGTTGAATCCTTTGCAATGTAGATTGAGTGCTTGGTGACCAAAGAAGTATCATAACCAAACCTCTCTGGTTTCTTCTTCTCCCTCGAAGACCTTCTAAGTGGTTGATGTGAGCTCTCGGGTCCATATGTAGCATCCTGCATCTTTGCTTTACCTTTGTTCTTCCATAGCTTTAGTCTTTCCAAGTCTTCTAGGTCAATCTCCGAATCACTTTCTTCAATCTGCTTTGGCTCCTTTGGTTGAAGTGATGGAAAATCTTCATCCAAGTCATATGGCAGCTTCACTTTCCTGTCATCATCAAACCATGATTTGTTTTCATCAAAAATTACATCTCTACTCACAGAAAATCCTTTATTGGTTGGATTGTACAATCTATATCCTTTTTGGTTTTGATCATAACCAATGAATACACACTTCTCTGCCTTGGGATCCAATTTCCCTCTTACTTGAGAAGGAATGTGAGCATAGGCTAAGCATCCAAAGATTTTACAATGCTCTAGACTAGGTCTTCTTCCATTCCACACTTCATATGGAGTGGTTCCATCTAGTGACTTAGATGGAAGTCTATTTATGAGATATGTGGCTTAGATGGAAGTCCATTTTGTTGAGGAGAATACCTGCAAGTAACTTCTCTCTTTATACCTGCATTCCACAAATAATCATTGAACTCATTTGAAAAATACTCTCCCCCTCCATCTGACCTTAGTCTCTTTAATTTTTGACCTGTAATCCTTTCTGCATATGCATGATAGTGTTTAAATGTATTAAACACTTCTGACTTTTCTTTAATCACATAAATTGTGATCCACCTGGTAGCATCATCAACATATATGACATAATATCTTGAACCATTTATACTAAAGTCCTTTGAAGGACCCCACACATCTGTATGCACCAATTCAAGTCTCTCTGAATACATAAACCCATGCTTGGAATAGGATTGCTTATGAGCCTTACCTAATTGACATGCTTCACATCTGTATGTCATGTGTTGACCTGCAATGTTAGGCAATCCAAGCACTGAATCATTGTTAATCATTTCTTTGATACCTCTTTCATTAAAGTGTCCAAGTCTTTTGTGCCAAAGATCCAATTCTGACACCTTCTGCTCTCCATATGTGAACATAGCATGTCCAACATTTCCTTGTACCTTCAATGTGAAGAGCCTTCCTTCTTTCTTTCCTGCAATAACTTGTTTATACCCTTGACTAGGGTCTTCCACATAAACTCCATCATTGGTAAACCTTACCTCATATCCTTTTTCCACAATTTGACCTACACTGATCAAATTCTTTGGAATTGTGGGAACATAAAGAACCTTACTCAGAAGAGTGCTCCCATCCTTAGCTTTGACTGAACCAATTGACTTTACCTTATGCTTTGTATTATCACCTGTCTGAATTGTATGATTAATTGCATTATGATCTAGGTCAGTCATCAAAGCAATATTTCCACTCAAATGATTACTACATCCTGAATCAATATAAAACACTCTCATGTCCTCATGTGAGGTTTCACAAGTATTCATAATGAGAGTCGAGTCCTCTTTTTGATCTGATGCATAGTTGTAGTAGGTGTTATTATAGGATTGACTTTGGAAGTTTCTTCCACCACCTCTTCCAAAAGAATTCCTACCACCTCTACCTCTGAAGTTTCCTCTCTGAAATCTACCACCTCTTGCTCTTTGATTAAAGTTCTGATAATTACCATTGTTTTGATTATTATGCCAACAATCATGAGATAGATGATTGGTCTTACCACATATCCAACAAGCTCTTGTATTATCTTTGTTGTTTCTGCCTCTTCCTCTACTTCTGCCATTTCCTCTTCCTCTTATGAAGTTTGCTTGGTTTGAAGTACCTTCTTCTTCACCTGATTGTTGCTTCCCTTTGTTAACTTTCTTCTTGTCTTTAGAATACATTGCATGACCTGCACTCTTATCAACATCTCCTTTGATATCATTCTCAAAAGTTAGCATATGTCCTAACAATTGATTCAAATCAGGAGTAAAATGATCTAATGAAAGTTCTGTAGATAAAATGAAAGGCTTCCACTTCTCATCTCCTCTTAGCCCTGTGAGTATTTGTCTTACCAATTTGTCTTCTTCAATATCTTCATCCACTGCACCTAAAGAATCTGCAATGTCCTTCATCTTTGTCACATAATCAGAGATTGATTGTGAGGCCTTCTTCTTGAAGGTAGTAAACTCTGCCCATAGTGAAGCCTTCCTTGATTTGGTTGTATTTTGGAAATGCTCTTCCAAAGCATTCCAAATGTCACATGCACTTTCAAGTCCTCTAATGTGAGGAAGCAAATAGTCATTGATTGCCATGTAGATTATGCTCCTTGCTTGAGCATCTTTCTTCATCCAATTCTTCAAATCTGCAAGCTCCTCCCTAGTTGGAACACTAGGATCTCTGAATTCTGGCTTTTCTTCATCTCCTGTGATGTATCCTATCAGATCTTTGCTCATAAGATGAGCTTCCATCCTCATAGACCAAGCTGGATAGTTCTCTCTATCCAACTTTTCAATTTGGAGACTATCTCCCATCCTTGCTTCACCTGTAGTCTCAAAACTTTAACCTTTACAGATAATGAATGTACCTTTACTTCGAATGTTACTCCTTCTGATCCTTTTGATATTCTTTGTATATCTTCCTTCAAGTTTTCTTCAGCCTTTACCCTTCTACACCTTCAAAATGTAAAGATTTGTACTTCTGCAATAGTCGGAGTCATCTTCACTTCAATTTTGACACAACCTGCTCTGATACCACTGATGGAGAGTGTTAATCTCCAAAAGAACAAGTTAACCTTGAATTTAGATCACCTCTATATCAAGATTAACCTTAGACTCCACCAAACTTAGAGAACTTTCACCAATTTATCAGAAAATTGATTATTCTGAAAAATTCAGCTTCTTCAGAAAAGTCTGCTGCAGATTAATCACTCATTGACTAATCAATCCTGTAAAGTTTTTGATAAAACTTTGCACAACACTTTGCCTTAAGGTTGCGCAACTTTGCCAAGTTAAATATCTCAAAAAGATTGAGTACATACTGAGAAATGTGTGAAACACTTTACCTATGTCTGAAAGAGCTTCTCTGCAATGGCGACTTTGACACCTGCAACTTCTTAGCACTGGTTCTCCCAAAGTAAATCCCGTTTGATCAAGATCTTTTAGCCATAGATGGCTTACCTTCCAACTTAGATTTTAAGCCCTCACTTGTGTAAAGCTTTACACTGTGGACTGAGCAATGATCATTTCATTGAAGATGAAATGTGCGCCAGATTTTACGACTCTTAGAACATTCTTACATATGAATGTTCCTAATCAAAATTCTCTCAGCCGGATTTCAATTAACCTCTCAAATTCTAGCCATAGATAGATTAGCTATGGACTTAGACACGTGCAGAAGGATTTCTCAAAAGATTAAACACAGAAGGAGTAGACTGCTAAACATTGGGCGCAAGTTTCTCGATTTCTTCAGAAAATTTACATACAAGTGAGGATGAATGATTCACTCACTTCCAATGTGTCTAATGACACTAATTTCTCTCTCCCTATTCTCTAATCTTCTTCTGCTCTCTTTGCCCGACATTTTCCAACATATTTATATATGAATATATACAAGTGTATGACTAAACAAAGATATAAGTCAGCTAATGTACATATGTGTACATATCTTTGGATTTTCTGAACATGTCCTTCCTTCAACCATCTGACTTTGTTTTCTTCTTGACTCCTTGACTTCATTCCTCTATAATTCTTCAATTGATGATTGTCATGCACCAACAGATATCTCAACAAGTACAAGGTCCCATCTAGTTCTTTCTTGTACCTATTCCTTTTGCCTCAAGTAATCCATATATATTATTTCATACCATTGTGGGATCTCTTGTATTTTGTCTAGCCCAATTATCCATACCTATCAATCTGGGGTTGTGGGACTTCTCATATCATTTACATATTCTTGTATTATTTTCCCTACATGGGTGATCTTGTAATCATAACTATAATTCTAAAATCTTGTCTAGTCTAGTCAAAGGGCACAATCTAGTGCTCCCCTTACAAAACAAGTAAAGGTATTTTTTGACATTCTTGAAGGTCTTAAAACATGCGTAGTTCAAATTTTTGGAGCTCTATGCAATAAATCAAGGAACAAAAGCGCTTCTTTTTTATCTACCTATCAAATCATGTAGACCCCATTGATGGCATAATTTTCTTGGCTTATATTTTTTCCTAGCATGTATTTACAAACATTCAACGAGGCAGCCTTTATAGGGTTTTTGAGCAGGACTCAAAAATACATTTGAAGATAAGATCCAAGCTGAATGCTCAGCTATTAGCTTATGAGCTACATTATTTTTCTTACAATCGGCTTGCCCTCGACAATCCAATAAAGGTAGATTTGTAAAATAAATTTTTAATGAAGCATGCAATAGCTATCAACCAAAAGGAACAAATGATTTATAATGTGTACATAAGATGCCAAAATCGCTCCATCGAGGATGGCATGGTTCAAAATGAGGAAGATGCAAAAGCCTATAGTGGCCAAAAAGTAATAGAGATCCCAAATAAACAAGCTGAGCGGAGCAAAGGAAGAAAAGAAGACCACATGAAAATGTTGGAAATCAATGTACATATGGTCCATTTCCAGCAAATCCAAATTTAGGACTTAGCATTTTTTGTACAATTTGGGTAAAACTTTTTTAGGCTAGATAGATAGAGCTTTGCAAGAGATGTCGAGTGATATGCTTCATTCAATCATCAGAGGTTAGACTTGGGAGAAAAGACAAACCCTAATTTTGCCCTAAAATGATGGATAAACATTTTTGAGGTTCTAACTCTTGAAAAGCTAGGTCAATTAGTCGAGGATGTCAAAAAGCATTCAAAATAAGAGATCCAAAATAAAGCAAACTCAAAATTGTTGAAGAATCACTCACGAATTTGACATACAGACAGTGTTGGGGGTTCTTGGACGAGAAGGAGTTTGAGGGTTTGTAGGAGAAAAAGAAAAGAACAGAGAGGAAATAATCTTGACAAACTTCTGCAGAAGCACACCTTGAATCTAAAGTTTTGATTACAGTAGAACAATTACACTGTTGAACACAACCCGAGTTAATACTTATGGGCACAACTACAGGGAATGCTCAATCCCCAAAGACCAATGATCCCAAAGTCTTCCAGCAGCCGGCCTCTTCTGCACCAGTCCTCCACTTGCTTCAAGCTTCTCCTTGTGCACACCTTGCACCAAGCTTCCACCAAGCGGAGGGATGAATACCTTTGCGGCTGATCACGGCAGAAGACCTTGTGATCCTTGGGGTCTAGATTCGCACTCCCAGCACTCTTCCTTGGCCACTCTTCTTGCACTCTTCACTTCCAACTCTCTGTGTTGTCGCACATTGGTGACTCTTCACTTCTCTTCTTGCTTCTACTTGGACTCCTCCTTGCTTACTCTCAATCTGCGTCTCCCAAGAATAACCTTTGCCTTCCTTTTTGAATGCGTCGGTCCCGTGACTTCTACTGCAATAGACTCTTGGGCTTCCTTTGATGTCCCAAGATTGTCTTTTTAGGTGGCGGCCAACGACTCACTCCTTTGTCCTGTAGTGTCTTTAGACCCAAAAAGCAAAAATTTGAGTGGGCGGCCATATTTCCACATGTGCATACATGGCCGCTTCACGTACCTTAAACTTTTCCTTTTAATTCTTCACTTTGCACCCAAGAGGGGTTCACCTGGACCTTCCAATTTACTTTAAAACACCCTTTGACCTTAAGGGAATTAGAAAAATACTTTTGCAATACTTTCCCCAATTTAATACCTTTTGTCTGTGAACAATTAAAAGTCCCCTTTTTTATGAACAATTGAGGGTGCACTACCCGTGCACTTTGACCCTTAAATTTTGACACTGTACTCTTGCCTATGCATAACTGTAACCTTGACTTTGCTGGTTTCAACCTGCCAGGGCTCAACAGATACCCACCACCCAATGTGCTCTCCGTCCCGGAGAGACAACAGCAACACGATACAGGGAGAACTCAAGAACAGAGTGGAACAGCAGAAGAAACACAGAGGGGAAGGGGGTTGCTCGCGGGGGGATTGGAGGTGAAGGGTGGGGTGACCGGCGGGGGGAGATGGAGGGGGAGGGGGGGTGTTAGACGGCGAGGAAGAGTGAGGGGAAGGAGGAGGGGTTGCTGGCGGGAGGAGATGGAGATGAAGGGTGGGGTGACCGGCGGGGGAAGATGGAGGTGAAGGGTGGGGTGACCGGCGGGGGAAGATGGAGGGGAAGGGGGGGGTGTTTGTCGGCGGTGGGGGTGGAGGGAGGGTGGAGGGGGAGGGTGGAGGTGGCCGGCGGGGGAGAAGGAGGGGGAGGGGGGTGTTAGACGGCGGGGGAGATTGAGGGGAAGGAGGAGGGTGTGCTGGTGGGAGGATTGGAGGGGAAGGGTAGGGTGTTTGCTCGCGGGAAGGTTGGAGGGGAAGGGTGGGGTGACCGGCGGGGGGAGATGGAGGTGAAGGGTGGGGTGACCGACGGGGGGAGATGGAGGGGGAGGGGGGGTGTTTGTCGGCGGTGGGGGTTGGAGGGGGAGGGTGGGGGTGGCCGGCGGGGGGAGATGGAGGGGGAGGGGGGTGTTGGACGGCGGGGGAGATTGAGGGGAAGGAGGAGGGGTTGCTGGCGGGAGGAGATGGAGATGAAGGGTGGGGTGACCGGCGGGGGGAGATGGAGGGGGAGGGGGGTGTTGGACGGCGGGGGAGATTGAGGGGAAGGCAAGCGGAGGGATGAATACCTTTGCGGCTGATCACGGCAGAAGACCTTGTGATCCTTGGGGTCTAGATTCGCACTCCCAGCACTCTTCCTTGGCCACTCTTCTTGCACTCTTCACTTCCAACTCTCTGTGTTGTCGCACACTGGTGACTCTTCACTTCTCTTCTTGCTTCTACTTGGACTCCTCCTTGCTTACTCTCAATCTGCGTCTCCCAAGAATAACCTTTGCCTTCCTTTTTGAATGCGTCGGTCCCGTGACTTCTACTGCAATAGACTCTTGGGCTTCCTTTGATGTCCCAAGATTGTCTTTTTAGGTGGCGGCCAACGACTCACTCCTTTGTCCTGTAGTGTCTTTAGACCCAAAAAGCAAAAATTTGAGTGGGCGGCCATATTTCCACATGTGCATACATGGCCGCTTCACGTACCTTTACCTTTTCCTTTTAATTCTTCACTTTGCACCCAAGAGGGGTTCACCTGGACCTTCCAATTTACTTTAAAACACCTTTTGACCTTAAGGGAATTAGAAAAATACTTCTGCAATACTTTCCCCAATTTAATACCTTTCGTCTGTGAACAATTAAAAGTCCCCTTTTTTATGAACAATTGAGGGTGCACTACCCGTGCACTTTGACCCTTGAATTTTGACACTGTACTCTTGCCTATGCATAACTGTGACCTTGACTTTGCTGGTTTCAACCTGCCAGGGCTCAACAGATGCCCACCACCCAATGTGCTCTCCGTCCCGGAGAGACAACAGCAACACGATACAGGGGGAACTCAAGAACAGAGTGGAACAGCAGAAGAAACACAGAGGGGAAGGGGGTTGCTCGCGGGGGGATTGGAGGTGAAGGGTGGGGTGACCGGCGGGGGGAGATGGAGGGGGAGGGGGGGTGTTAGACGGCGAGGAAGAGTGAGGGGAAGGAGGAGGGGTTGCTGGCGGGAGGAGATGGAGATGAAGGGTGGGGTGACCGGCGGGGGAAGATGGAGGTGAAGGGTGGGGTGACCGGCGGGGGAAGATGGAGGGGAAGGGGGGGGTGTTTGTCGGCGGTGGGGGTGGAGGGGGGGTGGAGGGGGAGGGTGGGGGTGGCCGGCGGGGGGAGAAGGAGGGGGAGGGGGGTGTTAGACGGCGGGGGAGATTGAGGGGAAGGAGGAGGGTGTGCTGGTGGGAGGATTGGAGGGGAAGGGTAGGGTGTTTGCTCGCGGGAAGGTTGGAGGGGAAGGGTGGGGTGACCGGCGGGGGGAGATGGAGGTGAAGGGTGGGGTGACCGACGGGGGGAGATGGAGGGGGAGGGGGGTTGTTTGTCGGCGGTGGGGGTTGGAGGGGGAGGGTGGGGGTGGCCAGCGGGGGGAGATGGAGGGGAGGAGGGTGTTGGACGACGGGGGAGATTGAAGGGAAGGAGGAGGGGTTGCTGGCGGGAGGAGATGGAGATGAAGGGTGGGGTGACCGGCGGGGGGAGATGGAGGGGGAGGGGGGTGTTGGACGGCGGGGGAGATTGAGGGGAAGGCAAGCGGAGGGATGAATACCTTTGCGGCTGATCACGGCAGAAGACCTTGTGATCCTTGGGGTCTAGATTCGCACTCCCAGCACTCTTCCTTGGCCACTCTTCTTGCACTCTTCACTTCCAACTCTCTGTGTTGTCGCACACTGGTGACTCTTCACTTCTCTTCTTGCTTCTACTTGGACTCCTCCTTGCTTACTCTCAATCTGCGTCTCCCAAGAATAACCTTTGCCTTCCTTTTTGAATGCGTCGGTCCCGTGACTTCTACTGCAATAGACTCTTGGGCTTCCTTTGATGTCCCAAGATTGTCTTTTTAGGTGGCGGCCAACGACTCACTCCTTTGTCCTGTAGTGTCTTTAGACCCAAAAAGCAAAAATTTGAGTGGGCGGCCATATTTCCACATGTGCATACATGGCCGCTTCACGTACCTTTACCTTTTCCTTTTAATTCTTCACTTTGCACCCAAGAGGGGTTCACCTGGACCTTCCAATTTACTTTAAAACACCCTTTGACCTTAAGGGAATTAGAAAAATACTTCTGCAATACTTTCCCCAATTTAATACCTTTCGTCTGTGAACAATTAAAAGTCCCCTTTTTTATGAACAATTGAGGGTGCACTACCCGTGCACTTTGACCCTTGAATTTTGACACTGTACTCTTGCCTATGCATAACTGTGACCTTGACTTTGCTGGTTTCAACCTGCCAGGGCTCAACAGACAGACATAAAAGAAAAAGAAAGATAAAGAGAAGCGAAATCAAAATATTCAGAAAATCAAAAAGCCTTAATGAAGGGACAAATTCACGACCGTTATGTACAGCGCAAAACCTTCCAGAATCAGAGTTTGTTAGAGTTCGTTACACCAAATCAAACTGTATATAAAGAGAGAACGTGCATAAGAAAAGAGGGGGAGTGCGAACAAGAACGTGCGTGAGTAGAGCGCAGTTTGAAATAGAGCACATATAGAGATCAAGAATAAGTTTTAGAAGATGCCAGAGATCGCATATGTAAAGATGAATAACAGAAACCTGAAACGTCAGGTATTCATCTGAGAGAGATGGTAAGAAGAAACTACTTAGTGTAGGAGAGTTTCTATAGCTTGAGCAAGAAGAGGCCAAGCTCGTTTGTACACATTTTCTCTAATAGAAAACACATGTTCATGTGGAAGTTTGCACGCACTGTTCGTATGTGAAGAACTCTGAGTATTTTCGTGTTACGGTATAAAGTCAGTTAACAGTTACAGTTCGTTCAGTAAACGTATTTTTTGGTACTCTCTCAGTAAACGTATTTTTCGGTCAGTTACAATTTTCTCAGTAAACATGTTTTCCGGTAGAACAACGAAGTATATCTCGCAGAATAAATTAAGGTTTTGTATGAGAGATAGCTTATATCATAGCTAGACATCTCTACTATCAGTTCATCAAGGATTTTGGTGAAATGGATATGTACACACAGTACAAAGTCTAACCGGAAAGAGGCATTCTGAACTGGTGAAGTTTTTCCTCAAACTTTAGAAAGTGTTCATTCAGTGAAGGAAGTTCACGCATCACTTTCTTACTTCTTGTATACTCACTTGAAGTAATTACAAACAGAATAGGAGTTGATTCCAGTAAGATTCCGGTATAATTACGGTGTCAGTCTGGTGATAGTCCGGTGAAGTTCCAGTGAATTTTTCAGTGAATTCAAAACGAAGTCTTATATGTTGAGTGACAGTAACTGTGCTGAGCTACTGCTGATTATAGAGGTGTTCTAATATCGCTCTAGCTTAACATCTTTTCGGTGGTGCGGCGAATTCCGCAGGCTTAACAAGGTTCAAGCCTTTGCCGTGACGGCCATCAATAAGTGGTTTCCGAAGAAGAGGAACCACCATGAGTGGTATCAGAGCCGTGAGATCTAAGAAGAGGGTATAGAGCTGGTTAACCACACAAGTGGTAACAGAGTAAGAAAGATTCTCAAAGAGCAAACGGAAGTGAAGACACAAGAGAATTCAAAGAACCTTCATAAAGGAAGGTGAAAGCTAACAAACGGTATCAAGAAGTATCCTGAAGTCATTTTCAAGGTAAAGGGTTACAAAAGGTAAAACCCTTTAACATTACACTCACCGGAAGTAACAGAAACAAGAAGATCATGGTAGATCATGTCCAAATTGATAAATTGGACAGAGATAATTATCCCGCATGGGTAATGGGCATGGAAGCCTTACTTATGAGTAAGGACTTAATGATGTATGTGACCGGAGAAGAAAAGAAGCCGACTTTCGAAGATGATAGTCAACCGGAAAAAGAAGAATTAGAAGCCTTGAAGCTGTGGCAGAAGAAAGATGCAACGGCAAGAGCTTACATTTATAATACCGTTATAGATCATCTACTACCGCACATTAGAGGTCTGGAGAAAGCGGAGGACATATGGAGTGCGTTGGAAGATCATTTCCAAAATACTACGAAAGCTAGGAAGGCTAGCTTATGGTCCGAATTCACAACGTTCAAAAAGAAGTCGAATCAAAGCATTAGTGACTATGTTACTAAGATGAAGGATCTAGCAGATAGTCTTGGATCCATAAATGAAGATGTCAAAGATCACAGATTAATAGCGCAACTGCTAACAGGTTTGAGAGGAGATGAAAGGTGGAAACCTTTTGTACTCTCAACTGAACTTTCTTTAAATCATTTTGTACCAGATTTAAATCAGTTGCTTGGTTTGATGCTCACATATGAGCAAGACCTGAAAGGAGATGCAGATAAAGGACAAAGCTCTGCAATGTACATGAAGAACAAGAAGAAAGCAGATAAAGGTAAGTCAAAAGATGAAGAAGAGTCGAGTTCTCAGGCTTATTATGCAAGAGGTAAAGGCACCGACAGAGGAAGAGCAAGAGGTTTTGGAAAAGGAAGAGGTAGTCAGACTAACAACAAGAAGGCTTGCTAGATCTGTGGATTAAGTAATCATCTGGCTCATGATTGCTGGCACAATCAACATGGATCAAATCAAAATCAGAACAGTAATAGCAGAGGTAGAAGCGGAAGATATCATAGTAATTTTCAAAGAGCAAGACAGAATCAAAGAGGAGGCTATGGTAGAGGTGGAGCAAGAAGTTGGGGACAGAATCAATCCTACAACACCACCTACAACAACTACGCAAATGACACTCAGAATGAAAGTCATACATCATTGATGATGAACTCAATCGGCACATCAGATAACGAAGACCTAAAGGTATTTTACATTGATTCTGGATGTTCTAATCACTTGTCAGGAAATATAGAACTGATGTCAGAATTGGAAAAAGGTAGTTCCAGTCATACTGTTCAAACAGGTGACAATACGAGGCATAATGTACATTCAATTGGAAAAGTGAAATGTAAAAGTGGAGCAGATTTGCTAACCAATGTTTTGTATGTTCTGACAATACCGAAAAATTTAATTAGTGTAGGACAGATAGTTGAGAAAGGTTTTCAGGTCAGATTTACAAATGAAGGAGTATTTGTAGAAGATCCCGAGAATGGATATCATAAGATCGTCTCTAGTAAGAAAGAAGGTAGACTCTTTACTCTAAGAGTACAAGGGAACTGTTAGCCATACAAATGGTTGATTTTTTGGTTTCCATTTTGTAAATCATATATATGGCTGTAGGTATTTTGCATGAAAAGAGGATTGATTGCAGGTATTTGAAAGAGAAAGTTGTAGAAGTTCTCGATGCCAGGACCTATGAGGACACAACCTAAGACATGCCACCAAACTTTGGAATTCTGATCATGGTTATGCAAACACCCTTCAAGCATGTGACCACAGCTTGAAAGAGCTTGGAGTGGATTATGTTGATTCATATTTGGCGCATTCACCGCTATCGCCACCTTCAATCAGGCTTGATACATGGAGAGCCATGGAAATGATTCTGAAGAGTGGAAAAGCGCGATCTATAGGTGTGGAATTGCATCCTTTCAATGTCCGCAAGGACATAGTTGATTTCTGCCGCAAAGAGAATATCATGCTGGAGGCATATTCACCTCTTACTAGAGGGGCAAGATTGAATGAACCTGCACTCAAAAAGATTGCAAAGGAGCATGGAAAGACCACAGCACCGATATTGATTCGCTGGTGTGTACAAAAAGAATTGGTAATAATTCCCAAGTCAGTAAAGCCTACACGCATTCTTGAGAATTCACAGGTTTTGAGTAGATAACCGATGTGTGGAGAACAGAAGAGGGCATCGAGGAGTTTTTTGGTGGCGCCCTTGTACAGATAAGGGGGGGCTCTCTCTCGGCAAAAGAAGGGGAAAAGGGGGCGTTCGGCTGGGGATTTGTCCACCGATAGCAGCGGGTGTGTGAGGGGTTTCTTTTTGTTTTTTCTCGGAGTTAGAGGATTCTCTGTTCATGGCGGAGAAAACAGTTAGATGGGAGATCATCAGAAAGAGGGCTGGAACTTCTCCTTGGGAGACAGCTATGGTGCATGCGGTCGCCTGTTTCGATTCTTAGGTGTGCTGTCAAACAAATCTTTTCAATCGCTTCATATTTTACACACATTACTATGGAGTCTGCTGGCAGATGATGATGTTCTTTGGGTTCCCCGTTCAACTCAGAGGGGAAAAACGGAGAGGAATAGTTGACTGATGAGGAGTTTCATCATTAAGTCCTCTACATAGAGAATAGGAAGCGGGTATTTTACGAAATTACGGTCTGTTCTGACAAAGCTCAAGCCACGGAGATAAACGAAGGAAGACGAGGGATCAGCTACTGTGCATGGAGGCGCTGTTTATAGTGTGACCAACAAACTGATTTGATAGAGGAAGTCAATTTCACGTGCTCGTTTCTTCCATAGTGATGAACACAATCAGCAGTGTCTGGCAATTTGGGGGTCTCTGCTCGAATGAGCTCAATAGAAAAAGGAATTCTAAGAAGGGAGAGCACGGATTAACAACGATCAGAGTGAAATGATGGAGTTTTCTTGTTCTTTGAGAGATGACTGGAGCGACCTCAGAATTTAGGGGGCCTCTGCTGTAACAAAACTAAAATCTGTTTGAGCAGACACTCAGAGCAGCTGGATAGGAAGACTTGAATATGGTTTTGTCACTCATCAGTGAAAGCTGAATGTATCGAATGCGCTGATGTGCTACAGAATTGCAAGCTGATTTGGTTTTCAATGGTCTCTTCAGCAATCATAATGCTATGCACAAGAGATGAAAGAAGGGGCTTTTGATATCTTCTCTTTCATTAAGGCTGGAGCGCTTGTTCGACTCGGGCATGAAAAGCAAAGTGGAGTTCACATGCTGTGGGTAGAGTTTTTTTTATCAGACGGAGATTGGCAGGAACTCTCGAGGAGGATAAACGAGCATGTAAGAATATCCTAAACTCTTTGTTAGCTTCTTCTGTTGCGAAGCTCTTCATGATTTTCCTTTATGCCATTCTATAATGTTTATGTTCTATATCAGCGATCTTTTTCCTGTGAGTTTGGATCAGATGTCCTATCATAGTGATATATGGCCTAACATGATTTACACTATTTACAATCATTGTTGAAAAATCAGTCTTTTCTAAGTTGGTATTCAGATTTTTGTTTTGGGACAAAAATTGAAGTTTATTCAGGAGGAGGATCTTAAACTTTGCAATACTTTGAAATGACGAAAGTGCCTTCGGATTGGTGATTTAGAGTCATCGGCAGATGAAATCTATGCTATTCGAAGTAAATGTTATGCACAATCTTCAGGTTGTTGAAACTGTGATTTTATGCACGAAGAAGATATTTCAACTGAAGATATTTTAGTCAAATCATGAATATAAAATATGTTTTAAGTTCACATATCCCAAGATAGAGAGACATGTTTGCTGTTTAATCCGTCGAAGTCATTGAAGTTGTGAGCTTTTGTACTAGAATAATTGTCAAAATGATTTGTGCGTTTTCTGTTATGTTCCCATTTGTAATAATTGATAAGAGATCTGTCATGAAACAATAAGCGATATGCAAACTCCCTTCGAGCTACAACAAAAACTTAACATTGTTCAAAAGTCTATTCGTTGATTAGAGTCTTGCTTGGCATAAAGAAAAGTTCCACTTGGTGCTCATCATTGTGAAAGTGAACCTTCCAGCCTACTAAGTTGCATCAGGAATACAAATCTTTTTACCAAGAAATATTAGAGAAGTTTATCTCTCTTTTCAATGGAAACGTTTTACATTGTACAGCGCTGATGAACGTTAGTTATCACAAGGATTTCATCTAAATATTTTACCAAAGAGTCAAATCCTCTTAAACAAAGGAGATTTGATAAAAAATTGCTTGAATTTCAAATCGAGATGCATATTCAACCCTGTGCCGATAATATATTCCTCAAAGTTTCATTTTGCTTCATGCTCGTACAAGAAGAAAGAACAGTACACTCTGGAATTATGTTTAGTCACGAAACCCATTGAAGCTAAATCCTTAGTCCTCATGAGGTACTTTGAGCTTTGGAATAAATTTTCTATTGTGCTTCATTTGTGTCCACTTATGCAAGTACGAATCTAGAACCTCATTTATTCTTCTCACCCTTCTTTGCCTGATCCTCGCGACACACCTAGTGAACCCGACGTGAAAGGAGGGGGGTTGAGTGAAGAAAGGGAGGGAATTGCGGGTGTGTGTGCATATGTGCAAAAGGGAAAAGAAAAGAACCAAAGGGAAAGCGAGTGGAAGCGGGTATATACATATGTGATATTCGAGAGCAATTGTGGACTCAGAATAAAAGAAAGTGGCATAGCACAAGCTAATTTAACAAAACATAGGTGTGTGCAAGGCAGTTTCCCTTGGGCTACAAAAAAGTAAACATTTTGGTGCGTTTGCCGGGAAACATATGCGCTAGTGCATAGACATAGGAAGAATCCATTGCGAGATAATTGTGGGCTCTAGGTAATCCAAGTGGACCAATTGTGAGGGATTTGAGCAAAATTAAGTCTCATATAATCACTTTTTCCGTGGGCTTAGGAACTTTTCATTTGGTGCGTTTGCCGGGAATTTATGAGCTAGTGCATAGCCATAAGAAGAATCCATTGCGAGATAATTGTGGGCTCTAGGTAATCCAAGTAGACCGATTGCGAGGGGTTTTGAACATCATAAAGCCCCGTATAATCACTTTTTCCGTGGGCTTAAGACCCTAACAGGAACATTGGCCAAGCGTTGCTCACACATGGTGAAAAGGTGATTACAGAACTTGATCTCTGGCATAAGAGATTAGGTCATTTCAATGAAAAAGGAATTAAAGCTATGATTTCAAATCAGTCAGGACTAGGATTACCGAATGTACAGAACCAACACATGATTCACAAGTGCGAAGCATGTCAAATGGGAAAAGCCCACATGTTACCTTTCCAGAAGAAAGGATTCAAACATGATGAAGTACTCGAACTCATTCATACAGATGTATGGGGTCCAACAAAAGAAGGATCAATCAGCGGCTCAAGGTATTATGTTTTATTCATTGATGATGCTACAAGATGGATAACGTTATATATTTTGAAGGAAAGATCAAAAGTATTTGAAACCTTCAAGCATTTTCATGCATATGCTAAAAGACTCACGGGTCGAAAGCTGAAGAGACTGAGGTCTGATGGAGGGGGAGAATACTTCTCCCGAGAGTTCAATGACTATCTGTGGAATGCAGGTATTAAGAGAGAAATAACCTGCAGGTATACACCACAACAAAATGGTGTAGTAGAAAGAAGGAACCGAACTCTAGTTGAGTTTGCACGAGCTATGCTAAAGGAAAAGGATTGTCCAAATTATCTTTGGGCTGAAGCTGTAAATATAGCTACATACTTGGTAAACAGATTACCATGTACAAATTTAGATGGAATGACCCCTTATGAAGCTTGGTGGGGAAAGAAACCAACACTTGATCATTGCAAAGTGTTTGGATCAGTAGCTTACGCTTATGTACCATCACAACTCAGACATAAGCTTGAACCAAAAGCAGAAAAATATGTGTTCGTCGGATATGATGAAAAGAAGATGGGCTACAGGTTATGGAGTCCTCTAACAAAACAGTTTACTGTTTCCAGAGATGTTACATTTGATGAATAGAAAAGCTGGTATACAGATCAAAGTCATACAATGGAAGAATTTGAAGAAGAAGTAAGAAGGAAAGAGAAGGGAAAATCAATTGTACAGGTGAATAGAGATGAAGACTTCAGGTATGAGAAATGGAGATGAACAGGGATTTGATGAAGATGTGTATTCAGATACACATGAAGAGTTTGAACCAAGAAGGTCAAGCAGGACTAGAAGACAACCAGAAAGGTATTCCTATGATACTTCTTATATAACTCAGAAAAATTACGCATATATGGTTAAAGATGATGAAGAACCTCAGAACTATGATGAAGCTAAAGGCAAGAAGCAATGGGAAGAAGCAATGGAAGAAGAGTTCAGCGCACTAGAAGAGAACAAGACATGGGAACTTGTTCCGAAACCAAATGGTAAGAAAGTGATTGGAAATAAATGGGTTTTCAAAGTCAAGAAACTTGCAGATGGAAGGATAGCCAGATACAAAGCTAGACTAGTTATCAAGGGCTATGCTCAGACGCATGGCATAGATTACAATGAGACATTTAGTCCGGTGGCAAAAATGTCAACCATAAGGACAGTGATTGCTATAGCAGCATCAAAAGGATGGAAGCTAAGTCAGCTAGATATAAAGAACACATTTCTGAATGGATATATATCAGATGAAGTCTATATGGAACAGCCTGAAGGGTTTGTAAGTTCCAGATACCCAAATTTTGTTTGCAGATTAAGAAAAGCACTTTACGGACTGAAGCAAGCTCCAAGAGCTTGGAATTACAGGCTTGTGAAATATCTCAATGAACTTGGGGCTTTATCGTCAACAGAAGCAAAATATAAAGGACTTGTAGAAACAACTAAAGAAGTGATATGGATGCAGACCTTGTTCAAAAGCATGGGTATTGATCAAGGTATACCTATCATACATGGAGATAATATGAGCTCGCTGTATCTTGCAGCAAATCCAGTATTTCATGCAAGAACAAAGCACATAGAAATTCAGTATCATTTCCTAAGGGAAAAGGTAATGGAGAAGGAGATAGAAATAGTATACACTCCGACAAAAGATCAGATTGCAGATATTCTGACAAAGAGCTTGGATGGAACAAAGACAAGTAGATTCAAAGAAATGGCAGGTATAAAAGAAAGAAAAATATATGAAAGACAGGAAAAGTAAAATTAGTGATTGAGGGGGAGCTGTTGAAGAATCACTCACAAATTTGACATACAGACAGACATAAAAGAAAAAGAAAGATAAAGAGAAGCGGAATCAAAATATTCAGAAAATCAAAAAGCCTTAATGAAGGGACAAATTCACGACCGTTATGTACATCACAGAATCTTCCAGAATCAGAGTTTGTTAGAGTTCGTTACACCGAATCAAATTGTATATAAAGAGAGAACGTGCATAAGAAAAGAGGGGGAGGGCGAACAAGAACGTGCATGAGTAGAGCGCAGTTTGAAATAGAGCACATATAGAGATCAAGAATAAGTTTTAGAAGACGTCAGAGATCGCGTATGTAAAGATGAATAAAAGAAACCTGAAACATCAGGTATTCATCTGAGAGAGATGGTAAGAAGAAACTACTCAGTGTAGGAGAGTTTCTATAGCTTGAGCAAGAAGAGGCCAAGCTAGTTTGTTCACATCTTCTCTAATAGAAAACACATGTTCATGTGGAAGTTTGCGCGCACTGTTCGTATGTGAAGAACTCTGAGTATTTTCGTGTTACGGTATAAAGTCAGTTAACAGCTACAGTTCGTTCAGTAAACGTATTTTCTGGTACTCTCTCAGTAAACGTATTTTTCGGTCAGTTACAGTTTTCTCAGTAAATGTGTTTTCCGGTAGAACAACGAAATATATCTCGCAGAATAAATTAAGGTTTTGTATGAGAGATAGCTTATCTTATAGCTAGACATCTCTACTATCAGTTCATCAAGGATTTCGGTGAAATGGATATGTACACACAATACAAAGTCTAACCGGAAAGAGGCATTCTGAACTGGTGAAGTTTTTCCTCAAACTTCAAAAAGTGTTCATTCAGTGAAGGAAGTTCACGCATCACTTTCTTACTTCTTGTATACTCACTTGAAGTAATTACAAACAAATTTAGGACTTAGCATTTTTTGTACAGTTTGGGTAAAACTTTTTTAGGCTAGATAGATAGAGCTTTTGCAAGAGCTTTCTAGTGATATGCTTCATTCAGTAATCAGAGGCTAGACTTAGGAGAAAAGGTAAACCCTAATTCTGCCCTAAAATGGTGGATGAACATTTTTGAGGTTCTAACTCTTGAAAAGCTAGATCAATTAGTCAAGGATGGCAAAAAGTACTCAAAATAAGTGATCCAAAATAAAGCAAACTCAAAATTAGCGATTGGATTATTTTAAGCCATGAAAAGTAGAATTTAGCGATCCAATTATTTAAAAACAGCGAAGGCAACTTTTTCGACTCACGATATGATTTTTTTGCAAAATTTGATGACATCTTTATTTTGGAGGTTCAATGCTATATAAGGAGCACCTTGGGCACACTTTTCGATAATTGGAGCTAGAGTTGATGCTTACTTTGTGTCAATTTTGGATTTCTGAAGCTTTGGAGGTGAAGGAAAGGTGAAGGAGAGGCTACTCTCTTGGAGCAAGGAGTCTTCTATAAGTTGGTGGCAACTATCTTTTGTAAGTTGATCCTATTTTTTGTTTTTAGGATTTTTGCACCCTAATTTCAGAATTAGGGTTTGTTGATTTTCATATTTGTTGCACTTTCTTGAGAGGTTAGATTCACTTTGTTGCTCATTTAGTTCACACACACTCAGATTATAACACCATAATTTGAATTCTATACATCATCATCTTCTTCGCTATTCTTCCATCTAGTGAGTGCACAATTATGTGGTTGATTAGTACTCCCATGTTGTAATTTGGCCATCTATATTTAGTGAGTAAGCACTTTTCTTACGTTACTTACTCTTGTCTCAAGATCTGTTTCTATCTCTCTCTTATCATCTTGTTTAATTAAGTGTGTATGCTCAAAGGTTTTTAGTATTGGAAGATCTCGGGGCCCCGAATTCCAACAGAAAATAGAAGTCATGGCCCTTAGTTATAAGTGAAATCTATTTTAGCAATTTTTGAAGAAAATGTCAAATATGGGAAGCTCTCAAAAGATTATACAAAGGAGTAATTGAATCCATAGACCAAAGATAGTTGGTAGTGATGGTGGAAAAAGCCCTTTCTAGTGAGTTCTTCAAGAATACATACAACATTGATAGTTAATATTTTTAGCCCACAAAATGCAGTGTAAGCAAACATGTAAGAAGCTCTATTAAGGACGACGGATACTAGGAGGGTGATTATTGTGAGAAAGAGAAGAACAAGTGCCAAAGTAGTGATGAAGAAAGAATGGACCCAAAAAAATTCATTTAAAGTCCTTAATGATGTAATGGAATATATTCAAAGCCTTGTATTTTTACCCTAAGAGGATTCCTCTTGTGTCATACTCCCAACCTTGTAAAATAGTCAAATAACTCCTAGGTTTTGATATACTTTTTGAATGCCCATCCAAAAGTGTGAATGGAAATGATTATGGGAACTTTTATATAAATCATTTTGAACTAATTTGTAAAGAATTTTCATTTGGAATAGAAAAGTTAACATGAACAAGTACAATCCTATAAATTCTTCTTCTTCTTCTTAGCCTATTATCTCCTTCTTCGCAACCTTGTGTGCATGGTTATGGCTTGGAATGTGGAACATGATGTTGATTTGCATAATACTTATATTATTGGGAGATCTATGCATCTCTTGCTTGAGTTTTTGGTACATATCCATGAGGTAATAGGCCGTTTCTTTAGCAACTGAGTTATTGACATGATTTGAGAGTTGTACATCCATCCTTGGGTGTTGCCCATAATTTGCAAAGAAGGAACTTTTCTTGGTAGATATATGAACACTTTTGTTATAGGAAAAATCAGCAAAGGGTAAAAGCTCTAACTCATCATTTTGATGATAGTTGATGGTGCAATAGAGATACTAATCTAGGACTTGATTCATCATTTTTGTTGACCATCAATCTGTGAATGATTTTTTGTAGGCATATGACTCTCGCAATTTGTGAATGATTTTTTGTAGGCATACATTGAGGGATATGACTCTCGCAATTAGGTTACCCAGAAATGGTGAGCCGCTAGACATAGTCTATGCGACTATAGAAGTCACTTGAAGACTTGGACATGATGTTCAAGGCCTACCAAGCTTGATGTCAAGAAGGGCTAAACATAGCGGAGTTGGATAAATAGTATCCCAAGGTAGACTTAGAGATTGAAAGGACCAAGCTTTATGCAAAGATCTTAGAGCTATCTTAGGATATGTTTGATGCAAACCATCTTTTCAATAAGAAAAACTGAGTTAAATGAGAGCTGCATTTTTTTGGGTGTGTGTAGAGTGCGAGAGACACACAAGAACCACAAATGTAGCAAGACGCATGGAGAAGACGGATGGATAGAATAGATCTCTTTATTGATGATGAAGAAAAATCATGTAAGAGTTTAATAACATTCCTAAGTACAAATTACCATCACATATGAGTCAATCATATGTGTGTTAACATGGTGGAAAAACCCCTTGCTAGCACTAGAGTAAAAAGTGCCTATGTATAAGGAAAAGGTTCACATCAAAGCTACTCAAGGAACACATAAATGTACACATTTTGAAGGACATTTGGAGATATTAGATCAGTTGGTAGCTAAAACTAAGACTTTTGCTACTTGAGAGACTTAGAATAGTGGAAGTGAACAGGAAATCGTACCCCCACCAAGAAGCTTATGTTCCTTATTCTATGGATTATGAAATTCCTTCCTAAATAAATCACTATTCCCAAGAGTTCTTGAGAGAACTACAAGAGGATAAATGGGCCAAGGAGAGAGAGGATCCTCCTCCGATTCAAGAAGTTTCTTCATGATTAATTCCCTCAAGCAATTCCCTATATCTATGGAGAGCAAGAATACATGCAATCAAGTGAAAAATTAGACATCCAATACAATTCTTTAGAAGAATTTCGTCATTTTGCAGGCCCTTTGGAATCTAATTCTATTCAAATGAGAGATCCCATGGTCAGGGTTAGAAACAAAGAATCATCTCTACCTAGGAAAACTCAAGTAGTTAACAACACTAAAGTACAATGCCATCTCAATTTAGAAGAACTACTTAGAATCAAACCCAATTTGTGGAAGCACATAGCAAACCAATTGCTAGAAGTTGCTAAGTCCCACCCTTAGGTAGGATCTCAAAAGAGAGTACCCAAATACCCATAATTAAGATAGGAGATATGAGCAAGGGAGAAGAAGGAGATACATATCTAGCTATCACATAACAAGGATATATTACGAAAGCAATCTTAGAATTAGCAGCAGGAATCATCGTTGCCACCACTTTCCTATGGAAACATTGGGGCAAGATAACTTTAAGATCGACGAGAATGAAGGTGCAAATGGTAGATGAACATATAGAGAAGCCTCTAGGATTGCTAGAAGGAACCACTCTTAGTATTTGTGGTGTAGAGTTTGAACACACTTTTGCCATATGTGATTTTGGGAAGAATCATGTCCACCATATGATTTTAGGTAGACACTGCATGAGAAAATTGTTGATAGTGTAGGACTAGGGAACCAATTCCTTGTACTTATATCATTTAGGGGCAATGAACAAAGTCAATCTCAAAGACTATTCTCATAGAGATATACCACCCCTTCAATGGAACCCAATCCACAAAATGTTAGATTAGACAGAATCAGTACATTCCATAGGCTCAAATCCTTCATGGATGCACAAGGATACACATTTATGGATGTGTAAAATTGTAGGCAAAGAGGAAAAGCACATGGAAGCTAGAAATTTAGGTACTACTAAAAACCATAGATCAATTCAAGACCCAACCTATGCACCTATGATATTCCCTGATGAGGAATTTGAACCCCATGGTTGGGCAAACATCTTAGCAATAGTGTATATAGTGGTGAAAAGAAATAAGGATGGACCCCCCATTGTGATGACGATGGCTATGAAATCTTAATATTCATGATAAAACCTCTAATCATCAAGGAATCTGAGCCTAGTATAGATGTACTGGCAAAAGCAAGTGATGAGGATTCAAACTCCATCATCATGGAACCTTTTTGTGCTTCAAAAGAAGAGTATCTTTATTTGGTTGAAGCTAAAACTCAAAAAATGAAGATAACAAACAAGAGATAATGTTGATGGAAGTAGACACCAAATTGGAAGAATAAATGAAAGAAAAATTTCCCCACACAAGTAGAGGAAGAATCCTTATTCAAAGTTTCAGACAATTTCAAGAAATATGAAATAGAGGAAAAGAAAATTCTAGTGAGAATGCTTAAATGAGAAGCTCTCATGGGAGAAGCTTACGATAATAAAGAGCAAACTAAGAAGGTTGTAGTGACGATTGAGATGGAGAAGAAATATGCACATACATAGCACATAATTTGAGTGAAAAAGAGGAATGAGAGTTGATCAATTTGTTGAGAGAATATAGAGGTGTGTTCCCTTGGAGCTATAAGGACTTGAAAGGAGTGGATGTGAACATCTGTTCTCATAGGATCCCTATGACCTTAGATGCCAAGCCAACAATGCGAAAGCTTTACACCTATAATGATACCTATGCTTCCAAAATAAAAGATGAGATCCATAGGTTGACAGAAGCTAGATTCATCTATGAAATTGATGTTGGTGCATTTTACCCAAGCCTACATGCTTGATATTCTTGATATTATGATCATTTTTAAGTCACATGTGTAGTCATGTGAACACCTCTTGTAAACGAGTACATTTTATCTCTTGTAATTGAAAAAAGAAAAAAGGAAAAGGATGGCTTACCTCATCCATGATATAAAAGCAAAGTCGTGGCTTGAATTACCTAAAACCACAAATTTTTGAGCTGAGGGAATATCTCCTAACTTTGGGGATTACTTTTAGGTGTAGCCATTCAAATTCGAATTCAAAACTCCCTCCAAGAATAGCTATAAAAAGAGCAAGAAGGAAGAGGCGATTAGCAAGCCTTGTACGCGACCACTTCATGTCATTTTGTAGAGATTGAAGAGCTTACTCCATAGCTCTATCATTCTAATCCCATTGTGCAAATATTCATTGCCAATGTGGTTGTAATCATATGTGAATCTATACATTTATCATCATCTACTTCTCTGTTTTGTTCTCTGCTATACGCACTCAGAGTAGTAACTTTAGAAGGTCATATCTCGAGTTCTACACAACCTTCTTCAGTGTTTTAATATGACTTGGATAGCTCTTACTGTCTAGTTTTTGCATACCAATTTTCATGGTCATTGGATTTAGAGTTGTGGAGATATCTACATTTTACTGCTCATTACTCTATCTCTATAGAGCCCCGAGAATGGTGGGCATGTTCCAGAAATTGATAAATCTTGTTCTCAGTGCTCAGTCCATCATTTGAAGTGTTTTAACTTGGATTTGGAAGCTTGCTAAGTTTATTTGCTATGAACAAAATGAATTTATCTAATTCTTACTAGGTTGAGAGCACTGCTCAATTTTTCCAGCAGGTGTATGTCCAAAAATAGCAAGTTTTGGGAGCTAGTCATTTCGCAACTAGTTTGTCTTGACTTAAACTTTTGGGATACATGTTCCAAAGTACTTGGCTGATATTTTGGTGGATTTAGGAAGCTCAAAGGGTCTACTAATCAACTCAGAAGTCTCAGTTGGCTGGTGTGAAGCTGGTTGTAGTAGCACCTACTCATCTTTGGATTGCATCCACCATCTCTCTTCACAGTGGTATCAGAGCATAGTCAAGCACATGGGAGATGGATTTCCATCAACAATTAAGAAATTGGATCAAAAAACTACCCGGAATGGTCTCTAAGGATAGAGGCTTACCTTCAAGGGAGGAATCTATATGGATTCATATCCGGAGATGAAGCAATGCCAACCATGAGGAACAAAGGGCAACCATCACATGAAGAAGTGGAAGGACTTTCAAATTGGTGTTCGAAGGATGCACTTGCAAGGTCCTATATTCTAAACTCAATCTCTGATTTTCTTTTACCTCATGTCAAGGGATGCAAGACATCAAGAGAGACCTGGAATGCACTTGCTTTTTTCTTCTCTTCCAACACTCGAGCAAGGAAGAACCAATTGTGGATGGAGTTCACAACAATGAAGAAAATCCCGAAGCAAAGTGTGACTGATTATGTCACAAAGATGAAGGAGATTTCCGACCAACTTGGAAGCATTGGAGAGGTAATTGAAGAGGAGCAAAGCATTAGACAAATCATAAATGGAATCAAAGCAGACGACAAGTGGGAGTCATTCACAACAGCCATGGATTTATACATGTATATGCATGTACCCAACCTCAACACACTCATGGGCCAACTCTTCACTCATTAAGCAAAGATTAGCAAAGGTGGTGAGTCCCCAAGAGGTAATCAAACATCTGCCTTATATTTTGATAAAGCTAAGGTCAAGGAAAAAGTCAAAGAATAGGAAGAATGAAGAGAAAGGTAGCTCTTTCCAAGCAAACTTTGTAGGTAGAGGAAGAGCTAGAGGAAGAGGCAGAGGTGGAAAGCAAGGCAGGGGGAGATTCCAATCATCTCAACCTTGCAATATATGTGGCTTATCTAATCATACTACTGAAGAATGTTTCAGGAACCTGAGGAACTCAAGAGGAAGAGGATCCAATAGAGGTGGCTATGGATCAAATAGAGGTAGGTACAATGGAGGCTACAACAACAACTACCACAACAACAATTACAACAACAACAACTATCAAAGTGGCCATAGAGGAAGAAGAGATTACAATAACTATGCAGAGGACCAAAGTCAAGAAGATTCATTATTGATTATGAGTCTATCAGTGAAGAAGGGTAATAAGGATGATCACATATTTTACATTGATTCGGGATGCTCAAACCATGTAGTAGGAAATGTGGCTTTACTTTCTGATTTGGAAGATCCTCATAACAAGCATGAAGTGTAAAGAAGAGATGACACAAAGCACTCAATGGAGAAGATAGGTAATGTGAAGACATCAGATGTGAATATGAACCTCTTAAGCAAAGTCTTGTATGTCCCTACAATTACCAAAAATTTAATAAGTGTTGGACAGATTGTTAAAAAAGGATTGCAGGTTAGATTCAACCAATTTGGAGCATATGTTGAAGACCCAAGGCAAGGCTTTCGAAGGATTGCCAAAGGAAAAAACAAGAAGGCTCTTCACTTTTGAAGTGGAAGATAGAAAGAACATAGCTTTGTTTAGCTATGGATCTCAAACTCTAATAGAGTTGGAGATATGGCACAAGAGGCTTGCTCACATTGGTGAGAGGACACTCAAACAAATTTGCAGGGACCAAAGTGTACTTGGTTTGCCTAGTATCACAAGGCAACACATGATTTATAAGTGTGAAGCTTGTCAACTTGGCAAGGCTCATAGACAACCTTTCAATAAGAAAGGATATATGTATCAAAATCCTTTGGATCTAGCAACACATGATTTATAAGTGTGAAGCTTGTCAACTTGGCAAGGCTCATAGACAACCTTTCAATAAGTAAGGATATATGTATCAAAATCCTGTGGATCTAGTGCACACGGATGTGTTGGAGCTATGAAGTTATGAAGGACCCATGAAGCTATGAAGGCTATGGAGTACTTGGGGGCCTCCCTCAGAGCTAAGGATACTTGAAGGTTTAAGGCCTTGTGTGGTAGTCTCTCAAGTTTCCCACTTTTTCCTTTTGTATACAAGTTCTTCATAGGAACTCTCTCTTATTTCCTTTTTTGAGAAAAACCATAAAAACTCAACCTTATCCTTCTTTTTGTAAAAGGCTTGTTTTTGGGTCTTGCCTTATTTTAGAATTGAGAGCTCTCTTTTGGATACGTGCAAGAGCTCTCTTTCTCTCTAAGAAGATTCCCTTTTTTATTTTCCCAACCACCTACCTTTTTTAGAATATCTCTAGTTAATGAAATCTTTGGCCACTTGTACTCAACGGATCCCTCCTCTCTTATATAAAGAGGGTTTCATTTTGTAAAAGGAGGTCCCTTGGCCATGGCCTTGGCCTCCGAGCTAATGGAAAGAAGGTTCATTTGGCTTCCACATTTCTCCTTGTGTGCTAGGCGTTGATCCATGTGTGTGGGTTTGGCGCTTGGGGTTGTCTTGTGTGTGAGCATTGCCCTCCCTTGCTCCTTTTGACGTTGGCCGTGGTGCCATTGTTTGTGGACGTGGGTGTGTGTGTGTTGCTTATACTTCTTGCAACTCCTCTTGGAAGAGCCTCTCACTTTCATGTGAGGCGGTTTGGGTTGGTTACTCCCCATACTTCAACAACACGGATGTGTGGGTCCAAGTAAGGAGCCATCTATATCAGGCTCAAGATTGTTACACTTATGTGTTCCTCGAGTAGCTTTGATGTGAACCTTTTCCCTATACATGGGCACTTTTTACTCGAGTGCTGGCTAGAGGTTTTTTCCCCATGTTACCACATACTTGATACTCTCATATGTGGTGGTACTTTGTACTTAGGGACATTATTCAGCTCTTACTTCAGTTCAGTTCATCGTCAATAGAGAGAGCTATTCTAGCCATCGTCTTCTCCATGTGTCTTGCTGCATTTGTGCTCCTTGTGTGTGCTTCTTGTGTGTCTCTCGCACTTCTACACACACCCAACAGTGGTATCAGAGCAGGGTCAGCTTCTTCTCAAGTTTTGGTTTTTTGCGTCGCGGCGTGTGCGCACTTTAACAGTGCAAAGGAATCGCCATTAGAGTGACAATTTGTGAGCTGAAATTTCAGCACTCATTTCAGCTTTCATCGAAGTGAAGATTTTGTCACATTCTTGTTCCTTAGTGAAATGGCAGGCAGCAATGACTTGTTTGGCATGCTTCAAGCTGAAGATAAGCTTGATGGGACCAACTATCCGATGTGGTCTTACATGATGAAGCATGTTCTTGTTGCAAAACAACTTTGGAACATAGTGGCAGATGTAGATCGAAGACTGGCAAGTGCTTCTACTTCACAGTCTACTGTCACAGATGGAGCTTCTTCTTCGAGTACAGTGGTTTCTCCTTCTCCACCTACACAGGAGCAGCTTAGATGGGATGGAAAATCCGCTCAAGCTCATGCTTTGATTGCGCTTTCAGTGAAGTGTCATATAGTTCCACACATTCGGTCATGTTCTACATCGAGACAGGCATGGGACACTCTTGCTTCTTTGTATGCCGTGCGTAATGAAGCACGTGTTGCATACTTGAGGAAGAAACTTGAGGATGTATGTATGGCTGAAAATGAGTCGGTGGATGTGTATGTGACATGCATCAAGGACTTGAAAGAGCAATTGGCAAACATAGATGAGATCATTCTGAATGCATCACTCATTTCTACATTGTTGAAAGGATTACTGGAATCTTTCCAAAGCTTTGCTACTACACTTCGCTTGGTTGCAAAACGAAATCCTAATATGTATGCATTTGATGAGGTTGTGTCTCTTCTTTTGCAAGAAGAGCAATCTAGAGTGAATAGGAGTGGTTTGATTGAGGGAACGCAAGCACTTGCTATCTCACAAAAGGGGAAAAGCAAGTATGGTTTAGCTTTGGGTTCATCAAAACCAAAGCCTCAACCTTCCTCTTCCACTCATTCCTCTAATGATGGTGATTTGCAAAAGAAGAAGAGATGCAAATATTGCCGGAAGGCTTTTCATACTATTGATGAGTGTAGAAAGCTTGCAAAACGCAATGAAAAGAAGAAGGAATCCGACATGTCTATTGTTGAAAATTCAGCAAATGCAAAGAATGATGAAGCTAACATGGCTCAAGATTTTTGGGCATGTGTTGTTACATGTCATTATGATGCTTCTTTACATTCTAAATGTATGGTTGTGAGTGAGGCTGATTCGGATTGGTTCTTTGATAGTGGTGCTTCAAAGCACATAACATCATGCAAAAGATTTTTTGCCTCTTTGAAAGATGCACCTAAAGGAGGACATGTGGTGTGTGCAGACAATGCCTCTTATCCTATCATTGGAGTAGGAGAAATTGAGCTTACGACTACAAATGGAGGTGTGATTCTCTTGAAAAATGCATTTATGTGCCCGATATCAAGAAGAACTTAATTTCAGTTCCGTTGATTGCCAAAGCTGGACTTCATGTACACTTTGTTGATGATAAGTGTATGGTTCATGATTTCAGCAATGGCAATGTTATCGTGATGTCCGGTACATTATGTAATGGTTTGTATCGCATGGATACATACAAGAGGGCTACCTCGAATGCCTTACTTGCTCATACTTCTTCCATGGATGAAATGGAGCTTTGGCATGCTCGTTTTGGTCACTTGAATTTCAATAGTTTGCTCTACTTGCAAAAGAAGGACATGGTTATTGGCTTGCCTACCCTTGAGTCCATTGAAAAGCATGCATGTGAAGGTTGCATTCTTGGAAAAATGCATCATGCTTCTTTTCCAAAAGATAGTCATACACACACTACCTGAAAATTGCAACTCGTTCATAGTGATGTATGTGGTCCGGTCAAGACTCCATCTTTTGGGAAGCATGTATATTTTGTTACCTTCATTTATGATGCTACTCGCCATACATGGATGTATCCTATGAAAGCAAAGAATGAGGCATTTTCTTGCTTCAAAGCATTTTTAGCTATGGCTGAAAATTTTTCTTCACAAAAGCTTTTGACTCTATGCACGGATCGTGGTGGGGAATACATGTCACATGAGTTTAATGATTTTCTTCATGAAAAAGGTATTTCACACCAATGTACGGTGCCATATACACCTCAACAAAATGGTGTTGCCGAGCATAAAAATAGAACTTTACTTGAAATGGCACGATGTATGGTTAAAGGAAAGCATCTTCCTCATAAGTTTTAGATGGAAGCGATCATGTGTGCAAACTATGTGTTGAATCACAGCCAAAGCATTGAGAGTCATCACTCCTTATGAGGCTTGGAATGGTCATAAGCCTATGGTTAGTCATATGCCTGTGTTTGGTTGTTTGGCATATGCTCTTGTGCCATCACAACAACGTCACAAACTTGATGACAAGGCAAAGAAATGTATATTTGTTGGTTATAGTGCTGAAAGTAAGCGATATCGGTTGTACCATCCATTGATGAAGACAATTATTGTGAGTTGAGATGTGGTATTTGCTGAAAATTCAGTTTTCCCTCTACTTGAATGCAAAAAACTGCCAACAGTTAGCTCACAAGATGTGTTCAATACACTCATGCCTTTGTTCCAAAATGGTGCGCTTGAGTATGGCCATGTAGATCAGCCAACTGAGGTTCAAAGGGCTGAAAAATTCCAGCCACATAGGGCTGAAATGCAGAGAATTTCCAGCCAAACATGGCTGAAAAATTTCAGTAAAAAAATGTCCAAACTGCTGGAAATTTCCAGCCACATATGGCTGAACATTTGGATCAAAATATGGCTGAAACTGAGCATGAAATTCAGCCCACACATGATGTACATATTGAAGATGTTTTACATAATGAAAGCATGTCTATCAAGAGTGCACAATCTATGCCAAAGTGGCTGAAACAAACTTTACAGGACAGCAAAGGGAGTGCACCTTTACTTGGTAGAACAAGATCAAGCTCTCACCATGCATCAAGTAATTTTGTGGATTATTCTCTTATTGCTATAGCATGTAATGAAGAGACGCTTTCTTTTGAAGATGCATGTGACGATCCACAATGGATGAGTGCTATGCAATCAGAAATGGATTCCATACATAGGAATGGTACTTGGGAGTTATGTGAATTGCCAAAAGGAAAGAATGTCATTGGTACAAAGTGGGTTTACAAGATTAAGAGAAAATCTAATGGTAGCATTGATCGCTACAAAGCTAGATTGGTTGCCAAAGGATATGCGCAACAATATGGCATTGACTATGAGGAAACTTTTGCACCTACTTCACGCATGACTACCATTCGTACCGTGGTTGCATTGGCTGCCCATCGAGGTTGGAAAGTACATCAATTGGACATAAAAATAGCCTTCTTGAATGGAGATTTGCAAGAAGAGGTTTATGTGAAGCAACCTCTTGGATTTTCTATGAACGGGAAAGAGCATATGGTTTGTCGCTTGCATAAAGCCTTGTATGGTCTCAAGCAAGCTCCACGTGCATGGTATGACAAAATACATAAGCACTTGATTGCTCTTGGCTTCACATGTAGTCCGATTGAAAGCACACTCTATGTACGCAAAAATGGGGCTGATCTTATAGTGCTTGTTCTTTATGTCGATGACATACTCTTGACTGGGTCATGTGATGCAAAACTTGACATTCTTATGGATGATTTGCAGCATACTTTTGATGTCACTTATCTTGGTCTTTTGAGCTACTATCTTGGCATCCAATTTGTATCCGTTGAGGGGGGAATTGTTATGTATCAAGCAAAGTATGTTGAAAAATTACTTCAGCGTTTTGACTTTGAGGATTGTAAGCCAGTTTCCACACCAGTTGAGACAGGATTCAGGTTCTCAGTTGAGGATTCCAGTGATGCATTTGATACTTCTCTTTGTCAGCAAGCTGTGGGATGTCTTATATATGCATGCAACACAAGGCCGGATATACAGTATGCAGTTTCCCAGTTGAGTCGATTCATGCATAGCCCTGGCACTAAGCATTGGCAAGCGGTGAAACGTGTGTTTAGATATCTCCGAGGCACTTTGAGCTTAGGTCTCTTTTATGGCAGAGATGTTCAACCATGCTTGCATGCTTTTACAGATAGTGATTGGGCTGGTTGTTATGATACTCGCATGTCCACTAGTGGTAATTGCTTTTTCCTTGGAGACTCATGCATATCTTGGTTGAGTAAGAAGAAACCTACAGTGGCGACATCGAGTTGTGAAGCTGAGTATAGGGAACTTTTCACAGCTACAGTGGAGTGTATATGGCTGAGACGCCTATTGATGGATCTTTGCATGGAGATTGATGCTGCTACGCATATTCTCACTGATAGTCAGAGTGCTTCGGCTATTGCACGAAACCCAACGTTTCATGCACGGACCAAACATATTGAGGTGCATTATCACTATGTGAGAGAGCGCCTTCATGTAGGAGATATTGATTTGGTATATGTGCCTACACAAGATAATGTGGCAGACATATTTACCAAAGCTCTTCCATGGGAAAAGTTTGAAGCTTTTCGCAAAGCTTTAGGCTTATTACCTTGTGGGGGCTGATCTATCACTCCCTGTATGTGTTCACATCATTCGCTCCAGGGGGGTTTGTTACACTTATGTGTTCGTTGAGTAGCTTTGATGTGAACCTTTTCCCTATACTGATGGAGATTGTTAATCTCCAAAAGAACAAGTTAGCCTTGAATTTAGATCACCTCTATATCAAGATTAACCTTAGACTCCACCAAACTTAGAGATCATTCACCAATTTATCAGAAATTTGATTATTCTGAAAAATTCAACTTCTTCAGAAAAGTCTGCTGCAGATTAATCACTCATTGACTCATTAAATCTGTAAAGTTTTTGACAAAACTTTGCACAACACTTCGCCTTGAGATTGCGCAACTTTACCAAGTTAAATTTCTCAAAATGATTGAGTACACACTGAGAAATATGTGAAACACTTTACCTATGTCTGAAAGAGCTTCTCTGCAATGGCGACTTTGACACCTGCAACTTCTTAACACTGGTTCTCCCAAAGTAAATCCCGTTTGATCAAGATCTTTTAACCATAGATGGCTTACCTTCCAACTTAGATTTTGAGCCCTCACTTGTGTAAAACTTTACACTGTAGACTGAGCACTGACCATTTCTTTGAAGATTAAATGTGCGCCAGATTTTACGACTCTTAGAACATTCTTACATATGAATGTTCCTAATCAAAATTCTCTCAGTCTGATAGCAATTAACCTCTCAAATTCTAGCCATAGATAGATTAGCTATGGACTTAGATAAGTGCAAAAGGATTCCTCAAAAGATTAAGCACAGAAGGAGAATGGGAGAGAAGATCGACGCGCAGAATTCTACAACATTTTCTTCTTCATTACTTTCCATACATATGGTTGATGATACATACAATGTTCATCACCTATTCACCTATTGTCTTCTCTATCTGATCTATAACACTCTCCCCTCCTATGAATACGTATCTGTAGATATATATACGAGTCTAACTCGTCATCTTTTTCAAAATACATTGAACTATTTACAAGAGTAATATACAAAAGAAACATTTCTGATTCTATTCTCTTCCTTTGAAAGTAATCTTCATCTTTCCACATATCTTTTCACTTTTGGACTTCATGTAATCACTTATTGATGATTGCTCTGCTCCAACAGCTCCCCCTCAATCTTCAATTGTGATTACCTGCATCTTCTTTATTCCTGCCATATCTTTAAACCTCTGCAACTTAGGTCCATCCAAACTTTTAGTCATCATATCTGCAAGTTGATCTTTTGTAGGAGTGTGTATGACTTCAATTTCCTTCTCAATGACCTTCTCTCTCAGAAAATGGTACTGTATTTCAATATGCTTAGTTCTAGCATGAAACACAGGATTAGCTGCCAAGTATAAAGAACTCATGTTGTCTCCACAAACAATAGGAGTACTTTGAACCACATCAAAAACTTTCATAAGTGTCTTTAGCCATATTACCTCCTTTGCAGCTTCCACCATACCTTTATATTCTGCCTCTGTAGATGACAAAGCAACTGTATGTTGCTTCTTAGAACACCATGAAATCAATTTGTCTCCTACATAACACAAGTATCCATGTGCTGATCTTCTATCATCCACATTACCTGCCCAATCTGCATCACTATATATCTTTACTCTTGTATCAGAAGTAAATCCATAGTACAACCCTTCTCTGAGTGTACCCTTGATGTACCTAAGTACTCTTTGTCCTGCAATCCAATGTTCCTTTCTAGGACAATGCATAAATTGTGAAAGCACACCAACTGCATATGACAAATCAGGCCTTGTCAATGTAGCATAAATCAAGCTACCAACCAAACTTTGATAGAGCTTCATGTCTCTGAACTCTTCTCCTCCAAACCTAGACAATTTATGGTTCACTTCCAAAGGTGTAGGTGCAACCCTGCAATCTTCCATTTTAAATTTGGTTAGCAAATTTTTAAGATACCTTTCTTGGGTCACATATACTCCATGTTGAGTATAAGAAATCTCCATTCCCAAGAAGAATGATAGGTTCCCCAAATCACTGATTTTGAACTCTTTCTCCATCTGCTTCTTGATCATTTGTATTCCTTTATCATCTGTTCCTGTAAGTATTATGTCATCAACATAAATACAAATATAAATGAACCCATCTTCACTTGCTTTGACTAGCAAGCTACTATCTGCCTTTGATGCTTGAAATCCAAGATCATTCAAGAATTTTACAAGCCTATAATTCCATGCCCTTGGGGCCTGCTTCAACCCATACAAAGCTCTCTTGAGCTTACACACATAATTTGGACTCACTTGATCTTTGAACCCATCTGGTTGCTCCATGTAGACTTCATCTGAAATGTAACCATTCAAGAAAGCATTTTTTACATCTAATTGAGATAACTTCCAACCTTTGCAAGCAGCAATTGCTATGAGTGTCCTGATGGTTGTCATCTTTGCCACAGGACTATAAGTCTCATCATAGTCCACTCCATATGTCTGTGCATACCCTTTCACAACAAGTCTAGCTTTGTACCTAGACACACTTCCATCTGCAAATCTTTTAGTCTTGTAAATCCACTTACAACCAATGATTTTCTGATTATTAGGTTTAGGAACCAAATCCCATGTTTGATTCTCTATCAATGCATCATACTCCTCTTGCATAACATCTTCCCAATTCTTCTTCCCTTTAGCTTCATCATATGTTGATGGATCTTCATCTGCTTTTACCAAATAAGCATAATCTTTAGTAGTCAAGAATGAGGTATCATAGCTATACCTTGTAGGTTGCCATTTGTGCCTAGATGACCTCCTAACTTCTGCACTTCTTGAGGTCTCTGGTTCATCACATTCTGGATCAAACCTTGGCCTCTCTTCAACTTCAATCTGTACTTCATTGTTCTCACTTTCATCAAGTAATTGAATCTTTGCTTTACCTTTTCTTTGTTCCACTACTTCTTCATCATCTGCATGTACATTATATCTACCTGCATACCAAGTACCTTGCTCATCAAATGTAACATCCTTGGATACAATAAATTGCTTTGTGGATGGACTCCACAACCTGTATCCCATTTGCTTATCATCATAACCAATGAATACATACTTTTCTACCTTAGGCTCCAACTTATGCCTCAATTGAGATGGCACATATGCATATGCCAAACATCCAAATATTCTGCAATGATCCAAGGTAGGTTTCTTACCCCACCAAGCTTCATATGGTGTCATACCCTGCAAAGCTTTACAAGGCAATCTATTAACCAAATATGTAGCTGTATTAACAGCCTCAGCCCACAAATAATTTGGGCAATTCTTCTCTTTCATCATGGACCTTGCAAATTCAACAAGTGTCCTGTTTCTTCTTTCTGCTACCCCATTTTGTTGAGGAGAGTACCTGCAAGTAACTTCTCTCTTTATACCTGCATTCCACAAATAATCATTGAACTCATTTGAAAAATACTCTCCCCCTCCATCTGACCTTAGTCTCTTTAATTTTTGACTTGTAATCCTTTCTGCATATGCATGATAGTGTTTAAATGTATTAAACACTTCTGACTTTTCTTTAATCACATAAATTGTGATCCACCTGGTAGCATCATCAACATATATGACATAATATCTTGAACCATTTATACTAAAGTCCTTTGAAGGACCCCACACATCTGTATGCACCAATTCAAGTCTTTCTGAATACATAAACCCATGCTTGGAATAGGATTGCTTGTGAGCCTTACCTAATTGACATGCCTCACATCTATATGTCATGTGTTGACCTGCAATGTTAGGCAATCCAAGCACTGAATCATTGTTAATCATTTCTTTAATACCTCTTTCATTAAAGTGTCCAAGTCTTTTGTGCCAAAGATCCAATTCTGACACCTTCTTCTCTCCATATGTGAACATAGCATGTCCAACATTTCCTTGTACCTTCAATGTGAAAAGCCTTCCTTCTTTCTTTCCTGTAACAACCTGTTTATACCCTTGACTAGGGTCTTCCACATAAACTCCATCATTGGTGAACCTTACCTCATATCCTTTTTCCACAATTTGACCTACACTGATCAAATTCTTTGGGATTGTGGGAACATAAAGAACCTTACTCAGAAGAGTGCTCCCATCCTTAGCTTTGACTGAACCAATTGACTTTACCTTATGCTTTGTATTATCACCTGTCTGAACTGTATGATTAATTGCATTATGATCTAGGTCAGTCATCAAAGCAATATTTCCACTTAAGTGATTACTACATCCTGAATCAATATAGAACACTCTCATGTCCTCATGTGAGGTTTCACATGTATTCATAATGAGAGTCGAGTCCTCCTTCTGATCTGATGCATAGTTGTAGTAGGTGTTATTATAGGATTGACTTTGGAAGTTTCTTCCTCCACCTCTTCCAAAAGAATTCCTACCACCTCTACCTCTGAAATTTCCTCTTTGAAATCTACCACCTCTTGCTCTTTGATTAAAGTTCTGATAATTACCATTGTTTTGATTATTATGCCAACAATCATGAGATAGATGATTGGTCTTACCACATATCCAACAAGCTCTTGCATTATCTTTGTTGTTTCTTCCTCTTCCTCTACTTCTGCCACTTCCTTTTCCTCTTATGAAATTTGCTTGGTTTGATGTACCTTCTTCTTCACCTGATTGTTGCTTCCCTTTGTTGGCTTTCTTCTTGTCTTTAGAGTACATTGCATGACCTGCACTCTTATCAACATCTCCTTTGACATCATTCTCAAAAGTTAGCATATGACCTAACAATTGATTCAAATCAGGAGTAAAGTGATCTAATGAAAGTTCTGTAGATAAAATGAAGGGCTTCCACTTCTCATCTCCTCTTAGCCCTGTGAGTATTTGTCTTACCAATTTGTCTTCTTCAATGTCTTCATCCACTGCACCTAGAGAATCTGCAATGTCCTTCATCCCTTCATCTTTGTCACATAATCAGAGATTGATTGTGAGGCCTTCTTCTTGAAGGTAGTAAATTCTGCCCATAGTGAAGCCTTCCTTGATTTGGTTGTGTTTTGGAAATGCTCCTCCAAAGCATTCCAAATGTCACATGCACTTTCAAGTCCTCTAATGTGAGGAAGCAAATAGTCATTGACTGCCATGTAGATTATGCTCCTTGCTTGAGCATCCTTCTTCATCCAATTCTTCAAATCTGCAAGCTCCTCCCTAGTTGGAACACTAGGATCTCTGAATTCTGGCTTTTCTTCATCTCCTGTGATGTATCCTATCAGATCTTTGCTCATAAGATGAGCTTCCATCCTCATAGACCATGCAGGATAGTTCTCTCTATCCAGCTTCTCAATTTGGAGACTATCTCCCATCTTTACTTCACCTGTAGTTTCAAATCTTTAACCTTTACAGATAATGAATGTACCTTTACTTCGAATGTTGCTCCTTCTGATCCTTTTGATACTCTTTGTATGTCTTCCTTCAATCTTTCTTCACACTTTAACCTTTGCACCTTCGAGATGTAAAGATTTGTATTTCTGAAGTAGTCGGAGTCTTCTTCACTTCAATTTTGACACATCCTGCTCTGATACCACTGATGGAGATTGTTAATCTCCAAAAGAACAAGTTAACCTTGAATTTAGATCACCTCTATATCAAGATTAACCTTAGACTCCACCAAACTTAGAGATCATTCACCAATTTATCAGAAATTTGATTATTCTAAAAAATTCAACTTCTTCAGAAAAGTCTGCTGCAGATTAATCACTCATTGACTCATTAAATCTGTAAAGTTTTTGACAAAACTTTGCACAACACTTCGCCTTGAGATTGCGCAACTTTACCAAGTTAAATTTCTCAAAATGATTGAGTACACACTGAGAAATATGTGAAACACTTTACCTATGTCTGAAAGAGCTTCTCTGCAATGGCGACTTTGACACCTGCAACTTCTTAACACTGGTTCTCCCAAAGTAAATCCCGTTTGATCAAGATCTTTTAACCATAGATAGCTTACCTTCCAACTTAGATTTTGAGCCCTCACTTGTGTAAAACTTTACACTGTAGACTGAGCACTGACCATTTCTTTGAAGATTAAATGTGCGCCAGATTTTACGACTCTTAGAACATTCTTACATATGAATGTTCCTAATCAAAATTCTCTCAGTCTGATAGCAATTAACCTCTCAAATTCTAGCCATAGATAGATTAGCTATGGACTTAGATAAGTGCAAAAGGATTCCTCAAAAGATTAAGCACAGAAGGAGAATGGGAGAGAAGATCGACGCGCAGAATTCTACAACATTTTCTTCTTCATTACTTTCCATACATATGGTTGATGATACATACAATGTTCATCACCTATTCACCTATTGTCTTCTCTATCTGATCTATAACACTCTCCCCTCCTACGAATACGTATCTGTAGATATATATACGAGTCTAACTCGTCATCTTTTTCAAAATACATTGAACTATTTACAAGAGTAATATACAAAAGAAACATTTCTGATTCTATTCTCTTCCTTTGAAAGTAATCTTCATCTTTCCACATATCTTTTCACTTTTGGACTTCATGTAATCACTTATTGATGATTGCTCTGCTCCAACATATACATGGGCACTTTTACTCGAGTGATGGCTAGAGGTTTTTTCCCCATGTTACCACATACTTGATACTCTCATATGTGGTGGTACTTTGTACTTAGGGACATTATTCAACTCTTACTTCAGTTCAGTTCATCGTCAATAGAGAGAGCTATTCCAGCCATTGTCTTCTCCATGTGTCTTGTTGCGTTTGTGCTCCTTGTGTGTGCTTCTTGTGTGTCTCTCACACTTCTACACACACCCAACAAAGATATTAGGTGGACCATTCTATTTTTCATGAAGCACAAGGATGAAGTGTTTAATTGCGTTAAGAAGTATATTGCTCTTATTGAAAACCAAACAGGTAGGACTTTGAAAAGACTTAGATCAGATGGTGGAGGAGAATACTTCTCTTCTGAATTTGATGCCTTCTTGAATGAAAGAGGCATTAAAAGGGAAGCCACTACAAGGTATACACCCGAACTCAATGGTGTAGCAGAGAGGAGAAACAGAGCTATTGTCGAAGCTGCAAGGTCCATGCTCAATGAAAAGGGATTGCCAAACTACCTATGGGCAGAGGCTATGTCTATAGCCACATATCTCATAAATAGACTTCCATCTAAGTCACTAGATGGAACCACTCCATATGAAGTGTGGAATGGAAGAAGACCTAGTCTAGAGCATTGTAAAATCTTTGGATGCTTAGCCTATACTCACATTCCTTCTCAAGTAAGAGGGAAATTGGATCCCAAGGCAGAGAAGTGTGTATTTATTGGTTATGACCAAAACCAAAAAGGATATAGAATGCACAATCCAACCAATAAAGGATTTTCTGTGAGTAGAGATGTAATTTTTGATGAAAAAAAATCATGGTTTGATGATGAGAGGAAAGTGAAGCTTCCATATGACTTGGATGAAGATTTTCCAAAACTTCAACCAAAGGAGCCAAAGCAGATTGAAGAAAGTGATTCCGAGATTGACCTAGAAGACTTGGAAAGACTAAAGCTATGAAAGAACAAAGGTAAAGCAAAGATGCAGGATGCTACATATGGACCTGAGAGCTCACATCAACCACTTAGAAGGTCTTCAAGGGAGAAGAAGAAACCTAGGAGGTTTGGTTATGATACTTCTTTGGTCACCAAGCACTCAATCTACATTGCAAAGGATTCAACCAATGAAGAACCTACCACATTCGAAGAAGCACAAAGCAAGAAAGCTTGGAGAGATGCAATGGATGAAGAAATGGAAGCCTTGAAGGAGAATGACACTTGGGAGCTTGTACCTAACAAGCCATCTATGAAGGTAATTGGATCTCCATGGATATACAAAATCAAGAGGAATCCAGATTGGAGTATAAATAGAAACAAAGCAAGGTTAGTTGCTAAAGGGTTTGCTCAAACCCATGGTATTGATTATGAGGAGACTTTCTCTCATGTTGCAAAAATGCCTACAATTAGGGTTCTCATTAGTCTTGCTGCATCTAGAAATTGGAAGCTCTATCAACTTGATGTAAAGAATGCTTTCTTGAATGGATGGATTTCTGAGGAAGTGTATATGGCACAACCTCTTGGATATGAGGATGCACATCATCCTAACTATGTATGCAAACTAAAGAAAGCTTTGTATGGATTGAAGCAAGCTCCAAGAGCTTGGAATTTCGGATTGGTGACTTATTTGCAGGACCAAGGATTCAAAGCTAGCAAGGTGGATACCTCTTTGTTCATAAAGAGGAATGAATCTGAAGTGATCTATTTATGTGTGTATGTTGATGATATTATTCATAGGCAATGATCTTGAAGGAATCAAACAAGTAAAGACTCAAATGAAGGAGGAGTTCAAAATAAGTCACCTCGGACCACTCACTTATTTTCTTGGATTGGAGTTGATCTACTCAGATTCAGGTATATACATCACACAAAGGAAGTATGTGCATGACATGCTCGTCAAGTTCAAGATGGAAAATACCAAGTGTGCAGGTACACCTATGGAGCAAAATCATAAGCTTAGTGCTTATGAAGGAGAGCCAATTGAAGACATCACAAGCTATCAAAGCTTGGTTGGAAGTTTGAACTATGCAACACTCACAAGGGTGGATATATGCTATAGTGTTAACATATTGAGTCAGTTTATGCATAAGCCGAGAAGACCACATATGGAAGCGGCCAAGAGAGTCCTCAAGTACCTAAAGGGGACCATGAATGAAGGTTTGTTTTATTCATTTACTTCAGATATCGAGCTAAAGGTCTACTTAGATGTAGATTGGGTCGGATCTAGAGATGATAGAAGAAGCACATCTGGGTATATATCATTTGCAGGTTCAAAAATCATTTCTTGGTCATCGAAGAAGCAACCAACTGTGGCATTATCTTCTACTCAAGCCGAATATAAAGGTTTGGCTAATGCAACTCAAGAAATCATGTGGTTAAAGTCTTTGTACACAGATCTTGGACTTCATTCTTCAACACCTCACATTTTTGGTGACAACACAAGCTCACTACATCTAGCAGCTAATCCGGTATACCATGCTAGAACCAAGCATATTGAAGTCCACTACCATTATGTAAGGGAGAAGCTAATAAGCAAGGATATTCAACTATCCTATATCTCTACAGATATGCAATGTGCAGACATGTTGACTAAAGCTCTTGATGATACAAAAACAAGATCATGTGTAATGTATTGACCAAGCTCATCAATAATAAACAATCTGATTGGGACAAACATCGATCATGTTTTTTGGCCATATCGGGTGGCCTACAAAATGATACTCAATGCCACTCCCTTTCTAATAGTTTTTGGCCAAAATGTTGTGCTTCGATTAGAATTTTTGATACCCACCTTAAGGGTTGCATAAGATCATCAAGGACTGACCATGAGCTATCTTATAGGATCATGGATTTAGAGCACCTAAGAGAAACAAGACTGAGAGCAGCTACAAGGATGTATGCAACTAAGAAAAGGCAAGATGCATATTTTGATGCACATGTAAAGGATAAAGGCTTGAAGGTTGGTGATTTATTTTTGGTATACACATCGAAGCAACATGCATGAAAATTAGAGAAACGAGGCTATGGACCCATGACTATCAACAAGATATCAACCAGCATTGCCATGCAATTCTCCACTTTAGAAGGAGATATGTTGCCAAATTACATCAATGTTTGTCAAGTCAAGCTCTATCAAGAGCCATTGACAAAAGAGATGTTTAAAAAACTCATGATGTCTAAGAAACAAAAAGAAAAAGAGAAACAAATAGATGAAGAAGCTCAGGCTCAAGCCTTAGAATGCATTAAGATAATGAAATTAAGATGGCAAGGCTTAGACTAGTCAAGAAACAATATTTTTTCCCCCATTTTGATGCCTCTAGATATCACATGGCAATATGCTAGACAAAGAGAAATACCTCTCCTAGCATCATAGATCGATGAACATTTATTTTAGTTGAGCTAGCACAAGGCACAACATTGAGGACAATCAAAACACTAATTGATTCAAGAGCTACTACTAGTTCCATACGGTATTCTTTCTATCAAAACTTGAACTTACATGTAAAGCCAATTGAAGCTTACCTCATTGGATTAGGAGCTGTGGAAATCCCTTGCATGGATGAGGTGAAAATTCCCCTCTCAATTCAAGACGTCCCCATGATAGTAAAGTTGCCAATTTGCCATTATGAGTATCTCATTGATCCTCTCATCCTAATTCAAGATTGGATCTATGATCATGCAATCAACTTAAACCTAAGAAGTCATCTTCTTCAGGTTTGTGTACGAGAACAATGCATTATTATAGAATTAGAAGGTAATATGACCAATGATCTAGGTCCGAACCAAGCCTGTAGTACTTCTAAGATTGGTTCTGAAGAAAAAGATGTTTCATGTGTACCAATATCTATTATGTAGAAGCATGTGCACACTGATGAATAGGTTTAGAAACATGTCAAACTCCCTTCTCTTCCAAAGACGAGTGGTGTAATGAGAACTCACTCAAGGAGGTGTGTAAAGAGACAACACATTCATCAACCAAGAAGATGTTGATATATTTAGGTAGTGATGTGTGTGAACACACTAGGACCTTCGAGGCACTTTTTTCCCTCTTTAGGAGGTTTTTTTCCCTTGGCTTGTATATATGCCTATTGCCCTAATGGGCTATTTATCTTTTGTACATTCTCTAGTAATACATTCAGTACTGTGTGATGTGCTCCAAGCTTCTTCTCCTTCCTTGTGCTGTTCGCGTGCTTCCGCAGCTGCCTATCTCCAACAATTGGTATCAAAGCAGGTCGTCGCTTCATCTAGGGTGTCATTGAAACTCCTTCGGTTGTAGTCTCAGAATCGCACGAATTTTGGTGAGTATACTCAACGTGTTTTTGAGATAAAACAGCTTTGTTCTCTAGTGCCGCAATCGCGATCTGAGCTCGTTTTGGCCTTCGAACACACTATCATAGTGCTTATGCATGCTATTTTGTCTTTTTGTGCCAAAGGTATATACCAGTTTCTGTTTTCTAGTATAAGCATCACGAAGTCTGCTACAGGTCTAGCGGAATTTGTCTGGGCAGTTCTGTTCAATTTTTTGAGATACAATCAATTTTCCGCATCAAGGTATTTTAGTCACTGGCCATAGCTGAAAGCAATGATGTATTCCGTATGTTGGTTGTTGAGGATAAGTTGGATGGTACCAACTACCTATTATGTGCTTATCTGATGCGACATGTATTGGTTGCAAAAGGACTGTAGAACATTGTGCAAGGTGTTGAAAAACATCCTATCACACATGCAACTGTTACAACTACAGGTACAGAAGCTGAGGTAGAAGGTGTGGAAGATGATGATATTTTGCATATTCCTATTCGTGTTGCGGTTGCTATTGCACCTACTGGAGAGCAAATTCCTCGGGATGGCACAGATGCCCAGACACATGCATTGATAGCTTTATTTGTCAAACGTGCCATTATTCCTCATATTCGCTCTTGCAGAACAACTAAGGATGCTTGGAATACACTTACCACATTGTACCAAGCTAGGAATGAGACTCGTGTTGCTTACCCCCGAAAAGAGTTGGAGCGTGAGCACATGAATGAAGGTGATTCTATGGACAGTTTTCTAACAAAGATCAAATACTTGAAGGAACATTTGAACGGGTTTGGGCGATAGAAAACGCATAGCGCCTTTATTTTCTTTAGTCTTCGCTACAGCGTTTTCTTTAGCTTTTCTTTAGCCGAAACCGTTTACTTAAGGTAAACTTTAGCACCTTTATTTAGGAAAAGCCCCTAAAAGGCCCACCCGGAGGTGCTATGCAAGCCATGTTGGTCTTGCTTAAGCGGTTTAGCTTAACCTAAAAGTAAGCTAATACCATTCCCTTTACGGTCAACTCCCGATTCCCTTTACGGTAAACGCTTACCCGTTAGGTTTTGTCAACGAGCTAAAGAAAACGTTTACAACTCAACTTTAGCTCCATAAGTCAACGTATTAGCATAGCTCCTATTGGCGCTATGCTAATACCTAACGCGCTATGCGTAAACGTAAACGCTTGAACCTAAAAGGCTTTTTAGGAAGAGGAAGGGCAATGATAACGAATCTGACAGTAGGAGATGAATAAATGAGATGATATCAGATGAGAGAGCTTTCTCTCTCTCGCCTAAAACAGTTGTTTTCTCGTTGTTTTCTACTGATGAGGTTATACCAGATAGCTCACTTGTGCAGAACATTTTGAATGGTCTTCCTAATTCATATCAGAGTTTTGTTTCTACTCTTCGGTTAATGATGAAAGGAAATCCAAATGCCTTGTCATTTGAGGAGTTAGTCTCTATTCTGTTGTAGGAAGATCAGTCCAGGCAGAATGGGTCCATTATGCATGTTGTAGATCAAGCTTTCCTGGCTAGTTAGAAGGGCAAAGGAAAATGGAGCTCTTCAACTAGTAAGCAGAAATCTGCAAATGCTACACATGTGAAGAAGGAAGATAAAGATGAGCAGAAATCAGAAAAGCAGAAATTGTTTTGCAAGTACTATAAAGGGAATGATCATATCATAAAGAACTATCCAAAACTGGCTGCTAAAGAGGCAAAGAAGAAAGAGGCTAGAATGGTTGTTGCAAAGGCCTCTACACCAAAAACAGAGTCTGCTAATCTTGTGCAGGAAGAAGAATGGGTGTTTACTATTGTCTGCAGTTTTGACCCATCTTCTCATGAGAAGTGCATGTCTGCAATAGACTCAAATGTTTGGTATTTTGACAGTGGGGCAAACATATTACCTCGTAGCACAGTTTCTTCTCTTCATTTGAGCCCTATAGGGATACTGTTACATGCACCAACAACTCCTCTCATCCTGTTATGAAAGTTGTTAAGATCATTTTGACTACTCGTGATGGTAGTTCCTTCACTTTGTTAGATGCTTTATTTGTACCATGGATCAAGAAGAAACTTTTATCAGTTTCTGCATTAGCCAAGATTGCCTTGGTTGTGAAATTCATTGATGACAGGTGTACAGTTCATGATCTATCAAATGGCGATGTGATTATTGCTTTTGGCATTTTATGTTGTGGGCTATATAGTCTCATAGACTATGAAAGATCTCTGAATGATTTGGCATGTGCAATACATGATTGAAAAGCTTTGGCATGCATGCTTTGGTCATCTGAATTTTACTAGTTTGCTACGCCTGCAGAAATCTGAAATGGTGTCCTCTTTGCCCAAACTTGAGGCACCTAGAAAACATGTTTGTGAAGGCTGTATTTTGGGAAAAATGCAGCGTTCCTCATTTCCAAAAGATGGTTCAATTCGGGCTACTCAGAAATTATAGCTTGTACATAGTGATGTATGTGGTCCTATGCAGACACCTTCTTTTGGAAATTATCTCTAGTTCATGACTTTCATTGATGATTTTTCCAGGCATGCATCGGTATATCTAGTGAAGGAAAAGTCCGAAGTGTTCATGTGCTTCAAACAGTTTTTGCTTTTGGCTGAAAATCTATCAGCATGTAAAATGGGCACCCTCTGTTTAGATCGAGGGGGGGGGATATATGTCTTCTAGTTTTAATGCATTTCTGGCTGAACGTGGGATAAAACACTAGTGTACAGTGCCATATACACCTCAACAAAATGGAGTTGTTGAACGAAAGAATAGGTCACTCATGGAGATGGTGAGGTGTATGGTCAAGAGTCAAGCTTTACCACATAGTTCCTGGCTTGAGGCTATCATGTGTGCAGCATATGTACTTAACAGGTGTCCCACTAAAGTGCTACAATCTATCACTCCATATGAGGCTTGGCATGACCGCAAGCCATCTGGTGCTCATTTGCGTGTTTTTGGTTGTTTGGCATATGCATTAGTGCCTGAACAACATCATAGAAATTGGATGATAAAGCAATAAAATGTATTTTTGTTGGGTACAATTTTGAAAGTAAAGGCTATCGTCTATATCATCCACAGGCTAAACGCATTCTGGTTAGCCCTGATGTGGTTTTTGTGGAAGATGCTATTCAACCATAGCTTTCATGTACTAAGGAGACATGTGTTAGCTCCAAAGACATGTATGATACTTTGCTACCTCTTTTTATAGGTGGATAGTCTAGTGCTGGTCCCAATGAGGCAACTGCTCAGCCTTTGCAGGTTTCATGTGATGATGCAGATCTGTTAGTATATGATCAATGTCTACCCCTCATGATTGTATGCACATTTTGTAAGGCCCCCTTTATGAGGAGAAGCCAAGCGTGCATTACCCAATTGATGGGAATCCCAACTTGAATGTTGGATGAAGGTCATATTGGACCATGTAAGGTATTATAAGGAAAGGGAGTTACCAGGGTCCCCAATTGTGGGGTCCGGGGCAGCGGTGAGCAGCCCCGGCTGGGGGGTCCAAGGGGGTCAGCGGGTCCCCTGGAAAGGGAATATTCCATGGAATATTTCCTGTCGGAGTCAGAAATCATTTATATTTGTTAGGTCGGTTCAACCAATCTAAGCCGTGTATGGCAATTATGCGGGCGGTGGCCGCCCACGCTCTACCGCCCATGTATAGCCGTCCATGGCATGCCACCCATGATCCTATATATACATGACTTCTACACTACCTAAGACATTGAGTTGAGCCAGCATAACTCTACCTTGTATCTCCCTATCTAGAGTTGTCTAGATCACCATTTAAGCTCTACCTTGAGAGCGCACGGGTGGACAACGCCATCATCTTTGTACTTGCTGCTAGTAGAAAATTGTTGAGATTCTCCTATATCTGTTATCTTCTCTGCTATTGCTCCTGTGTTATATTGCGTAATTATTGTCTTACAAGATCATTCCATTTTTTATGCAGATTTACATGATGCACTTGTTGATGAGAGAACTGATATTGAGCAGGAAAAAACTATGCCAAAATGGCTAGTGCAGACTTTGCGTGACAACAAATTAGATGCACCTTTGTCTTATCACACTCAATTAGACTCTCATAGTGCCTCTTTTGCATCAGATTGCTATGTTATGGCTGCATCTAGTCTCTGTGATGAGAATGAGCCTGTTTTGTTTGATGAAGCACAAAATTCAGAAAATTGGATGGTTGTTATGCAATCTGAATATGATGCTATAATGAAGAATGGTACTTGGTCTTTATGTGACTTGCCTCCTGGCAAGAAGGCCATTGACACTAAGTGAGTATACAAGCTCAAGTGTATAGGTTTGTATCTCTAGGATGGTCTTCTGTTGGAGATAGATGTTTGTGGAAGCACGCGAACAACACAAGGAAGGAGAAGAAGTTTGGAGCACAACACACAATACTGAATGTATGAATAGAGAATGTACAAAAGATAAGTAGCCCATTAGGGCAATAGGCGTATATACAAGCCAAGGGAAAAAACCTCCTAAAGAGGGAAAAAGTGCCCCGATGATCCTAGTGTGTTCACACACATCACTACCTAAATATATCAACAAAACCCCCTGGGAGTGATGCAGTGAACAAGGAGCTTGCACTCATGTATAAGGAAGTGCCAAGCTATGCGGAAATCACTCCACAAAAGGAAGTAAGCCCAAAGCTTTGCGGAAAGCTTCAAACTTCTCCCTAGGCAGAGCCTTCGTGAAAAGGTCTGCAATGTTCTCTTGCGTGGGCACATATGCCAAGCTGATCTCCCCAACAGAGAACCTCTCCCTGACATGGTGATAATGCACCTCAATGTGCTTAGTGCGAGAATCAACATAGGGATCCTCACAATTGCCAATGCGCTCTGACTGTCAATGAAGATGGTGGTGGCAGAAAATTGACCAACACCCAAATCAACCATAAGGCATATGAGCCACACACTCTGGCTGAGTAATGCATAAGTAAATCAAGCATCCAACAGCCTGTTGATAGAGAACAACATCAAATGCATCTTTAACATCATGAAGACTCAGTCGTAAACTTATTTCCATAGGAGTGGCAATAGTTTTACAGTCTTCAAGGCCAAAATGTTGCAATAATGTGTCAATATATTTCGTTTGACACAGCCATTCCACCATCAACATGCATAAACTGAATGCCCAAATAGTGATGCAAATGCGCTAAATCAGACATCTCAAATGAGGCATGAAAATCAGCCTTAAAATCAACAATGTGCCTCTCATGAGGACTAGTGAGCAGTATGTCATCAACATAAACCACAATGATCAGAAGTACATCATTAGCATGCTTAACATATAAGGTGCTTTCAGTTGGACTATTCTCAAAACCATGTGCAATCAGATAAGCATGTATCTTCTTATACCAAGCACGTGGTACCTGCTTTAAACCATATAATGCCTTCTTTAACCTGCACACTTGGTTTTCATGCCCTTTTCGCACAAAGCCACAGGGCTGAAAAACATACACTTCTTCATGCAAGCCACAATTCAGAAATGCAGTTTTAATGTCCAACTAATGTACATTCCAACCATGATGAGCTGCAAGTGCACAGATGCTCCGAACAGTAGTCATACGGCATGTGGGTGCAAAGGTTTCATAAAAAACAATGCCTCTTTCCTACGCATAACCTTTTGCAACACGCCTAACCTTATACTTATCAACTCTACCATTAGGTTTACACTTGAGCTTGTATACTCACTTAGTGTCAATGGCCTTCTTGCCAGGAGGCAAGTCACATAAAGACCAAGTACCATTCTTCATTATAGCATCATATTCAGATTGCATAACAACCATCCAATTTTCTGAATTTTGTGCTTCATCAAACAAAACAGGCTCATTCTCATCACAGAGACTAGATGCAGCCATAACATAGCAATCTGATGCAAAAGAGGCACTATGAGAGTCTAATTGAGTGTGATAAGACAAAGGTGCATCTAATTTGTTGTCACGCAAAGTCTGCACTAGCCATTTTGGCATAGTTTTTTCCTGCTCAATATCAGTTCTCTCATCAACAAGTGCATCATGTAAATCTGCATAAAAAATGGAATGATCTTGTAAGACAATAATTACGCAATATAACACAGGAGCAATAGCAGAGAAGATAACAGATATAGGAGAATCTCAACAATTTTCTACTAGCAGCAAGTACAAAGATGATGGCGTTGTCCACCCGTGCGCTCTCAAGGTAGAGCTTAAATGGTGATCTAGACAACTCTAGATAGGGAGATACAAGGTAGAGTTATGCTGGCTCAACTCAATGGCTCAACTCAGTGTGCAGGTTAAAGAAGGCATTATATGGTTTAAAGCAGGTACCACGTGCTTGGTATAAGAAGATACATGCTTATCTGATTGCACATGGTTTTGAGAATAGTCCAACTGAAAGCACCTTATATGTTAAGCATGCTAATGATGTACTTCTGATCATTGTGGTTTATGTTGATGACATACTGCTCACTAGTCCTCATGAGAGGCACATTGTTGATTTTAAGGCTGATTTTCATGCCTCATTTGAGATGTCTGATTTAGCGCATTTGCATCACTATTTGGGCATTCAGTTTATGCATGTTGATGGTGGAATGGCTGTGTCAAACGAAATATATTGACACATTATTGCAACATTTTGGCCTTGAAGACTGTAAAACTATTGCCACTCCTATGGAAATAAGTTTACGACTGAGTCTTCATGATGTTAAAGATGCATTTGATGTTGTTCTCTATCAACAGGCTGTTGGATGCTTGATTTACTTATGCATTACTCAGCCAGAGTGTGTGGCTCATATGCCTTATGGTTGATTTGGGTGTTGGTCAATTTTCTGCCACCACCATCTTCATTGACAGTCAGAGCGCATTGGCAATTGTGAGGATCCCTATGTTGATTCTCGCACTAAGCACATTGAGGTGCATTATCACCATGTCAGGGAGAGGTTCTCTGTTGGGGAGATCAGCTTGGCATATGTGCCCACGCAAGAGAACATTGCAGACCTTTTCACGAAGGCTCTGCCTAGGGAGAAGTTTGAAGCTTTCCGCAAAGCTTTGGGCTTACTTCCTTTTGTGGAGTGATTTCCGCATAGCTTGGCACTTCCTTATACATGAGTGCAAGCTCCTTGTTCACTGCATCACTCCCAGGGGGTTTTGTTGATATATTTAGGTAGTGATGTGTGTGAACACACTAGGATCATCGGGGCACTTTTTCCCTCTTTAGGAGGTTTTTTCCCTTGGCTTGTATATACGCCTATTGCCCTAATGGGCTACTTATCTTTTGTACATTCTCTATTCATACATTCAGTATTGTGTGTTGTGCTCCAAACTTCTTCTCCTTCCTTGTGTTGTTCGCGTGCTTCCACAAACATCTATCTCCAACAGAAGACCATCCTAGAGATACAAACCTATACTATACCTAATTTCTCCACCAAACACAAAGTCACCAATTGAGAAGCAGAAGGAGAGGAATTGAAGGAGACGAGCAATAGAACGATCAAGCAATCCATCTTCTAGAGTACTCCAAATTTGGGTACCAAAGATGTAGACATTTGGGTGCCTAAGACTTTCTTGAGAGCTTAGATCTCACCATATAAGATCTTACGCTTTGTTGTTATGCAGTCTATTCCAACCCCTCATAAATATATAAAGAAAGCTATTGTAATTGAGCCACCATGTAATGTTATTCCTAGGAAAACTTGGAAATGGATACCTAGAAAGTCCAAGGCCCAATTTAATTCATTGTGAAGTACAATGTACAAACCCAAATGCAAGCCTTGTAATCCCATAAGGGAACTAAGTCAAACCTTGTAACATACCACCAAAATCAACCTTGTAATATACATGTATACTACTAGGATCATTTTGAGAAATTGCATCTTCCAAACTATGCATATAAATATTGCATTAACACACACTCATCACTAACACATCCACCACCACAACACACATGGCTCTAGGGAGACATGTTGGTATTGTAAAGGGAATAAGGTCGCATTGGGTTTCTTAGACAATACTAATGTTTTCTTGTTATTATAGTAGATCTACAAGGAGAATCACACTTAGTAGTATGGAATACCTGAAGGACGAGTTTGCAACCCAAGGACATCAATAGCCTACCCATTGAGGAACATCCTATAGAGAGGACCACATAGTTTAGAAATTTGAGGCACATCCGAATTCAAGATCCCCCTTTTGGGAAGATGGAGTAGGTGCATGCACACTTGCATTGCTTCAATGAGCTGGTTGGGCCATTGGGAGATGCCATCCATATTTGGGAGTCCAAGTGTGATGGGGCAAGTTCCAATACTTCTCTAGAGTATTGGAAGAGCTCTAGAACACACCTGAGCTATAGGCCACTTGGAAGCATGCAAGATTATGAGAATACTTTAGTGATCAGTTGCCAAAGCTAGACCTGCTGAGATGTTATTATGTGATACAGAATTTGCAACCATGAATAGGTAAAGACATACTTGGAACTTTTGCAATCTTGTCTTTTTTATGCAATCAAGAGATGAAGCAATTCAAGTTGTCCCTAACTTTGGTTTAGGAAGCACTCAAAATGCAAGGAATGCATATTCCATGGGACAAGGAGACATTGGATCAGAGGCCATGATGAACATGAACATGGTGAAGCTTAACCAAACGGAAGCCATAACTCCAAATTTATTAGTGCCAGTTTGGATGTGCATGTAGCATTTTGCCTTTCTAGGTTTGGATAGATTCACCCAATCTTACAAAAAGATATGGTTTAGTTTAGACTTGGCAGAGAATGCAGAGCTAACTATCAACCTCCCTCATTGAATAATTGATCAACTCTATGCAGCCAATGCAAGATGGCCTTGCAAGCCTTTACTCAAAGGTTTTTGTGCAATCCCATGTATCATCTAAAACTATTTACCATATGATGTACTTAGCGACCAAGCCCTTACTTGGGCACGACTATAGCTATTCAAGAGTAGGAGGCAATAGCACCGCAACAAAAAAGAATGAGAGGCACAATCCTTTGTGTACAACCTAGAGGTGTGGTCATGACACCGTACATCTCACCCACAGGGGAATAGACTGTACCTCCCTTTAAGATCTGCCTTCCTAGGTCAAGCATAGAAGGAACATCTACAACAGAGCCAAAAGCCCCACCACACCCAATTGAGTTTGAAATTTCCACTCACAGAAGGCTTAGATGACTAGGGCACATTTGATGTTGAACATATTCTATAGGGATTCCCATTATCCAACATGAATATCTATTCTAGGGCAGAAGGCACACCACAACCATCAGGAAGGACTAGAAAATGACAACATATTCAAGAGTGTCATGTTCATTGGGAAGAAGATCAACATACTACTATAAGAAGGGACAAAAAATTACGGGAAAGGTAAGAAGACAAAGAAGAAGAAGGAGGTCCTACATACACTATAACTCTCAAGAGATTACAAACAACCATGGAAAGTATCCAAGCATGTAGTCACCTTTCATAAAGAAGAAGTTGTGTGATTATGGAACAAGTATTAGAACCAGAGGAAGTCAACATCAGCTCATAGAATCTCTACAAGCACTATCTAAAATCATTCATGTCATAGAATCGATTGATAACATGTTACAGAGACCACGATTATAGTATGATTAGTGACGTGTTCACACAAGGAAATGATTGGGAAAGAATATATAGATTCAACTCATTTCTGTTGAAACAATGATATGTACCTTTGTCACCATCAATGTCACCTAAACCTCTGTACCACTAACCTCAGTAGAAATTATAGATATCACTAATGAAACCACTGTAAAAGCTTCTCCATTTCAACTCTTCCCATTCTATCATCCCATAGGACCCCTGAACCTCAATCAACAACCACCATCAGAGTATTGAAAATTGTTCCTCTCACCATGATCACTATACAAGTTGACATTGACCATACAACAACCTCTCTAGAACACCTCATTTTTGTTTTTTGTAGCCTACTTTCTAATTCCCAACTGTTGTCTTTGCACGAGAATCCATTGTATAATACTAACACATCAAAACCCTTCCAATCCATATCCAAAGCTCTACATATTTCATTGATCACCTTTGCATCATTCCCACCTACCCAACCATGCTGATTTTTGATGCCATACATATCCCTTATTTCCTTCCTATTTCAACCACAATCGACTCGCCCATCCTATTGGGAAACAATTGTGACTTCTTATACACAACAAGGCCTAATGTATTTACCATCTGACTCTCATGCATCTTCTCACTTTTTGTGAAGCATCACATCCATGGTCCTAGTATTTGTGATAGCCACCTCACTCACAAGCATGCATGACCCAATGGACATTTCATCGCCATTCATTGCACCCCCCCTGACAATTCCACCATACCCAATAAGGCCTATTCAAGAAATTCGGGAATTATTCAAGTCCCATTTATATTACTTACTATGTTAAATTCTTACATTTCAGCCCAACCTTGATATCCCATTTATAATAAAAGTATCCTTAATATTAAAGTATCAATCCAAGATACTCCAATCAAGAGTTAATAACATGTTTTAGTGTGTGAATGAGTCAAAAAGTAAAACATTGGAACAAAAGGAACTGTCTCAAAATCTTGTGTAATTCCCATTTTTCCTGAATAGGCCTTCAATCCCCCCTCCACCAACATCACCTCCAGTCACAACTTCTTTCTCCATGGAATTCACTCTCCACATGGCCCTTCCCTTTCACCCTGTATCTTACACACTTCAAACTACATACATTGTATGTACTTCAACAGTCCACTAAGTGTTAGCATCAATGATAGATTGTGCCAACCAATTATGACAAAAGTACCATCTATTGGCATAGAGGAACACATCACTTCAAGATCAATATGCACACTTATAGGTGAGAATTTCTAATTTGCTAGCCAAAAATGCTCTTTTGCAAGATCAATTTAATACCCTAGAAATCTCACACAATCAATTAGAAGCAAAGATACAAAACATGGATCAGGAAATCGTCCAAGTAATTGAAGGTCATTTACACACACATATGGAGTGCACTGCTAAGCTCATACATAATATGGTGTTATTAAGACAACATCTAGCTGTTGCATAGGAGGAAAACAAAATATTACAACAAAAAAATCAAGAGAACTTGGAAGTAGCCATAGAGAACATGCCTGACACACCTATCAACCCATCCAAGTTCCATGTTGTTCCTCCTGAAAGCATTCACATTATTCTAGAAGATTATGCAATAGTTTTGGAAGCACACGACAAGCTCACTGAGGAAGTTAGTGAGCTCCAACAACAACAACAACAACAACAACAACAACAAAAACAAGTAGCACTACACACATAACCTATCTCACTCCCTAAAACCACCATAGCTACTTTAGAGTCAATCAAATTAGCTACTCTCTTGAGTTTGATAGTGGAATTACAAACAACGTGTTTATAGTACAAAAGACCTCCATTACTTTTGGCCATCATTGCCTTGCTCCTTCATTTCTCTGCTCCTTCCTCACACTTAGTCAACTTGCAGAGGTTATTGCTCCCTCTAAAAAGGCTCAAATCAATCCATTAAGAATTCAGTGGAAATTTATCATTGTCTAATGTATGTTTACAAAATTGCAAAGCATTTTGTTTTGTAAATTTGGAGAAATCTCAATTTTACTATCTCTAGGTCTATCTCTATATAGCCCTATAAAATAGTGGGCACCTCTATTGAGTGTTAAGTTCATTCTTGAAGCAAATTTTTCTTATTTATTATAATCTTGTGCATTTTAGACACTCAATCTTATGTGTGCCATTCCTCAAAAAGGAAGTTTTTCAATTGTAATCATGCTAGTTGCTATGAGCATTTGAAGTTTATCATTTCATCCAAAGATAACAACTTTTTTGAGCTACTCAATGTGCATTTTATCGAGGAGTGTGCTTTGAGGACAAGTGTGTGATGGTAAGACGTAGAGTTTTGATGTTGGAATTGCAAGTAAGTGGGTATTTTTTTTATTTTTTCTACGTTTTTCATCACTATCTCCATCATCTCTACCCTCCATCTCCTTACATCTCCATCATCATCAAAAATTTTAGTTTTTGTTCATATCCCCATTCCCACTCCATTTTTCTCATTTCATTTGTGAGAGAGAGCCAGAGAGAGACTATTTAATTGTTGTTTTTGGTGTGCTTCTGAAAATTTCCTGCAAGAATCTACTCCATCATCAACTCTAGCAGCATCATCAAGTATGGAAAACCCAATGCATGGTGTGGGATGATAGCTTCTATCTATCACGATAGATAGAAAAGTTCGGTTTTCTATGTTTTCATTATAGGCATGATAGACCGCACATCATGAGAATCCCAAAAAACTAATCATAATGCCAAAAAACCCATTTTTTGTCTATCACAATAGACATGATAGACACAGATCCATGATAGATGATAAATTATAGATGATGGATCACGACAGATATGTCTATCATGATAGGTAGACCCATCTATCATGATAGATATGTCTATCATGATGGACAATAGATGATGGTGATAGACCCATCTATCATGATGGAAAATATTTATCACAAGAAACATCCATCCATTAGAGCCGCCTATTGTGACAGACACCATCTATCACAATCGATAGGAAATTTGGAACTTTTTTATTTTTTGCAAAATTTTGACAAATTGAGCCTAAATTTTGGGGTTTTTATAAAGTCTTGGAGCTATTTGGGTGGAAAACAAGCTAACAATACAGAGAAAAACTTACAAAGAGTGTCATCAGCACCAAAGTTATTTCAAGCGCATGTGAATCAAGGTTGGAAGATCTCTCAATCCCTTGAATCAAATTTTTAGCTTAGGCTAAGTATGTATAGGTGGTATTGAATAATTAGGGCTAGAATATGAATTAAACAAGTATAAGAAACCCTAGGTTACTCAAGTTCAAGTGTAGCTACAGTAGAGTTATGGAAAACTCTAAAGGAAAGGAACACAATCGATCGATCAAATAAAAAAAATAATGCCAAATAAGTATTCCTCGCCATGTGACTATCTAGACAAGATTTACAACAAAGGAAACTAAAACAAACAAGTAATTGACACAAAAGAACAATGAAATGTGGTTGTTGTTCATATATTTAGGTAATGATGTGTGTGAACACACTAGGACCGTCGAGGCAGTTTTTTCCTCTTTAGGAGGTTTTTCCCCTAGCTTGTATATACACCTATTGCCCTAACGAGTCACTTATCTTTGTACATTCTAGTGGCAATGCATTCAATATTGTGTGTTGTGCTTCAAGCTTCTTCTTCTTTCTTGTGTTTTTTGCGTGCTTCTGTAGACCTCAAACTCCAACAATTGGTATCAGAGCAGGACAACGCTTCATTTAGGGTGTCTTCAACACCCCTCTGGTCACAGTCTCAGAATCACACAAAATTTGGTGAGCATACTCGGTGATTAGGAGATCAAAATGGATTCTCTCTGTGGTGCTGAAATTGCAATGTGAGATTCTTTCAGCCTCCAAACACACTATCACAGCACTTGTGTAGGCTATTTCATCCTTTTGTGCCAAAGATATACATAGGTTTCCTTTTGCCAGCATAAGCATCTTGAAGTCTACTATAGGTTTAGAAGAACTCGACATGCTAGTTTTGTTCAACTTTTTGAGATACAGTCAATTTTTTGCATCAAGGTATTTTAGTCAGTGCCCATGGTTGAAAGTAGTGATGTATTCCGTATATTGGCTATTGCAGATAAATTGGATGGTACGAATTATCCATAATGGGCTTATATGATGCATCATGTATTGTTCGCAAAAGGATTGTGGAATATTGTGGAGGGTATTGAAAAACATCCTATTACACCTACAAATACACATATTGAAGCTGATGCAAATGGCATCGAAGATGGTGATATTCTACAGATTCTTGTTCGTGCTGTGGTTTTTGCTTCATCTACTACAAAGAAAATTTGTTGGGATGGCACAAATGCTCATGAACATGCATTGATAGCCTTGTCTATCAAACGTGCCATTATTCCTCACATTCGCTCTTGTAGAATAGCTAAAGATGCTTGGGATACACTTAGCACTTTATACCTGGCAAGGAATGAGGCCCATGTTGCTTACCTCTGAAAACAATTGGAGAGTTTGAACATGAAAAGGAGATTCCCTAGATAGTTTTCTGACAAAGATCAAAGAATTGAAGGAACAGTGGATTTTTACTGTTGCAGTCTTGCCTGATAGTCCACTTGTGCAGACTATTATGAATGGTCTTCTCAATTCGTATCAGAGTTTTGCTTCGACCCTTTGTTTGATGATGAAAGGAAATCCAAATACCTTAATATTTGAGGATTTAGTCTTTGTTCTATTGCAAGAAGATCATTCTAGGCAAAATAGGTCCATTATGTGTGTCATAGATTAAGCATTCCTCGCTAGTCAAAAGGGCAAAGGTAAATGGAGCTCATCTATTAGTAAGAAAAAATTTGCTAATTTTTCACAATCAAAGAAGGATGATAGAGATGACAAGAAAATAGAAAAGAAAAAATTATTTTGCAAGTATTGTAAAGCAAATGATCATGTCATAAATAATTATCCAAAATTGGCTGCAAAAGAGGCTCGAATGGTTGTTGCAGAGGCCTCTACACCAAAAATAGAGTTTGTTAATCTAGTGTAGAATGAAGAATGGGCATTCACTACTATTTTTATTTTTGACCCATCTTCTCTTGAACAGTGTATGTCTGTAGTAGACTCAGATGTTTGGTACCCTGATAGTGGGGCAACCAAACATATTAGCTCACAGTGTAGTTTCTTCACTCCAATCGACCTTGCCCCTATAGGGAATACTATCACATGCACCAACAACTCCTCTTATCCTATCATGGGAGTTGGTAAGATCATTCTGACTACTAGTGATGGTACTTCTTTTCCATTTTTCAAATATTCTTTTTTTGTGTCAATGATCAAGAAGAATCTGTTATCAGTTTCAACTTTAGCCAAGATTGGCTTGGTTGTGAAATTTGTTCATCCAATATGTACAATTCATGATTTGTCAAATGGCGATGTGATTATTGCTTCTGGCATTCTATATTGCGGGTTGTATAAGCTCATAGATTATGAAAAATCTATGAATGATTTGGCATATGCCATACATGATTCTCAGACTTTGTCAGATGCAAAGCTTTGGCATGCACGCTTTGGTCATCTAAATTTTGCTAGTTTTCTATGCTTGCAGAAATCTGAAACGGTGTCCTTTTTGCCCAAAATTGAGGCACCTGGTAAACATGTTTGTGAAGATTGTATTTTGGGCAAAATGCAGCATTCCTCCTTTCCAAAAGATGGTTCAATTCGAGCTACTAAAAAATTGTAACTTAATCACAGTGATGTCTATGGTCCTATGCAGACAGCCTCTTTTGGAAACTATCTCTACTTTGTGACTTTCATCGATGATTTTTCCATGCATGCATGGGTATATCCATTGAAAGCAAAGTCTGAAGTGTTTTTCTGCTTAAAACAATTTTTGGTTTTGGCTTAAAATCTATCATCATGTAAAATGGGCACCCTCCATTCTGATCGGGGGGGGGGGGGGGGGGGGGGGGATATATGTCCTCTGACTTTAATGCATTTATGGCTGAACATGGCATAGAACATCAGTGTATAGTGTCGTATACACCTCAACAAAATGAAGTTGCTGAACAAAAGAACAAATCACTCATGGAGATGGTGAGGTGTATGGTCAAGAGTTAGGTTTTAGCACGTACTAGTTTCTAGCTTGAGGTTGTTATGCATGCAGCATATGTACTTAACACGTGTTCGACTAAAGAACTGCAGTCTATCACTCTATATGAGGCTTGGCATGGTTGCAAGACATTTTTTGCTCATATGCATGTTTTTGGTTGTTTCACATATGCATTAGTGCCTGAACAACAACACATAAAATTGGATGATAAAGCATTGAAATGTATTTTTTTTAGGTATAGTTTTAAAACCAAAGGCTATCGTCTGTATCATCCATAGACTAAATGCATTTTGGTTAGTCGTGGTGTTGTTTTTGTGGAAGGTGCTATTCAGCCATTACTTTCATGTACTAAGGAGACAAAGACATGTATGACACTTTGTTGTCTCTTTTTACAGGTGGATAGTATAGTGTTGGTCCTAACGAGGCAACTTTTAAGCCTTTACAGGTTTCATGTGATGTTGCAGATGATTCTATTTCTAATGCAGATTTACACGATGCACTTGTTGATGGGAGGATGGGAGAGCTGATATTGAGGAGGCAAAAACTATGCCAAAATGGCTTGTGTAGAGTTTGTGTCAAAGCAAATTAGATGAACCTCTATCATATCAAACTTTCTCAAGCTCTCATAGTGCTTCTTTTGCATCATATTGCTATGTTATGGCTGTCTCTAGTCTCTGTGATGAGAATGAGCCTGTTTTGTTTGATGAAGCACAAAGTTCTAAAAATTGGATGGCTGTTATGCAATCAAAATATGATGCTATCATAAAAAATGGTACCCGGTCTTTATGTGACTTGCCTCTTAGAAAGGTCATTGGCACTAAGTAGGTATACAAGCTCAAGTGTAAGCCTAATGGAACAGTTGACAGGTATAAGCCTAGGCTTGTTATAAATGGTTATGCGCAAGAAAGAGGCATTGATTTTTCTGAGACCTTTGCACCTACATGCCGAATGACTACTGTTCATAGCATCTATGCACTTGCAGCTCATCATGGTTGGAATGCACATTAATTGGACATTAAAACTACATTTTTGAATGGTGACTTGCATGAAGAAGTGTATGTTTTTCAGCCTCATGGCTTTGTGCACAAAGGGCATGAAAACCAAGTGTGCAGGTTGAAGAAGGCATTATATGGTTTAAATCAAGCACCACGTGCTTGGTATTAAAAGATACATGCCTATCTGATTGCACATGGTTTTGAGAATAGTCCAACGGAGAGCACCTTATACATTAAGCGTGCAAATGATGTGCTTCTAATCATTGTTGTGTATGTTGATGACATCCTGCTCACTAGTCCTCATGAGAAGCATATTGTGGATTTCAAGGATGATTTGCATGCCTCATTTGGAATCAATCCACAGAAGGAAGTAAGACCAAAGCTTTGTGGAAACATATGCCAAGTTGATCTCTCGATCAAAGAACTTCTCCTTGACATAATGATAATGCACCTCAATGTGCTTAGCACGAGCATGGAACACAGGGTCCCTTGCAACTACGAATGCACGTGTTGTTGTCAGTGAAGATGATGGTGGTAGAAGATTGACCAACACCCAAATTAGCCATAAGGTTTCTGAGCCACACACTCTCAACAATCGTTGTGAAAGTTGCCCTATACTCAGCCTCACAACTAGAAGTGGCCATAGTAGCTTGATTCTTGCTCAACCATGAGCTACCAAGCATGAAGCAAAAACCACTAATGGACACATTAGTGTCATAGCAACCAGTCGAGTCAGAGTAAGAAAAAGCATGTAAATCTGGTGGTAGTGATCCTACCTTATGATAAAACAATCCAAGTAGTCGGGTACCTCTCAAGTAGTGAAAGATGCGCTTAATCGCTTGTTAATGCTTGACACCTAGGCAATGCATAAATCTGCTCATCTGTGAGACAAAAAAATGAATATATAGCCGAGTGATGCATAAGTAAATCAAGCATCCAATAGCCTGCTGATAGAGAACATCATCAAATGCATCTCCAACATCATGAAGACTCAATCGTAAACCTGTATGCATAGGAGTGGCAATATGTTTGCAGTCTTCAAGGACAAAATGCTGCAATAATGTGTCAATATATTTTTTTTGACACAAAGCTATTCCACCATCAACTTGCATAAACTGAATGCCCAAATAATGATGCAAATGCCCAAATAATGATGCAAATGCCCCAAATCAGACACCTCACTTATCTTTGCACATTCTAGTGGTAATACATTTAGTATTGTGTGTTGTGCTCCAAGCTTCTTCTTCTTCCTTGTGTTGTTCGCATGCTTCCACAGACCTCAAAGGTAAGTGCAAAGGTCTCATCAAAATCAATGCCTCTTTCCTATGCATAACCCTTTACAACAAGCCTAGCCTTATACCTATCAACTGTTCCATCAGGTTTACGCTTGAGCTTGTATACCCAATTAGTGCCAATGGCCTTCTTGTCAAGAGGCAAGTCACATAAAGACCAGGTACCATTTTTCATGATAGCATCATATTCTGATTGCATAACAGTCATCCAATTTTTAGAATTTTGTGCTTCATCAAACGAAACAGGATCATTCTCATCATAGAGACTAGAGGCAGCCATAGCATAGCAATCTCATGCAAAAGAGGCACTATGAGAGCATGAACGAGTATGGGATGACAGAGGTGCATTTAATTTGTTGTCACACAAATTCTGCTCTAGCCATTTTGGAATAGTTTTTGCCTCCTCAATATCAGCTCTCTCATCAACAAGTGCATCATGTAAATTTGCATCAGAAATGGAATGATCTGCATCATCACATGAAACCTCTAAAGGTTGAGAAGTTGCCTCATTAGAACAAGCACTAGACTTTCCACCTGCAAAAAGAGGTAGCAAAGTATCATACATGTCTTTCGAATTATTTGATGTCTCCTTAGTACATGAAAGTAATGGTTGAATAGCACCTTCCACAAAACCAACATCATGGCTAACCAAAATGTGTTTTGTCTGTGAATGATATAGACAATAGCCTTCACTTTCAGAACTGTACCCAACAAAAACACATTTCTCTGCTTTATCATCCAATCGCTTGCGATGTTTTTTAGACACTAATGCATATGCCAGACAACCAAAAAAACGCAGGTGAGAAACATATGGCTTGCGACCATGCCAAGCCTCATATGGAGTGATAGACTGCAATGCTTCAGCGGGACACATGTTAAGTACATATGTTGCACACATGACAACCTTAAGGCGCATGAAAATCATCAATTTATGATTTAGAGAAAGGATTGAACTCAAATAATAAAGCAAAGATCAAATTCTGAGGCTTGAAGATAAGTGCATGGTCAACAGAAGAAGATTTGTATATACATGTACATTAAGCTTAAAATTAATTCACCTATATCTTTGTAAAGGTGAAAAGCTTGTACATATATGCTTATATATACAAGTATAGTGTTGGGACAAATGTGAGGGATGATGAGTGAAAAGTTTTAGAAGTCATTAGAGACTTTAAAAAGTGAGAAGAAATTGATGTATCACTCACATGTATTTTTTCTTACATAGAAGAAAGTTGCACCTGACCTCTGTACAAGTTTTGAGAGTTTAATTCTAATCAAGATGAGAGAATTTTAAGTAGGAACATCTATATGTGTAAAGTGAAGAAGTAAAGACAAGAACTGGCGCAATCTCGGTGGTCAATGTTTTGATCAGATCTCCCTCCACAATGTAAATTTTTGAGCAAGTAAGCACTCATTCTTTAATTTGAAAGGTAAGCTACTTGTGTCTAAAATAATTGAATACACGGTGTCTAGTTTGGGAGAAGCATGCATTAGAAGTTGCAGGTGTCAAAGTCGACTACATGGAAGAGTAGTTTAAGACATATGTACATTGTTTGGAGAAAATCTCATGATTTACTGAATCTTTTGAGATGTTTTAGCTTGGAGAAGGTGCGTAGGCTTTAGACAACACGTTATACAAATTTTCATTGAAAACTTTAATCATTTGATCAATCAATGAGTGAATTAAGTGCAGTAGGCTTTTCTGAGTAATCAGTTTCTTCACAATTAGTTCAAAGTTTGATAATTTGTCATTGGTCTTCCAAAATTGGTTGAGGTTTTAAGTTGTTCTTGATATAGAGGTGCTCTAACATCAAGAATAACTTGTTCTTTTGGAGATTAACACTCTCCATCAGAGGTATTAGAGTAGCAGTTATCAGAATTGAAGGAAGGAGGATCCTAACTATTGCATATATATAGAAATCAATATTTGAAGATTCAAAAAGTGAAAGTTTGAAGTGAAAGCTAGAGAAGGAGGCCTGAAGTTATCAAGAAGATCAAGAGGAACTACATTGAAAGTAAGGGTACATTCACTATTCACAAAGCTTGAAGAATTTATTGCACAGGAGAAGAAAGGATGGGAGATTCTCTTCAGATAGAGAAATTGGATAGAGAAAACTATCATGCTTGGTCGATGAGGATGGAAGCTCATCTTATGAGCAAAGACCTGATAGGATAAATCACAAGGGAAGAAGAAAAACGAGAATTTAGAGATCCTAGCGTTCCAACTAGGGAAGAGCTATCATATTTGAAGACATGGATGAAGAAGGATGCTCAAGCAAGGAGCATTATCTACATGGGAGTCAACGATTACTTGCTACCTCACATTAGAGGACTTGAAAGTGCAAGTGACATATGGAATGCTTTGGAGGAGCATTTCCAAAACACTACAAAATCAAGGAAGGCATCTTTATGGGCAGAGTTCACCACATTCAAGAAGAAGTCTTCTCAATCCATTTCTGATTATGTAGCAAGGATGAAGGACATTGCAGATACATTAGGAGCATTTTATGAAGATATTGAAGAGGAAAATTTGGTAAGACGAATTCTCACAGGTTTGAGAGGAGATGGAAGTGGAAGCCTTTTATTCTATCCACTGAATTGTCACTAGATCATTTCACTCTTGATTTGAATCAATTGCTAGGACACATGCTAACCTTTGAGTAGGATGTCAAAGGTGATGTTGATAAAAGTATAGGTCAAGCAATGTATTCAAAGGACAAGAAGAATATTAACAAAGGCAAGCAACAATTGAATGAAGATGAAGGCACTACTAGTCAAGCTAACTTCCTAAGAGGAAGAGGTGGTGGCAAAGGAAGAGGAAGAGCCAGAAGCAATAAAGATGGTGTCAAAGCTTGGTGGATTTGTGGTAAGACTAATCATTTAGCTCATGAATGTTAGCATAATAATCAAAATGATGGTGGATATAATCAGAACTTTAATTCAAGAGCAAGAGGTAATAGAAATCAAAGAGGTAATTTTAGAGGTAGAGGTAGTAGAGGTTACTTTGAAAGAAATGCAAGTAGAGGCTTTCAAAGTCAATCCTACAATAATACCTACTACAATTATGTTGTAGATCAAAAAGAGGATTCAACCTTAATTATGAATGCAACTTGTGAAAGACAAAGTGAAGATCAAAGAGTCTTCTATATTGGCTCAGGGTGTGGCAATCACCTGAGTGGCAATATAGCTTTGATGACTGATTTGGAGAATAAGGTGAGTAATCATGTAGCTGAAACAGGTGATAATACAAAGCATAATGTGAAGTCCATTGGATCAATAAAGGCCAAAGATGGAAGCACTCTTCTGAATAAGGTTTTGTATGTTCCTACAATTCCAAAGAATCTGATAAGTGTAGGACAAATTGTAGAGAAAGATTATGAAGTAAGGTTCACTACTGATGGAGTTTTTGTGGAAGAGCCTAGCAATGGGTATAAAAAAATTGTTTCAAGAAAGAAAGAAGGAAGGCTATTCACATTGAAGATTCAAAGCAATGTTGGTCATGCCTTGTTCACTTATGGAGGGCACAAGATCTCTGAGTTAGATCTTTGGCATAAAAGGCTTGGACATTTCAATGAAAGAGGTATTGAGGATATGATTAACAATGGTTCAGTGCTTGGATTACCTAATGTTGCAGGTCAACATATGACATACAGATGTGCAGCATGTTAATTAGGTAAGGCTCATAAGCAATCATATAATAAGCATGGTTTCATGTATTCAGAGAAGCTTGAATTGGTGCATACAGATGTGTGGGGACCATCAAAGGACTTTAGCATTAATGGTTCAAGATATGATGTGAATTATGTTGATGATGCTACCAGGTGGATCACTATATATGCGATCAAAGATAAATCAGAGGTGTTCAATACATTTAAACATTATCATGTGTATGCAAAGAGAATCATAGGGAAAAAATTGAAGAGATTAAGGTTAGATGGAGGGGGAGGGTATTTCTTTAATGAGTTCAGTGATTACTTGTGGAATGCAGGTATCAAAAGGGAAGTTACTTGTAGGTACTCTCCTCAACAAAATGGTGTAGCAGAAAGGAGGAATAGAACTCTTGTTGAGTTTGCAAGGTCAATTATGAAAGAGAAAATTTATCCTAATTATTTGTGGGTTGAGGCTGTAAGTAGAGCCACATACTTGGTTAATAGGCTACCATGTAAAGCTTTCCAAGGTATGACACCATATGAAGCATGGTGGGGTAAGAGACCTACCTTGATCATTGCAAAATGTTTAGATGTTTGGCTTATGCATATGTGTCATCTTAGTTGAGGCATATATTGGAAGCTAAAGCTGAAAAATATGTGTTCATTGGTTATGATCATAAGTAGATGGGTTATAGGTTGTGGAATCCATCCACAAAGCAATTCCTTATGTCAAAGGATGTTACATTTGATGAGCAAGGTACTTGGTATGCAGGTACAATTAATATTCATGCAGGTGATGAAGAAACATTGAACCAGAAGAAAGGTAAATCAAAGGTTCAAATATTTGATGAACAAGAGAACAATGAAGCACCAGATGAAGTTGAAGAAATGCCAAGGTTTGATCTAGAATGTGATGAACCAAAAACTTCAAGAAATGGAGAACTGAGAAGATCATCAAGGCACAAATGGCAACCTACAAGGTATAGCTATGATACTTCATTTTTTACCACTAAAGATTATGATTATATGGTGAAAGCAGAGGAAGATCCTTCTACATATGAAGAGGCAAAAGGTAAGGAAAATTGGAGAAAGCTATGTAGGATGAGTATGATGCATTGATGGAAAATGAGACTTGGTATTTGGTTCCTAAACCAAATAGTCAGAAGATCATTGGATGCAAATGGGTCTACAAGACCAAGAGGTATGGAGATGGAAGTATGTCTAGGTATAAAGCTAGAATTGTTGTGAAAGAGTATGCTCAGACATATGGTATAGATTATGATGAGACTTATAGTCATGTGGCAAAGATGACAACTATAAGGACTCTCATAGCTATTGTTGCATGTAAAGGTTGGAAGGTATGTCAATTAGATGTGAAGAATGCTTTTCTAAATGGTTACATTTCAGATGATGTTTTCATGGAGCAACCAGAAGGTTTCAAGGATAAAAGGTATCCAGAGTATGTATGTAATCTCAAGAGAGCTTTGTATGATTTAAAGCAGGCCCCAAAGGCATGGAATTATAGACTTGTGAAGTTCTTGAAGGAGCTTGGTTTCCAAGTGTCTAATGCAGATAGTAGCTTGCTTGTTGAAGCAAGTGATGATGGGTTCATTTACATTTGCATATATGTTGATGACATAATCCTTACAAGTACAGATGAGAAGGGTATACAAAGTCGTAAGAAGAAAATGGAGAAAGAATTCAAGATTAGTGATCTGGGAGACTTGTCTTATTTCTTGGGCATGGAGATTTCATATACTCAACATAGAGTATATGTGACTCAAGAAAGGTATTTGAAGAACTTTCTAATCAAGTTTAAAATGGAAGATTTCATGGTAGCACCTACTCCAATGGAGGTGAATCATAAATTAAGCAGATATGGAGGAGAAGAATTCAAGGACATGAAACTATATCAAAGTCTGGTTGGTAGTCTAATCTATACTACATTAACCAGGCCTGATTTTTCATATGTAGTGGAAATGTTGTCTCAATTCATGCATTGTCCTAGGAAAGAACATTGGCTTGTAGGACAAAGGGTGTTACGATACATTAAGGGTGCACTCAAAGAAGGTTTGTATTATGGATTCACATCAGATACAAACATCAAGATATATAGTGATGCAGATTGGGCAGGTAATCCTGATGATAGGAGATCAACCTATGGGTATCTATGTGATGTGGGAGATAAGTTAGTCTCTTGGTGTTCTAAGAAGTAGTATACAGTTGCTTTCTCATCCTCATGAAGAGTTTTGACATCATTCATGTTGGTGCAACTCACAAGCCTACACATTTGTCTTGTAGTTCATACTCATATGAAGCTCCATGGAAACAATTGCTAAGGAAGAATTCATCTTTACCATTTGTAAAAATCATTCTTTTGACTTGAGAATATTTGTAATCACCTACCAAGAAAACTCGTCGACTTGTTAGTAAGAATAGTATCTACTTCATTGAGGTAATATTTCCTAGAATGAAGGATCAATTATAGAGAGAGCCAAAAGTGAATTCAAATTCGAATTTGAATGTAACACCTATAAAAGATCACTTGAAAAAGTCATGGGTAGAGTAGTCATCTTTTCGAGCTCTCCATTGCCATTTTGTATGTGCGTAAGGCCTACACTGTAGCCTACTCTATTCTCTATCATAAGGCTATGATTACCAAGCCTATGGTCTTGTACAAAATTGTTCATTAATACATTATACCTACATTGTTCATCTATGAGATCTCTGTTATATCCATTCTTAACTGTCAACTTGTGTTGCTCATATCTCGGGCAATTCTTCACCAAATTCACTAATCTATAGCTTTTTAGAATTAGCTCCAAGTTATCCACATGCTAGAAAAGTTTGAAGCAGATCCATTGAGCCAATTTGGAGAAAACTATGTCGAAGCACTCACTAGTCAAACTTTGCAGAGGTCCGAAAAAATCAGGGATAATGGTCTATTTGCTAAATTGATTTCTCTGTGCATAGTGGATCATTTCAAGTGATTCCACTTGGAACCATTAGCTTAATAAGCTACTTAGATACCTCTAAAATGAATTTTTCCAATTCTTACTGTACTGGTAGCGCTGAGCATTACAAGCAGCAAGTGCATGATAAAAAACAGAAGGTTTTCATTGAGTCTTCTATTTGGAAGTAGTCTGTTTTGATTCAATCTTTTCATACATCATTTCCAAAGTACATAGGCACTTTTATGGTGTCATTGTAAAGCTAAGAGGGCCCGTATATCAACTCTAAAGTCACAAAGGACTGGTACTAAGCAGGATTTGGTTGTACCAACTCATCACTTCAAGTGTCCATCCATCTTTCCCAACAGTGGTATCAAAGCAAAGCTAAGGTAAAATGGGAGATGGTTTTCCTTCTTTCATTGATGAATTGGACAAGAACAACTATCAAACATGGTCTCTAAGGATGAAGACATACTTACAAGGAAGGAGCCTCTATGGATACATCTCAGGAGATGAGGAGATGCCCATATTGAGAAGCAAAGGACAACCTACAAGGGAAGAACATGAAAGACTTAATACATGGTGTGCCAAGGATGCATTAGCAAGGTCTTACTTACTCAACTGAATCTCTAATTTTCTTCTTCCACATATTAGGAACTGTAAGAGATCCCAAGAGACTTGGGAAACATTGTCTTCTTATTTCTCTTCCAACACAAGGGCCAGGAAGAATCAATTGTGGATTGAATTCACAACTCAAAGAAAGCAACCTAAGCAAGCTATCTCAGAGTATATGACCAAAGTTAAAGATGTAGCAAATCAGTTGGCAAGCATAGGAGAAGAAATTGAAGAGGAGCAGATTGTAAGGCAAGTAATCAATGGTATTAAAGCTAATGACAAATGGGAGAGCTTCACAACTGCCATGGATCTATACATGGACATGTAGTTCTAGACCTTACCACACTCATGGGGCAACTATTTACCCATGAAGCCAAGCTCAACAAGAATGGAGATTCATCAAGATCTAATAGCTCTTCTACCGTATACACTAATAAGAATAAGTCTAAAGAGAAAGGCAAGAACAAAAAGGTAGAAGATGAGGGAACTACCTCCCAAACTAATTATGCAGGGAGAGGTAGATCATCAAGAGGAAGGGGCAGAGGAGGTAAGCAAGGTAGGGGGAGACCTTATAACTCCTCACCATGCAATATTTGTGGTTTATCAAATCATACTACAGATGAGTGTTTCAGTAACTTCAAGAACCAGAGAGGTAGAGGTTATCAAAGAGGTGGATACACACAATCAAGAGCCAGATTTAATCACCACCAAGGATACAACAACTACAATAGCAACTACCAAGGAGGATACAAATCTAGAAAGGATTGTTGGAGATAGATGTCTGTGGAAGCACGCGAACAGCACAAGGAAAAAGAAGAAGCTTGGAGCACAAACACACAATACTGAATGTATTACTAGAGAATGTACAAAGATAAGTAGCCCATTAGGGCAATAGGCGTATATACAAGCCGGGGGAAAAAAACCTCCTAAAGAGGGAAAAAAGTGCCCCGGCGGTCCTAGTGAGTTCACACACATCACTACCTAAATATATCAACAAATCCCCCCTGGGAGTGATGCGGTGAACAAGGAGCTGGCACTCATGTATAAGGAAGTGCCAAGCTATGTGGAAATCACTCCACAAAAGGAAGTAAACCCAAAGCTTTGCGGAAAGCTTCAAACTTCTCCCTAGGCAGAGCCTTCGTGAAAAGGTATGCAATGTTCTCCTGTGTGGGCACATATGCCAAGCTGATCTCCCCAGCAGAGAACCTCTCCCTGACATAGTGATAATGCACCTCAATGTGCTTAGTGCGAGCATGGAACACAGGGTTCCTCGCAACTACCAATGCGCTCTGACTGTCAGTGAAGATGGTGGTGGCGAAGACTGGCCAACACCCAAATCAGCCATAAGGCGTTTGAGCCACACACACTCAACAGTCGCTGTGAAAGCTTCCCTATACTCAGCCTCACAACTGGAAGTGGCCACAGTAGGCTGCTTCTTGCTCAACCAAGATATACATGAGCTACCAAGCATGAAGCAAAAACCACTGGTGGACACACGAGTGTCATAGCAACTAGCCCAATCTGAGTCAGAAAAAGCATGCAAATTTGGCGGTAGTGAGAAAAAGCATGCAAATCTGGCGGTAGTGATCCCCCCTTGGGATAAAACAACCCAAGTAGCCGAGTACCACTCAAGTAACGAAAGATGCACTTAACTGCCTTCCAATGTGTGACTCCTGGGCAATGCATAAACCTGCTCATCTGTGAGACACCAAACTGAATATCTGGCTGAGTAATGCATAAGTAAATCAAGCATCCAACAGCCTGCTGATAGAGAACAGCATCAAATGCATCTCCAGGATCATGAAGACTCACTCGTAAACCTGTCTCCATAAGAGTGGCAATAGGCTTACAGTCTTCAAGGCCAAAACGCTGCAATAATGTGTCAATATATTCGTTTGAGACAAAGCCATTCCGCCATCAACTTGCATAAACTGAATGCCCAAATAGTGATGCAAATGCCCCAAATCAGACATCTCAAATGAGGCATGCAAATCAGCCTACGAATCTGTCGGTTAAAGTAGTATCTCCGGTTGATTACTACTGTTAAGATTGTAGTCCAGACTACTGCTCTGTTCCAATAGCAGGGTAGTCTGAAGAAGTACGGTACCCAGGAATATAGAAAGCCAGTCTCGCCCAGTTAATGTTAATGATTTGAGCTAAGACACGCAGTAGTGTTGTTGAACTGCAGCCACTTCTTAAACCAACAGACAACAGAGAGAAACATCAACAGTTCTATGTCCCCGAAGATCAGCTGATTACTTACAATTTAGGAGATGAAGATCATCCGCGTCCTGTGAAGATAAAGCAAAACTTACCGGAAACATTTCAAGCAGATTTAATCCAGCTACTCCAAGAATTCACTGATGTCTTTGCATGGGACTACAAAGACATGAAAGGATTGGACTCCCGTATCTACCAGCACAGGGTCATGCTGAAGCCAGAAGCAAGACCGATAAAGCAAACCAGCTACCAGATGAATCCCCATTATGCATCCCAGGTAAAGGCAGAACTTGATAGGTTATTGAAAGTTGGATTTATCGTGCTAGTAGAGCATGCTGAATGGATCTCTCCGATTGTGATTGTGCCAAAGAAAAACAAGCAATTGAGAATTTGTGTAGATTACCGGAAATTAAATGCAGCAACCGTACCGGATCCCTTTCCCATTCCCTTTTTGGATACCATGCTTGATAGAGTAGCAGGTCACGAGATGTATTCATTCCTAGATGGATACAGTGGCTACAACCAAGTAAGAATGGCCGAAGAAGATATACCAAAAACTGCATTTATTACCAATTGGGGTGTCTTTGCTTGTACGGTAATGTGGTTTGGATTAAGAAACGCACCAAGCACATTTCAAAGATATATGCAGGAGATATTTTCTCCTTATCTCACTTCATTTATGCAAGTATATCTCGACGATTTTTCAATTTTCGGTAAGATGATAGCACATCTGTTCCATTTACGGTGCTACTTTCAGAAATGTAGAGAGTATAGACTCTGTTTGAATCCAAACAAATCGGTGTTTGCGGTCTCATGTGGCAAGTTACTTGGCCACATTGTATCTGCACAAGGTATCCAAGTAGATCCAGATAAAATTTCGGCAGTATTAGAAGCTCCGGTGCCAGCTTCTCCAAAAGAAGTTATGCGCTTTATGGGCCAAGTACAGTGGCATGGAAGACACTTACGGTGGCTTGCTCATTTGGCAATACCCCTGAACAAGCTAATTACCAAGACTCCTCGACAATTTGAATGGACCCAGGAATGCCAGATAGCATTTGATCGTTTAAAGCATTTATTAACACAAGTTCCTATCTTACAACCGCCGGACTGGGATCACCCATTTCATGTATTTGTTGATGCTTCAGATATAGCAATAGGAAGTGTGTTGATGCAACAAATTGATAAATGGTTCAGACCAGTGTATTATGCAAGTCGAAGATTAGCGCCTACTGAGAAGAATTAGTCTGTAACAGAAAGAGAATGTCTAGGGCTAGTATATTTTGTCAAGAAATTCAGACATTACTTGCTAGGCCGTAAATTTACATTTCATGTAGATCATGCTGCACTTGTCTATCTAGTTCGGCAACAGCATCTAGGTGGTCGATTAGCGCGATGGGTCTTACTCTTGCAGGAATTTGACTACGAAGTCATTCACCGGCCAGGCAGTTCACATGCCTTAGCAGATTTCTTATCTCGCTTAGATTTCGGTGAAGCTCCGGTGGGCATAGATGACACGACACCCGCGATTTATGTATCAAAACCAATTAATGAAGAATCTGCAGACCCACCTATCCCATTTTCGTATTATGATCAGATCTTGACCTTTCTCACTGATGGTTGCCTTCCATCTCAGACTTCTACGGCAGTACGCAGAAAAATTGCAGTCTTTAGCCGTCGATTTTGGTTAATTGCTGGAGAATTATATTATGTAGATCATACCGGAATCTTACTTTGTTGTATTCCACCACATGAAGTTAATTCAGTTATTACTTTGGCTCACTCAATTCCTTCCAGTGGCCATTTTGTAGCAGACTTAACTCACCGAAAAATTCTGCAGAGTGGTCTCTGGTGGCCAACAATGAACAGAGATATCTTACAGTTTGTCAAACAATGTGATACATGTCAGAGATCTGGTCAGCCTTTGCAACGTCATCTTTTTCCTCTGCAACCCATCTTACCATTGGAACCTTTCTAGAAATGGGGTCTAGATTTTATCGGTCCAATTACACCTCCAGCAGTCTCCAGTAACAATCATTACATACTGACCTGCACAGACTATGCAACCAGATGGGCAGAAGCCTGGGCTTTACGGTCTGCTATAGCAGTTACGGTAGCAAAGTGTCTGCTAACCGATGTCTTTCCACGCTTTGGCTTACCACTAGAAATTGTCTCAGATCAAGGCACTCATTTTGTAAACAATTTAATGAAGGCACTTACACAATCGTTCCAGGTCACACATAAATTTAGTTCTCCTTATTATCCTCGTGCCAATGGATTGGCCGAAAGTACAAACAAATCTCTACTGAATATCCTTCGAAAATTGATCATGGAATCACCGGAAAGATGGGATCAACTGCTACCTGCAGTATTATGGGCATACCGGACTACATACAAGGTAACAACAGGATTGACACCTTTCAAATTAGCTTATGGCTTAGAAGCAATAGCACCAATGGAGATAGTTATACCAAGTTTACGAGTGGCAATCGCTCAGAAACTTCTACCGGAAGACTCACTGTCATTTCGGTTGGACACCCTCAGAGAGTTAGACGAGCACCGATGGCTCAGTTTTTTAACCATGCACGAAGTTCAACTAAGACAAGCAAGGATGCACGACCGAAACCTAAAGACTCCTGTATTTTTGGTAGGACAGCTTGTACTTTTTTATAATGCAAAGTCAAATAGATCCGTAGGCAAATTCAAATTACGGTGGTTCGGCCCTTACAAGATCTCAGAGCAAATCGGTCCAGCAACTTTTCGGTTGACTACGTTGACCGAAAATCCACTTCCAAAAGCAATCAACGGCTCGAAGTTGCGGCCGTATCAAAGCGCTACTAGTCCGCATTAAATCATTTGGCGGTGGACCGCATTTTTTAGCTTTTGTTTTTTACTTTTCATTCTGTTTTTTCTTTTCTCTTTTTTATAGCCGTGTTTTGTCATAAGCCGCCCTCCTTACCAATTACTCAAGTATGCATGCCAAATTAAAAGCAATATCATTCCAGCACCGCACAATGATAACATCACTTCCTACCCCCCCCCCCACCATAATGTCTGTACTTAAGCTCTTCGGTTGCGCCAAAAAACACTATTGTGTTCTTGTGATTGTGCTCGTGTCTTCTGTGTACTGTGTATTCATGTGTTGTGATCTGTGTATTTGTGTTCACGTGCGAAATGGAAGCATTGGTGAATTTCGCAGCTTTCCATGATGGTATCCCTACCGAGGTAGGAGATTACCTGCGTATCCGAGGGTTGGCCAACTTCGCTGAGCTGCCATGGCACTCAGTGGAAGCCCATCCCTTCTTCGCACAAATCATCCCTGCCATTGCCCAATCCCCCATCGCTGAACGACAATGGCTCTTCCCCTCCCTACCATCTAGAACCGTCATAACCTTCCAGGCCTTCACCGAAGCCTTCCGTCTCACCCCACAAGGCCGTGAAAATGGCCCAAGCATCCCTGTAGCTCGAATGGTAGAACTTTTTCCCCGATTTTCATCAAATGAATACGCCATTCTCTGCCACCCCGAACCTGAAAAAACCGCATTACAGTTCTTAGTTGCGATCCTTAACCTCCAAAAACGCACATACGGTATCTCCCGCCCATTCTATTCTGCCATCGACCTTGCCGCATGAGAACCCGTTAATTTCGCCTCATTTTTCTTTCACCGAATCCATAAGGAGTGCGTCGCCATAGTGAAACAAGTCAACAAAGGAACCACCCCTCGATCCAGACTTCCCCACATCCTTTCTTTCCTCTTCCCAACCATACGCGCCGCTCAACCACCACCACGAGGACCAGTCTTAAGGCACGAAGAGTCAGTTCAACTACTAGAAGATGAGGAAGAAGAAGATGAAGAAGAGCTCAATCAGTTGTTCCGCAGGAAACGTATCAGAATTAGCTCCTCAGAAAGTGAAGCACAAGGCTCAGCTGGCAAAGTTAACGATGACGATAAAGACGAAGAGAAGAACGAAGAAGAAACCTTCCATGATACAGCAACTTCAATGCACAATGAATCATCGGCAGAGCAACAAGAACAACAGGATCAAGCAGAAACAGAATCCATCTCGGCCGAAAAAGAATCAGAGCAACAGGAAAATGAGCAACAATCTAATCAAGCTGCACTAGACAAGCTACTGAAGGCAGCGGAATCTACAGAAGAGCACAATGCAGAAACAGAACAAACAAACAAGGTAACAACTACTGACTCTGCCCTCCCCAAAACACCGCTTGTTAACCCCACTTCCCAACCGGAACCACCCTGCAACCCCATCAAGCCCAGTCACCCCACCGGAACTACCGAAACCTAGACATCCTCCCTCAACTATTCACCACCGAATTCACAACAACTCCTCACCGGAACCTCGTCGCAACATCGCCCTCCTCTGCCACCCCATCCCATTCCAGTTTTTTCGGAATTAGAAGCCATGGGTCGCCTCTTAATTAATCTATCCCAACAACTGTCGCAACACCTGAAGCAAGCCACAAACGATGCACGAGAAGAATTCCAAAGGAAATTGGAAATAATGGAGGCGGATATCACCCCTCTTTAGGAAGAATTACAAGCAGCAAGAGTGGAAAATCATGCACTACATGAGCAGATCAAGCAACTACAGGCTACACTCCAAGCACAAGAAGAAAGCTCAAGCCAGCGAGATAAGGCATTAGCTGAAAAAGACGAATTACTGACAGCTGCCGACACCAAAATAATAAAGTTAAAACAAACAATCAAAGATACAGACGATACAAGAATAGCACTAGGAAACCTACTGGAAGAAACAAGACACCAGCTGCAGGACACAGTACAGAAATACCAAGAGCAGCAGAGAGAAGCAAAGCAGGCAGTAGAAGAGCTACAGAGAACAAAAGAATCACTGGATGAGGTGAACTCTATCCTTAAACATCAATTACTTAGGGAAGCTAAACATCAAAAAGAATTAGCGAATGTTTGCAAAGAACAAGATGCCTACCATAAAACCATACAGTTCCAGAATCAACAGTTTGAAAGACTGGATAATCAGGTACGAAACCAGAAAGACAGAATCAATCAGATGCAGAAACAAGTAACGGACATGAAGACAGCAAGAGATGCGGCATTATCAAATGATTTTTATTTACAAGAGGCCTTTTTGCAAACACAGGCCGAAATTTTGCTTACTGAAGCCATCGCACTTAGTTCCATTAGAGTAGATGCACAGATTTTAGAACCCGATACCCTTAAACAATTATTAGAAACCCTTAAGAAAAAAATAGCCCGCACATTTAGATTAGCAAGAAATATGTATCTAGAAGGAATCGTAGATGAACAATGAGTTTTGTAATCAAAAATCACTTGCGGGTTCGAGTCCACCGTGCGTGCCAGTGTTAGACGGCCGCCGGAGTAGGACAAATGTATGCCGGATGTAACGGAGTTCCTTGAATTACGCGCAAAAAGTTGGTACGCGCATCTTGTAATTCTATATAAAGTAATGAAAAGAGAATGGTCGAGAGAGCTGTTTTTCCTGGAATTGTCAGATTGTCCGCCTTGATATTTGTTAGAGTATGGTTACACTATTGTGAAGTTCTGAGTATTGTTAATGTTGATCTCTGTTGTGTCTGCATCGTCTGCTTACACTGAAGTTCACTATGATGACTGTTAAGTGACGGATTGTGTGTCTGAGTACTATTTCCGCATAGTATTGTTGTATGCTCTTCGGTCGTTGAAGTACTTTGAGTTAGTCTGAGTAGTTATATTACTGCGTGATTTGATTTGACAACTTAATACACTGTGGAGTATGTTCTGTTTGTTTTACTGAACTTATTGCATTCGGTGACAAAGACGAATTATTACTTTCGGTAAACGTAAACTTTTAATTGAGATCGTTGTAAGTGTTGTGACGAACGAATCTGTCGATTAAAGTAGTATCTCCGGTTGATTACTACTGTTAAGATTGTAGTCCAGACTACTGCTCTATTCCAATAGCAGGGTAGTCTGAAGAAGTACGGTACCCAGGAATATAGAAAGCCAGTCTCGCCTAGTTAATGTTAATGATTTGAGCTAAGACACGCAGTAGTGTTGTTGTTGATTGTAAAGAAGGTTTGGGAAATTAGTACAGGGCCTCTGTCTCCCAAGAACCCATGTTGGTCTAGTAACGTTTTTTTTTGGTAATGATACTGAAAGTTTAACCCATTTTACGGTAAAACACTGTTTCACGTTTAACATTTGTTTGGTAATGATTTCGGTTAGTCAGCGTTACTGTTTCTGTAACACGTTAACATTGCGCATGTGACAGTATTCCCTGTAGGGGCAGGCTCGACTGAAGAGAAGAAACTGCGCTGCGAGGTAATATGTTTGGTCGCCCCACTATCAAAGTACCAAACATCTGAGTCCACTGCAGACATGCACTGCTCATGAGAAGATGGGTCAAAACTGCAAACAGTAGTAAATGCCCATTCTTCTTCCTACACAAGATTAGCAGACTCTGTTTTTGGTGTAGAGGCTTCTGCAACAACCATTTCAGCCTCCTTTTTCTTTGCCTCTTTTGCAGCCAGTTTTGGACAATTCTTTATGATATGATCATTCCCTTTACAGTACTTGCAAAACAATTTCTACTTTTCTGATTTCTTCTCATCTTTATCCTGGTTCTTCGAATGTGCAGCATTTGTAGATTTCTGCTTACTAGTAGAAGAGCTCCATTTTCCTTTGCCCTTCTAACTAGCCAGGAAAGCTTGATCTGCAACACGCATAATCGACCTGTTCTGCCTGGACTGATCTTCCTGCAACAGAACAGAAACTAACTCCTCAAATGATAAGGCATTCGGATTGCCTTTCATCATCAACCGAAGAGTAGAAGCAAAACTCTGATATGAATTAGGAAGACCATTCAGAACAGTCTGCACAAGTGAGCTATCTGGTATAACCTCATCATCAGAAATCAACTGTTCCTTCAATATTTGATCTTCGTTAGGAAACTGTCCATAGAATCACCTTCATTCATGGGCTCACTCTCCAACTGTTTTTGGAGGTAAGCAACACGAGCCTCATTCCTAGCATGGTACAATGTGGTAAGTGTATCCCAAGCATCCCTAGCTGTTCTGCAAGAGCGAATATGAGGAATAATGGCACGTTTGACAGACAAAGCTATCAATGCATGTGCCTGGGCATCTCTGCCATCCCAACAAATTTGCTCTGTAGTAGGTGCAACAGAAACAGCAGCACGAACAGGAATCTGCGGAATATCATCTTCAACACCATCTTCATCAGCTCCAGCACCTGTATTTGCAGTACCTGTCGTTACAGGTGTAACAAGACATCTTTCAACACCCTGCACAATGTTCCACAATCCTTTTGCAACCAAAACATGTCGCATCATATAAGCCCATAATGGGTAGTTGGTACCATCCAACTTATCCTCAACAGCCAACATACGAAATACATCACTGCTTTCAGCCATGGCCGGTGACTAAAATACCTTGATGCAAAAAATTGAATGTATCTCAAAAAGTTGAACAGAGCTGCCCAGACGAGTTCTGCTAGACCTGTAGCAGACTTCGAGACGCTTAAACTGGCGAATAGAAACTGGTATATACCTTTGGCACAAAAAGACGAAATAGCCTGCACAAGCGCTACAATAGTGCGTTCGGAGATCGAAACGAGCTCAGATCGCGATTTTGGCACCACAAAGCGAAGCAGTTTTGATCTCGGAAACACGCTGAGTATGCTCACCAAAATTCGTGTGATTCTGAGACTGCAAACGGAGGAGTGTCGACGGCGCCCTAGATGAAGCGACGACCTGCTCTGATACCAATTGTTGGAGATAGATGTATGCAGAAGCACGCGAACAGCACAAGGAAGAAGAAGAAGCTTGGAGCACAAACACACAATACTGAATGTATTACTAGAGAATGTACAAAGATAAGTAGCCCATTAGGGCAATAGGCATATATACAAGCCGGGGAAAAAAAACCTCCTAAAGAGGGAAAAAAGTGCCCCGGTGGTCCTAGTGTGTTCACACACATCACTACCTAAATATATCAACAAGGATTACAACAACTACATAGAGGAGCAAGAAGATTCTCTTTTGATTATGAACATGACTTCAAAACCAGGTATAAACACGTCTTGTACATTGACTTAGGATGTTCAAATCATGTGGCAGACAATGTAGCTCTTCTCTCTGACCTTGAGGAACCAAAGGGTAAGCATCAGGTACAAGCAGGTGATGACACCAAGAACTCAGTGATTAAAGTTGGAAATGTTAAGACCTCCGATGGGAACAAGAATCTGTTGAGTAGGGTTCTATATGTACCAACTATTACCAAGAATTTGATGAGTGTTGGACAGATTGTGGAAAAAGGTTTGCAGGTTAGATTCAACCAATATGGAGCATTTGTGGAGGATCCTAAGCATGGGTTCAAGAGAATTGCCAAAGGAGAAAAGACAGGTAGACTATTCACCTTTGAACTTGAGGATACAAGGAACATTGCACTTTATAGTTATAAAGATCAAACATTATCAGAGCTTGAAATTTGGCATAAAAGATTAGGGCATGTAGGTGAAAGAACCTTGAAACAAATATGCAGAGATCAATGTGTGCTTGGGATACCTAATGTATCCAAGAAACACATGATTTATAAATGTGGTGCTTGTCAGTTTGGAAAGTCTCACAGGTTACCCTTCTCAAGGAAAGGCTACATGCATGAGGACTTCCTAGAACTTGTTCATACAGATGTATGGGGACCAAGCAAGGATCCCTCAATCGCGGAATCAAGATATTATGTATCTTTCATTGGTGACTATAGTAGGTGGACTGTATTGTACTTTATGAAGCACAAAGATGAAGTATTCAGTTGCTTTAAAAAGTATCTTGCACTTGTTGAGAATCAAACAGGGAGAAATCTAAAAAGGCTAAGGTCAGATGGAGGAGATGAGTACTTCTCAAATGATTTTGATGCATTCTTGCAGGACAGAGGAATCAAGAGAGAAATCACCATAAGGTATACCCCTGAGCAGAATGGGGTAGCAGAAAGAAGAAATAGATTGATTTTTGAGACAGCTAGATCAATGTTAAATGAGAAAAAGTTACCTAACTACTTATGGGTAGAGAGTGTATCTACTGCCACTTATCTTGTAAACAGGTTGCCATCCAAATCACTTGATGGGATGACCCCATATGAAGCATGGCATGGTAGAAGACCTTCACTTGATCATTGCAGGATATTTGGATGTGTAGCATATGTGCATATCCCTTCTCAGATAAGAGGTAAGCTAGATCCTAAGGCAGAGAATTGCATCTCATTGGATATGATGTAAATCAGAAAGGTTACAGGTTCTACAATCCTTCAAACAAGGGATTCATGGTGAGTAGAGATGTTGTCTTTGATGAAAATGACTCTTGGTTTGATAGTGAATGCAGGAAGATAAAACTACCTTATGACTTGGAAGAGGATTTTCAATTCAGATGATGAGGACATCATCAACTTTGAAGAGTTCAAAGCATGGAAATCCAAAGGCAAACTCAAGATGAAGAAATTGGAAGATATACCTGAATCCTCCAACCAAGCAATTAGGAGATCACAAAGGGAGAGCAAGAAGCCAATCACATATGGGTATGACACCTCCCTTGTTACTAAACACTCTGTTTATCTTGCAAAAGATTTATCAATTGAAGAACCGGCATCATATGAAGAAGCAAAAACTAAGGCAGAACGGAAGGAAGATATGGATGAGGATATTAGAGCACTCAAAGAGAATGATACTTGGGAACTAGTACCAAAGAAGGAGTCTATGAAGGTAATTGGTTCTAAGCGGATCTATAAGATCAAAAGGGATTCTCATGGGTCAATAAGCAAGTACAAAGATAGACTTGTGGCTAAGGGTTTTGCACAAACCCAAGGTATTGATTATGAAGAAACCTTCTCACCTATGGCCAAAATGCCAATAATCAGGGTATTGGTAAGTATGGCTACATCAAAGAATTGGAACATGTATCAGTTGGATGTAAAAAATGCATTTCTAAATGGTTGGATTTCAGAGGAGGTGTACATGTCACAACCTCCTGGCTATGAGACCCAAACAAGGTAACATATGTATGCAAATTGAATAAAGCTCTTTATGGATTGAAGCAGGCACCTAGGGCATGGAACGATAGGTTGACTACATACCTTCATGATCAAGGTTTTGTCATGAGTAAAGCAAATACTTCTCTATTCATCAAGAGAAGTAATTCAGAGGTAATATACTTATGTATATATGTTGATGATATCATACTTACAGGTAATGATGCTAATGGCATCAAACAGATCAAGAATCAGATGATGAAGGAGTTCAAAATTAGTGACCTTGGATCACTAAAATACTTTCTTGGACTTGAGTTAGTCTATACTAACTCTGGAATCTACATTACTTAGAGGAAGTATATACAGGATATATTGAAGAATTTTCATTTGCAGGATGCCAAAGTTGCAAGTACTCCAATGGAGGTAAACCTAAAACTCAGTGCTCATGAAGGTGATGTACTTGAAAACATTGCAGGTTACCAAAGCATAGTGGGAAGCTTGAATTATGCTACCTTGATAAGGATTGACATTGCTTATGGAGTAAGTGTGCTAAATCAGTTTATGCACAAGCCTAGGGCACCCCACTTGGAGGCTGCCAAAAGAATCTTAAAGTACCTTAAGGGTACTCAACCTCATGGTTTGTATTTCCCTTATACATCATACTTGGACATTAAGATCTACTCAGATGCAGATTGGGTAGGATGGGAAGATGATAGGAGGAGTACCTCAGGATACCTTTCATTTGCAGGTGATAAGCCAATATCATGGTCTTCAAAGAAGCAACCTACTATTGCTTTATCTTCTACAGAGTCATAGTATAGAGGATAGGCCAATGCTACTCAAGAGGACATATGGATCATATTGTTGTATACAGAATTGGGCTTGCATACTACATCTCCAATGATTTTTGGAGATAATACAAGTTCATTACACCTTGCAGCTAATCCTATTTATCATGCTAGGACCAAGCATATAGAGGTCCACTATCATTATGTGAGAGAGAAGCTATTAAGCAAGGATATTCCGCTGGCCTATGTATCAACTAATATGCAATGTTCAGATTTGTTGACTAAAGCATTAGATGGTACAAAACTTTGCAAGTTTAAAGCAATAATTGGATTGCAGGATATTCATGAAGATTGAAGATGAAGACGAAGCCAAAATGTTTGGCTTGAGGGGGAGCTGTTGGTGCAACTCACAAGCCTACACATTTTGCTTGTAGTTCATACTCATATGAAGCTCCATGCAAACAATTGCTAAGGAAGAATTCATCTTTACCATTTGTAAAAATCATTCTTTTGACTTGAGAATATTTGTAATCACCTACCAACAAAACTCATGGACTTGTTAGATAGAATAGTATCTACTTCATTGAGGTAATATTTCCTAGAATTAAGGATCACTTTTAGAGAGAGCCAAAAGTGAATTCAAATTCAAATTTGAATGTAACACCTATAAAAGATCACTTGAAAAAGTCACCAGTAGAGTAGTCATTTTTTCGAGCTCTCCATTGCCATTTTGTATGTGTGTAAGGCCTACACTGTACCTACTCTATTCTCCATCATAAGGCTATGATTACCAAGCCTATGATCTTGTACAACATTGTTCATTAATACATTATACCTACATTGTTCATCTATGAGATCTCTGTTATAGCCATTCTTAACTGTCAACTTGTGCTTCTCATATCTCCGTCAATTCTTCACCAAATTCAATGATCTATAGCTTGTTAGAATCAGCTCCAATTTATACATGCTGACAAATTTTGAAGCAAATACATTCAGCCAATTTGGAGGGAACTCCGTCCAAGCACTCACTGGTCAAACTCTAGAGAGGTGCTAAAAAATTGGGGGTAATGATCTATTTACCAAAATTGATTTCTCTGTGCATAGTGGATCATTTCAAGTGATTCCACTTGGAATCATTAGCTTACTAAGCTAACTACATACCTCTAAAATGAATTTTTTCCAATTCTTACTGTACTGGTAGCACTCAGCATTACAAGCAGTAGGTGTATGATAAAAAATAGAAGGTTTTCATTGAGTCTTCTATTTGGAAGTAGTCTATTTTGATTCAATCTTTTCAGACATCATTTCCAAAGTACATAGGCACTTTTGTGGTCTCATTGGAAAGCTAAGAGGGCCCATATATCAACTCTGAAGTCATAAAGGACTAGTACTAAGCAGGATTTGGCTGTACCAACTCATCACTTGAAGTGTCCATCCATCTTTCCCAACAATTCAGAGTACACCCATTATTCATGGAGATCGTATGAGTTCATTATATCTAGCTTGTAACCCTGCATTTCATGCTAGGACTAGACATATTGAGATCCAATATCATTTCTTGAGAGAGAAGGTGATTGATAAAGAAATTGAAGTCATACATACTTCTACAAAAGATCAGATTGCAAACATGTTAACCAAAAGCTTGGATGGACCTAAGTTACAAAGGTTCAAAGACATGGCAGGTATAAAGAAGATGGAGAAAATCCCAATTTATGATTTAGGGGGAGCTGTTGGTGTAGGATAATCAACAATTGATGATTTGGACAAAGGATTTAAGTCAAATAATAAAGCAAAGATCAAATTCTCAGGCTTGAAGATAAGTGCATGTTCAGAAGAATAAGACTTGTATATACATGTACATTAAGCTTAAAATTAATTCACCTATATCTTTGTAAAGGTGACAAGTTTGTACATATATGCTTATATATACAAGTATAGTGTCAGTAAATATGTGAGGGATGATGAGTGACAAGTTTTAGAATTCATTAGAGACTTTAGAAAGTGAGAAGAACTTGATGTATCACTCAGATGTATTTTTTCTTGAATAGAAGAAAGTGAGAAGAACTTGATGTTTTAGAAAGTGAGAAGAACTTGATGTATCACTCAGATGTATTTTTTCTTGAATAGAAGAAAGTTGTGCCTCGATCTTTTGTTCAGTGCTCCTTTTGTGTTTATCTTCTTGATGAATGCTTTTGTACAAGTCTAATTCTATAGTTGAATGAACTTTGTACAAGTTTTGAGAGTCTAATTGTAATCAGGCTGAGATAATTTTAAGTAGGAACATTTATATGTGTAAAATGAAGAAGTGAAGACAAGAACAGGTGCAATCCTGGTGGTCAATGTTTTGATCAGATATCCCTCCACAATGTAAAGTTTTGGGAAAGGAAGCACTCATTCTTTAAGTTGAAAGGTAAGCTACTTGTAAATAAATGCATTTAAATAAACACGGTCTAGTTCGGGAGATGTTACGAGGAAGGAGATAAGCAAGAGAGCTCACACACACACTCTCACTCTCAAGGAGGAGCACACACACTGATTGAGGCAAGGAATAATGATCTTCTTCTTCTTCTTCTATTACATAAAAGGAATGTACAAGAATGACCTAAAAACAAGAATACAACAAGTGCAATATATAAAGATCAGTACATAAGGAAAAACCTAATATCCGCGAATGAGTGAGCTAGCAAGAAACAAATGTGCCATCACTCTCGGTAGATAAATCTAATAAAGCTCAATGAAGTATCCCTAACATATATCGGTATGACCACTATACATGTCAGAGAAACGAAAAACTAGTACGTGTCATCCTGGATCATCACATGTTGAGCTTGATATCTCAACACTCCCCCTCAAGCTCAACGCCATATCCTGTAATCCAAGCATCTCTCGAAACTTCTTTAACTTCTCAGCTCCAAGTGCTTTGGTGAAAATATCAACAACCTGCTCATCTGTTCTCACATAAACAAGATCAATATCACCTGCTAATACCTTCTCTCTGATGAAGTGATAATGTACCTCGATATGCTTTGTTCTAGCATGGAAAACAGGGTTCCGTGCTAACTGTATGCTGCTAAGATTATCACAATAGATAGTGATAGGCTTTTGCACTTCCACACCTAAATCTGCAAGTAACATCTCCAGCCATGATGCCTCACATGCTGCCATTGCAGCACCTCTATACTCAACCTCTGTACTCGACAAAGCAACAGTGGGTTGCTTCTTGCTACTCCATGTAATAGCTGCACCTCCAAGTGAGAAAAGAAAGCCACTAGTAGATCTTCTATCTGGAGTACTACCAGCCCAATCTGCATCGGTGTATCCATGAACCTGCAACTCCACACCAGCTTCATAAAACAATGCATAATCCAAAGTAGCACTCACATAACGTAGAGTGCGCCTCAGAGCATCCAAATGTGGCTTCCTGGGAACCTACATAAACTGACTTTCAAGTCCAACAGTATAACTTAGATCAGGCCTTGTAATTGTGAGATATATAAGACTTCCCACAATTTTCCTATACATAGTAGCATTTTCCAATGCTTCACCTGACGTAGTATCCAATTTCAAATTCTGATCTAATGGCATAGAAATTGGCTTACAATCAGCCATACCATACTTTTGCAGCATATTCAAGGCATATTGCCTTTGCGACATCCATATGCCTATTTCTGTATGCATAAACTCAATGCCCAAGAAATAGCGTAGCACACCAAGATCTTTCATGTCGAATTCCTGCATAATACGTTTCTTTACCTCTTTGATGCTTTCTTCATTATCACCACCTAGAATCAGGTCATCAACATAAATAGCCACAATAGTGATGCCATCATCAGCCTTCCTTGCATATAGTGAGTGATCTACATCACACATAGAGAACCCAATGCTGGTTAAGTAATCAGCAATCCTTGCAGGCCATGCACGAGGGGCTTGCTTCAGCCCATACAAAGCCTTTTGCAACCTGCAAACATATTCTGGATGTTTTGAATATTCATATCCTTGTGCCTGGTCCATATATACTTCTTCCTGTAACTCACCATGTAGGAAAGCATTCTTCACATCCATCTGATGCAAAGTCCATCCTTTTGCTGTAGCTAATGCAACAAGTGTTCTGACAGTAGACATTTTAGCTATAGGGCTGAATGTTTCCTCATAATCAATGCCATATGATTGTGCATAACCTTTAGCTACCAATCGTGCTTTATACCTGCTTATGCTACCATCAGCATTATGCTTTACCTTGTAAACCCATTTGCAGCCTATGGATTTCTTTCCTTGTGGCAATGGAACCAGCTTCCATGTATCATTTCCATAAAGTGCAGCTATCTCCTCATCCATAGCTTTTTCCCAATCTGCATTACCAATTGCATCTTCAAAACAAGAAGGTTCAGCATCTTGTATTACCTTTGTCATGTAGGTACAATGGCGAGCCATGTAACTATCATATGTCAATTGTTGCACTGAATTACGCATCCTCCCAGATCTTCTTGGTCTTGGGTCACTTCTTCTTGTATCATCTGCATGTGCCCTTCTTACTCCTGGAGTCTTCACAGAGGGCAATCCAAGTTCCTCATCAATACTCTTTTCTGAACCACTTGAATCTCCATCAACATCTTCAAAACCTGCACCTATTTTACTACCAGCAGAAAGCTTTTCTTTACCTTTCTTGGATGTATTTGATGAATTTGCTGGACTAAAATTTCCACGCAATCTTCCACTCCATGGATTTGAGTTGGAACTAGTGCTTGGTGATGCATCCAGTCCACTCAAAACTTGAGATTCTGCACTAGATTTTTGAGCATTTTCTTTGTCATTTGGTTCAAGATTCAGTCCTTCTTTGGCATCTGCATAGAAGCTTGACATTTCATCAAATACCACATCTCTGCTCACCTTCACCTGTCGTGTGAGTGGATTATAACATTTGTACCCCTTTTGCTCAAGGGAATATCCAATGAAGACACATTTTTTTGCTTTCGGATCAAGCTTCGTCCTCAACTCATCTGGAACATGTACATATGCAATACAGCCAAAAACTTTCAAATGTGATAAGTTTGGCTTTTTACCTGTAAACTTCTCTTCAGTGTAACTTGATGTACAACAGCAGTCGGAGTTCTGTTCATGATATATACAGCAGTATGCACAGCTTCTGCCCAATAACAATGAGGCATATTCTTCTCAGCCATCAAGGCTCTTGCTATTTCTGCAATATGTCTATTTTTGCATTCAGCAACACCATTATGTTGTGGTGTGTACCTGCATGAAAATTGACGCCGAATTCCATGATTTTTTAGAAAACTGCTGAACTCATTTGACATGTATTCACCTCCTCCATCAGATCTTAATGTTTGAATGTACTTCCCTGTCTGCTTTTCCACCATAGCTTTAAAATTATGGAAGTGAGTGAACACCTCGCTCTTCTCTTTCATGAAATATACCCATAGTTTGCGTGTATGATCATCAATGAAGGTAACATAAAACCTGCAACCGCCCATAGATGTGGTCTTTGCTGGACCCTTAACATCTGTATGTACTACTTCTAGTACATTCTCACTAACATGCTTGTCATGTGGAAATGATGCTCTTGACTGTTTACCAAATTGACATGCTGCACATACCTTTTGCATTTCTGCAACTTTGAAATTTAGTAGTCAATGGACAATCTCCTTTGACTGCATCATTTTCATTCTTTGCAAGTTTGCATGTCCAATCCGTTTGTGCCATATCTCTATATCTGCAATAACTCCTGCACCTTTTGCAAACATGGTTGCATTCATTTTAGGAATCTTCACATTTAAGGTGAACATCCTACCCACTTTGTTTCCTTTGGCAACCAATCGTCCATCCTGCTTGTACTCTTCTACATATAATCCATCAGCATTGAACCTGACTTGTAATCCCTGGTCAACCATTTGTCCAACAGAAACCAGATTCTTTGTTATATTTGGAACATGCAACACATCAGCAAGATGTTTTACCTTCCCGTCCTCCATAGACAATGCTATGTTTCCTGTATGCTCAATAGGATGCGATGTATCATCACCTGTTTCAACATATCCAAGAACTGGCATTTTCTGCAAACTACTAAACCATTGTGCATGACTGGTCATGTGATTTGAAGCACCTGAATCAACATACCAGACATTATCAATCGATTTTGAAACACCAGCAGACATCGTATTCATCATGTGATGTTGAACCATAAACAGCTTCTCAAAATCATCTGCACTTGTGGATGCATAGTTGTTTTGCTGCCTTCTGTTATTTTGATTCTTTAACCTGCAATCACGTTCAAAGTGTCCAGGTTTACCACAATTCCAGCATCCTTTACTATCATTACCTGAATCATTTCTTTGGAAATTTCTGCGACCTCTTTGGCTCCCCCTGCCTCGAAACTGTCCTCTTCCTCCTGCATGATTCTGTTGTTGACCTTGGTCTTGGCTACTGTTTCCTCTTCCACTTCCAAAACCTCTACCTCTCCTTCTTCCTCTGCCAGAGTAGAATACGTGCTCAGAACTGGGCTTTCCTTGGGAGTTTGAGTCCTCACCAAGATTCTTTTCTTCAATAATCAGCATAGATACCAAATCAGCAAAATTCGGAATATTTTCCCTAGTCTGTATGGAAGTTTTGAACTGCTTATATGCAGCTCCTAAACCACGAAGGCACACTTCCACCTTATCATCATCATCTACATTCACGCCAATAGATGCAAGTGACTCACATATGCCTTTGATTTTAAGAGTGTAGTCACTTACCGTCATGCTCTTCTTTTCCAATGTATGCAGCTCGTTCTTGAGTTGCAATTTCCGTGCCTTTGTATTAGTCTCATACAAGGTGACCAAGCTGTTCCAAGCCTCTTTTGGAGTCTTGGCATCCCGTATGTGTCCAATCATGCTATCCTGTATGCTAACAGATAGCCAATACATTACCTTTCGTGCTCCTTGATTCCATTCCTCATATGCTCTTAACTGATCTGCAGTCCGATTCCTTTCTGGTAACTACGGAGCATTTTCATTCTCTCCTTCAATATACTTCCAGTAGCCTTTTCCCATCAAGAAATTCGTCATTCTGAATCTCCAAGCATGGAAATTATTCTTGTCCAGCTTATCGCTCATAAGCTAACTCATTCCATCTGCGTTTGCCATTTCTGCAACAATTCACAACACTGCAAAACACTACAAGCAGCACTTCTGCTTGAACACTGTCGCACTATGACGTGACAGTTCGATCTCAGAAAAACACAGTTTTTGTGTATCAACAGTACACGGAATCGCTTGAAATTCTGGATCTGGAATATATGAGTGTCGCTGAACACAATGCAAGTTACAATTTCTGAAACTGACCTGGTTTTTCTGTGGGCCCCACCTTGCAGGCTCGAAACGGAGGTCGAGATGGCTCCGAAACTTCGATCTGACAAAAACAAGTGACCCTAAAGGGTTAACTCTCGAAAATATTTTGAGGTCTTCTACCTTCACGGCGATTTTCATAGCAAACAGAGGCCGTTTGTGAAATCATGTTTTCTCCATGCCTTGCCGCGTAGTCTTCACCGTCGCCTTCTCCATGAGCTCTCTACAGCCACGCTGGCTTTGATACCATGTCACGAGGAAGGAGACAAGGAAGAGAGATCACACACACACTCTCACTCTCAAGGAGGAGCACACACACTGATTGAGGCAAGGAATAATGATCTTCTTCTTCTTCTTCTATTACATAAAAGGAATGTACAAGAATGACCAAAAAACAAGAATACAAGTGCAATATATAAAGATCAGTACATAAGGAAAAACCTAATATCCGCGAATGAGTGAGCTGGCAAGAAACAAATGTGGCATCACTCTCGGTAGATAAATCTAATAAAGCTCAATGAAGTAACCCTGACATATATCGGTATGACCACTATACATGTCAGAGAAACGAAAAACTAGTACGTGTCATCTTGGATCATCACATGTTGAGCTTGATATCTCAACAGGAGAATCATGCATTAGAAGTTGCAGGTGTCAAAGTCAACTACACAGATGAGCAGTTTAAGACATAGGTACATTGTTTGGATTAAATTCTCATGATCTACTGAATCTTTTGAGATGTTTTAACTTGTAGAAGGTGCACAAGCTTTAGGCAACACCTTAAACAAAGTTTCATTGAAATTTTACTCATTTGATCAATCAGTGAGTGAATTAAGTGCAGCAAACTTTTCTGAGTAATCAATTTCTTCACAGTTAGTTCAAAGTTTGATAATTTGTCATTGGTCTTCCAAAATTGGTTGAGGTTTGGAGTTGTTTTGATATAGAGGTGCTCTAACATCAAGAATAACTTGTTCTTTTGGAGATTAACATTCTCCATCAAAGCCCTAAACTATGTGGTAAAGCCTAACTCTTGACCATACACCTCGCCATCTCCATGAGTGACATGTTCTTCCGTTCAGCAACTCCATTCTATTGAGGTGTATATGGCATTGTACATTGATGTTTTATCCCACATTCAGCTACAAATGCATTAAATTCAAAAGACATATATCCCTCCCCTTGATTAGAACGGAGGGTGCCCATTTTACATGTTGACATATTTTTAGCCGAAACCAAAAATTGTTTGAAGCACATAAACACTTCAGACTTTGCTTTCAATGGATATACCCATGCATGCCTAGAGAAATCATCGATGAATTCATGAAGCAAAGATAGTTTCCAATAGAGGGTGTTTGCATAGGACCACAGACATCACTATGAACAAGCTGCAATTTTTGAGTAGCTTGAACTAAACCATCTTTTGGAGAGGAATGTTGAATTTTGCCCAAAATATAGCCTTCATAAACATGTTTACCAGGTCCTCAAGTTTGGGCAAAGAGGACACCATTTCAGCTTTCTACAGGTGTAGCAAACTAGCAAAATTCAGACGGCCAAAGCGTGCATGCCAAAGCTTTGCATTTGACATAGCCCCGGGTTGTGGGATCTCTTGTATCCTCTCTAGTCCAGTTTTCCATACTTATTGGTCCCGGGTTGTGGGACATCTTGTATCAGTCACATATTCTTGTATCATTTTCCCTACATGGGTGTTCTTGTAATCATAAGTGTATTTCGGAAATCTTGTCTACTGTAGTCAGAGAGCACAATCTAGTGCTCCCCTGACATTTTGGCAAGACTATCTTCTATCCAAGACTAGGCATCATGGAGAACGCTTATGAACATATCGTAGCATCACTTCAGAGTCTCTAACAACAAGTCGAAGACCTAAGTCATCGACAGACACAAGTCGAGATGGGACATCCAGTGCATGTAGGTGCACTCCTCCAAGAATTACAAGAACGAATTGGGAGTCTTCAAGCAAATCAAGGGAGTATTCAAGTGAATCAACGGCCTAGTACATCATTTATGAAGGAACCCAAGATTTGCATGCCAGAAAAGTTTGATGGGGATCGCACAAAGTTTCATGGATTTCTCCAGCAAGTTAAATTGTACATCCGTATGCAACGTGATAGATACCCTGACGAGGCATCCAAGGTTGGGTTTATTGGAACCTTGCTCTGTGGCCAAGCATTATCATGGTTTGCACCAATCTTGGAGAAGAACATGGCAGTACTTTAGGACTATGAGGGATTTCTTCGAGAACTCTCCGCCACATTTGGAGATGCAGATACAAGTCGAGTAGCAGAAACAAAACTTCGGAAGCTACATCAAGGTAACCGCCCTGCCTCTACCTATGCATCTAAATTTAGGCAGTTGATATGTGACCTCACTTGGCATGAAGATTATTTCATAAGCCAATTCAAATGGGGTTTAAGAGATGATGTGAAGGACCTGTTGCTCACGATGCCAGAGGTTAAAACATTGAATGAATATATCATGCAAGCTATTCAATGTGATAATCGACTTTTTGAAAGGAAACAAGAAAAACAAGTAGAAGGAAGACCTCGCCAGTGGAAACCTTTCCAACCGACTACTAAAGATGAGTCCATGCCTGAACCTATGCAAATAGATGTAACAAGGTTTGAGCCTTTAACACTAGAAGAGAAACAGAGAAGGAGAGTTAATAAGTTATGTCTCTACTGTGGAAACCCTAGACATATTGCAATTAATTATCCAAACAAGAGAACAAACTCCAAAGTTGCAGCCACCCTTGTAGAGCAGGGAAACGAGGAAGTCCAGTTGTAAAAGAGACCCTGCAGCCGGACCATGATATAAGAAAGGGTCTCATAATTCCAGCTACACCCATAGAAACATGTCTTGCACCTGTCAAGTTAATCATGCCCAAGAAGACCCTTTCCCTTACAGCCCTAGTAGATTCAAGAGCCTCCTCATGTTTCATCGATGAAGGATTGGTTAAGAAACATGGAATTCTTGTACTTCGGAAGAACAAACCAGTAGTAGCTGAAGTAGTAGATGGACGACCTCTAGCATGTGGGAATATAACCATGGAAACCACACCATTAAGAGTACACCTTGGTGACCATGAATCCCATATATGTTTCAATGTAATATCGAGCCTTGTACATCTAGTTATCATTGGAATGCCTTGGTTAAAGAAGCATAATCCAGATATTAATTGGGAAAAGAATAAAATCACCCGTCGAGATATCCAGAAGAACCCAACATATGTAGGAGCCAAAGCCTTCATACATGCAGTAAGGAAGGAAACTACCAGCTCAAGAATCCAAGAAAGATGATCCAGTACAGCTACCCAATCAGTACAAAGGCTTTGAAGATGTTTTTGAAAAGAAGAATGCAGATATCCTCCCAGAGCATAGACCTTATGATTGCCCCATAGATCTTCAAGAGGGAGCACAACCACCCTAAGTTGGACCAATCTACAGACTATCCCCAGAAGAACTTACAGAACTACGCAAGAACATTGATGAGAATCTAGCAAAGGGGTTTATCAAACACTCAAAGTCTCCAGCAAGAGCTCCTATTCTATTTGTAAAGAACAAGGATGGGACTCTCCGGATGTGTGTAGACTATCATGGATTAAACAAAATCACTATAAAGAACAGATACCCTCTACCACTCATATCAGAGCTCTTGGAACGCCTTGGAAAAGCAAAATTCTTCACGAAAATTGATCTTCGAGGAGCTTACAATCTTGTCAGGATCAGAGAGGGAGACGAATGGAAGACAGCATTTCGAACAAGGTATGGGCATTTTGAATATGTAGTTATGCCATTCGGTCTTACAAATGCTCCAGCTGTCTTCCAACATATGATGAATGATATCTTTCGAGAATATTTAGATGATTTTGTTGTAATATACCTTGATGATATCTTGATATTCTCCAAAAATCTTGAGGATCATGAATGTCATGTAAAGATAGTCCTAGAGAAACTAAGAGAAAAAGGATTATATGCAAAATTGGAGAAGTGCTCTTTCCATAAGACAGAAGTGGAATTTTTAGGGTACATTGTATCATATAAAGGAATTTTTATGGACCCTAAGAAGATTCAGACAATCCTTGATTGGCAACCACCTTCATGTGTTCGAGATGTACAATGTTTTCTGGGTTTTTCCAACTTCTATAGGATATTCATCAAAGATTACTCCAAGATAGTGACACCTCTTACCAAGCTTACAGGGAACTCCAAATTCTCATGGACCGAAGAAGCAAAAAAAGCATTTCAGACCTTGAAATCAGCATTCACTACTGCTTCGGTTCTAGTTCATCCTGATTCTACCAAGCCCTTCTTCCTAGAGACAGATGCATCAGACTTTGCCCTAGGGGCCAGTCTCTCACAATATGGAGATGATAGACACCTACATCCAGTTGCATATAATTCAAGGAAATTTTCTCCTCCAGAAATTAATTCTGAAATTCATGATAAAGAACTTCTTGTCATAGTGGACGCATTTGATACTTGGCATCACCATCTAGAAGGAGCAGCTCATAAAGTTATCGTGTATACAGATCACAAGAACCTAGAGTATTTTATGACCACCCGCATCCTCATCAGAAGGCAATCTCGATGGAGTAACTATTTATCCAAGTTCGACTTTGTCATCACATATCGTCCAGGACGGCAACAGTGTCAGTCAGGTGCCTTGTCAAGAAGATCTTACCTTGCACCAAAGAAGGGTGAAGAGGCCTTTGATCAACAAGAGAGTGTATTACTCAAGCCTGAGCATCTCCAGTTAGCAGCTATCTCTTCAACCCATCCTGAAGATTCAGCCTTGAATCATTTGGTCTGTGAGAATCTACCACAAGATGAATTATTTTGTAATGTTAAGCAAAAAATTCAAGAAGGAAAAGTCCAAGAAGTAAATGAGTTCCATGAAAAGGACGGGTTACTATTCTATAAGAACCTATTATATGTCCCTCCAGGAAAGCCCAGGATCGAAGTATTTCAACAACGTCATGACAACCGTGCAGCGGGACATTTTGGAGTAAATAAAACAATAGAACTCATATCCAAGGATTTTTGGTGGCCTCAAATGTGGAAGGAAGTCAAAAAACATATCCGAACCTTTGACACTTGCAATAGATCTAAGGTACCACGACATAAACCTCATGACCTCTTGCAACCTTTACCTATTCCAGAAAGGCCATGGGCTTCATTATCTATGGATTTCATCACAGATCTACCAAAGTCAGATAAGTACGATGCCATTCTTGTTATTGTGGATAGATTCACAAAGATGGCACACTTCATTCCAACTACAAAGGCAATCACAGGTGCAGCCACTGCTAGACTCTTTCTCAGATACATCTTTAGGCTTCATGGATTGCCTCATGATATTGTCAATGATCGAGGTCCACAGTTCATATCCAGCGTTTGGAATAGTCTTTGCAAGCTCCTTGGGTGTTCAAGTTAAACTATCTACAGCAAATCATCCACAGACTGATGGACAAATAGAATGGGTGAATCAAGTCCTAGAGAAATATCTTCGTTGCACTAGCAACTATCACCAAAATGATTGGTTTGAGTTGTTACCCTTTGCAGAATTTGCATATAACAATAGTGTTCATGCATCTACTAAGCAAACTCCCTTCTTTGCAAACTATGGACAACATCCAAGGATGGATATACAACTGTCAAATCATGTCAAGAACCCAGCTGCGAGAGACAAGGCCCAGTACCTGATGGACATTCACAAAGAACTCAAGGAAGAGATTCATAAAGCTCAACAACAATATAAGTACTATGCAGATCAACATAGTGTCCAGAATCCATCGTATCAAATTGGGGATAAAGTATGGTTACTTAGAAACAATTTGCAAACTTCAAGGCCTTGTGCAAAGTTAGAACATCAAAGATTTGGTCCGTTTACCATCTTGGCCAAGATTAATCCAGTCACCTTCAAGCTCCAGCTACCAAGTACCATGAGAATACATCCAGTTTTCCATGTATCCATGTTGGAACCATATCAGATTTCACCATTGAGGGGGGAGAGACCTAGTCCTTCACCACCTATCGAGATTGATGATCATGAATAATTTGAAGTCGAGCATGTCCTAGATTCGAGAATATCCCGAGGAAGATTAGAGTACTTTATACATTGGAAAGGGTATGACATCAGTGATCGTACTTGGGAACCTGCAGAAAACCTTCAAAGAGCACCAATCAAGGTTCGAGAATTCCATAAGAGAAATCCAATGAAGCCGAGACCAGAGAACGTGACCGCTCCTTGTGGAACTCGTCGCTTGAGGAGGAGGTAATGTCATGGACAAAGGAAACCATCCTGAATCTCAGATTCCATGCCAATCCTATATCTCATGATTGGTTTAGAATTTGGGGAAACTAATGATTCCATTGAGTCTGGAATGTGCCAAAACCCTAAGATCGATTGTCTTCTTGCTTGATTATGACATCCAGAGACCATGCTACAAATTGATGACATCATTGATGACATCATCAATTTGTAACCGCCCTAGAACCGCCCTTGGAAAACCTATATAAGGAGGGATTGGCCACATTCATAATCAATCTTGCCAATACCAGTCTTGGGAGCTCAAGGAGTCATGGCCGCCAAGTAAGTACTCTTCAAGTTCCAGTTCTAGTTCTTGTCTTGTTCCTTGTTCTAGTCTAGTTCTTGGACATCCTATCTTGTCCCCTTGTAATCTCATAGTACGAGATCCTGTCGAGTTCTTTCGTGTATCCAGTTCATCTCCCAGAAGGGAGTTCTTGTAATCCAGATATCTTGTCTCATACTTACGATCCCGGGTTGTGGGATCTCCTGTATCATCTCTAGTCCAGTTTTCCATACCTATTGGTCCCGGGTTGTGGGACATCTTGTATCAGTCACATATTCTTGTATCATTTTCCCTACATGGGTGTTCTTGTAATCATAAGTGTATTTCGGAAATCTTGTCTACTGTAGTCAGAGAGCACAATCTAGTGCTCCCATGACATTCTACACAAGTGAACTGTCAGGTAAGACTTCATCAGCAGAAATCAACTATTCCTTCAAATCTTTGATCTTTGTCAAAAAACTATCCATGGAATCTCCTTCACTCATGTGCACACTCTCCAAATATTTTTGGAGGTAAGAAACACGAGCCTCATTCCTTGTCTGCTATAAAGTGGTAAGTGTATCCCAAGCATCCTTAGCTATTTTGCAAGATCGAATGTGACGGATAATGGCACATGTGACAGACAAGGCTATCAATGCATGTGCTTGAGCATCTCTGCCATCCCAACAAATTTGATCTGCAGTAAGTGCAACAAAAACCGCAGCACAGACAGGAATCTACATAATATCACCATCTTTGACACCACCTGCATCAGCTTCAGTACCTGTATTTGTAAGTGTAATAAGAATTTTTTCAACACCCTGCACAATATTCCATAGTCCTTTTGAACCAATACATGATGCATCATATAACCCCATAATGGGTAATTCATACCATCCAACTTATCCTCAACATCCAACATACGGAATACATCCCTACTTTTCACCATGGCCACTAAGTAAAATATCCTGATGCAGAAAAATGATTGTATCTCAAAAAGTCGAACATAACTGCCCTCTTGAGTTCTGCTAAACATGTAGCAGAATTTGAGATGCTTATATTGGTGAACCGAAACCTGTATATATCTTTGGTTCAAAAAGAGGAAATAGCCTACAAAAGCACTATGATAGTGTGTTCGGAGGCTGAAATGAGCTCAGATTGCAATTTTGGCACCAAAGATCGAATATGTTTTGATCTCCTAATCACCTTGAATATGCTCAGCAAATTTTTTGTGATTCTGAGACTGTGATCAGAGGGGTGTCGATGACACCTTAGATGAAGCGACGAACTACTTTGATACCAATTTTTGCAGTTTGAGGTCTACAAAAGCATGCGAACATATCAAGGAAGAAGAAGAATCTTGGAGCACAACACACAATACTAAATGTATTACCACTAGAATTTACAAAGATATGTCACCCAATACGGCAATATGTGTATATGCAAGCCCGGGGAAAAAAACCTCCTAAAGAGGGAAAAAAGTGCCCCAGTGGTCCTAGTGTGTTCACACACATCACTACCTAAATATATCAACAAATCCGTACCATCTAGGATCATAAGTCCAAAATGGATTCCCCAAGATAACAAGAGCATAGAAATCTTCATAAACAGAGATATAGATGAAGATTTTTGGAGATTCAAGCCAAACAAACCTAGTGAAAGAGATGCAATGGTTATATATGAATTCAAGGATTTGGAAGTCCCAAGAAAGGTCATTTATTTTGGCAATAATTCATGAAGTATTTTTATAGTCATGGAACATATTAGGCATGCTTACACATGGAAGGGTGGACTTATCTTCCCCTCACACAAGTTTGCTAAACCCCATAGTCAACATGGGTCCAAATCTTCTCATGTCTTAGGAGCACACAAAGACAAATCCAAAGAGTGACCAGAAGAGAGTTTTGTGCATATGCTAAGAAGAGAAATATTTGGTTTAGAAAATAATAGAGTAGAAAGGGAAAGACCTAGAATGCAAAGGAATCAAAGAGGTATGAACAATTTTCCATTACCTAGACCAAGAGAATTTCCTAGGATCTTAAGACCAACATAGCTGGTAAAAGCTATGAAAACTATTTTGACCACAGAAGTGATCCTTATGATAACGTAGCCAAATTCAAGTAAGTATTGAGAGCAGAACAAGTCGATGATATGTTCACTTAGTATCAGGCTTTTGGGCTTACCTTGAAGAACACAACCCTCACATGATTTCAACACTTTGTGCCAGGAATAATTCAAGAATATTACACAACTATTTGACACTTTCATAGCTAAGTTCTCTAAGACTAGGATTAGACATAACACCTCCTTATTGATCCATACCTTTAAGCAGTCCCCATAGGAGACTATTAGATTAGCTAGAAGTAGGTTTAGGCAATACATTGAAAGATGTCCAATGCCACAGCTACCTACCCAAGCTAAGCATATTTCCTTTTTTCTAGATGGATTATTGAGTGCAAAGCTATGATCATACCTCTATCTTAAGGAACCCCTAACCATAGAGAAGTTTTTTAGAATGTGCATTGATATTGAGGATAATTTGGGTGAAAAGTTAAGACTCTCTAAAATCAATAAGAATTTGGATTCTTCTACTAGTTTCACATCCAAATCTTCAACTTCAATAGATGAATTAGCCAAACAAGTGGCTCAAAAACTAGGAGTACCTTTTGATATATTTAGGTAATGATGTCTACACATTAGGACCACCAAGGCACTTTTTTCTATCTTTAGGAGGTTTTCTTTCCCAGCTTGTATATACGTCTATAGCCCTAATGGGTTACTTATCTTTGTACATTCTAGTGGTAGTACATTCAGTATTGTGTGTTGTGCTCCAAGCTTCTTCTTCTTCCTTATGCTGCTCATGTGCTTCCATAGACCTCGAACTCTAATAATTGGTATCAAAGCAGGTCAGCGCTTCATCTAGGGCATTGTCGACACCCCTCCAATCACATTCTCAAAATCGCACGAAATTTGGTGAGCATATCCAAGGTGATTAGGAGATCAAAACGGCATCACTCTATGCTTCTGAAATCACCATCTAATCTCCTTTCAGCCTTCGAATGCACTATTGTAGAAGTTATGTAGGCAATTGTGTCTTTTTATGCTGAAGATATATACAAGTCTCGGTTCGCCAGTATAAGTGCCTCAAAATCTACTATAGGTTTAGTGGAATTCATGAGGGTAGTTCTGTTCAACTTTATCAAATACAATCATTTTTCTGCATCATGGTATTTTAGTTAGTTTCCATGGCTAAAAGCAGTGATGTATTTGGTATGTTGGTTGTTGAGGATAAGTTGGATGGTACCAATTACCCATTTTGGCCTTATATAATGCGTCATGTATTGGTTGCAAAAGGATTGGGGAATGTTGTGTAGTGTGTTGAAAAATATCTTATTTCACCTGCAAACACAGTTGCTGAAGGTAATGTAGATGGCATTGAAAACGGTGATATTCTTCATGTTCTTGTTCATGGTGTGGTTCCTACTGGACCTACTATAGAGAAAATTCATTGGGATGGTAGAGATGCTCAGGCACATGAATTGATAGCCTTATCTATCAAACGTGCCATTATTCCTCACACTCCCTCTTCCAGAATAACTAAGGATGCTTGGGATACACTTACTACTTTATACCAAGCAAGGAATGAGGCTTTTGTTGCTTACCTTCAAAACAGTTGGAGGGTGAGCACATGAATGAAGGAGATTCCATGGACAATTTTCTAACAAAGATCAAAGATTTGAAGGAACATTTGATTTCTGTTGATGAAGTCTTACCTAATAGTTCACTTGTGCAAAATCTTCTTAATGGTTCAGATCACAGTTTTGCTTCTACTCTTCATTTGATGATGAAAGGAAATCCAAATGCCTTAACACTTGAGGAGTTATTCTCTATTCTATTTCAAGAAGATCAATCTAGGCACAACAGTTCCATTATGCTTGTTGTAGATCAAGCTTTCCTAGCTAGTCAAAAGGGCAAAGGTAAATGGAGCTATTCTATTAGTAAGCAAAAATTTGCTAATTCTGCACAATCAAAGAAGGAAGCAAGAGATGAGAAGAAAACAGAAAAGCAAAAATCGTTTTGCAAATATTGTAAAGGAAATTATCATGTCATAAAGAGCTATCCAAAACTAGTTGCTAAAGAGGCAAGGAAGAAAGAGGTTAAAATGGTTGTTGCAGAGGCCTCTACACCCAAAACAGAGTCTACTAATCTTATGCATAATGAAGAATGGGCATTTACCATTGTTTACAGTTATGACCCACCTTCTCATGAATAGTGTATGTCTATAGTAGATTCAGATGTTCGGTACTTTGATAGTGGGGTGGCCAAACATATTACCTTGCAATGTAGTTTCTTCACTTCACTTGAGCCTGCCCCTAGTCACATGCACCAACAACTCCTCTTATCCTATTATGGTTGGTAAGATCATTCTGACTATTGTTGATGGTAGTTCTTTTACATTGTCAGATGTTTTATTTGTGCCAAGAATCAAGAAGAATTTGTTATCAATTTTAGCTTTATCCAAGCTTGGTTTGGTTGTGAAATTTGTTGATGACAGATGTACAGTTCATGATCTATCAAATGGTGATATCATTATTGCTTCTAGCATTTCATGTTGTGGGTTGTATAAGCTCATCGATTATGAAAAATATGTGAATGATTCAGCATGTGCAGTTCAAGATTCTCAAGGCTATGTCTATTGCAAAGCTTTGGCATGCACGCTTTCGTCATCTAAATTTTGCTAGTTTACTATGCCTACAGAAAACTAAAATGGTGTCCTCTTTGCCCAAACTTGAGGCACCTGGTAAACATGTATGTGAAGGATATATTTTGGGCAAAATTCAGCATTCCTTGTTCCCAAAAGATGGTTGAGTTTGAGCTACTCAATAATTGTAGCTTGTTTAGAGTGGTGTCTATGGTCCTATGCAAACACCCTCTTTTGAAAAATATCTTTACTTCGTGACTTTTATTGATAATTTTTACAGGCATGCATGGGTATATCCATTGAAAGCAAAATCCAAAGTGTTTATGTGCTTCAAACAGTTTTTTGTTCTTGGCTAAAAATCTGTCAGCATGTAAAATGGGCACCCTTCATTCTAATAGAGGGAGGAATATATGTCTTCTAACTTTAATGCATTCTTGGCTAAACTTGGGATACATATGTCATATACACCAGTCTACAATGTCATATACACCTCAAGAAAATTGAGTTGTTGAAAGGAAGAACAACATATGTACTTAACAGGTGTCACACTAAAGGATTGCAGAATATAATTCCATATGAGGCTTGGCATGGTCGTAAGCCATCTGTTGCTCATCTGCGTGTTTTTGGTTCTTTGGCATATGCATTACTGCTTGAACAACAATGCACAAAACTCGATGTTAAAGTAGTGAAATGTATTTTTGTTGGGTGTAGTCCTGAAAGCAAAGGCTATCATCTGTATCATCCTTAGAGTAAACATATTGTGGTTAGCCATGATGTTGTTTTTGCGGAAGATGCTATTGAGCCATTCTTTCATGTACTAAGGAGACATCAGTTAGCTCCAAAGACATGTATGCTACTTTGCTACCTCTTTTTACAAGTGGACATTCTAGTGTTGGTCCTAATGAGGCAACCTCTCAGCCTTACAGGTTTCATGTGATGATGCATATCATTCTATTTCTGATGCAGATTTACATGACGCACTTATTGATTAGAGAGATAATATTGAGAAGGCAAAAAATGTATGCCAAAATGGCTAGTGTAGATTCTGTGTCAAAGAAAATTAGAATATATCATATCGTACTCATTCTAGCTCTCATAGTGCTTCTTTTGCATCAGGTTGCTATGCTATGGCTGCCTCTAGTGTGATGAGAATGAGCCTGTTTTGTTTGATGCAACACAAAATTTTTAAAATAGGATGGTTGTTATGCAATATGAATATGATGTTATAATGAAGAATGGTACATGTTCTATACGTGACTTGCCTCCAAGCAAGAAGGCCATTGGCACTTAGTTTGTATACAAGCTGAAGCATAAGCTTGATGGAACAGTAGATAGGTATAAGGCTAGGCTTGTTGCAAAGGGTTATGCTCAGGAAAGAGGGATTGATTTTGATGAGACCTTTGCTCCTACTTATCATGACTACTATTCATAGCATTTGTGCACTTGTTGCTCATCATGGTTGGAATGTATATCAGTTGGACATCAGAACTACATTTCTGAATGGTGACTTGCATGAAGAACTGTATGTTTTTCAACCATGTGGCTTTGTGCAGAAAGGGCATGAAAACAAAGTGTCTAGGTTGAAAAAGGCCTTATATGATTTGAAGCAAGCACATGTGCTTGATATGAAAAGATACTAGCCTATCTGATTGCACATGGTTTTGAGAAGAGTCCAATTGAGAACACCTTATATGTTAAGCATACAAATGATGTGCTTCTAATCATTGTTGTGTATGTTGATGACATGCTTCTCATACTCCAGAAGACTATACATGATGTTCAAGGCCTAGTAGGTTCAACTTCAATAAGGGACAAATGTAGTTGAGTTGGATAAATGTTATCCCTGAGTGGATCTAGAGATTGAAAGGACCAAGATTTGTGCCAAAATGGTAGAATTAGCTCAAGCTATGTTTAATGCCAACCATCTTCTCAATCAGACAAAATCAATGAAACCATAGTTGTATTTTGAAGGACCTTTTGAGAGATTAAAGCAATTGATACCTAACCCCAAGTCTTTAGCTACTCCATAGACTCAAGATAATAGAAGCAAAAGAATAAGCTTACCATCATAAGAAGTTTATGCTCCTACTTCTATGGATGATCGAATTCCTTCCTCTATAAATACTTACTCCCAAGAGTTCTTAAGAGACGTACAAGAGGAGAAATGGTCCAAGGAGAGATAGGACCCTCCTCCAATCAAAGAATTGGATGATCGTTATGATCAATTTCCTCGAAACATTACCTCTATCTATGGAGAGCAAGAAGAAGTGCAGTCAAATGAACAATTAGAATTTGAATCCAATTCTTTATAGGAATTGCCTCACCTTATAGGCCCTTGAGAATCTAAGTCTATTTAGATGAGAGCTCGCATTGTCATGGTAAGAAAGAATCAATGAGTTCTACATAGGAACATAGAAGTAGTTAAGAAAACTAAAGTGCGGTATCATCTCAAGTTAGAGGATTTACTAGAATCAAATCCATGTTGTGAAAGCACGTAGCAAACCAATTGTTAGAAGTTGCTAATTCCCACTCTCAGGTAGGATCTCAAAAGAAAGTGCAAGAGATACCTATAATAGCAGATATGAGTGAAAGAGAGGAAGGAAACACCTATCTTCACATCGCCTACCAAGGCTATAACATGAAGGCAATCTTAGATTCGGGAGAAAGAGTTTCCATTACCATCACTTCCCTTTGGAAACATTGGGGCAATCTAGCTTTAAGGCCAAGAAGGATGAATTGCAAATGGTAGATGTTCATATTGAGAAACCACTAGGATTTCTAGAAGGAATAACTCTCACTAGTTGTGGTGTATAGCTTGAACATACATTTTCCATATGTGAATTTGGAAAGAATCATTTCTATGAGATGATTTTTGGTAGGTCATTCATGAGGCAATTGCAGATAGTGCAAGATTGGGGAATTAATTCTTTGTACTTACAACACTTATGTGTAACTACTAAAGCTAATCTCAATGACTACTCACATAGAGATGTATCACCCTTGTAGTGGAATACTATCCATAGGATGCAAGAAAAGATAGAATCAGTGCACTCCATAGGATTAGACCCTTCTTGAATGCATGGGGATACAAACTCATGGATGTGCAAAGTTTCATTGGAAGAGGAAAGTGATTAGAAGCCATAAAATTAGGTGCTACCAGATCACTTCAAGACCTAGCCTTCACACATGTGATCTTTCTTGATGAAGAATTTGAACCCTACAGTTGGGAAAAAAAATCTTAGCCACTATGGACATAGCAATAGATGTAGAACAATGGATACCCCATTCTGATGAAGATGGCTATGATATCTTGGTATTCATCTTAGAACCCATCCTGTTTGACCATGTCATTGAGGAATGTGAGCCAAGGATAGAGGCACTAACAGAAACAAGTGATGAGGATTTAGAATCCATCATCGTGGAACCTTTTGGTGCTCCTGAAGAAGAGTATCTTTATTTGATAGAAGTTGGGACTCAAGAACAAAGTGATTGTTAGCATGAGTTAATGTTAGCCACGCAATTAGACACCGACAATGAGAAGGAGAAACAAAAGAAAAAGTCCTCCACACAAGAAGATGAAGAATCTTTGTTCGAAGTGCCAGAAAATTTCAAGAAATATGTGATAGAAGATAGAAAGAATATGGTGAGAATGCCTAGATAAGAAGCCCTCATGGGAGAAGCATGTGATAACAAGGAGCACACTAAAAAGATTGTACTAATGATCAAAGATGGAAAAGAAAGATGTACCTACATAGGACACAATTTGAATGAAGAAAAAGAAAGAGAGCTGATCGAGTTGTTGAGAGAATATAGAGATATATTTACTTGGAACTTTAAGGACTTGAAAGGAGTGGATCCAAACATTTGTTCTCATAGGATCCCTATGATCTTAGAGGTCGAGTCAACAAAGAAGAAGCTTTACACCTATAATGATAATTATATGGCCAAGATAAAAGAGGAAATAGATAGGTTGATAGAAGCAGGATTCATCTATGAGATGGAGCATACAAAATAGGTATCCCCAATCGTTGTGGTGCCTAAAAAGAATGGTAAATTGTGTGTGCTTTAACTTGAAGAAAGTTAATGCTATTAGAGCAAGTAGTGGGCAAGGAAGTTTATAGCTTTCTTGATGGGTTTCCAGGTTACAACCAAGTAGCCATTGCTTCAAAAGATCAACATAAGATGGTTTTTACCACTGGATGCGGTATCTTTGCATTTTGTGTGATGCCATTTTGGCTCACTAATGCATTTGCTACCTTCCAAAGGCTGATGTATCATGTGTTTAAGGACTTCTTCAGGAAGAACTTGGTAGTCTATATGGATGATCTATGCGCTCATTCCCACATAAGTAAAATGTGCATCCTAGATCCTAGAAAAGTCTTTAACAAATGTCGAGAATATCAAGCTTGAACTTAGAAGTGTGTTTTCATGGTCAAGAAAGGCAAGACTTTAGGTCATACTGTGTCAAATAATGGAATTTCAATGAATGAGGATAAAGTGAGAGCTATCGCAGAGCTACCAAGGCCTAGGATGATCAAGGAAGTACAAGCTTTTATGGGTCATTGTGGATGCTACAGACATTTCATCCACATATATGCGATAATTGCAAAGCCTTTGTACAACCTCTTGACTAACTCTGAATGGAATGGCGAGTGTGAAAAATCTTTCAATGAACTGAAACAATGTTTGTGATTAGCCCCTATCTTAACAGTGCCAAATTGGAATAATTCATTCGATGTTGATATGGATGCTTCCAGTTTTGCTATTGGATGCATGTTAGCACAACAGACAGGTGAAGGAAATATGTACCTTCCCATAGCCTATACAAATAGACAATTGAATGTGTCAAAAAGAAACTATACAACTATGACAATAGAAGGATTAGGGATGGTATATGCGATTAAGAAATTTAGACACTATTTGCGTGCAAATAAGTTTGAATTCTTCACAGGCCATCAAGCACTACTATATCTTGTGAACAAATATTTCAACATAGGCAGGTTAGTAAGATGGTTTCTCTTACTAATGGAATATGATTTCAAAGTAGTCATGAGGAAGGGCAAGATTCACCTTAGGGAAGATCACCTTTCTAGACTCAGTTCAAGAGATCAATCACCTCAAGGAGTGTTAGAAGACCTTCCTTATGCTTATCTATTCAACTTGGAAGTAGTTCTAAACTGGGCTAAAAATTTTGTGCCAATTCTTACATTTGGATCTAGCAATCCAATGGTTAGGACAAAAGAAGAAGAAATTGTCAAATCACAAAAATATCACATAGTTGTAAAAAGTATCTATAAGCAAACAGATCAAGGGACCTTAACTTGTTGTCTAGAAGAACACGAGCACAATAAATGGTTGTAGATAGCACATGTAGGTGCATTAGGGCAAGACAATTCCAAACACAAAACCCTATAGACATTGAAGAGATTAGGTGTATATTGGCCTATGATGGAGGCAGATGTCTATAGTTTGTTCAAGGATTTTCAGACGTGTATTAGCAGACCCCCTATTGAACATGCCACTTTATATCACATGTCATTAAAACTTGATTGGATCAGTCCCTTAGTTGACCTTTTGAGGACAAAAGCATTCCCTCACGAGATGAATTTAGCACGATGGTCTAGATCAAGAGGATCAAGACATAACACTCATTGGAGATAATCTATACAAGTGTGGATGAGACGGATATCTTTGACTTTTTGTCCATGAAAGCGATTATTTGAAGATATTAGAAAGTGCACATCAAGATGTTGTAGGAGGACACTTTGGATATGATCAAATGATCAGAGAAATCGTTTTCTCAGGTCTTTGGTGTCCTACTCTTGATATGGATGCACATACCTATGTGAAGAGGTGTAACACATATCAAAGAGGTCAATATCTGATACGTAAAGACAAGATGCCATTGATACCCATGATGAGAGGAAGTGCATTCTCCAATCACAGAATAGGCTTTGTAGGTCCTATTAACCCCCCAGCTCAAATTTCACATGCATAATACATAATAGTCGCAACATATTATCTTACCAAATGGGTATAAGTAAAAGCTACTAGGAAGAATGATGTGCAAATGATGGCTAAGTTTTTATTTGAGAATGCATTCACCAAATATGGGTTGCCTATAGAAGTCATTCAAGATCATGGGATGCACTTCTTGAACAAGTTCATTGAATATCATTTTCAAGATTTCACGATCATTCACAAGAAGTCGACTCCCTATCACCGACAAGAAAATGGAATGGCAAAAAGTACAAATAAGATCCTAAGTAATGTATTGACCATGATGGTCAAATGTAAACATTTTTCTTGGCCAAGCACAGAAGGGACACCTACAGTAGAACTTTTGGCATTGCCCCACCCATCTAGATTTGAATTTCCTATCATAAGTAGCTTATAAGAATTCGGAATTTTTGATTTTGAAGAAGAAGAAGAGGAAGAAGCACCCACCTACGCAACTCAACTATGACGCTTACAACAAACAATGGAGAGCATTCATGCTCCCGATAGACTTTCACTAAGAGGAAGTCGTGTACTCATGGAACATCTCCTAGAAGTAGAGGAAGTAGATCAACAGTTCATCGAGTCCTTATGAGCATTACCCAAGACTTGCACTATTATAGAAGAAATTGATCATATGTTGCAAAGGCCAGGAGTCCATTACGACGAGTGACGTATCCAGACACGACAAAGATCATGCAAGAACATTCAAATTCTACTCACCTCTATTGAAACCATGACATCTACCCCTATAACCACTAAAATAACAATCACTTTTATACCATTAACCTCTATAGACACTCTAGATCTAAGTGATAACACCACTATACTATCTCCCCTCACTGCCCCCATTAGAACCATTGAACCTATTACACAAACACAATTGAAGTAATAGAACCCATTTTCCATACTCCACCTAACTCACCCCCTAGATTAACAAAAACCATTCCCATCACACTCACTAAGATATAGGTAACCACCCACATATCTACCAGTGATGTATGCCTCACCATTCACCCACCAAATACATTCCCTAAATTTATATTCAATGGCCCCATCTCATAGTCACAACTTTTCTCCTCCATTAACAACCCATTGTACACTACTGCCATGTCAGAATCTTCTTAGTTCCTATCTGAACCCATAATAAGCCATCTTGCCTCCATTGAACTCTACCCTGCTACTCAACCTACTTTACTTTTGCTATCACACATTCCACAATATTATTTCCCTCTCCAATTCTCTCCACTCTCCATGTTTCAACCACAACTGCCTCACCCTTCATTTTGGGACACACTTGAAGATTCTTATATGCAAGATTTTCCCATGTATTAACCTCCTGACACCTTTGTATTGTCTCACAATTTTTCAAGCACTGCACACATGGTCCCAATATTTGCAATGGCCAGACACTCACAACCACGTCCAACCCTATGGATATCTCAATACCAATCACAACACCTCATGTGCCCCCAACAATTCCACAATCCTCAATCCCCTACCATCAACATCACCTCCACTCACAACATTTTTATCCATGACATACACATCTTCCATTCCCCTTCCCTTTCCTCTTGCATTAAACATGCTCCTAATTGCATCCAATGTAAATATCTCCATAGTTCATTAATATGCACTTGCGTTCAATGATTAACTACGCCAATCATTGCAATAAGAGTACCAACTCATGGCGTAGTGAAACTTTAAGATCAATCTATGCAATTTGAGGTGCACATTTCAGATTTAGAAGCTAGCAATGCTCTCTTACAATATCAATACACCACTCTGCAAGATTCTGTTGGTGCAAACAAGCCTTAACACTTGGTTTTGTTTTGTGCTTTGAAGAATCAACATAAGGCTTGGACTATTGGAACCTTGGAAGATTAAAAGATTGGACCCTTGGATGATACATTCACAAGAATCAATAACCATATGAACCTAGTCTTAGTGATTCTTACTTTTATCTCATGTAAAAAGTCCATGTGACTTTTATCAACAATGTAATCACACCTACTAGACTAGAGTCGTGGAAAAGATAAATGATTTAGTTGAGGGAATATCTCCCTAAGTCTAGTGGAGAGAATCAAGGGAACTTTAATTTGAATTCAAATTCAAATTCATTCAAAAAACTCCTATAAAAGACTATGTAAAAAGTCGCGGGTATGTTACACTCTTTCCGAGGTAATTCCAAGCAATACATTGAGTGTGTGAGAGCTACTATTGAGCCTACACCTCTGAGTACCATTGGGCATCACTCTACATGCCAATGGGAATGTACATTTGATAGATTCAATACATATACTCATAGTCATTATCTCTGTGTTTTTCTGAGTGAACATCTTCAAAGTCTGTCAACTTCAACAGGGCATATCTCAAGATCTACTGAACCAAATTGGATGATTCAAAGCTCATTGGAACCAGCTCAAAGCATTCTACAACACTACAAAATTTCAAGTCATTCTATTCAGCCAATTGGGAGAAATCACAGTCGAAGCAGTCACTGGTATTTTTCTGAGTAGTTCCTAAAAAGTCGGGGGTATCTCTGATTTTGCTAAAGATCATGTTCAGTGTATAGTTTGTTAATTGGAGTGATTTAACTTGCTAATGGTAGCTTGTTAAGTTAATTTAATACTCCTAGAAGGAATTAATCCAATTGCAAATGTGCTGGTCACACTGAGCTTAGGACTGAGCAGGTATCATTACAGGAATAGAAAGTTTTTGGAGTTGTGAAGGTTCAAAATCATCTGTTTTGATTTGGTCATTACTCAATCACTTTGTAAAGAACATATATAGTTTCTTGGTGTCATTTGGAAGCTCAAGGAGTCTCCTAACCATATCTGAAGAGAAAAGAGGGCAGGTGTGAAGCAGGTCTAGCAGCACCAACTTGATCTTCTGATTGTACCCAGCCATCACTTCCAACAGTGGTATCAGAGCAAACAAGGTAATCATGGGTGATGGTTTCCCTTCCTTCATTGACAAATTGGATAGAAATAACTACCAGGCTTGGTCATTGAGAATGAAGACCTATCTACAAGGGAGAAGCTTGTATGGATACATATGAGGAGATGAGGAGTTGCCCTCATTCAAAACCAGAGGCCTACCTACAAAGGATGAACATGAGAGGCTCAACCAATGGTGTGCTAAAGATGCTTTGGCAAGGTCATATCTTCTAAACTCTATCTCTGATTTCCTTCTACCTCATGTAAGGAACTGTAAGACTTCCCAAGAGACTTGGGAAACCTTGTCAACATATTTTTCATCAAGCACAAGGGCCAGAAAGAATCAGCTATGGATTGAGTTTACAGCTCTTAGGAAGCAATCAAAACAATGTGTCTCAGATTTTGTCACCAAAGTCAAAGACATTGCAGATCAACTTGCAAGTGTTGGAGAAGAAATTGAAGAAGAGCAAATAGTCAGACAAGTGATCAATGGACTAAAGGCAGATGACAAGTGGGAGAGCTTTACCACTGCAATGGACTTATACATGGACATCCAAGCACCTGATCTAACAACTCTGATTGGACAACTTTTTACACATGAAGCAAAGATCACAAAGAATGGAGAGCAATCAAAAGGTAACAATCCCTCTGCCCTATATACAGATAAGAAGTCTAAAGATAAGGGTAAAAGCAAGAAGGTTGATGAAGAAGGATCCACCTCCCAAGCAAACTATGCAGGGAGAGGTAGATCATCTAGAGGTAGGGGCAGAGGAGGTAAGTCAGGTAGGGGGAGACCCTATAACCAATCTCCATGCAATATTTGTGGATTGTCTAACCATACTACAGATGAATGCTATAAAAACTACAAGAACCAAAGAGGAAGAGGTCACCAAAGAGGAGGATACTCTCAAGGCAGAGGCAGATTCAATCAATCTCAAGGCTACCATGGCTACAACAATAATTACAACAACAACTACAACAATAGCTACAATCACAATGGCAATTATCAAGGAGGATACAGGAACAGAAAGGATTACAACAATTATGCAGAGGATCAAGATGATTCCTTGTTGATTATGAACATGACATCTAAATCAGGTATCAATGATGATCATTTGTTTTATATTGATTCAGGTTGCTCTAACCATGTAGCTGGGAATGTTGCCTTACTCTCTGATTTGGAAGAACCTAAAGGCAAGCACCAAGTGCAGACAGGTGATGACACTAAACATTCAGTGGTTAAAGTAGGTAATGTCAAAACAAGTGATGGTAATCAGAATTTACTAAGCAGAGTATTGTATGTTCCAACAATCACCAAGAATCTGATGAGTGTAGGTCAGATTGTTGAAAAAGGTCTACAGGTCAGGTTCACTCAACATGGTGCATATGTGGAGGATCCAAGACATGGATTCAGAAGGATAGCCAAGGGAGAGAAATCAGGTAGATTATTTACCTTTGAACTTGAAGATACTAAGAATATTGCCTTGTACAACTATAAGGACCAAACCCTATCAGAATTGGAGATGTGGCACAAGAGATTGGGTCATATTGGAGAAAGGACCATAAAGCAAATGAGTAGAGATCAATGTGTGCTTGGGATACCTAATGTATCCAAGCAACACATGATATACAAGTGTGGGGCTTGTCAGTTTGGTAAGTCACACAGATTACCATACACCAAGAAAGGATTTATGCATGAAGATTACTTGGAATTGGTGCATACAGATGTTTGGGGACCAAGCAAGGAGCCATCCATATCTGGATCAAGGTACTATGTGTCCTTTATAGATGACTATAGCAGATGGATTGTCTTGTACTTCATGAAGCATAAAGATGAAGTATTTAATTGTTTCAAAAGGTATCTTGCATTAGTTGAGAATCAAACAGGTAGACATTTGAAGAGGCTAAGGTCTGATGGTGGTGGAGAATACTTCTCCAATGACTTTGAAGAATTCTTGCAGGAAAGAGGCATCAAGAGGGAGATTACCACAAGGTACTCACCTGAACAAAATGGGGTAGCTGAAAGAAGGAATAGACTTATTGTGGAGACAGCTAGGTCTATGCTTAATGAGAAAAAACTACCAAATTATCTTTGGGCAGAGAGTGTATCTACTGCCACATACTTAATCAACAGGTTACCATCAAAGACACTTGATGGAATGACACCCTATGAGGCTTGGCATGGTAAGAGACCATCTCTAGATCATTGCAAGATCTTTGGGTGTGTTGCATATGTGCATATTCCCTCACAGGTAAGGGGAAAGCTAGACCCTAAGGCTGAAAAGTGTATTTTTATTGGATATGATTTGAATCAGAAAGGATACAGGTTCTATAACCCCTCAAACAAAGGCTTCAAGGTAAGCAGAGATGTCATCTTTGATGAAAATGATTCATGGTATGAAAATGAGTGCAGGAAAGTTAACCTACCTTATGATATGGAAGAAGACTTTCCAAAGCTTGTCAGGCAAGAACCAACTCAGAAGGAGGACACAAGCTCAGATGATGAAGACACCATCAACATTGAAGAGTTCAAGGCTTGGAAATCCAAAGGGAAGATGAAGATGAAGCAACTTGAAGACAATCCAGAATCCTCAACTCAAGCTATGAGGAGATCTCAAAGAGAGAAGAAGAAACCAATTAGGTATGGATATGATACTTCACTTGTAACCAAGCACTCTGTATATCTTGCAAAGGATATCTTGAATGAAGAACCAGGTACATTTGAAGAAGCTATTACCAAACCAGAATGGAAGGAAGCAATGGATGAAGAAATGGAGGCTCTCAAGGAGAGTGATACTTGGGACTTGGTACCCAAGAAGGACTCCATGAAAGTTATAGGATCCAGATGGATCTACAAACTCAAGAGGAACTCAGATGGCACAATAAACAGGTATAAAGCTAGGTTGGTAGCCAAGGGTTTTGCACAAACCCAAGGCATTGATTATGAGGAGACATTTTCTCTTGTGGCCAAGATGCCAACTATCAGAATCATGGTGAGTGTAGCTGCATCCAAGAATTGGAACATGTACCAATTGGATGTGAAGAATGCATTCTTGAATGGATGGATATCTGAAGAGGTCTACATGTCACAACCACCTGGCTATGAGGATCCCAATAAGGTAAATCATGTTTGTAAATTGAAGAAGGCTCTGTATGGATTGAAGCAGGCACCTAGAGCATGGAATTACAGATTGACAACCTATCTCTTGGATCAAGGATTTGTGATGAGTAAAGCAGATACTTCATTGTTTATAAAGAAGAACAATTCAGAGGTAATATACTTGTGTGTCTATGTTGATGACATCATTATTACAGGAAATGATGTTCAAGGAATTAGACACATCAAAAGTCAAATGATGAAGGAATTCAAGATCAATGATCTTGGATTGTTGAAGTACTTTCTAGGACTTGAATTGGTATACACAAATTCAGGTATATTTATTACTCAGAAGAAGTACATTCAGGACATGGTTAAGAAGTTTAATTTGCAGGAAGCTAAGATCTCAAACATTCCTATGGAGGTCAACCACAAACTTAGTGCACATGAAGGAGAAGAGCTTAAGGATATTACAGGTTACCAAAGTTTGGTAGGTAGTCTTAATTATGCTACCTTAACCAGGATTGACATATCATATGGTGTTAGTGTACTTAGCCAATTTATGCATAAGCCAAGAGTACCACATTTGGAGGCAGCCAAGAAAATAGTAAAGTACCTAAAGGGGACACAAAATCATGGTTTGTATTTTCCATATTCATCAGACATTGATATCAAAGTATACTCAGATGCAGATTGGGCAGGTTGCAAAGATGACAGGAGGAGTACATCTGGTTACATATGCTTTGCAGGTGATAAACCAATTTCTTGGTCATCCAAGAAACAACCCACAGTGGCTCTATCATCTACTGAGGCAGAGTACAGAGGACTAGCCAATGCCACTCAAGAAGCAATATGGTTGAAGCTACTATATTCAGAATTAGGCCTATACACAAGGCCACCTATCATATTTGGTGATAACACAAGTTCACTTCACCTAGCAGCTAATCCTGTGTATCATGCTAGAACAAAACACATAGAGGTTCATTACCACTATGTGAGGGAGAAATTGCTTAGCAAAGAAATTCAATTATCATATGTGTCTACTAATATACAATGTGCAGATTTGCTTACAAAAGCTCTGGATGGGAGCAAGCTATGCAGGTTTAAATCCATGATTGGATTACAGGATATTATTGAAGACTAAGGATGAAGACTCAAGCAAGTGTTTGGCTTGAGGGGGAGCTGTTGGTGCAAACAAGCCTTAACACTTGGTTTTGTTTTGTGCTTTGAAGAATCAACATAAGGCTTGGACTATTGGAACCTTGGAAGATTAAAAGATTGGACCCTTGGATGATACATTCACAAGAATCAATAACCATATGAACCTAGTCTTAGTGATTCTTACTTTTATCTCATGTAAAAAGTCCATGTGACTTTTATCAACAATGTAATCACACCTACTAGACTAGAGTCGTGGAAAAGATAAATGATTTAGTTGAGGGAATATCTCCCTAAGTCTAGTGGAGAGAATCAAGGGAACTTTAATTTGAATTCAAATTCAAATTCATTCAAAAAACTCCTATAAAAGACTATGTAAAAAGTCGCGGGTATGTTACACTCTTTCCGAGGTAATTCCAAGCAATACATTGAGTGTGTGAGAGCTACTATTGAGCCTACACCTCTGAGTACCATTGGGCATCACTCTACATGCCAATGGGAATGTACATTTGATAGATTCAATACATATACTCATAGTCATTATCTCTGTGTTTTTCTGAGTGAACATCTTCAAAGTCTGTCAACTTCAACAGGGCATATCTCAAGATCTACTGAACCAAATTGGATGATTCAAAGCTCATTGGAACCAGCTCAAAGCATTCTACAACACTACAAAATTTCAAGTCATTCTATTCAGCCAATTGGGAGAAATCACAGTCGAAGCAGTCACTGGTATTTTTCTGAGTAGTTCCTAAAAAGTTGGGGGTATCTCTGATTTTGCTAAAGATCATGTTCAGTGTATAGTTTGTTAATTGGAGTGATTTAACTTGCTAAGGGTAGCTTGTTAAGTTAATTTAATACTCCTAGAAGGAATTAATCCAATTTCAAGTGTGCTGGTCACACTGAGCTTAGGACTGAGCAGGTATCATTACAGGAATAGAAAGTTTTTGGAGTTGTGAAGGTTCAAAATCATCTGTTTTGATTTGGTCATTACTCAATCACTTTGTAAAGAACATATATAGTTTCTTGGTGTCATTTGGAAGCTCAAGGAGTCTCCTAACCATATCTGAAGAGAAAAGAGGGCAGGTGTGAAGCAGGTCTAGCAGCACCAACTTGATCTTCTGATTGTACCCAGCCATCACTTCCAACAGATTCAAATAACCAACTTGAAGCAAAGCCCTAGGACATGGATCAAGAAGCACTTCAAGAAACCGAGAGCCATCTCTGCATGCAACTAGAATGCAATGCAAAGCTTCAATGCAATATGGCATTATTACAAAGAAATCTAGCAGTTGCATAGGAGGAGAATAGAATGCTATAGCAACAAAATCAAGATAACTTGGAAGCAACAATTGAGACCACATCCAGCACACCAATCAGTCCATCTAAGTTCCACACAATCCCTCCTAAGAATCTTCCTATTATTCTGGAAGACTACACAAATTTGTTGGAAGCACACGGCAAATTATCTGAACAAGTAGGACCACAACCACCTCAAAATTAGCAAAATTAGCCACCCTTCAAAATTAGATACTATATTACAAATCAAACTGCTACAATATGAAAAACCTCCTTCCCCACCAAAGATACCACAGTCATAAGAAATAGTTCAAATTCTAACCGAGCAAACATTTCAAGAAGAGTATGAACCTCAACATATTCTCGGTGGCAGAGTTATGGAGGAAGGACAAGATACATGAAAGCCTTGAGGCCACCTTGGCTAAAATAGTTCGAAAATATTGGAAGAACTCAAGAAGATCATGTCGCTATACAGATACAAGCAATGGCTAATAAGGAAGAAGTGTTCAAGTTTGAGTACTTTCAAAACTTGGGGCACAAAAGATTAATTACCACTTTTGAACTTCAATGCATGCCCTACTTTGTGATTCTAGCATATTATAATGCTGAAGTCACAAGGATCATCGCGAAAGCACCAACTTTTGCCACACAATTCTAGCCAAAAGACTTACCTGCTTCAACAAGATGAGGAACAATATTTCAACCAAACTGGAAAAAAAATTTATTAGAGCAATGCATCTCTCCATATTTTATACAATCCATACTATGGATCGGTACCTAGGCCTAGGTCATGGAAAGCTTTTGCTATTAGAATAGAATAATGCATGTTGTGTTGATTGGTTGAACTACCCCTATCTAGCACCACTATAGGGACCGCCATCCATATCCTACATTTATCGCGATTATCAAACATTCGATGCCTCGTATGAAACCCATGTCGATCATTGTAGCCCAAATGCTTTTGAAGATATTTGATCTGATGTTGATAGAAATTAAGACTTTTGAGAATGTTTGGGTGATACATACCTTTGCACCAAGCTTTAAAAATGGTAATTATACTTTCAAAGATATGTTTATGATAGGTTTCTGGGAATATCATTCCGAAGTATTCATTTCCAAAGCTAACCACCTCCTACAACTATTCACATGTGAAAAAGCTCTACATTTAGAATACTACACAACACTAGACCTCAAAGTTCCCGATGGCATTGATTGGGAGCACCTAAAGATAGATCTTGCACATGGACTTCAGTGACAAGAACATGAGATGGCTACACAAGTACTTCAGTATTATATTGAACACCCCATCCAACAAAGGTTTTCCAAGGATAACACACTCGAGAGGGGGTAGTGTTAGCAAACCAAGTAGCCGAGAATGATTGATTAGGTAGGGTAGTCAACACACATCCCGTAAAGAGTAGGCCTATCATTTTTTTTTCAAATATAATCTACACCAAAACAATGATTTTTATCATTACCCTTAATAAATACCCACTTTTTATAGCTCTAACTTCATTTTGTGCAAGCTAAGGAGTTCTCAAAATTGAGGAGTATTAGAAGAGACCACATATCAATTTTCATATTACACTAGGTCTGAATAGGGGCAAAGCTAGTCACAAACTATAAAAAGAGCTAGAGAGCTCATTTTTTAGGTTAGATTGTGTTAGAAAGTTAGAGATTGAGCTTCTTTTTGGAGATTCTAATCACTTCTTGAGCTAATGAGCAAAGGATTCCATTGTTCTACCATTTGTGCATGTGAGTTTGCTTCTCACTCACACACTTGTGCATCACTCTCACTCATGGTCATCATACCATCCTCACATCTTTGCATATTGACATTTATGAGGTGGATCTTCACCATGGTGGTGCTTCCATTGTGCTAGAGTGACACAAAGCACCTACTTTCACCACTTAGCTCGAGCCCGATGATTTACCAACAATAATGCAAATGGGTACGATCTTCCAACCCAACTAACAAAAACACTTATTAGAGATGTATTTGGAAATGCTATGCATGTGGTCCAATGCTCCACTCCATATCTTATACAACCCGTGTTATGGACGAGTCCCCATTAGGGGAAAAAATGAGCCTTGGATGGGCCTTTTAGATTAGAGAGTGATTAGGGATGGACCAATGAGAAGAGGGTGGTGGACACAGTCTAGTCCCTTAATCACATAGGCTAGGCATAGGCTTCCCTTGTTTTTCTGTGGTCAAAGACGATAAAACCACCTAGAACTAGTTGTTTTGTGTTTTTGAATGGTTTTGAAAGACTTCCAAATGAATAAGAGCCCTTGGATTAGCTTGAAGATCCAAAGGCTTATGTGGAATGGCAAAAGTCAATGCTTCCTTGCATTCAAGCCCTTGGATCTATTTAATATGAATGGTTGAGATTCAACAAATTTGAAAAAATGTGCATATGTATACAAGACATTGGATCAAACTTCGCAACGGACGTCAGGTATTCAATCTCTCAAGAGATGGGCTGTTTCAATTCGTAGCCATTGGATACAATGTTCATCCTAAGGCTTAGATTCTTTGGCGCCATTGCGTCCCATTGATCCTTGGCCTTTTCACATCCACCATTGGATGGACTAATCATCTGATAGCTCCTATCGATCCCCGATTTGAACTCAGCCCGAAATGCGCTCATCCCTTGGATTTAGCAGACATCTAACAGTCGACAGGATAAGCTCAGCCCAACTTGCGCTCCTCTCTTGGATTGATGACAGATCTAACGGCCTATAAGATGCACTCAGCACGAATCCCGCTTATCCCTTGGATTGAGAAACATCGTATGGTCCCAAAACATGCAGAACTGGGCGAAGATATTCTTGCGAATCTAGTACTAGCCACGAGTTGTCAGAATTTCTCTCTCCACTGTTACAAAAGTTTTGATCTTAGCCACTCAAATCAAGCATCCAAGGGCTAAGAATTATATTGTTTGATAGTAACGATAAAAAAGAGCATCAAATATTATTTTATTGGAGAAAAACACTAGTGGTATTGTATGCCCCTTTAATACATTAGATTAAGCATTTTAATCCTCAAAAATTAGGAATCCTTACAAGACCCATGCAGGGCTCATTTTTTCCCCCTAATGCAAGGTGAATATCATGGACAACATTTCCCATCAAAGTCCAAAACAATGCATGCTATGCAGATTGGGTAAACTACCCATATCTGCACCACCACAAGGACCACCGACTATCTCATATATGATTTCTACCATCAAACATAGAGATGCTTCATCTGAAACCCATGCCCCTCATTGTAGCTAAAATGCTCTAGTAGGAGATTGAACTTGTTTATGATTATTGTTATTATTTCTTGAGTTAATGAGCAAAGGATTGCATTGTTCTACTCTTTGATCTTGGTTTTTATGCACATGTGTGTATATGCATGTTTTCTCTACAGGTTCTCGCTCACACTTGTGCATTCCTCTCACTCACATTCATCATACCATCCTCATGTCTCCACAGATTGACATTTACAAAGTGGATCTTCACCATGCTGGTACTTCCATTCTGCTAGAGTGATAGTTGGTTATGTGGATAGCTAGACATGTGGTTATTCACCATCATATAAGTGCTTCAAATCACATGACCAATAAAGCAGAATGGTTTAGTAGTTTGCAAAAATTGTCAGTTTCTCGATATGTTGCAATAGGTGATGACACATCACATCCTATTCAGCATATAGGAAACATAGCACTATCTATGGAGGACATGAAGGTAAAACATCTTGTTAATGTGCTGCAAGTTTCGAATATAATAAAGAATGTGGTTTTTGTTGGACAAATGGCTGACCATGGATTACAAGTCAAGCCCAATGTTGATGGGTTATAGGTAGAAGAGTACAAACGGGATGGAAGATTGATTTCCAAAAGAAGCAAAGTGGGTAGGGTGAGATATGTCCTAGAAGCTTTTATGATGATGTGTTAATGGTCCGTATGAAAACACGACATCTTTCAAATCTTGTCCTTCAACTTTCAAATACTATGGTTTCCAAATATACCATGGATGATAAATCATCCTTATGAAAACTTTGAAGCAATGAAAAAGTGGGTTGCATATCTAGCCACATCCCTCTTTTCTTTTAATCTTACAAAACTTTTTGTTGTTTTTGAAGAAGTCTTCTCATCCTTCAAAGACATCTATCTTATGCACTTCATTATTATACATGCATCTAGATTTTCTATTGTTTACCATAAAGTGTTTTTAGGATACTTGTGTATTAATGCAAGTTATTGTCATTGAAGTAAAAGGCTATGGTCTTAAGAAAATCTTATTATGAGCCATGGGTATTATAGCCATTGTGATGAGATTTTTAAACGAACCTTCCTCCAGTTTGATGGAAATATGTTTATTTTGGCTTCCTTGAGATTTAAGGCAATGATTCAAGCTTATAAGCTTTCAGCTTTCAACTTGCTATCTTTGTCAACTTGGCTACAAATACTGATTGGAATCTTGTCCTCTCAAACGGATACTTATTTCCATTCACCAAGAACTTTGATATCATAAACTTGGGATATAAGTAATGCATATGGACTTCCATATGAAAGCAATCCTATAGTACTATTGTTTCAAGAAACCATTTAAAAATTTATTTTACAAGAATTTTATGTCTACTGCATAATTTCCCTAATCATTGTGATCACTCATCTTAGAGGGAATTAAGGTTACCAAGCTATTTCTGGTCAATGAATGAATCTCAAAATATTATAAAATATCTAAATGCTAATAGATTAAAATAAGCATGCATCACTATATCAAAACTTAGCATATTGAATATGCCCCTCTTTTTGTGATTGCAAGGACTAAATCCTTATTAGTACCCTTTCCAAAGAGTCATGATTTGATGCAGAAAATAAATTTGCACAAAGAACTTAATAAAACTTAGCTTTATGTCATACTTAGCACAAGTAGTAGAATAATATCAATTGGAATACAATAATTATTACCAAAATTCTAAATGAATCGAGGTGCATTTCTACTTTCAAACTAGAAGGTGTTGAAATTTTACAACATGAACACACAACTCTATACATTCGAAGAGTTATGCTCTTTTTGCACACATATTTTAAAGGTTTTTATATAAGATTGCAATCCTATTATTGGCATTAGAAGGGTTACTCTCTTAGTTCTTAATCTGCTTACAATGATGAGAGGGAATTTGTGTATGGGAAGGACTTAGAAGACATCTAGGACATGGATAAAGAGGTCCTATGATCTATATTTGGGTATCTTTTTCACCACTTACAAAAAATACTACATAGCAATGAAGATTTTTTCACCCCTTGGTCTTGGAAAGAGAACAAAGGTATTCTAGGAAAAAGCCTTTCTTGAAAATGGAATGATATGAGAGGAGACACCCTATATGGATACAAAAAATGTTGTGATCTTTGAACCCATTCCTCCTATGATTATTGATATTTATTCAGGTAACCGATTCCTATCATAATTTCTAACGTTCTTAGTCTTGGAATCTTATATAACATCCCTTGTGACCACATCAAAACTATGTCAATTTCATATTCTTCTAGACAAGTCTTTCCCAATTAAGTATTCCTGCAAACACACATATGATCTACATCTGTGGAACAATCTTGTATCAATTTGGCGGTCTTGGTATAACATCTTTGATCTCAAGTTTTGAGATCTCTATAACCTAACTCGGGCATCATACCTACATCAGTATGATCTTGGGCCATAGAATCCCTTATATCTAGCTAATTCATTTTCACATTTTTCACCCATATATGGATATTCTTCGCTTGCAAGAAGATCTTCAATGCAATGAATCATGTAATCTAGGGCACTCCAATGGATTAAAATGTAACATATTTTCTTAGATCTTTTCTGATTATAAAATCAATCATATCAGAGCCACCATGGATTTTACATTTATAGGAAACCGATCATTGTTGCAATCTCAAAAACAAAAAAAAACTTGACATTCATAGTGGAACTTGTGAAAATATGGTGAGCTTATAATCTACAACTAAGAATTCAAGTGATTGTTCCCTGAAGCTCATAACAAATCAATTCTCATGCCTCTTCAAAGATGAACTTGATGGCCTATTGTTATCCAAGACTTCATCTTAATCTTTCTAACCTACTAATACAATATGAAAGTAAAGTATTCAAAAATATGGATTTGAAGAAGAGAAATCAGCCAATGCTTCAAGGCATGCTTCCTCAAACAAAGAACCAAAAGATATTAGGTGTACCATAAAGCAAAGAAAAGGATTAAGTGGTAGATGTATTAAGGAAACTAACTAAATGGAGTCTACTACACCCATTTATTTCACGTCTGGAGAGCTTATTTAGGACCAACTTATCTTGTATCCATTTTGACAAAGTATGCATTGACTTGCAATTGATAGACTTGATATCCAAGAGTTGCATTAGTTGCTTTTGCATACAATCCCTATTTCCAACTTGCCTAGATCCAAAGCTTATCATCTTGTAAAATCAATTAAGCCAACTACCATATAATCATCACTTATGTACGTGTAGCCTTGATACAACACTACTTACTCACCATGCATTAGAAATCATAAACATTTATCCATATATTGAACATCAAGAAAGGTATGCACGTCATCTTGATATTCCCATAAACACTTTCACATGAGAGGGAAAAAATGCCAAACTTTTGGACACTTGCATGCTTGAAATAATCCACAACATGTTCACTTCATTATTTCCACGTTTCTACCTATTATATACCCTAGATAATATACTTGCCCCCAATCCTATCTCTTGCACCATGCCTAACTTTGAAATCTCTATAATCTAGAGATTTTGGAATCACCAATGTATCCAAAATTTGTCAAAACATAACGAAAAATGTACAACCACCATGTCATAGTACTCTATATACTTCTGCATTGTGATCTTTTTTCATGATGCATAATGACCCCTATCCATACCAACTCATTACTTTGGAAAATTATCCTCCATGGTTGCCCTTTTTTATCAATGTTAGGGGCTTTTCATAAAGTTCCCCGATCATATCTAGCCACATAATCAAAATTTGCCATGCAATCTTCAAGTTTGTTCACTATTTTAACTATGTACCCCTTTCAAGGTTATGATATTCTTGTAATCTTGAAATCTCATTCGACTCAAACTTGTAGCCAAAGGATTAAATTTTTAATCCCAAAATGGCAAATCAAATTTCTTTGTTGGACCTTTGTCATCTAGTTTAGTCTTCCCTATGCACATATGATCTTAGTTCATGAGATTCTTTATATCTGGCTGGGTTATCCTTCTATCATTTTTCTCTTATCTTGTGCAATTGCAACTAAGAAATTTTTCTCTATCGGATCATATAGTGAGGTCCAATGTAGTAAAGAACATTCCAATGCTCTCATGTGGGGCATATACCAAGCTGTTAGATATGCTCAATATTCCACCCTCAAGTGACCACAAATGATCCATGGTGCTCTAAGTTGTAAGGCCCCCATTATGAGAAGCCATTGTGAGAGCCCAACCATTTGTGGAACCCTAGCTTTTAAGTTAGATGAGGTCTATGTGTGACCATTGATGGTAATAGATGATCTTTGTGAGCCTAGCCATTAGGCTAGGTAGGGCATAAACTTCCGAGACATTGGGTTGCCATTCAAGGTGAAAATAAAGGCCTTCTGGTGCCGCACGGTTTTCGCATATAACCTTAATGTTCTCTGGACTATGTTTATATATACCAACTCCCCTTGTAAAAGCTATATAAGCATGGCCCAAGTTGAGCTTTACATAGCATTGCGCACTAGTAAGCCCATCATCTAGAGTCTGTCTAGATCGCCATCTAAGCTCCACATTGGGGGTGCACAGGTGGACAACACCATCATTGTAGTTGCATTACACTTAGCAATTTGAGAATTTGAGTTCTCTATCTCTCACTCCGCATCTATCTTTGTTTGCATTTTTCTCTCACCCCAATCTATTGTTCTATTCCACTGTGCTATTATTTTCAAGCGACCCCTTAATGCATTTGGTTATCCTCCCCCCCTCCATGTTTAATACCTATTCCTACTTACTTTAAAATTATAATATATATCAAAACTAATATTGTGTCACCCCAATCTCTTTAATTCCTTGGTTTCTCGAACAATCTTTTTCGCTACATAAGTGCACAAAGTTATACTTTCAAGTGTTCCACAAAACTATTTCACCTTTTTCATTCGGTCGATCTAGTCCTCAATTTATCACACAACCATTTTCCCCAAATAGGAGTGAGCCACCCTCAATCCTCAATTTCACAAACAGTTATTGTTCTTATCTACTTGATTTTGTTTTGTCAAGGTTAATATTAGCACACGAAGTTAAACCTTCAAGTCTTTTCCAAAACTATATTATGCTTTGGTCGGTACTCTTCATTGCAATAATAATTTTACCAACAAATTCGCTCATACAAAGCACATCCTTCTCATTTAATAGGTGTAATTTTCCCAGTTTTCTAGTACAAACCTTGAATTCCAAACATCCTGAGTCATCAACAACAATTGAAGCAAGTAAGCACCCTGTGAAATTCAGTCTCTCAAACTAAAACTTCTCCAAGAGAAAACCTTGTGTTCCATATTTTCCAATTAAATCTCCATGACCACAATAAGTATTTCATAGCCCCATCTTAAGCATGGATGGTCTTCAACGAAGGCATTAAAACCTTTACTTTGTTTCACATCACTTAATTAAGGAGGACAATCATCTCAGCTAGAGCATTCATAAAGTTTAGGTAACCCATACAGAGAATACCAATAGGTTTCCACTTTACTTCTGCCTCTGTAAGTCCTTCATATTCAGAACTTGATTGTGATCAGTAGTCACGTCGAACATTGAATGCTGTTGATCACATTGAACATTGTTGTTCGACATCTTTATGCAAAAAGGATGACAAAAGGCTTATGGCATATACTGTCTCCCTCAATTAATAAACAGTGTACTCATATTCAAATCAAATTCATTCAGTCAAATTGTACAAATACTTGATGGTAATCGATATACCTACAATGAACCTGCTGAAATCCAATGTGAAAAAATGTATGTACAACTCGTAGAACACAAGTGCTCGTTTTCTAAACTTCCAACTCTATCATGAGAAGTATTTATGAAAATAACTCTTTTTTATATCCAACATGCACTAAAGGAACAACCTAGTATAGAGGTTTTCAAAAGATTGTAGATTATGAAAGAGAGACTATGGAGAGAGAGAGAGAGAGGGGGGGAGGGAGAGAGAGAAGGAAGGGGGGGGGGGAGAGAGAGAGAGAGAGAGAGAGAGAGAGAGAGAGAGAGAGAGAGGAGAGAGAGAGAGAGAGAGAGAGAGAGAGAGAGAGAGAGAGAGAGTCTGTGGTTATGTATCACATATGGATGAAAAGTATGTACAGGTATTCAACAACAGCAACAAATAGGCAGACAACAAATACAAACAACAAGCAATGAAATAAGTGGAGGTGTATATGTCTGATTAGGGACCCATATGTAAGGATGCAACTAAAGCTCATGACAAACAAGAAGGATTTGTTCAAAATTTCGATGAGATTGAGTAGAGCTAAAGGTTATAAAAGTTTAACTTATAAAACAACTTGGCCCAAAACCCTGAAATGCATGATTGTGAGTCCTCACACAAAATACAATGAACCCTTAATTACATAAGCCATTTCATCAGAAGCTTTACTCAAACGTGAACTAGAGAAAAATGAGGCATACGAGATTCTCTAATGAGGCAGATTTGTCACTGTTTTTGCTCCTTCATTGATACATGAAGTCAAATTGAATCCTCTTTAGCTTTTACAATTGCACAAGATGATGATACACTCAATACAATAATCTCATTTGGTGAAGTCCGAGCTTTTAATGCAGCAAGAACTAGTGTGTACAGAGTTTTCAATCATGTTTTACTATTATTTATCGATGCATGCACGGTTAAACATTTGAGAAAAGATGATACATTCAACATGCTTGTTATTACATAGTGTCTGGAGCTTTGAGCGATAGGATAACTTGTACAATGACCAGCATCAAGCACAGTGGATCCTCTCCATGCCACAATGGCAATGCTTTACAGGAAGTGATACTTTCTGCCTTACTGTGAAGAGTACCATATGCTGCTGCAAGTGCACTCCATGAAGCATCAAACAATCAGTGACAGTGCCAATAGTGAAATATGGAAAACACTGCTACTGGAATCTATATAGAAATTTGATTGATTTCATACCTTGAAACGATTAAGCTTGCCAGTATCAAGGTGATTTCCCTTATGTTGAAAAGAATTTGCAAGAACATACTGTCTACAAGAGTGCATCAACCATGACATTGAAAAAAAAAATGTCAAAGGGGACTAAACTCGATCTTAAGATTCAGAAACTGTGCAGACACGAATTCGCTCCTTCATTTTGTCACGGGTGAGCGTTGTATCAACCAGAATCTGTAAAACGACTCAGGATAAATTTTGATGTAAAAGTGGCTAAGGTAGACAAAGATAAAATCCTATGAGTTATGTCACAGTGTGACTAGTTGATAAGGCTACATAGCTACAGGAACTAGACCCCAGGTCAACGTGCACAACTACCTGTCACTTCCCCTTTGACTGGCATCTATCTTTTCATATAGGCTAGCATCGGCTGTGTTAATAGAGCCAACTGAAAACCCAATATCCTTGTATCTCTATCCAGCCCCGTTTGGTGCCTGTGATGGCACCATAGGGAGCTGGATAAAAATAGGTGGGTTACCTGTGGCTTCACTAAATTACTGACATTTACCTTTTCATATAGTCCATTGCTTCCATTAACACAAGAGCCAATTAAAATCCTACATACTTCCAGCCCCCTTTGGTGACCGTGACGGCACCATAGGGGGTAGGATAAAAATACAAGAGTATGGGGTTTTTGATTGTGACATGGCATCCTCTCATTCCCTTAACTGGGAAAGTTTTTCGCACTAGACCATATGCTAAAGACCTTAATGTGGCCTGCTATGAGATCATCGCATTCACCTTAAGGGACATAAATTCCAATTCAGTTCTGACCCAAAGTCAAAACATCATTTTCACTGTTGGGGAAGATCAATCAAATAAAACATGTACTCTCATACTTTCCAGGACATCCTGTAAAATCAAAGTACCTTCTCATGCAGATAGATCTAAACTAGACATACCTCTTGTATTTTGTTTTCAAATCGTGCAAGGAGCTTGTAGCCATCCCCCTGGGAAGTAGAAATCAAGACCTGCAAGAAAGCTAGAAAGTCATCACAAGGTCTGAATTCTTGAGAAAAGCAAGAAATAAAAAGACACAAGCTACATAAAATAAAGACGAACACTTTTAAAATGCCTTCTCTTTCTACAAAAACTGCATTTTCTGTTTTAATCATTTTAGATAGTAATTAAGTTCCATACCTGGAAAGTTGGTGCAAACGCAGAGCTGTACAGGCATCGCCCTCTTGTTACACTTGAAATTTCTTCTGCTTGCTCCAATTTCTCAACAAGATCCATCAGCTCAGGCCAGTTAGCCTCCTGGGTAGAGGAAAAGGAAACATGACATCGAGGAAAAAAATCACCAATGCTCAAAATAATGCTTATCTAGGAGGTTAAGCAAACCATATTGATCATATTTGTAAATGGAACTGCCTGATATCACTCACATCCCATCATCCATCCATGCATGCCAAATAGGGGAGAGAAGTACTTTCCATAAAGATAAGAATTAATCAAATAAATGGATACAATTAGAAGCATAAGCTCAAAAGGAGATGAAGTTGGAACTTCGCCCCTTCAACCTCAAAGATGAAGTTGGCACTTTCCCCCTTCAACCTAGTATTTTCATTCGCATAAGACAGCATCCCACAGGACTGAGTTCCCAAAATAGCATACTGATATGTAGGCATAATGCAACCCAAAAGAAAAAAGATATCCTGCTAACGTAATGCAAATAGAGTGTGTCATCCACATGCTACTTCTCCACAATTAGTGTTCGCTGTATTAAGGTTTCAAAAACTGGCAGACACCAGATTCACCCTCAAATGAAAGTGCAACTATAAGCTCATGGTAGTCAACCACAAGACTAAACTTCTACTTTCTTTTTTCTCGGGTACGTGCATGATGGACATGTCAAAACCACCCACCCCTCTTTGGGGTCCAAAATAAATGCTGCAAGGATTCTTTGTGGCCATAATTGGTAGGGTACAATCCATATGGTATGTTAGGAAAGTGTACTACATACGTATGGCAACATTTGAAGGCGTAAGTACCATATTCATATGTGGTACGATGTGTTTTTTATTAAAAGATACATATTTAATATACAAATAATGTAAGTATCATGTTAATACTATCAACATGAAGTGGAATGATAAGAAACACATCATCTTCACTCTTCACATGTCAGATTCTCTCATGAAACATGACTTCTGTATCTACTTGTCTCATGAGGAGTATATCCCTATTGTCCATCACATATTCTATCTAGATAGATGCAAGGTTTCAAGAACACACTACCTTTCAAACTAACTAAGGAAGATTCTCAAAAAGCAATTAAGGAGCAAGAACCCATGGATAAGATTCTAAATCTATAGTCATACACCTTATGTATGATGCCGCCATTAAAAGGTCAAATATTGCACATGTGTCCAGCATTATTCTTATCATTTTGAGCTAGAAGATTAGTCTTATGGTTCAATTTTGTCTAATTTTGGTCTTTGTAGCATACCCATTATATGGTCAGAGTGATCCACCCAAATTATCCTTCTCATTGTTTTCATCTCTCATGAGTGTATTATACACATACACACATTGGACTTTTGTGGGGTCGGATATGAAAATAAGGATAAATTGAAGTTTGTGCTAATAATAGTCATTATTATCTATTGCATCTCCTTGCTTGTCTATTTTTGGACTATTGTGCTCTTCTATGATGTAATTCCACCACGTTTTTTTAAATTGACAATAGTCGCCAAGAGTTATTTTTGAGTGCTTCTACCTCTCAACACGAATCCAAGAAAGGGATATATTGTGATGCCATGAAAATGGGAAGTATGGTATCTCTAAGATTACAATGTAATCTATGGGTGACCAGCCAAACTAATGATACAATGGATTTGGAAACCACTGTAAAGGGGCTCTTCTAAATCAGAAAATTTCACTTTCAAGAGAAGGGATTGTGAAGAATCTATATGATACCCCTAATTCAACTACCATTTGAATCCCTTGAACTACACCAAAAGAACATGGAAAGGGATAATTTAAGTGCGTTACGATGAGGCTAGCTCATGAGCAATTGTAGCCAAAAAAAGTCACCAAAGAAACTCGCATCTATGCTTATACATAGTGTTATTCCCTTTGATGCGGCTCTAACTAGTCAATAAAAAGGACTCATCAAAGTCATAAATTGTATTAAAAATGGGTAGATTTATTTCTTTGAAAACCTTGCTTGTAAAGAAGATGAGATAGTATAAGACATGCATTACAAAATGTTGGTAAATAGCAATTTTACAGCCCCACTTCATTTGTTCATTCCAAATTAGGGCAGAGATAGATTGTATGTATCATGTATTTATCTATGTATGTAGTATGTACATTGTATGTGCATTCTTTGTATCTATGTACTATATGTATATTTGTAATGTGAATATAATATGTATGTGCATTGTGCATGTTGCATTGTATGTATGTATCTATGCAATGTGCATGCATCAATGTACTACGTATCTATGTATTGGTGGAAGTGGGGTGGGTGTTAATAACAATAATCACATAATATGAACCTTAGCATACACACCTTAAGACTCAAAATGAGATAGACAAGATTTTCCAAGTGTAATGGTAAGCTAGAATGCTTACCTACACTACTTAGTATTAATGTCAAGTTACAATGTGTGTAGATGAAACAAAACTGAATGTATACTGAAATTGGATACAAAATCTGAATCCAGGCAGAAATTCGAGAGCTAGATACGAGAGTTTGTGTGTAAAATGCCTAAGAGGTATGAAGAGTGTGTGTATGGGAGAATGAAGTGAATATGAACAGCTTAGTACTGTTTTACAGCAAACCCTAATTCTAGAATAGGGTTTTAGAAAACCTAAATCAGAAATTGATGACCTAGCAAGTAAGAGACTGAGGATAGACTTGCTACTCACAATAATTCAGCAATATGCTGATGGTCGGCTGCCAAAATCTCCTCCAATGCCCAACAAAGTAGAGCACACCTCCTCCAAGTGTAGTAGACCTCCTCCAAAGCTTGACTTTGCCTTGAGGTTGTCTTGAATTGATCCTTGAATGATGCATAATGACCCCAATGGCTGCTATATATGGTTTTTAGCTGCCCACGATGGAGTTTATGAAAAGCATGCGCAAAAAGCATTAAAGCATAGTGAAAAACCAACTTTTTGCGCCAATTTTGGCAAAAAAACATTAACTTTAGCGATAGTAGTTTTTTATCATTAAATTGGCTTTTGGTGACATTATTCAGCTGCGAGCATGTTTAGCCATCAGATAGATATGATATGTTGCTTTCTTTGACCTAGATGATGAGAGGTATCCAAAAATCCCTTTTTGCACAGAAATTAGGGTTAGGGTTTTCTCCTAATCTGGACTTCTCATGACTGAATGTCATATACCGAATGAAAGCTCTCTTCAAACTCTATCTAGTGAGCTAATAAAAATTTTGACCTTCTGTGACCAAAATTAAGTACTAGAAATTAGGGTTTGTGCTATTCTGACATTGTTTCCAACATGTATGTACCGCTTTCAAAGAGTGGATAAGGTCTTTAAAAAGAAAAACGATTTGAGAGGTTCGATTTGCGACTTTTTCTAACGATGGCAGGCAGGCAGGCAGGCAGGCAGGCAGGCACTTGAATATGTACGTATCTCTCAATATATATATGCAATGCATTGTTGCACCTTGGTCTGCTCAATTGTATAGCTTTGTTGGAAGTCTCTATGGTGGAAACATCCTTTGTCTTTGAAGTAGATGATGTAGCTACTGTCTGCAACCTTCTATATGTTTAGAGAGCTTTTTCCACAATCAAGCATTCTTTCTTTGTACGTTTTAGACACTACACTTCATAGCTTTCCAATGATTATTCCCTAGATTTGCCACATCCCAACTTGCAACTCCCACTACATATATGCCATATCTAGTCTTGTAGCAACTATTGCACACATAAGTGAACCACATGCTGACACACAAGGCTTCTCCATCTCCTTGCTAGATGAATCATCGTTTGGGGACTCGACTTGGCTTAACTTTACATGTGCTAGCTTTACATGTGCTAATGGTGGAATACCAAGAGATTTACAATTACCTATATAAAACTTTTCTTATAAGGGGTAAAATAACTGAGCCTTTATCCTTTACGATCAACATGCCCAAAATATATTCCTCTCATCCTAAATCCTTTATAGAAAATTCTCAATTTGATTGTGTTTTGAGTTATGAGAATGCATTAATTCTTTTTCTTGCTGAAAGCATGCCATCTACATACACTACTAAGGTTATGTGGCTGCCATCTATAGTTTGTTTTGCATAGAAGCAATCCTCAGTTTCATTTCTCTTAGAACCATGAGAGAACATCAAAGAGTCAAACCTTTTGTATCCTTGCATAGGTGCTTGCTTTAGTCCAAACAAGCTCTCTTCAACTTGCAGACATACCAAGCTCCTCAGATACCAGGCTCCTGAGATGCTGCTTCTTTCTACATGTAAAGCTCATTTTGTGCCAAAAAACCTGTTTTTACATTCATCTAATGCAACACAAGATTTCATGTGGCAACAATTACTTGGAGCATGTGTATGGCAAGCCGCAAAGTTCAAACCTTGTGGGGATTGAACTCACCACCTCCAACTAGGAGTATGATGGGCTAACCACTTGCCCCAAAAGCCATGGTTGCGGATTACTTCCTAATCCTCTCTCTTAAGGTGTAGTTCAATCACCTCGATGGGCTAACCACTTGCCCCAAAAGCCATGGTTGAGGATTACTTCCTAATCCTCTCTCTTAAGGTGTAGTTCAATCACCTCCTGCTAGGATTATGTGACATTCCTTCCCCCTTAGATTGAGCATAGTCTTCAATGCTCACTTGTGGACCCTCTATCTAGCTCGCTAGGCCCCTTTCCAAGGTTGAGCACCTCCACTAGCCCCAAATTCCCGCATGTGAACCTATTTTGGACCTATCCAACCACCCTTTGGTGCCCAAATGCTCATGCGCCTTCGTCTATGGCCGATTTCCGACTCATCCATGGTCAAGAGCTTCCCAAGTGCCCATGATTGAGGTTCCTTACCTCCATGTTGCCCAAATTCCTCAACTAGGCTCTGATACCAATGTTGGGAATTGAACTCACAACCTCCCACTTAGGAGTACGATGGGCTAACCACTTGCCACAAAAGTCGTGGTTGAGGATTACTTCCTAATCCTCTCTCTTAAGGTGCGGTTCATCCTTCTCCTGCTAGGATTATGTGACACCTTGCAAGAAAAGAATTCTTAAGCATTTATCTCTTTTCATGCATCCTTTGGCTACCAATCTTGCATTGTATTTTGGTTAATCATCCACACTCTTGATCTTATTAACCCACTCTTTTGGAATGGCTTTCATACTTTTTTGTAAAGGTACCGAACTCCCAAGTGCAGTCCTTTTATCAAGCTATCAAAACTCCTACTCGACAACTTCTTACTCCTTGTGTGATGCAAACCATTGAGCATCTTTACAGGTAAGAGAGACTCTTCTTCATCTGCCAATAGACATGGTCAAGACTCAAGAGAAAGAGGCTGGAGCATACATGTCTTGTATCCTTCAATTCCTAATGGAGCTTCTTACCCACGATCTACAACAGCTAGAATTCCTCCAGCTTTTGGAATGATGACTTGTCCTTCATTTTGGTGCTGAAATTCTTTATTTTCACTTTGCTGCCATCCCACAGGGTTACTTTTTAATCCCCAACCTATCACTAAAATCATCATTCTGTTGTCCTCTTTTGGCTCGAACCTGATATGTTCAATCTTAAATTATTTCCTCATTTTAAGCTTCTGCTGGTGGCTGGTCCTTGCATTTGACCAATGACCCCTTTCTTCTCATTTTCATTTGTATGCTTTTTTCTGTAATTTTGATTCAATTACAACATCAAAGCTATAAACAACCCTCTTTGAGTCAAGATCCCAAATCTTGTCTCCCATTTCTCCTTCTCCACGTGCAAATGCTTTCGAAAATTCAATTCAAAGACTCTCAACATGCAATTTCATGAAGAAAAGTAAGGTTTGATCAAAAATTGATGTTTTCATAAGATTGAGTTTTACTATTTTATCTATTTTTGTGATAAAATGGTTGTTCTACTGAATTGATAAATGAAATCACCAAAAAAAAAGTCGAAATACATCTTTAGACTTTACCATAGTTAATACTTCTTTAAAATTTATGGCTTTATATTTTAAGTTTAAACACACAACTTTTTACACAAAAGTTTAATGCCATCTTGCTAGATTTATGTGCTTCTATCTCTACATCTCCTTCAGATTGCATCTTCTTGCTATCCACATTCTCTTTAAACAATTTCAACAGCAGCTTGCTGCTTTTAATTATTTATAACAGCATATTCACTTTTCTAGAGCATCTACCTACTTCAACTCATTTACATGAAACATATTTGCCATATAGTATTCTAAATTTGTAGTTTCTTGCAGATTTCTATTTTAAGATTGGTTTCAGGAAGTTTTGTCATCTGATTTTTTGCTAAACTTGGAGCTCTTTTGTTCATGATGCTACTAGTTTGTCTTCAACATAGTACGTGAGTGATTCCTTAGTAAGAGACTTAAATTCAACATATTTGGTACCAAAGCAAGTCCTCTTCCTTCGTAAATTTTCTAGTCTCTGGCTCTTGAAGACTCTCCAATGAAAATAAACAACCTTGTGAGTTTCATTCTGCCTTGCTTTTCTTGAAAATTAAACAATTTCTTGACAAATTCAAATTCCATTTCTTCTATTATCTATGCAAGAAATGTATGACCTATCTAATTCCTTTTTATTTTTATTTGCAAACGCCCTTCTGTCCCCCCTCTACTTCAATCACCGGCAATGCATAAGGTGAGAAATGCTTTCTAAAGTTGTAACATGACAAGTATCCTCTATGGAGATTTATGATGCATAATCTGTATAAAGCAATGTGAAACTACACTGACTACTTGAATTCATCACAAGAGAAGTGACACAGCATAGACAAGAACAAAAAATGATGGGATCATTGTCATGTACAAGCTCTTGTTATTATTAGTTCACTTGTCAAAAGATCAATTATAATATAATTCCACATATTTGTTCCTATTCAAGGCCACAAGGTACATTGAATCATAGTTGACTCAAGGAGTCCAAAGTCATTGGTCAAGATCAAGAGAAGTTACAAGGTCAGTAAACATAATGACTTATTACTACAATGTCAATACTTATTACTATAAACATTGTATACATTGTTGTTAGCAATGTCAATGTCTTTGTGACTAAAGAGCTGAGTGGATTGAGGTTCAGCCTACAATTGTCAAAACTCAATAACAATGTCATATCATATATGTGAATCACAAATGTATTCTAACTCTCACATCATTTGGCTACAATGTAGTGTGCAATCACACATCGATAACAATTAAAATCAAGAATTAATAGCAGATGACTCTGCACATGACTGAATCTGCTATGTATTTTATTATACTGTGTACTTACTGTGTAAAAGTAGTATGTGGCTGTGAGTGGTGACTGAGGGTGATCATCAAATGAAAATGGCCCTCAAGCTTAGTGATCACTGAAGTTAAAGCCTGAGGATTCATTTCCAAACTGGTAATTGCCATATGCTGAAGTCGTGAGTCATGACAGGGGGATCTGAGGTGTGCTCTTGAGTCTCTGCTGAGCAGTGAGGCTGGAGAAGTCTTCATAATTGTGAGCCTTGAGGCTCTAAAGGCAGAGCTGCTCGTGTGGGGCACCACAATCAGCACATAAGTAATCAGTCCTGTTGCAGATGTGTCAAGCAGAGAATGCAAACCAGAAACGAACCCGAAAATTAGCTAAAAAACCCCCCAATCTAATTTCTGCACATACCCCGTCAGTAACACGTTTCTGACGTGTGGGTTACTAACCCCATACCTGACGTCAGGAAAAAGTTTCCTGACGCGTCAGGTTACAACAATGCATTGAATATGGTTTTTCCTTTTGGGAAAAAGGATATATTAATGCCTACAAGAGGTCAAAGTTGACCCAAGGAACAAATGATACAACCATTACATTCCATGCAATGTATTAAGTCCGATGGAACAACAAAAGAAATGAAACAAAAGACTCTCAACTAGATGGATAGAAACTCTTATAGATCATAAGAGTATTAATTACAAGAGGTTTTAGAGAACTTTTTTCCAAACCCATAACATTCAATGCATTTCCCAGGAGATAGAGAGAGAGAGAGAGAGAGAGAGAGAGAGAGAGAGAACAAATATTTGTATGGAAGAAGTCCAAAGTATGCAAGCATTTACACACATATTTCACAATACAAATCTATGACATATGAACCTCTCACAATTTTTGCTCCTCCAATACAGAAACAAGAGTAAATCAAGTACACAATGAGGAAACTTTTAGCTTGAATTCACTTGATCATATGAGAAATTTTAAAGATTATATACAGTCCTCTTGACCTCTTAATTGCCAATCTTTATTGGTATCATCTAAGTGTACCAAGGAGATCAGTTTTGAAGAAAATTAACCATAACCTCAGTCCCTTACTGGCATAACACCACAACTCTCTAATTATCTGTTATCTCTGTATGTGTTCGACTATAAAACAGTGTTAGGAACACAAAATCTCTAAGTTAATGCTATATTACTAGCTGCAACAGGGACATTTTGCTTGAGTAGCTGTGATACCAACTTATAAAAAGCATAATTCTTTTGGATTCACAATGATCAAAATTGGTACATGTAAAGAAAGAGTTCCATCAGTAAGATTTGACTAGTCTTTGACAATCCTCTCATTCTTTATTTTACAAAAATCATTGCTTGAAGATATCACATACCAGCGGTTCAGTTGATCTGGCTTCAGCCATGTGACTTTCAGTACCGAAGTCTCCAACTACAGATTCCAATGTTCTCTTCAATGGATCAGGCTGTTTGAAAGGCAAAAAGGATCACTCCAGTACTTTTCTTTTAAATCCCCCACTATCATGAAAGGTTCTTAAATTTCAATACCTGCATTTGCTTTAGGGACAGGTTGATCCGCTGTAGTGTTCGATCCAACCTGCATACCTTTGCTTTGACCACCTACTTACAGAAAATAATTCAAAGTAGCTCTGTGCATAGTTCGAAAAAATTTGCAATTTTTTTAAATAAAAACCATTTGAATCTATTTAGCAATAATGATGTCTAAGAGCAAGATAATGTCTTTTATTGAATTTTTTAGTTGTTTTATTTCTTTCTTTTTTGGAGAAATCTAACATTTTATTGAGCTCTTGCATTTAATGAAGATAGATAAATTTTATTTTATTTTACTTTTATATTTTTCTCTTATATTTCAACGAGGCAGATATGTACTTAGGTAGATTATTAGAATTTGTTAGATAGATAATGGGTAGGGGGTGGGTGTTTTCTTTTGGGGTGGGAGTGGGTGGAAGAGGGGGGGGGGGGGGGGGGGGGGGGGGGGGGGGGGGGGTGTGTGAGAGAGAGAGTGCACACGCGCACGTACATGCACGTGTGTGTGTCCATGTGCATGCACACACAAAAGATAAGCAGACAGACAGACAGAAAGAAAGACAGACAGACAGATGGACAGGTGGACAGGAAAACAAATCAATCGATCCATCAATAGATAGATAGATAGATAGATAGATAGATAGATAGATAGATAGATAGATAGATAGGCAGGTAGCTGACTACGTAAATGCGTGGGTAGGTAGGTAGCTAGCTAGCTAGCTAGGTAGCCAGGTAGATAGATAAATAGATAGATTCACAGGAAGGCAGGTATGTAGATAGATAGCTTGATATATAACTAGGTAGATAGATGGATGGATAGGTAGGTAGATGATACGTAGATAGGCAAGTAGGTAGAAAAGTAGGTAGGTAGGTAGGTAGGTAGGTTCTAGGGTGGGTGGGTGGGTGGGTGGGTGGATGGATGGATGGATGGATGGATGGATGGAGAGAGAGAGAGAGAGAGAGAGAGAGAGAGAGAGAGAGAGATGGATGGATGAATAGAGAGATGTGTAGCTGGGTAGCTAGGTGGCTGAGTAACTAGGTAGCTAGGTGGCTAGGTCTAGCTAGGTCGCTACATTGCTAGGTCTAGTTAGGTCGCTCAGTCTAGCTTGATCTGGCTAGAGTGATGGATGGATGGATGGATGGATGGATGGATAGATAGATAGGTAGATAGGTAGATAGGTAGGTAGGTAGGTAGGTAGGTAGATAGAAAAATAAATGAATACATAGATGAATAGGTAGACGGATAGATGAAGGATATCAAGATCCATTACCAATCCCCTTAAAATACGCCCCGCCACATTTTATCTATTTTCTTGTATCATGGATGTATAAGAGTATTTTGCCTATTCTGCTTATAATAAAGAAAAAGTAAACCCCGCAAGTGAACAAACATCGTTTTTTATATGTTGGATTGTTTAAATTTCTACAGTTTAAATGCTTTATCCTGATTCAAATTCAAATCTATGAATTAAATCTCTACTTTGCACCATTGGTTGCATGGTATTCCGTAAGTCAAAACATACTGTTTCTACAACATAGAGAAAACTGAATGCCTGATAGAATTTTCGAAATTTGTAATATTGAAGGATCATTAATACAAACACACCAAAAAATAAACACACACACACAAAATCAAGATATGACACAAACCTCGCCTACAGATAGCAAAGATGCTGGATCCACTCTTGTATTCCATGAGACTTCAGAATGATGAATCAATGCAGGGACACCATCAATCTGCACATGCATCATAAACACTGAATACTTTCAGATAATCTGTTAATATAAATATTAGTACTAAAAATAGCATTAACTTTGCAGTTAGAAACTAATGTTACAAATGCCAATTAACTCAATTGTCTAATGAAGTTGGAAAATGACCTCCACAAAGACACCAATTGGAGTTATACTCTTCACTTGGCAGCTGACAACCTCCCCTAGCTTAAGCTCTGCCTGTACACAAAACATGATTCACATTTTAACATCTGAAAAGAAGATGATATTCTCCCAGAGACCCATACCACTAACCATCAAGTT